>JAHLJS010000006.1:46344845-46964845 GCA_038502445.1 Eremochloa ophiuroides
AGAGAGAGAATCTGTGCCAAGGGGCATCAGAAAATAAACGGGAAAGATGATTCCAAATACCCGTTCAAAAAATATATATGTATATGTGTGTGGGTGTGATATATATATAATATATTCAATATATATATATATTATATATATATATGTATATATATATATAAAGTGATGAAGTTCCTATAGCCCATATCTTGTCTTTTTCAAAAAGGAGAATCATGATGCATAGAGTATCAAAAAGATTTAGAATTAGGTGTCCACCTTCATATTCTCCACACACATGCACATTCTGATCTAAGAGTATGACGCACTCCCTCGGGTACGGTCTGAGGTTTGACTCGACAACATATGCAGGGTAAGTGTGCCTCATCATTTTCATTCCTTCCTAAAACTCCAGATAAGCCTTTTTAGAGGTAGGATAACCATGTGAAGGCATTATTTTTATGCCTTGGTAAGGAACCACTTACATACATGAGCGATTTGAGAGAATCATTCAAGGAACACAAGCTATTCTTATGATTTTCAAAACCTTGCAAATACCCAAGTTTCTACACATGGACAAACTAAGCAGATTTGAATCCAGACTATTCCATTTTGCAATTACTCAACATAATTTGGTAGACACATCGAAGTTTATAAATCCAGGTGAAGTTTGGAATAAACTGTATGCAGATCTTTATGAATAAGGAAAATGAACCCATTTGGTCCTTAGCACTTTACTCGAGGACGAGTAAAGGACCAAGTGTGGGGGAGTTGTTGGCGGTCCTTAACAACCAAAATATAACATCATTCTAATGCTCAAATAAATAGAAGGTAGGGCTTTTATCTAACCTTTCCACGAGTTTTGTTGCACATGTGACTTGTAGGTCGAACACGTGAAAATGCATAAAAATCACCAGAAAGCGCACTTCCAGAAAAGCCCATCAAACCATCAAACGGGATCCATCCTTAACCACGGGGGAGGCCCAGGCCCAGGGAGCAACCGACCACCCGAAGGCGGTGGCCAGTTGCCGCCTCCCAGGGACCAACCGTCCCCGGGGGCGGCCGTCCCCCAGATGTCACTTCCCGGGCCCAGTTTCAGTGACAATGCTCATGGCGGTTCCCTGAAGGCAGTTTCACCTCCTTCCATATTTATCTACGCCGAAACCGACCTGTGGAGCTATAAAATGAGGCTCTCACCCCCTCCATGAGGAGAACATGATACAATAGAGAAGAAGAAGGGAGTACCACCATTTTCCATTAGTGTAGCTTCTAGCTAGGCTAGTATAGGGGTTAGAGAGAGAGATAGAAGTTTGAGAAGTGATAGCGGGGTCAAAGCAGTTCTACCCTAGGTTGGGCGAAGTGCTGGACCTGTCGGCTCTCACATCCAACTTGTACCTCTACAACCATCTTGCTACTTGAAGTAAGAGGTTTGTGATACATTTTAGTTTTGATCCATAAAGTGAGTTAATTTTATAAAGCTACTTGTTTGTGGGATCATCGCTCGTTCTTGGGACGGGTGCTCTAGTTAGAGGACTGTTGATAGAGACGGAAGTTCCTGGCCATCGCTAGAGTAGTAGTCGCCTTCGTAGACGTGGTGTCTAAGTCGGAGTCTACCTTCGTATGTTGCGTGCGCCCACGGACAGAGGGGTAGGTGGCAGGTGGTGACAGCCCTGTCCACTCGTATCTGAACTCCCCCACGTTCGGCCACGGAATAGCGCTGATACTGGTATCGGCTGGCAGACCAGCTGCGTCAGTGGGCCTGAAGCAAGCAAGTAGTGGGAAAGTCATCTTCACTTAGTGTTTCCAGACTTAGTGTATCCTCTCCACCCAAGTTATCCCTTCTACCTTTTTCTAGGGTAAACTAGCTAGAGACCTCTAACATAAGCCGTTCCTTTGGGAAAATACGATACCCTGAATACTTCCGGGTGAAGTGCTACAACGGTACTTCCGTGCGCTTGTGGATTTTTCTGTGACGCTAAGAAGCGCCAACAGGGACCGAGAGGCAAGAAGCCAAAATGTTGCAGGGACAAGAAGGGTGACAAGGAACATGTCACAAGCCGCTCAATTTGAGCAAGCAGCACATCATGAGCCACAGGGGGATATGAAGAAGAAGGCGATGAAGCAAGTTCCATGGACATTTCAGGGTCCACGGAACGACCTCAGCAGCACACTCCAAGAGTGCGCACTCCCCATCCGTCCACACGGGCGAGGGGTCGTCGAAGCCAAGGATCGGAAATTGATCAACTCATCAATGACATGGGCGCAATGCAAGTTGAGCAAGATGCAACACTAAGTATGGCACAACAAAATGCCCAATTATTGCAAGCCATACAAGATGAAGAAGCACAACGTTGGGCGGGATGGTTCCAATACTATCCGCCGCCTTAGCAAAAAGACAAGCTTGGGGAGATCCTCTCCGCTACCCAGGTAAGTATTCTATCCTAGCTATTTACATTATTTTAATTAATTGCATTTAAAAAAATGCATAAGATCAAAATACCAAAAATATTTCCTTATTCCCATATGTCTCATGAATGTTTATCTTCCTCATGGAAATGATGAATAGTTGCTCTGTTAATGTTTCTTTAATGCCTAGTTTATAACTTAGTATTTCTTTGAGTATGGATCACTTGGCTCATTTAAATCATCATGAACCTGAAAACTTTATGGATGCTAAGTGCTAGAACTAAATCTAAGTTGTTGTGAGATATGATATAGTGAAACAAGAGCTGCTATAATATTGTTCTAAGCATGTATGATTACTGGATATTTATTTCTTAAATAATCAAAACCTTATTGTTCCTCAATGGTGATAAATTCCTACCACAGCCATATATGCTACACTTGTCTAAAACCTTCTACATAAGCTATGCTTTGTATTGAGTGTTGTCAAGGTCTTGTTGACCCTTATTGAGAGTCTAATCATGCTCCCAAGATCAAGATCACTTACACTCCACATAAATATGCTGCTTCTACACTGGGAAGTACGCAACCACATGCCTTTCATTTCCACCAAATAAATGCTCCATATGTTAAAGTCATAGAAAATCTCTCTTAGTTATTATGGTAGAAGAGACAAAAAAAGGCTATGCAAAAATGACAAGAAAAAGAAAGAAAGATGGACATGGGAAGTCCATAGAAAAGAAAAGAAAATATATATATGAGCAAAAGTCTAGGCTCATGAATAGAGAAAGGAAAAATGATAACCATGTCTCTAAAATTTATTAAAGAGAGATACAATTCCAAATAGAGGAGCATTATAGTTCATATTTTCCACACACTTGCACATCTTGATCTAAGGGCATGACACTTCTCTCTTTGGATCCAATCTTTGACTCTACAACATATGAAAAGTAAGTATGCTATAATCTTTCATTCCTACCTTAAGCTCCACATAAGCCTTTTTTTAGAAGTAGGATGATAAAGAGAAGGCAATATTTACTTTATGCCTTGGTAAGGAATCATACACCATTTGAGCAACATGAGAGAACCATATGAGGAACATTAAGTTTTCTTTTGCAAAACATTGCTAAAACCTCGAGTATGAAACTTGCAAAGAATGAGAAAAAATAGTGCTCAAGTTAAACTGTTCTGTCTCTCAACCACCTAGGCAAAGAAAAGGTCATTAGCCCCATAAAGGACTAAGGTAATATAGGATGAATTTTTATAGCCAATTTTTCCATTCAAAGGAGAAGTAGTATTTGTTGTGCACATGGTACTAAGGAAATATGAACATTGTAGCAACTCCTGATCCACCGAGGCTAAGTTTGATTATTTGCTCAGGATGAGCAAAGTTAAGCTTGGGGGATCTTGTGGCGGTGGATATACCATGAAAATCCACATTCAAACACCGTCAGCATACCTCGTATTCAAGAGAGAATAAACATATCATGAACATATTTTATCAATAACTAGTTCCACTTGTACTCTTAGCTTGTGAATGCAGGGAAGATCAAACACAAACAAATTGGAGTACTTGGAGCCCAATATGATGGGTTGGCCGAACCATGTATTTGGGAACCAAGTCATCAAACTTCGACAAATGACTCAAGACATCACTTAGAAGAGAGGAGCTCAGAGTGGGCCCATGTGTGGGTCGGCCGACCCCACCATGGGGCCCACCTGGCTCTGGTGACGTGGCAGGATCCGTGTGACATCCTACCCAGCTCAATTCCACCATCAGATCGACATGTGTTTCCATTCAACGGTGGAGAATCAAAGCACACGGATCAAGGCGTGAAACAATACAATCAAGACAGAACCAGCACAAGGCAACACTCTATGACTGGTGGGGACCACACCTGGCCGGGCCCACCTGTCATAGGGGGTCACCGACCCCCCTTGCGCCTGGCCAGGTCGGTTGGCCCCCACCGCTTTCTGCATGTCTTCCACGTGATGAAATCATCTTTGCCGTCTATCCTAAGGCGGTATTGAGGCGGTTCATCCAAGCGAGGAGAGGCAAGGAGCACGCGGATCACTGACGTGGCGCCCTTCAACTCTCCCCTATAAATAGAGGCTGCCATCACCCTCTTCAACACACCCAAGATACACAAGATCCACAAGAGACAAGAGAAGCTCCATTCTTTAGTAGTAGCAGTAGTATTAGTCTAGTGTGGGAGTTAGAGTCAGGTCGAGTTACGCTTGGAGTCTCCGAGACGTCAGTTTGGTATAGCTCTTGTACCTTTCCTTCTGTAAGACTTTACTTTTATCAATATATTATCTTTATTTACTTTACTAAGTCTCTACTTAGTGCTTTACTATCATTATAGTATTGTTTGTTTTGTCTTAACTTATAGTTGAGTTATATTAGATAGTGATCCTGTAACCAGCTCACGTGTGTAGTTCATTTCCTGTCATAGGGTGCCTTAGTTGTGGTAACGCAGCTAGAGTAGTAAGGCTTAGTGTAAGCGTGGTGCTTAGACTAGATCTTTGCCTTGAATGCCGTATTGGATTGTCGCACGGATTGTTTGTGGGTGCTAGCAGGTGGTGACAGCCTTGTCTAGTCTTAGTATCCCTCCACGTGTTTTAGGCAAGTTCTTGAAAGGTAGGCTCTCATAAGAAAGTAGGCGCTTCGGGTAGAGGTTATATCCTCTATTGTTTCGCACTACCTCCTACACACCGGAAGTAAGGTAGCTGTCTTAGTATAATTCATCCATTTGATAAGATAGTTCACAAGAGTAAATTAAGTGTCATAGGAGTCGTTGTCCTCCCACCTAGCTATACTCTACTAGTTATCCTTAGTTATCCTAATACCTTGTCGTGTCTTGGTGTCATTACCCTTTCCTCTATATATCGATTTATCCCCCTATCACTAGTTGATACTAAGTTGTTATGGACTTAAGGATCTCTCTCTTTTTATTAATTATTCCTAGCAACCGCTTTCTCTTGGGATAAAATAAATAACGATACCTTGGAATACTCCCGAGTGAAGTGCTACAGCGGTATATTCTGTGCACTCGCGGAATTATCCAATGACATAAGAAATACCCTAGGCACTTCTGGCGCCGTTATCAGAGATAGCCTAACACCCTGTTTCTGGTGGTTGCGCTAAGAAGTGTCAACAAAGCCCAAATTGCTCCCTGAGCACATTGGTCATATGCCACACCAAGTCATCATCCCTCCTCGGCAACTGCTGGTTGACGTACGGATTGTAACCTTGTCCTCCTGGGTGGCCCGAGCTGTTGCCTTGCCCCGGCTCCGGGGGCAATGGATCATTTTTTTTCCAGCCGATTGCCAGGTTGGCACCTGTCACAGGGGAATTTTCTGTTGCCCCCCTTCGGCTGTTGCGGCTGATTCGACGTTTCCCTTGCAGGCTTCTGATGTGTCAGACCGTTTGCGTTGCGAATATTCAGGGAACGCTTTGTCTTGGTACACCAAAATCATCCTTGTTCTTTATGAAGGCATTCGAGGCAGGTCTCGCGAATTGGGCAACATATTCCTCAAGCATCTGGGCTGACGACGGAGCCAGGTCCTCCATGGTCACACAGAGGGCCTTGCCTTTGTCGAAAGCCATAATCTTGACAAAGTGGGTCCCATCGGGTGTGCCAAAAAGTGTGTTGGCGCGAAATCTGGTCCGCGAGCTCAGCACACCAGCGAAGCCGGAACGGTCTTGTGGAGCTCGGAGTAGACAGACCCAGCTAGCTTCGACAATCGGCGTGTACGAGCACCGATGAATCTCCAAGCGTGCCAGTCAATTTGACCTACAATTGACAAGGAAAAGGATTGATCAGTAACACAATGTGGAACCACTGGTGTGTTCCGAGTGGTTCTAGATATCCGGCCCAATGGGCCTTCTCAGTAGGCCATCGGCTAGAGAACCGATACCTGATCAAATGAATCAATAGCATAAATATAACATAAACAACCGATGCATGTTTTAACCAATTTAAGGATAGCATGAATGAAAGCAAGTTATATTGAACAGATCTAATTTATACATTGCCTTGTGTTCCGACACATATCTCAATCTATCACATCCATTAATTAGGATCGACTGAATCGCTACGGCTAATTAACGCACTTGAATCGACTTTGATATGAACGAAACATAAAACAGCATATAAAAGAGATCGGGAAAATATAACGTGCAGCAGGCAAGCACAGGCAGAATCGGCTGAACAACCAATCTGAAATATAGGCAACATACAAGCCTATAAATAAACGATGCTTTGACTTTTTAACTAATCTATCTAACCCGTCGCTTACGTTAAGGGGATCGACCAGATCATTGCAGCCCATGACGTAAACTAATGGTTACATCTATTAATTAAAGACTCTCTACACAACTTACTTTATTACTTGAGTGCGACCTATACACAATCAAGATATGAACTAACCGGCTAATGACAAATAGATCTATTTGCCTAAACATGATATTCAATTAATGTTTATTTAAGCAAGATAGACATAAAAGATTTAAGTCGACAAGAACAGATCAAGATTGGGCAGATTGATGATGCTTAAAATAAATAAACAACATCGGTAACTTAATGAATCTAACTAACGTACCAATTTAGTTACAGCCAATAACTAACCCTCAATTCAACCTAAGTATGGCTTAGATCAAATGAGAATCGATAACTACTCGAATGTACCTAGCAATGCGGCACGAGACAGAATCGTACGAGCAATACATGATAAACACGAGCGTGACGGTACTTACAGCAAGCCTGGCGTCCACTGGATGACACCCAACTTGTCGAAGAACTCGACGGTTCTACGTTACTCCTACTCCTAGGGTTTTGGCCGGGGGCTGGGAAAAAGGAACTGTTGTTGTATTGATTGACATATTTTTTACAATGCGCTTGGGCTTATATTTATACCCAGCAGCTAAAGGGAAATCTTAACCGAATGAAAACACTGGCTTAAAAATAAGGAAATAATACAATTTCCTAATTCTAAGATAACTTGGAGCCTAGCCTTGCCTTTCCTGTGGGCCCCTTCCATGATCGCTTTGTTGCGGGTTACTACAGAGTCCATCTCTGTTCGATTCACTCTCCGGTCTTGTTGACGTCATCGGATATCCGATCCGGAACTCTCGATCAGCTGTTCCCCTTTCACAACAGTCGTCTTCTGACTCGTCCAAAATCTGATGTAAACACATGGCTGCAATGCACCTTCACGATGTCAGCACATTTCCGATCTAGTTCTCTCTTCTACACATATTATCCGATCCAGCTCCCTGATCGGCTAATCTGAACGGAATTGATCTTCTGGGCACCATCCAAATTCCGGTGTAAACATTAACTTGCTAAATAAGAATTAAAAATAATATTAATGGTTTGTGTAATTGTCACATACCATTAAGGATTAATGATTTGCTTAGGCAAGTACCTGGAAGTATTATAGGCTAGCTAACATGGCTTTCAACAACTATTAAAATGTCAATACTTGTTCTATTCTTTGTGCATGTCATCATGCATCATATTTAGCATGTATTATTATCTACGTGTAGTGAACGGGTTCCGACATGGTTGCTTGATTGGTCCCGTCAGAAGGTGATCTCCGTAGATCAAGTCAAGCGGGTTTTCTCTAATATTTTCGAAGAAGCGACAGACCTGCAAATCAAAGGCAAGCCCCGGTGTATTAGCCCCTTGCTTGTGCTTTACAAAGTTTATAACCTTGAGTTAAATTGCTGCATTAGGTTAATAGGAGTTAAATAATAAACCCTTTGTTGCATTACCATCCTTGATTATCACCCTTGATACTGATTTAAATGCAAATGATTGGAAAAATGCTTAGCCATGCTTAAATAGTTGTTTTATACAAACTATTTTTGTGTGTTGTTGTACAATACTATGAAAGTAAATTTGAAACTGTGGCAGGTCAGTAGACTTGCGTTGAGAAAGGAGTCTTAATGTATAGTCTCTGACTGTCTCTAATGATCAATGGAACCAAGTAGGGACCATTCTTTGTAGGCCTGCTGAGATCAAGACTTGCAACTATCTACATACTACGGGAAGCCCTGGCTCTGGCAAATCTAGTTCTTGAACCGACAACCACGCACCGGGAGTGGAGAGATGGCGAGAGGTACCGTGCACCCTCGTGGCCAAGGGCCGGATTGGAGGAGTGCTGTGCTCTCGGGTGGCGTAGGACCGATTCAGGTTTGGAGGAGCCGTGGTAGATGGGGTTGGCATATGCAAGCTTAAGTGCTACATATGCAGTGTGGATAGGGATCCCCAGCTTGGTATAATCGATTCAAATCGTCGTTGCTCCTCGAATAACGGAGACTTGATCCTTCGACCATACAGTGAAGAGTGATTCAAAACTAGGATTAAAATGAGAAAGAATGTAAATAGATGGACAATGATGAATCACATAGATTCTAATATAAGTAAAATTTGTGAAGTAGCAAACAAGATGTGAAGCTTTTCTGCAAAACTCTTTGATTCTTGCTAAAGCCTCTCCTTGATTCCCCTCAGCCTGCATTCCTGAGTCTTCTCCCCAATTTTTGGTCTGGTAAGTCTTGCAGAGTACCCCATGTACTCAGGGTTTATTTACCCTATGTTGCAGGTGAGCAGCCACCCAAGGTCTGCTTCGGACCTTGTTGTATGACGGTGTTCGAGGAGGTTGTCGAAGAGGAAAGTGATCGTGACTGATGAGTTAATCCCTTGGGTAGGGATATTTATGTAATATATATGTTGTTAAGCTACTTCCCTACTGCCACTACTTATATTTTGGTTTGTAATAATCGCACCTATGTTTAAGTAAGAATAACTAGTTTGTAATCCTATGTAATATTATTAAGTCTTCCGCTCTTGTACTCTAAGATGTATATTTTATGAAATGTTGTACTCTACAATGTCTTCACAATTAAGATCCTGTTCGGAGAAAATGGGTTTCAGTGTAAACCCGGCAGATCCTGTTAGGTTATGTGGGTCACATGTACGGCTGTCGAAGGTCTTTGGGACGATGACAGGTACATGTGGGCCATATAGCTTAGGAGGTTCTGTTACAGGTGGTACCAGAGCTTTATTGCTAGACCATTCCAGGGTCTTTTGCAAAATTTCAAAATATTTTGGATCCGTTATTAATTTGTATTTTGGTCCAAATTGCTTATAATCTTGTCTTACTCAATTTTATAGAAACAGAAAAAAACCATTAGTAGATGGTACAGTAGTGGATTACCACGAATTATTACTATAGCCCTATGTTGAAAAATTATTATTAAGTTAATTTATTGCTTGTTGTGTGATTGTTTCGTAAGTACGATTCATGCATCATGATTGTTAACTTAATAATTACCTTCCTTCTTAAAGGGGTATGGGTTAAGTAGCATCAATCCTATTCATGCTAACCTTCTTAACCATCCGTACTGTTCTTGCTATCCTAATCTTATCCTCTCCAGCTTCTGTATAAAGTTTATCTTGTCTCAATAGATGCCTGTCCGCACTCGAGCTTCTGATGAGGCTGGTACCTTCCAGGGCGGGGGTGAACTTCCCAATCCACCACCCATCCCACCAACCTTGGCTGATGCTATTGCCGCACTGAAAAATGCCACCGCTCAACTGGCTCAGAATCAGAATCAGAATAATCAGGGAAATCGTCGTGGTCGCAATAACAGGGATGAGACCACCTACGTGGACTTCACTGATACCCGTCCACCGGTTTTCACTAAGGCTGATGAGCCGCTGGAGGCTGACGATTGGCTCTGTACCAGGGAGCAAAAGTTTAGTCTGATTCAGTGTACAGAGTACCAGAAGCCCTTGTTCGCAGCTCAACAGCTTCGGGGTGCTGCAAGTGGATGGTGGTAAACTTTCTTGCCGCCCAACCAGAAGGTCACCGTGTCACATGGGCTGAGTTCCCTGAAGGTTTTCGTACCCATTACATTCCAGCCAGTGTGATGAAGCTGAAGTTAGATGAATTCCTTGTGCTTTATTAGAAGGATGACGCCGTGATGCAGTATGTATCCATGTTTAACCATCTTTCTCAGTATGCACCTGATCACGTGAATACCGATCGTAAGAAGAGAGATTGCTTTGAAAGGGTTTGAAAACCAAAATTCAGAGAATGTTGACATCAAACCCAGATGCTACCTATCATCAGTCGGTCAACATGGCGATCGCATTTGAAGCCAAGAACCATGCTCATCAGGAGGCGAAGAGAAAGAAGAAGAATGTATCTGCGGGATCTTCTAGTGGCCAGAAGCGCCAGAAAATTGTGTTCCATCCTGTTCATCACCAGCGTACTCAATATCCACAGCCCCAGTATCCACCTTGGCAACAGGTTTTCATTTGTCTTGCTGCCACAACTCAAAATACCAACCAGAAAGCCACCAGTCAGCCGAACGCCCTTAGCGTTCGTATCCAAACTCCATAGCCAAATTATAATGCTTCATGCTATGACTGTGGGAAGCCTGGGCATTACTCCCGTGATTGCCCCTTTCCAAAGCAGAATGTTCCAAGGGTTGTTGGTGGTCAGCAGTAGCAGCAGAACCAGAACCATAAAAACCAGCAGAATGCTCAGAAGGGAAAGGTTGTGAAGAAGGTTGGACAAGTTCACTATACTCAAGTTGGTGAGATTCCAGAAGGGGAACCCGTCATGCTGGGTAGGTTTCCAGTTGCGAATCATCCTGCTATTATGCCTTTTGATTCTGGTGCATCTCATACTTTTATCAATCGCACATTTGTCATTAATTATGAAATTCCAATTGGAGAAGCTAAGGAAAGTATTATAGTGCAGTCGCCTGGGGGACGACTAAGTACCAAGGAAATGGTATATCAAGTACTTATAGACTTGGGTGGTCATATTTTCCCCACATCTATGATAGTGTTAAAGGATCAAGATATAGATGTGATCCTAGGTATGAACTGGATGTACCAGCGAGGAGCTGTTATAGACACTCTGAATAGAACCATAAAGGTAAACTTACCTAATAGAACTTCTCAGCTTCTCATCCAACTTCCAACACCTCAGAGGGCAGTTGAAAGAGTTAATGCCACCTCAGTAAAAGATGTTGAAGACATTCCGGTGGTTTGTGAGCTTCCAGATGTGTTTCCTATGGATCTGCCTGGATTACCTCCTGACTGCGATGTAGAGTTTACTATTGAGTTGAAGCCGGGAACAACTCCAATTTCCCAAAGGTCCTATAGAATGCCTCCTAATGAGTTAGCAGAGCTAAAAATTTAGTTGCAAGAGTTGCTTGATAAGGGTTTTATCAGACCAAGTTCTTCTTCATGACGTTGTCCTGCTATCTTTGTGAAGAAGATGGACAAGACTCTGAGGTTATGTGTTGATTACCGACCATTGAATGAAGTCACTATCAAGAATAAGTAACCCCTACCTCGGATTGATCTTCTTTTTGATCAGCTTGCTGGAGCAAATGTGTTCGATCTGGGTACCATAAGATCAAGATTCGTCCCGAAGACATTCCAAAGTCTGCTTTCACTACTCGTTATGGTTTATATGAGTATTTGGTTATGTCATTTGGCTTGACAAATGCTCCTGCCCATTTCATGTATTTGATGAACTTTGTGTTCAAGCCAGAGCTTGACAAGTTTGTGGTCGTGTTCATAGATGACATCCTGATATACTCTAAGAGCAAAGAAGAGCATGCGGAACATCTCCGCATTGTCCTGACTCGGTTGAGGGAGCATAAGTTGTATGCCAAGTTTAGCAAGTGTGTATTTTGGCTGAAGGAAATCCAATTTTTAGGACGTATCCTGTCAGCTGAAGGTGCAGCTGTTGATCCTAGTAAGGTTGAGGAAGTCTTATATTGGCAACCGCCGACCACTGTTCATCAAGTCCAAAGTTTCCTGGGAATGGCAGGATACTACCGCCGATTCATCCCTAACTTTTCCAAGATAGCTAAGCCTATCACTGAACTACTCAAGAATGATGTGAAGTTCAAATGGTTAGCCGAATGTGAAGAAGCTTTTGACCATTGCTCCTGTAGTAGCTCAGCCTAACATCGAGAAGCCGTTTGATGTTTATTGTGATGCTTCAGGCATTGGTATTGGTTGTGTACTGATGCAAGAAGGCCGAGTCATTGCTTATGCATCTCGTCAGTTGAAGCGACATGAAGAGCACTATACAACTCATGATCTGGAATTAGCCGCCATTGTTCATGCTTTGAAAATCTGGCGTCATTATCTGCTAGATAATACTTGTCACATCTATACAGATCACAAGAGTTTGAAGTACATCTTCACTCAGTCAGAGTTGAATATGAGGCAGAGAGGGTGGCTTGAACTGATAAAAGACTATGATCTGGAAGTGCATTACCATCCTGGTAAGGCAAACGTGGTTGCCGATGCACTTAGCAGCAAGGCGCACTGTAACTGTCTAACTGTGAGGCCATTAGATCTTTCCTTGTGCTATGAGCTTAAAAGTTGAACATCGAGATGGTTCAACAAGGCAGTTTAACCAATATCAGTATTGAGTCAACTATCTGAGATCAGATTGTTGCTACTCAGAAAGAAAATAAGGGTATTAAGCACATCAAGGAAAAAATTTTAGCTGGGAAAGCTGACTGCTTCTGAATTGATGATGATGGTGTCTTATGGGTCAAAAATCATCTAGTCGTTCCAAGGGTTTCTGAATTACGTCAAAAGATCCTTGATGAAGAACACTTAACAAGATTCTCTATTCATCCAGGAAGCAATAAGATGTATCAGGACCTGAAACAGAGATTCTGGTGGATTAAAATGAACATTGAGATTGCCCTGTATTTTGCTGAGTGTGACACTTGTCAGATAGTAAAGACTGTGCACATGAAGTCAGCGGGTGAACTCCATCCATTGCCTATCTCTGGAGGCAAGTTAGAAGATATCAGTATGGATTTCATAGTGGGTTTTCCCAAGACATCACAAGGTTTTGACTCCATATGGGTAATAGTGGATCGTCTTACCAAACAAGCTCACTTTATACCCGTCAAAACCCTCTATCCTACATCGACTTATGCAAAGCTATACATTAATAACATCATGAAACTTCATGGAGTGCCGAAGACCATTGTGTCTGACAGAGGTACACAGTTCATCTCCAACTTTTGGAAATCTTTCCATGAGTCACTGGGTACCAAGCTCTTGCTTACCATCCTCAGACTGGGGGGTCAAACTGAGAGAGTCAATTAGATTCTTGATGATATGTTCAGAGCTTGTGTTCTCAATTATTCGGCTAAGTGGCATGAATGCTTACATTTGGTAGAGTTCTCTTACAACAATAGCTATCAAGAAAGCATCAAAATGGCACCATTTGAAGCAGTATATGGTCGCAGATATCGAACCCCACTGAATTGGTCTGAAGCTGGGGAACGATGGTTCTTTGGGGTTGACATGGTCAAAGAAGCCAAAGAAAAATTACGAACCATTCGGGCTAATATGAAGGTGGCACAATCTTGTCAAAAAAGTCATGCCGACAAGAGACTTCAACCTCTAGCATTCAAGGTGGGAGAATATGTGTATCTGAAAGTCTGACCTATGAAGGGAGTCAGTCGTTTCGGGGTTAAAGGAAAGTTATCCCCACATTACATCAGTCCGTTCCAAATCATACAGAAGTGTGGACCCGTAGCGTATCGGCTGAAATTACCTAAGCAGTTATCAGAGGTTCACAATGTGTTTCACGTGTCGCAGATGAAGAAGTGTCTTCGAGTGCCTGATCAAATCATCGATCTTGAAGGGGTAGAACTTCAGTCAGATTTGACATATGCCGAGTATCCAATCAAAGTTTTGGATCAAAGGGATTGAGTCACTCGAAGGACAACCACGAAGTGGTACAAAGTTCAGTGGAACCAACACACTGAAGAAGAGGCTACTTGGGAGTCTCAAGATTTCTTGTCTGAAAATTTCCCAGACGTCTTTGCTTCTATCTAAATCTAAAATGTATCTTCTCCCTTTTGTAAAATGTAAACTTCCCCACCTGTTCTATAGCAATGAAAGAAGTGTGTTTGCGTGACACATTTTCTTTTCCATTACTCAACCCATGGTTTTTAGCGTTACCAAATCTCGGGACGAGATTTCTTTAAGAGGGAAGGGCTGTAACACACCTGTGTTACGGAACTAAAAATTTGGCATGTCATCAGGAGCATTGCATCGCATCAATGATATTGTCAATTTTGACCTGCATCAACTAAGAATAAGTTTAAATTATTGATGGCTTGTGTTTAGGGCTATAGAGTGAATTTACACCGATTTAATTTTAAAAACCCTATATCGGGCTTAAACCCTAATTTCAAAATTTTGTGGAATTTGGCTTTGGTCCCTAAAGCATACTTGTAGCTCTTATTTAGTAGAGCAATTGTGGTATATAAAGTTTTTTCAAGTTGCTATTTGGAAATTCAAATTAAATCTGAATTTCTACCTTCAAATTTGAATTTAAAACCCTCATTCAAAAATTACTTGGAATCTGAAGTTGAGCATTAAATAAAAGTTGTGCAGCTCACTAAATAGAAAAACTCTCATGTTTATAGATTTTGAACTTGTTCAATAAATATTTGAGATTTAAATTGAATTTGAAAAGGGCTATTTAACCCCCTTTTTAATAACTTCAAAAATATTTGGAATTTGAAAATTTTTTGTATATCAAAGTTGTCCAGAATTTGATTTTGCACAATTCTTATGTTGACCGTTTTTCAACTTTATATATGAATTTGGGATTAATTTCAGAAAAATGAAAACTGGATAAATCTAGCTACAGTGATCCGTCCAATAGGAGCAGGGCAGATCCTGCTTGCCGCTCGTCGCAGGTTGAAAGGACCGGATAGGCTAAAAGGGGGGTGAATAGCCTATAAAAATTTCTATAAAGAACTAGACCACAAGTTAGCAATTAACAAAGCGATGCTAAGCACTAGCTCTAAGCTACTCTATGCAAGCCACCTAGCACAATATACTACTCCACAAAAATGCACCCAATCGCTAGAAATCCACTCCACCGAAACCTAGGAAGAGAGCATCTAAACAAGTAATAAGCGCATGGGAGTAGAGAACGAGAAAGCTATACCACTGAGAAGAGTAGAGGTTGATCCAATCACCTGGAAATGACCAATATGAGAACCAAGTGATGATCAACCACTAGAAACCCGAAAGACCAATCATCCACTCGAAGGTGGAGAAGTGAGGACACTCGATTTTTACCGAGGTTCATGTGATCGCCATCATGCTACTCCTTGTTGTGGCACCGGTGTTCCTTTATAGTCGGCTATCTATCCTAAATGTGGTCAAACCCACTTGGTGTCTTAATCACCAAAAGAAAAGCCTACTTCGGGGTTATACCTTTGCCTTCAAGCCTTTTCCTTTTCACCTTGATCATCTCCACTTGATCCACTACACTTGATCCATGGTTGAGCCTTCCTTGATCATCACCATCAACCATTTGGCTCTTCACTCCATGGGTTGGACAACCTAAGCCTTGCCAACACTTAGCAACTTAGGTTAGTCTTTAGGGTGTCATCAATTATCAAAACCAAACTAGGGGTTTCAATCTCCCTCTTTTTGGTAATTGATGACATCCTATACAAAGATAAGAGTTAAGTTTGTTTTTGAACTTGGGAGCTTGTCCAAACAAGATTATCATGTTTTAGGAATGGACAAACAACACAAATTTGGTTTGATGGCTATTTAGCTCCCCCTACATATGTGCATGAGTTTGGATTTGAAAGCTTGCACATATTTATGACTAGAGAGTAAATTTCCACCAAGATGTGCTTGGATGGTTAGGATAAACCTTTGAAGCGTGATACCAAATGAAAAAATTTCACATCGAAGTTGCGGAATCTCCATCCTTAGCACTTTGATAACTAGATGATCACAAAACTTGAGCAAACCTTGAGATCAACATTATAAGCAATGCTCAAATACCAAATGAAAATACAAGATCATCTAGCTACCACCTATGCATGCTAGTTATCAAATCATCAATCAAACCTATTTCTAGCATACACCACTCAAGAACATGGCAATTGAAAATAAATACATATGCACATGCAACAAACATATGTAAGTGCACATTCCTAATGCAACAACCAAGTTTATGAGTTTGCTCCCCCTCATGGTGAGCTCAATCTTAAGTAAAGGTTTTGTTTCAAAATAATTTGATCCCTTTACTTTGGCCTATTGCTCTCCCATCATCGGCCATAATGATGGTTCATTGCGAGGCTTAGTCCAATTTTATCTTTCTCTCCCTATTTCTTATCTTTGTTTTTCTCCCCCTTGGCATCAAGTACCACAAAAGGGTCAAATCAATGGAGTGAGAGATTAATTTTTCAATTTTGGTTCAATCTAGCAAGCTTACACAAGTTATTTAGCTCGGTTTGAACCAAAGACAAGCTTCTTCACATCACTAGAGGTTATCTTGCCTATGTTGAGTTAAGCACTTAGTTGCTCATTTAACTGGATTCAACACTAGGTTTGTGTCGGTGCTAGTTTTGGCGGGGCTAACACCGGCTAGTAAATATGTGTTTTGCGGTTGAGGCTACGGAAGGTGTGCAAGGGGGAACACAGGGATTATACTGGTTCAGGCCGAGCAAGCCCTACGTCCAGTGGAGAGGAGAGTCGTGTTGCCTTGCACCGGGGTGCTTGTAGTAGGGGGTTACAAGCTAGTCGAGAGAGGGAAGTGCTCCCAGGTCTCTTGTGAGTGTCTAAGTGTTTACAAGTCGTTTGCTGTGGGTGAGAACTTGGAACTTCTCCGTCCGTTCGTTGTTCTTCTGTCGTCTGTCTGTCGTCTGTCGTCTGTCGTCTCTGCTCTCCCTTTTATAGCCGCAAGGGAGAGGCAAAGGCGGCTACGACGCTACCTATTAAAATAGTGAGGAGTTGCCGTTCCCCGTTTGACTAGCTGCTGTCTTTTCTCCGTGTCTCCGGGGTATGGGTATGGCTATCTTGGTTCGCGAGTTCCAAGGTAGAAATAGTCGTCTGACTACGTCATGTCGTCAGCTCTCTGGGTCTTCTGGATATGGCCGTCGTGGTCCGCACGACTTTGGTGAGTTCACACCTGCCGGCTATCCTTCCGTACGATGTGACAAGAGGGTGAGTCACCTTGGAGCGTTGTTTCCCGAGGCTCGGGATCCTGAAGGCGTGCTCGTCCTTTCGTGTGGACGGCGCAGTGGGCGCTTTTCCTGTTCTTGCGTAGCCCGTCGTCAGGCGCTTGTCACAGTTGGAGTTGATAGGTCTCGGCGGAAAACGGGGCGGCGCACCGTGGACCATACCGTGGAGGACAGGTGGTATGGCCGTCAGGGGCGTGCGAAGCACAGTCGCGTTGAGAGTCTCGCCTGACGGGACAGTGCTTGTAAAGTGGTCAGAGAGATCTCTTCTGGTCCAAGATTGCTCCGCTGACATCACCTGTGCCTTGGATGTCTTCGCGAGATTGGCTTGAGGGGGATAGGGAAGTGCCGAGGATGCCGCTCTCCCGAGCTCTCCCGAGGAGGCTTGGGCGAGGCTCGGGCGAATCGGAGATTTGGGTGCCGAGGGCGCCGAAGAGGCCGCTCTCCCGAGCTCTCCCGAGGAGGCTCGGGCGAACTGGAGGATTGGGCGCCGAGGACGCCGCTCTCCCGAGCTCTCCCGAGGAGGCTCGGGTGAATCGGAGGATTGGGCGCCGAGGACGCCGCTCTCCCGAGCTCTCCCGAGGAGGCTCGGGCGAATCGGAGGTTTGGGGCGCCGAGGACGCCGCTCTCCCGAGCTCTCCCGAGGAGGCTCGGGCGAATCGGAGACTTGGGCGCCGAGGAGTGCTGTCCCGAGGAGGCTCGGGCGAATCGGAGACTTGGGCGCCGAGGACGCCGCCTCCCGAGCTCTCCCAAGGAGGCTCGGGCGAGGCTCGGGCGAATCGGAGACTTGGGCGCCGAGGACGCCGCTCTCCCGAGCTCTCCCGAGGAGGCTCGGGCGAATCGGAGACTTGGGCGCCCAGGATGCCGCTCTCCCGAGCTCTCCAGAGAAGGCTCGGGCGAATTGGAGACTTGGGCGCCCAGGACGCCGCCTCCCGAGCTCTCCCGAGGAGGCTCGGGCGAATCAGAGACTTGGGCGCCCAGGAGGCCGCTCTCCCGAGCTCTCCAGAGGAGGCTCGGGCGAATCGGAGACTTGGGCGCCGAGGACGCCGCTCTCCCGAGCTCTCCCGAGGAGGCTCGGGCGAGGCTCGGGCGAATCGGAGACTTGGGCGCCGAGGACGCCGCCTCCCGAGCTCTCCCGAGGAGGCTCGGGCGAATCGGAGACTTGGGCGCCGAGGACGCCGCTCTCCCGAGCTCTCCCGAGGAGGCTCGGGCGAATCGGAGACTTGGGCGCCCAGGAGGCCGCTCTCCCGAGCTCTCCAGAGGAGGCTCGGGCGAATCGGAGACTTGGGTGCCCAGGACGCCGCCTCCCGAGCTCTCCCGAGGAGGCTCGGGCGAGGCTCGGGCGAATCGGAGACTTGGGCACCGAGGACGCTGCCTCCCGAGCTCTCCCGAGGAGGCTCGGGCGAATCGGAGACTTGGGCGCCCAGGATGCCGCTCTCCCGAGCTCTCCAGAGGAGGCTCGGGCGAATCGGAGACTTGGGCGCCCAGGACGCCGCCTCCCGAGCTCTCCCGAGGCTCGGGCGAATCGGAGACTTGGGCGCCCAGGATGCCGCTCTCCCGAGCTCTCCAGAGGAGGCTCGGGCGAATCGGAGACTTGGGCGCCCAGGACGCCGCCTCCCGAGCTCTCCCGAGGAGGCTCGGGCGAGGCTCGGGCGAATCGGAGACTTGGGCACCGAGGACGCCGCCTCCCGAGCTCTCCCGAGGAGGCTCGGGCGAATCGGAGACTTGGGCGCCGAGGACGCCGCCTCCCGAGCTCTCCCGAGGAGGCTGTCATTAGTGGAATGATGTCGTGGGCCTTTGTAGACGCGGCCTTCGTGGGCTTCCACTGGCCTTACTTGGGCCAGGCCAAGTTGGGAATGAGCTTTTTTGTATCGAAGTTGGGTACCCCTAACTTTGGTAACCGACAGTTTGCATCCCCATGAACAAGTTATATGCTATCACTAGATCAATCAAGCAAAAAAGCAATAGTGATGCCATATAGACTTTAAAACATTTTAGGCTTTCAATGAATGACCTAAGGAGAACAAAGGCATGTCTATATGATCTAGCAAGTCCTATCAAAGTATGAATGCATATGTCAAACAATGATACCTTTGCCTTGCTTGGAGGATAGACATGTCATAACATATTCATGAAGTGCATCAACACATGTTGGAGTAATCAAGTATGTTCAATTTATTTCTTAGCTTGCAAAACCTTGCTTCATCAAGTGGCTTGGTGAATATGTCAGATAGTTGATCATCGGTGCCCACACTTGTAATTGCAATATCTCCTTTGGCTTGGTGATCTCTTATGAAATGGTGCCTCATATCTATGTGCTTGGTTTTTGAATGTTGCACCAGATTGGTTGTGATCTTTACCGCACTTTCATTGCCACAAAGCAATGGTACCTTGTTGAACTTCCAACCATAATCCTTCAAGGTTTGCTTCAACCATAAGATTTGTGCACAACAACCTCCCGCATTAATGTATTCAGCTTCGGCGATAGAGAGTGCAACACTATTTTGCTTCTTGGATGACCATGAGACTAGTGACCTTCCCGAGAGTTGACAAGTACCGGAAGTGCTCTTTCTATTGATTTTGCAACCGGCATAGTCCGCATCCACATAACCAATCAACTCAA
Organism: Eremochloa ophiuroides; assembly: GCA_038502445.1. NCBI lineage: Eukaryota > Viridiplantae > Streptophyta > Magnoliopsida > Poales > Poaceae > Eremochloa > Eremochloa ophiuroides. Next base: position 46,364,918 of record JAHLJS010000006.1, read on the forward strand.
AGTTTGAGCCCTTGGGATACCACAAACCAATGTTAGGTGTGCTCTTCAAGTACCTCAAAATTCTCTTTGTAGCTTTCAAGTGACTTTCTCTTGGAGAGGCTTGATATCTTGCACACATCCACACACTAAACATCACATCCAGCCTTGAAGCGGTCACATAGAGTAGACTTCCAATCATTGACCGATATTGCTTTTGATCAACCAATTCACCTTCTTCATCCAGTTCCAAGCTTCCACTAGTTCCCATTGGTATTGAGATTGCCTTTGCATTTGCCTATCCAAACTTCTTCACTATGTCCTTGATATACTTGATTTGGAGTCCAAGAAAGTAACTAAGTTCACCAAACATTGACATTTCAAACTCTTTGGCCATCATTTCTCCAAACTCCTCACAAAATGCTTGACTTGTAGACCTAAAGATGATATCATCAACATAGATTTGTATGATGAACAAGTCATTAGCAATCTTCTTAGTGAAGAGAGTAGTATCAATCTTTCCCATCTTGAACCCTTGGAGACTAGGAAGTCCCTCAATCTCTCATACCATGCTCTTGGTGCTTGTTTCAAACCATAGAGATCCTTCTTAAGCTTGTACACATGATCGGGTTTCTTATCATCTTCAAAACCGGGAGGTTGCTCAATAAACACTAACTCATTGATGTAGCCATTAAGAAATGCACTCTTGACATCCATTTGATATAGCTTGATATTATGAGCACATGCATAAGCCAATAGAATCCGGATTGCTTCCAATCTTGCCACGGGTGCATAGGTTTCTCCAAAATCTAAGCCTTCAATTTGAGTGTAACCTTGTGCAACCAATCTAGCTTTGTTCCTCACAACAATCCCATCTTAATTTTGCTTGTTCCGGAAGACCCACTTGGTGCCAATCACATTATGCTTGCTTGGTTTTGGAACTAATTCCCATACTTGATTCCTCTCAAAGTTATTTAGCTCTTCATGCATAGCATTGATCCAATCCTCATCCTTTAGAGTCTTCTCACTGTTAGTAGACTCCTCTTGCGAGACAAGTGAATAGTGCTCACAAAAAGAAGCTACCCTTGACCTTATTTGCACACATCTACTAATATCACCAACAATTTGATCTAGAGGATGATCCCTTGCAATATATGTAGGTTGGAGCACATGACTTGAACTTGCATTTTGTACTTGGTCTTGATCTTGACTTTGATCTTGAGCTTGCTTGATTTTCATCATCTTCCACTTGTACAATAGGAGGGGTGACATCTTGATCATCATTTTTTTCAACTTGTCTTGGACTAATATCACCAATATCCATGTTCTTCATAGAATCAACTAATTGAGGTCCTCTCACATCATCAAGATTATCCTTCTCCTCTTGTGACCCATTAGTTTCATCAAATTCAACATCATGGACTTCTTCAACTATCTTATGTGAGAAGTTCCATATTCTATAAGCTTTGCTTGAAGTTGAATATCCAAGTAGAAAACCTTCATCACACTTCTTTTTAAACTTGCCCAAACGAGTGCCTTTCTTCAAGATGTAGCATTTGCATCCAAACACTCTAAAGTATGCAATGTTGGGTTTTCCTCCATTCAAGAGCTCATAGGGTGCCTTCTTCAAAATTGGATGACAATAAATACGGTTGCTAGTGTAGCAAACCGTGTTGATAGCTTCGGCCCAAAACTCATCACTAACATTGTATTCACTTAGCATTGTTCTTGCCATGTCAATGAGAGTTCTATTCTTTCTTTCAAGAAGACCATTTATTGTGGAGTGTATTTGGCCAAGAATTGATGCTTGATACCCAAATCATCACATAGCTCATCAATTCTTGTGTTCTTAAGCTCACTACCATTGTCACTCCTCACTTGCTTCACCCTTGTATCAAACTCATTTTGGCTTCTCTTGATGAAAGATTTTAAAATTTCATACACTTCACTTTTGTCAATAAGAAAGAATACCCAAGTGTATCTAGAGAAGTCATCAACTATCACAAAGCCATACTTTCTTTCTCCAATACTTTATAAGTGGTCGGACCAAACAAATCCATATGAAATAACTCAAGTGGACTAGATGCACTCATCATGCCTTTCTTAGGATGTGTATTCTCAACTTGCTTTCCAAATTGACAAGAACTACACAACCTATCCTTCTCAAAGTGCACATCTTTCAATCCTCTAACCATGTCATGCTTGACCAATCTTCCAAGTTGCTTTATTCCAACATGTCCAAGCCTTCTATACCACAACCAACCAAGACTTGACTTAGAGATCAAACATGAAGAGAGCTTAGCTTCACTATCATTGAAATCCACCAAGTATAGGTTCCCATATCTAAAGCCCTTGGAGATCAAGTTGGAACCATCCACACTCACAATCTCAACATCATCAATCCCAAAGTTGCACTTGAAACCAAGATCACAAAGTTGTGCAACCGACAATAGATTGAAATTGAGAGATTCAACTGGCAATGCATTGGATATGCTGATATCATTTGAGATAGCAATCTTGCCTAACCCTTTTACTTTGCCTTTGCCATTGTCACCAAATGTGATAGAGTCAAATTCTTGATTGCCACTTGTGTTGATAGAATTGAACATACTAGATTCTCTGGTCATGTGTTGAGTGCATCCACTATCAAGCACCCAATGTCTTCCTCCGACTTTGTAATTGACCTTGGATGGCTTGGCCATCAAACATGTAGATGGAGTGTCGAAGAGAGATAGCCTGTTGTTGAGAGCAATGCATGCGATAGCATTCTTCTTGATGTCTTGGTCCCATCATCACTATCATCATCATCGGTAGAGGCATCACTATCATCCCAAGTGACACAATATGATTGTCCCTTCTTCTTCTTCTTGAGTGTCACATTCTTGTTCTTCTTTTCTTTCTTTCATTCTTTTTTGCTCTTCTTCTTCTCATCATCACTCTCATTGTCATTGTCACTATTATGAGGACAATCGGCAATGAAGTGATCTAAGCTCTTGCACTTGAAGCACCTCCTTGGAGATGAACTTCTTCTTGCCTTGATCATAGCCTTTTCTCTTCATAAACCGGCCAAACTTGCGCATTAGAAGAGCCATAGCCTCATCATCTTCATCATCTCTTGAAGTAGATTCTTCATCAAGCTCAATCATCTTGCTCTTGCCCTTGTTCTTGGATGATGTAGCCTTGAGAGCCATACTCTTCTTCTTCTTCTCCTCAACCACCTCCTTATTGTTCATATCTTGAGTGATGATCTCACCGAGGATTTGGTTGGGCTTCTTGGTGCTCAAGTCTTCTCTTGCTAGCAAGGTCTTGATGATAGCAAATATTTTTCGTAAGCATCTCAAGAACTTTTGAGAGAAGTCCTTGTCCTTGATGTCCTCACCCAAACTCTTCAAGTCATTCACAATCACTTGTAACCGGTTGAACATCTCCGGCACACTCTCATCATCATTCATCTTAAATGTACCAAACTTCTCCCTCAACATATAGACCTTGGCATTCTTCACCTCTTGTGTGCACTCATAGGTCTCCTCCAACCGCTTCCAAATGTCATGAGCCAAATCAAGATCCTTGGTTTGCTCAAATACATGAGACTCAAGAGCGGTGTAGAGTGCATTGATTGCATGGGCATTGCACTCCATCTTCCTCTTGTCGGCATCGGTGGGAGCTTGAACATTCTCATACTCAATATTTGTCTCCGTCACCTTCCACACTTCAATGTGCAGAGTCATGAAGTGGACTATCATCTTTCTCTTCCAATGGTCATAGCTTGTGCCATCAAACTTTGGTGGCTTCCCCAACACATTGATTTGAGCCATTCTTCACCACAAGGATGTTAAGCCTCAAACGGTGGTGACCTTGGCTCTGATACCAAATGAAAGGACCGGATGGGCTAGAAGGGGGTGAATAGCCTATAAAAATTTCTACAAAGAACTAGACCACAAGCTAGCAATTAAGAAACCGATGCTGAGCACTAGCTCTAAGCTACTCTATGCAAGCCATCTAGCACAATATACTACTCCACAAAAATGACCAATATGATCACTTGGAAATGACCAATATGAGAACCAAGTGATCAACCACTAGAAAGCAGAAAGACCAACCATCCACTCGAAGGTGGAGAAGAGAGAACACTCAATTTTTATCGAGGTTCACGTGATCGCCGTCACGCTACTCCTTGTTGTGGCACCGATCTTCCTTGGTGGATTGCGAGCTAGGCTTCACACGCCAATCCCTCACCGGGAGCCGCTCACCAACACAAGAGAGGTGGCTATTAACCACGAGCAATCCACTGGAGTCGGTTTTGGCACTCCGCCGGGGAATAACCGCAAGAAGCCCTCACAAACAACCTTCGGTGTGGGTTTGAACAATCGCCAATCAACCTCAACACCGGAAATGCCTCCAAGCCGCTAGGGACACGGCAATGCCCCAAGAGAATAAGAACTCAGCAATGGCTTGCTCTTAAGTGCTCTAGAGTGCAAATCACTAGCAATGATGCACTTGAGGATCATTCAACTCACAAAGATGATCAATGGATGAACAAGTGAGTGAGTGAGAGGCTAGAGAGTGCCCGCAAGAGTATGCCAATAAATCAAATGTGCAAGAGTGTCACCAAGTGACCAGGGAGGGCGTATAAATACCACCAAAAGCACCCCTAGCCATTACCCACTGAAAAACAACCGTTAAACTACTTTTCGGGGCGTCGGACGGAACCGTCGGACAAACCAAACGCGTCCGACGCCCAGATCTGCGCCACGTGTCAGCTCAGGTTTAACGTCAGCCATTGATCTCCAACGGCTACTGCTCGCGCCACTTTTTCAAACTCATCTACTCTGCATTGTCGGACTAAACGCCCTCTTCGTCTGACGTTTCCAGAGAGTTTGCAGAGAGAAAACAATCGTCGGACGCTAGTTCGAGGCCCTGCATCGGACCAACCATCAGCGTCTGAGGCCTGAACACTCTTCGCCGCGCACGTGCCCAGAGCGTGAACTCGCCACGCCGAGCCATCGGACTGATAGCCAATAGTCTGACGCTTGCACTTCTCCATTTGTCGGACTGTCCGGCTCTCCCAGGCTAGAACTTAGCTTCCCACCATCGGACACTCTCAAGTTAGTGCATCGGACCAAAGGATTCTACCGTCCGACGCTTCCAGAGAGCTCCATAAAGCCTCGAACGGTGTCCGACGTTCACCGTCGGACTAACTCCCACCGTTCGACACTCTTGCTTAGTTAGAATCTGTGCTGGGACCGTCGGATGCTTGAAACCAATGGTCCGACGCCCTGCAACACTAGCGTTGACGCTCAGAAAACTGCTATTCTCAAGTTAGTTTCACACCCCTTGCTTCTAAGTGCTAACACTCAAAGTTCTCAACACTTGTGCACAATGTGTTAGCATTTTCAAAACATTTTTCAAGGGTTTCTAAGTTGATCTCTAGGTTGAGTTAGATTCAATGCAATGAAATGCAACCTAAAGCACTTGATGGTAATCCAACACTTAGTTTCCCCTTTATAGTCGGCTATCTATTCTAAATGTGATCACACTCACTTGGTGTCTTGATCACCAAAAGAAAAGCCTACTTGGGGGTTATACCTTTGCCTTCAAGCCTTTTCCTTTTCACCTTGATCATCTCCACCTGATCCACATCACTTGATCCATGGTTGAGCCTTCCTTGATCATCACCATCAACCATTTGGCTCTTCACTCCATGGGTTGGACAACCTAAGCCTTGCCAACACTTAGCAACTTAGGTTAGTCTTTAGGGTGTCATCATTTACCAAAACCAAACTAGGGCTTTCACCGGTGTGCCGGCCCTGCTCGCCACCTGTGGCCGCGCTAACACGCAACCGAGGTCGTGGCGACTTCATGCGTGACGTGGCACACTCTTGCTAATCCCCTTGTCTTTATAAACGTCGAGACGCCCTCATCGTCATCCTTTTCGCCTTCCCGGTCGTCACCGATGACTCTGCGGTCACCAGCAAAATTTGTCATCGCCGCTCAACCTCCACCGCCTCCATCTTATAGCTAGCTCCGTCTCTCCGTCACGCTTTGTTTGAATCCGGTTGTGGGTCTCCTCGTCGTCGGAATCGACCGGCGGCTCGGTTTCTTCCCTGCTGACGGTCAGAGCACCGCCACAACCCCATCACCGTCACCAGGTCTCAGTGGTCTTCTGTTTCTTGTTTTAGCTCTGCCTTGACGCGTTGAAGCTCATGGAGCCCTCTGTTTCCGCAGTTGAAGCTCAGACATGCCAGAACAGGAAGTTGCCGCTGGAGTACACCGCCGCAGCCTCTGTCAACGTCGACGTTGCGTCTCCAGCTCTCTCCACTCCAACCAACATGAGCAGCAAGGGCTGGTGAGCTTCTGGGAACCCTAGGAGAGGTCGTTTGGGTTTGGGGAGGTCCCTATTGGCCGGAACATGGCATGTCGCTGATGTCCGAGCTGGCCATGCCGCCATGGCCGCCTGCTTGGTTTCTGTGAAGTCCTAGGTCCCGCTTGTGTAGTCTGGACAGCTTTGTGGGGGTGCTTGGTTCTCGGGGATGCGCTGGCCCTCGCCTGCGTGGCCACCACCAGCGGTCTCCGGGGTCGGGCCGCCGCGGCCGGCACCGCGCGCGCATGCGTGCCCTGCTGCTTTGGTCTGGGAGAGAGTTGAGGAAGAGGGAGGCCCGAGTTGGGCCAGACTGGGCTGGTCGTGGCCTTGCTGGACCAAGCGAACGGGAAGCAGGCCTAGTAACGCGGCAGTATTTGTTTTCCATTTTCCTGAGAGAGTGCACAGAAGCCGTCGGAACACTGTTGTTGCCACTGGAACGTGTCGCCGAAACCACCGTTGACATCACCAGCATCTTCCGAGCCATCTCCGCTTCGATTGAGTCATCAAGATAGTTGTGGTGAGGTCCATGATCGCGAATCGAGACTTGATAAGGTTGTTGGGTAGCCTCTGTAGCCAGAACGTGCTCCGCCGCCGCGTGCTGCTTGCACAAGCTGCCATGGCTAGCTCCGCCTCTGCCTCCAACTCACCCAACCCAATAACTAGTAGGATTCGCGGGGTCCTATGGTGCTTGTTGACTCCTTTTCCCTCACCGGAGAGGTCGCCGATGGGGCGCCCGGTGGCCGGCAGAGCCGAACCGGCTCTGCTGTGTTTGTCCCAGCGAGAGGTAGAAGAAGGCCCTATTGTGCCAGCCTGCTTCTCTGTGGGTCGGCCTAGTAACACTGGGTCGGGCAGTGTTTTGTTTTTTCCATTTTTCCAAAATCATGAATAGTACTGTAGGTTCAAAAATTCATAGAGAAATAATTATAGCTCCGAAATTTCTGAAAATTATTGGGTAGCTCCTATGTATAATACTTTACTTTGGAAAAATATGGAACTTGGATTTTTAGTACTTTCTGTAGGTAAATAAAATGCCCCTTTCAATTAATAAAGGGGGATTCCATGAATTTTGTAGCCCACAATAATCATCAAAAATTATGAAATTTATTCTGCCCCTATTATTCGCAATGATCTACCTTCACAAAAATTTGTAGTTCATTTGGATAAAGATAGTTGTATTTATAATATATATGTTTAATTAATTAATTAATGATAAAGCAATATTTAAGTCTTGATGACTTAGGGTTCGTGTGAGTTTTGGATTTGAGTGATGACCTTGGATCGTTAACCTAATGTGATCAATGGCACTTTATTTAGTTGGGTGAGCTCATGATTAACTTGCTAAATAAGAATTAAAAATATTATTAATGGTTTGTGTAATTGTCACATACCACTAAGGATTAATGACTTGCTTAAGCAAGTACCTGGAAGTATTATAGGCTAGTTAACATGGCTTTCAACAACTAATAAAATGTCAATACTTGTTCTATTCTTTTATGCATGTCATCATGCATAATATTTAGCATGTATTATTATCTACGTGTAGTGAACGGGTTTCGAAAGGCTTGCTTGACTGGTCCCGCCAGAAGGTGATCTCCGTAGATCAAGTCAAGTGGGTTTTCTCTAATATTTTTGAAGAAGCGACAAACCTGCAAATCAAAGGCAAGCCCCAGTGCATTAGCCCCCTCCTTGTGTTTTACAAAGTTTATAACCTTGAGTTAAATTGCTACATTAGGTTAATAGGAGTTAAATGATAAACCCTTTGTTGCATTACCATCCTTGATTATCACCCTTGATACCCGATTTAAATGCAAATGATTGGAAAAATGCTTAGCCATGCTTAAATAGTTGTTTTATACAAACTATTTTTGTGTGCTGTTGTACTATACTATGAAAGTAAATATCAAAACTGTGGCAGGTCAGTAGACTTGTATTGAGAAAGAAGTCTTAATGTAGTGTCTCTGACTGTCTCTAATGATCAATGGAACCAAGTAGGGACCATTCATTGTAGGCCTGCTGAGATCAAGGCTTGCAACTATCTGCATACTACGGGAAGCCCTCGCTCCGGTAAATCTAGTTCTTGAACCGGCAACCGCGCACTCGGAGTGGAGAGATGGCGAGAGTAGCGTGCACCCTCGTGGCCAAGGGCCGGATTGGAGGTGTGCTGTGCTCTCGGGTGGCGTAGGACCAGTTCATATTTGGAGGAGCCATGGTAGATGGGGTTGGCATATGCAAGCTTAAATGCTACATATGCAGTGTGGATAGGGATCCCCAGCTGGGTATAATCGATTTGAATCGTCATTGCTCCTCGGATAATAGAGACTTGATCCTTCGATCATACAACGAAGAGTGGTTCGGAACTAGGATTAAAATGAGAAAGAATGGAAATAGATGGACAATGATGAATCACATAGATTTTGATATAAGTAAAATTGGTGAAGTAGCAAACAAGATAGGAAGGCTTTCTGCAATACTCTTTGATTCTTGCTAAAGCCTCTCCTTGATTCCCCTCAGCCTGGATTCCTGAGTCTTCTCCCTAATTTTTGGTCGGGTAAGTCTTACGGGGTACCCTATGTACTCAGGGTTTATTTACCCTACGTTGCAGGTGAGTAGCCAGCCAAGGTCTGCGTTGGACCTTGTTGTATTATGGTGTTCGAGGAGGTTGTCGAAGGGGAAAGTGACCGTGACTGATGAGTTAATTCCTTGGGCAGGGATATTTATGTAATATATATGTTGTTAAGCTACTTCCCTACTGCCACTATATTTTGGTTTGTAATAATCGCACCTATGTTTAAGTAAGAATAACTGGTTTGTAATCCTATGTAATATTATTAAATCTTCTGCTCTTGTACTCTGAGATGTATATTTTATGAAATGTTATACTCTGCAATGTCTTCGCAATTAAGATCCTGTTCGGAGAAAATGGGTTTCCACGTAAACCCGGCAGACCCTGTTAGGTTCTGTGGGTCACATGTATGGCTGTGGAAGGTCTTTGGGACGACGACAGGTACATGTGGGCCATATAGCTTAGGAGGTTCTGTTACATATATTGAATGGATTGGCAACATTATGCATTGAGATCTTCAATGTCACAAGAAACCATCATTGATGACTTCGCATCAAGAAATGTTAGAAGAAATTTTTAAAGTAATTTAGTATGTACACAAATTATTTATATGAATATTTTTCTTTTGCATTCAGTTAACTGTTTATATGAATATATATATATATATAAGTGTGTGTGTGTGTGTATACTACCAATAAGTAATTTTAGTAGTATTATTATGGTTATATAAAAAAGTCCAAAATTTTAGGTTCGTTCTAGGTCAAAAATTATTCAGGACCGGCCCTAAATGTTGTTTGGCAAAACAAGTTTACCAATAACTTTATGCATATATAGTTGTGAGAGAGAAATGAGGAATAAAGTTTGCATAACTACTTTTTTCGTCTTCATGTCAACTCATCCTCTTCAGCGAGGGAGTGGAAAAATAAATTTATCCATGAAGCTATTTGGAAAAAAAATAGCTTTGTTGTGAGCTGTACGAAATAGGCCCTTATACCTGTTGTGATATGGTGTTGGGTGAACAGTTTGGAATGGCCGATAATAATACCATCATCCATTGATTTCAGAATTCTACCCTAGCCGTGACAGAAGAAATAGAAAAAAAATGCAAGGTCTCTTGGTGTATGATAGCCAAGTGGGTTGGACACTGGAAAATGAGAAATGATCTTGAGTCCTTAAAAAATCCTTAAATCTCCAAAACAAGTAGCTTACGCACAAAGCCACTTGTTTCGGGCTAGGATTGCTATTCAATTTTATATAAGATTGTGATACCAGGAATGATTTCAGCGCAGGAATTCCCTAACTGAACCGAGCCTTAGGGTTTTGTGCTCTCTTCCTAAGCTGTTATCCCAAACAATCTTATATGCTGCTTTTAATATAAGTAGCCAAGTAGGGCTTGTCCCAAAAGGTAATTCAGAGAACAAAGATTTAGGTTTCGATGACTCTGAGCAAGTTTTATCGATAGTGGACCAAATAGATAGGGAATAAGTCTAGGATGTCAACAAAATGTTTGAACTGAACGTGATCGGACTTCAAACAGAGCGATATATAAATTCAAGGATATAGGGGTCACCGGATCAAAATTGATCAAGGCCAGGTAATTGCCTGGTGACAGTATGGTAGCTAGGATTTAATTTGTCATGTTTATGGGAGTGTACAATATGCGACCCGGTTGCACTTTTGTAGGCCGAGTGAATCCTTCAGGTTTACTGTGCAATGGTCGGTTGAACTTGGACTTGCTTACCAGCGACACCTAAAATTGTAGAGATTGCACGATAATCTTCATTATCATCTTTTTGTCATAAGACGACCACATAACATACTTAGATCATCGCATTTGGTGCTTGAGCAATGAAAATGATTTTTTGGACGCTGAACCAGCTAGGCAGCTAGAACCAGCTAAGCCTATTTGGTCAACTTTCTTGAAAGCAAGAATGGACTTCACCATTGCATTTCTCCCGTTGAGCTGATTGAAAAGCATATATGGTTTACCTTATTTGGAGTCCGGGTGAATTAATTATGAATTTAAAAAAATTTCTACCAGATTTTCCACTGTACTTAGCTGGACTCCCAAACCGATTAAGCACGACCTATGGGACGTGATCGCACACAACGAGGGCGAGTTCCACATTGATCGTGCTGCACTTGAGTCCATATGTAGCGCGGTTCCTCCAAAGATGGTCACTCCCTCGCGATGAAGGAAGTGGCCATGGAAACCTGGGTGGCCATCAAGATGCTCCGCATCGGCATATCGAGTGTGGAAGGCAACGATGCAGAACCTCTGTCCCGGGTACGAGGCGATCGCGCTCCGTGATGGCGAGGCGATCAAGGACTTTGCTCTTCGCTTGTCTCGCGACCCACGACTTTTGAGAATTTAACACATGAAATTTTGAATAGATTTTGCACATATTTGATTTTAAACTCAAGCTACGCACACATGAGCACCCAAATAAAACCATGCAGCAGTATGCATGCAACAAACATTGTTTCTTCCTTATATTTCTTTTTAAATCCATTCTTATAAAATCTTTATTTCTTCCTATAAATAAAGACAACTATGCAATTTAAATGAAATTCATTCTAATTTCAGAAATTGATTTTGCGGTGTTACAGCTGATTTGAAAAAGAGATGGAAAGCTCAAAAAGCCTGTGACATGTATAATTTTAATTTGTTTGTTGCACCCGTGCCTTAATTTTCCTAAGTGGAAAATAAGTTTAGAAAAACATTTAAGCTTCAAATATGTTCTTACTATATTTATCAAAAGCTTACTTTCAAAAGATTGTCTAAAAAATAAGTTTAATTTCGATCCTCAAAATTTTGTTAAAAAATAATTTAGGCTCGAAAAGTATTTCTAGGTATAGTCTTTATAATTTTAAATAAAACATTTTTCCAAAATTTTATGAATTACATTTAAGAATATTTAAAGTTTGAAGCTCAATAAATCCTTTATCAATTCCAAAACCCCTTTGTCGTGTGCGATTCAAGCATAATCCATGATATACGGTCCCAAAGAGGCCCTATGGCTGATATGCAAAAGCCACCTGATCGCAGACCAACATGAATGCCTAAAAACAGCGTTCTATGAATTGAAGGCTGTCTTAGTGAAATTTTGAAGCCACTTGATTGCAATAAGAGTGCCTAAAAACAACGTCCTATGAATTGAAGACTGTCTTAATGAAATTTTGAAGCCACTCGATTGCAGACCAATTATGAGTGCCTAAGAACAACGTCCTATGAATTGAAGTCTATCTTTATGAAATTTGGGACGATAAGTCGCCAGCCTGGAAAAATTACTTTTTGACAAATCTGGATGATTTTTCTTCACCTTATATACGAACCTTGTAGAGTGTAGACAGTTGCCAAAAGGAAAACATACAAGCAAGAACCAAGGAACAGCTACATATTATACCGAGAAACTTGCGATGGAGGCAGGAAGGCTCGTCGTTGTGTTCTCAATAGTCGTCTTCGGATGTCTTTTTGTTCATTCACAGTGTAAGTACTGCACATAGAACCTTATTCATACACGAATCTCTTCAAGTTCCTAATCCCACATAGAAGAACGTCTCTAGTTCATTGAGATTTTTTGGAAAACGTCAAGACTTTATATTAATTAGTTTCTTATTATCTTCTCAACAAGCATATATTTATGTTCCTGCAGGTCGGACAGTGCATCAGAACGACAAGTTGAAGCCCCTCTGCCTATGCTCGCACGTAAGCGTACTTCCACCGTGCATAGAGAATTGTTACTGCTGTGAGGCCACAAATAATCCAACCCCTACGTGCTATAACACCCTCCAAGATTGCCGGCGTCATTGCCAGGGCTGCGATAAAGCCGAACACATCCCTAGAGATGAAATACCCCTTTTAGCCCAGAAACAGGCTTGATTTATTGTATGCATCTATGGCGAAATAATGCGACGTTATTATGAATTCAGAATACTGTGATGGTGAGCCGTCCATACCTACTATGCTGCTCATAAAAGTTCGATAATTATTTATTTATAGTCAGATTTTTATTTATGCTTCACACAAAAGGGCCAAATTCTATACTCTAGGCTCTATGACCGACAAGTGGACCAATTATAACAATATTTGTCACACTTTTTGATAAACATAATCTATCATTTACTAATTAAAATGATTTATAAGGTTCTGGCTCCCTACCATCTTCATTCTTCGTCCCTTGTCCACTCGCACAACCCGTATACGGGAGCTTTGTCACGTCACACGTAGACAATACAATGGGTCTGCTATCAATATAGATAGTCAAAAATAGAGATGGAAACCATATGGTGGCCTTAGGCTGTTAGGCACGGCCCAAAAAAGCATGGTGCTAACATCGTCCAGATTGATGGCTATAATATGTGTGCTTCTACGACCTAATGCGTAGGATCAAGCCAGCCGTGACATCTTGGTCCTTAATGATGACCTAGATATTTCACAAAATGTGGGCTATGCACTTTGCTGGTCCAATCCGATCCTTTCATACCGTTCGTTATATAGCATTAGGGTGGATTTGGACCATTGGATGTGTTTGGAGTGAAGTATATAAAAATGCCCTTCCAGAAATCCTAGCTCCAATGAAGCAGCTCTTTAGAGCCCAATGAAGCCCAGCACAAAACTTCACTCAACCCATCAGAACCCCGTGCAGCTGCGTGACCATGTCCCACAATCCCCACGGCCCATCCTCGCAAGTCGCCAGCTCGGCTCGCCCCCATGCCCCGTCCTCGCGAGTTGAGAGAAGGAGAAGCCAACAATCCAGCACTGTGGTGTGCCCTTCTTTATTCACGTGTGCATCCTTCTTTTGCAGTGGCTGTTTCAGGTCCAACGAGGAACCATGTCTAGGATGAACAAACTTATTTTATAATTTTAAAATTTATGTTGCATTTTGAAATATTTATTTAGTTTTATCTATGTTTGATATATTAAACCAATGACATATTCATTAATAAAATATTACTTTTATGAGTTTTATTTATCCACATGTGTATTATATACTTATATTTTAAGGAATTTGGTGATTCTACCCTTATTTAGAAGTTCAATTGTGATTTTACCCTCATTTTTTTAACTTTACGTTTTTACCCTCACTTTTTCTAAACGAAATCTCCGTCTACCCCTATTATGTAACACCGTTAGTACTGTTAATATTAAATGGTGAAAGAAAAAAAAAGGAAAAAGAGATGGTCCAAAAGACAGAAATGCCCCTAGGGCCTTTCCCCTTCTCCCGATTGGATACCGTGCTTGGCCCGCCCGATAGGAAAAAGTCAGCTCTTTCTCTGGTGTCGTGGCACAGGCCATCGTCGGCGTCCTACTACCGGTGGCTGCCAGCGGCCGGCGGCGGCGCTCCCGGCGGCCGGCAGCTCCTTTCCCCTTTGTCCTCACCTTCAGCCCCCCTCCCCGTCGCCCCTGCTCCCGGCGCTCGCTTCATGAGGGGCGGGAGTTAGGGTTTTGGACGGCAGCTCTCCAGGCAGCCGGCGGCGCTACCGCTGGCCGGCGACCCCATACTCGTCGCCTTCCCCATCTCCTCGTCATCCTCACCCGAGGACAGCCACCATGGGAAATCCAAGGTATTTCATAATTCCTGAGATGCGTATTTTTCCCCTTTCCAAAAGAAGCTTCCCTGGTGACTTTATCAATGCTATTATTTTGTTATAATTATGTTCCTTTCGTTTGCAGTGATGCAGAGGATGAATTAGATGGCCAAGTTGCCCCATACAACTTAATAGAGAAAAGGGACCTAGCGAAGAGCATTCTTCTTGAGCTGGAACGCGATCATCATCTAAAAGTTCAAGTGTGTACTGAGCATTTTATAATATTTTACCTGCACGTTTTGGTGATAAACCATTGGACTGTGTTGTGTCCTCTTTGCAAATTAGGTTCATATAATAAAGTTCACTTTATGCTTAGAATCTGAAAATATTCTGTTATTCATCCATGGAATGGAATGTGGTTACTTGCACATGCCCCTTTTATGTACCGCAAGAAATTTGAATGAAGCAGTTTGGTTCCTTCAATGCTTTCTGGATATGCCACATTTGTATGGATGAATAAAAGCACAACTCTAGAAATTGCATCATGGTATGCATGTAAAAATGATTACATGGATGTAAGCTGAAATGCTGTTGAAATTTTCTAAAAAATTGTACACAATGTAATCTTGCTGATCTAAAATAGGGGTAAAAACACATGGGCAAAATTGTCCTTCTTAACACCATTAGATAGACTTAATGGACCAAGGGTCGACTCTCCCTTCGTTTTGAAATAACAGGGGTAAAATCACAAAGTTAAAAAATGAGAGTAAATTCACCGTTTCGATTAAAAGCGAGGGTAGAATTTGGTGATTCTACCCTTATATACACGTGATGTCATGTATGTTAGAAACAAGATACATGAGTTGTCCCGTATATGCGTGACATTTGGCCGCCCAGTCTAAAATTTGGTGCATAGTGAAGCCATGGGGTGGGGGTATTTAGTCCTACCTTAATTGTTAAAATATAGCATGTATTCGACTTGCACCCACCTTAACCAAAAGGATATTCAGAAAATTCAACGAATTTCTGCAATTTTTTCAGTGACGTTCTTTGGGAGTGGGTTCCTGTTGACACCAAAGCGGCAAACGGATATACCGTAAGCGTACGGCAGTCAATGTAGCCTTCACCGGGAGTATTCTAGGTATCGTATTTTCCACAGGGAACGTGAAGTGAACTAACTAGGTCCAAGGCCGTTAGATAGTGATCAAAGGATTTGGTGATCAAAGGGGTTTAGGATATAGGTATAGAGAGCTTCTATCTAGCAAACGATATCTGGTCTTGGCTTTCTAAGTATAAAGAGATTTACCACCTCATCCCTTTACAATAGGCGATAGGCGAAACAGGAGGAGATATAACTCCTCCCGAGGCGGCTATGCTATTGTATTGATGCCCTGCCGTTTTAATAACTTGCCTTACACACGTTGTGACGGAACCGCCCGAATTACCATGGCCCACGTGCACCTGGCGTAGTCCAACGACCTTCGACTGCTATGCACGGGAGCCTGATAACTCCGGAAGCCCTGTCGGGTGCTCTCGCGAACACCGCAATGTCCCACCGAGGATCATTTCACGGGACGGAAACCAACCATCTTATTACATTCATTCGTAGAGTTCAAAATACATCAGAGTAAAAAGCGGAAGAGTACAATTATAGTTTACAATTTTTAGTGATAGTCTTTACAAAACCTCTTGTCGATAGAGACAAGATAAGGTGGCTCTTACACTTATAAGTAATATAGATGACATCTTGCCCAAGGAAGTGCTGATAAGCACATGTCATCTACTGCATAGGGCAGCTCTTCGAGTGCCACCAGCTTGGCGATAGCCAAACCTGCAGAGCTCCTGACTTTAACCTGCAACAGAGGGTTAACAAACCCTGAGTACATGGGGTACTCCGCAAGACTTACCCGACTAAAAATTGAGGAGAAGACTCAGGAATGCAGGCTGAGGGGAATCAAGGAGAGGCTTTAGTAAGAATCAAAGAGTTTTACAGAAAAGCTCTCTAAATCAGCTTAACATTTAATCTCAAAGCTAGATTGTTTCATTCAGTTATCTCGTCATCAATTCCCTTTCCCCATTTACCTAGTTCCGAACCACTCTTCGCTGTAAGTCGAAGGATCAAGTCTCCATTAACCGAGGAGCAACGACGATTTGAATCGATTGAAAACCTAGCTGGGGATCCCTATCCACACTGCATATGTAGCACCTAAGCTTGCATATGCTAACCCCGCCTACCACGGCTTTTCCAAAACTTAAACCGGTCCTGCGCCACCCGAGAGCACAGTACTCCTCTCGTCTTCAGGCACGACGGCCATGAGGGTACACGCTACTCTCGCCATCTCTCCACTCCGAGTGCGTGGTTGTTGGTTCACGTAAAGGAGCGACCGGAGTCAGAGGCTTTCCGTAGTATGTGGCTAGTTGCAAAGTCTTGATCCAGTAGGCCGACAACGAATGGTCCCTAATGGATTTCATTTCGTTTTCTTAATAGACAGTCAGAGACACTACATTGAGACTCCTTTCTCAATGCAAGTTCACTGCCCTGTCAAACAATTATAATAGTTCATGGTCGTATACCCCAAGCATACAAAATATTTTTTCATAAAAGCTTAACTATTAAGCATGGCTAAGCATTTTATAAACATTTGCCTTTAAATCAGGTTTCAAGGATAATATATCGAGGCAGGTAAATGCAGCAAGTAGGTGACAATCAACTCCTATCAACCTAATGCAGCAATTTAACTCTAGTGAAAAAGATTTGTAAAACACAAGGAGGGGCTAATGCACCGGGGCTTGCCTGTTGCTTGAAGCAGATACAACCCTGAAGTCTATCACCGAGGAAACTCCACGTCCAGAGAGTGAAGACCAACTCGGGATTTGCTTCAGATACGAATATCCCGCGTTCACTACACAAAATATTAATGCATGATGAAATGCATGACATGATGCATGATGAAATGCATGGCATGATTCATAATGGAAACATGCAAATACATTACATTAAATATTCAAAGAAAGTTAAATACTACTTTCCTTTGCGATAAAGTTGCAAGCCAACAAGACTAGCTTGTTGTCCAACAACTTGGGTTAGCGGTCTATGGGTACCTATAAGGAATTCTATGCACGACTTAGGGTACGAAAATGTTCCAAAAGAAGTCGTTCAATTTGGATGTTTTTACCCATGAAGTTACATCTTAAAGAAACAACCTCATGACACTACAGGTCAGGATAACCTGTAATTAAGGGTTACTTTGTTTTAGTAAACCTTAAGGTAATTGCCAACTAACAATAAGGGTCATTAAGATTCTATTATCATGGTGGTTATTATCTCACCTAATCATTTTATTAACTATTATTAACCACCACATAACAATAATAAATTATTCTACTAAATAATTTGCTAAGGATTATTTAAAGTGTTAAAATCCCTGGTCTTCACTCAATCCAAAAACCACAAGGCACAATACATTTCATATATTAAGAAAGAAAATGAATAAATTTATTTAATTACTCAGCCTCTACTGTTGGACCGGCCCGAATGACCAACACAGTCCAGATTGGCTCCCTTAGCACTCCCAATACAAATGGCCCGGTCCAACCCGGCTCAAGCCCGCTCTGGCCAAGCCAGAGTGGTGAATCCGTGGCCGCCGGCCGGCCAGGCCAAGCTCGGCCAGGGCCGCAAGCGGCCGGAGGTGGCCGAGAGGGCGATAACGGGTCGCAAAGCACCCAGACCCTTAACTAAGCTCATGGTAACCTCAGTTCCCTAATTCGAGGACCCAGAACACACCCTGAGTAATTAATGCTAAACATCATTTTAATTATTAGTTAATTAAGGATAAATTACAAAACAATTAAATTTTATCCAAATGAGCTACATATTTTTGTGGAGGTAGCTCACTGCTCAAAATAGCTACACAATTAATTTCACAATTTTTGGATTTATATTTTGAGCTTTAAAAATCCTAAAAATGTCATTTATTAATTAAAATATCTAATTTTACAGTCTACTGAATGTGCTCAAAATACTTATATCATATTTTTCATAAATTCTTCATGCCGCAGAGAAGCTATACTAATTATTTCATGATTTTTGGTGCTACACAGATATTTATACAAAATAAACAAAATCTAACACTATTTACAAATTCAGGAAAAACATATTTTAGAAACTTGGCCATGCAACTGGGCCGGCCCGAACGTCCCAAGCACGGCCCAGCTCGGCCTCCAGTTCCCCTCTCTTCCTCTCTGGTGCCCACCGCGCACGCGCGCGGCACAGAGCACGGCGGCACCTCGCCGGCCTGGACTCGTCGCCGGTGACCTCTCCGGCGTGGGGAAAGGCGCCACCGAGCTCCTATAGGTACCCATGTACCTATTGAGCTAGTTGGTTGGACAAGTCGAAGATGAGAGCTCGTCTGGCCGCGGCCATGGCGGCTCGACCGCGGCGGCAACGTGCGCGCCGGCCAAGGCGGACTACGAGAGACTAAACCAACTACACCTAGCACCTCATGGAGCTCACCAAGGCGCACTGCTCATGCTGGTTGGATTGGATAACGGCCGGAGATGCTTCGTCGATGTTGGTGGCGGCTCCAGTAGTGAGCTCCGGCGGCACGAACCCTGTTCCGAAGTGTTCCGAGCACCAAACGGAAAACCGTCAGGTTTGTGAGCCTCAGGATAACAAGACGGGCTTGGAACATGAACTAACGCGGTCAAGAACTCACCCAAATGACTTGGCCCCACGCGACCTCGCACGGCGGGGCTCCTGCCGGACACCGGGAAGAAGACGATGGCGCAGGGGCTCAACAGTGGATGGAAAGGGGTTCGGTTGGGTTCACTGAGCTCTCACGAAGATGGAGTAGCTACCAGAGGCTTCTATTTGGGATGAACAGCCACAACGACGGTGAATTTGCCGACGAACAGCAAGGTCGCCGGCGGTGACCGAAGAACGAAAAGAGAGAGGATGAGTTCGTTCGACACTATTTAATGGAGGGAAAGAGGTTCCAAGGGGTGCCACGCAACCCCGAGCATCGCCACGTCCCTAGCCGCATGCCCTTGCACGCGTGAAGGACAGCGCAGGGACGCCGGCGGCGAGGCTAGGCAGGCAGCTGCGTGTCGAGTTCTAGGAGATTTGTCATTTTTGCAATTACCCTCCTGCCGACAGTAATGTACGAATTAAACAAGATTTTGTGTAAGAAGTTGAAAAATGTCCAAAATATCAAATGTGTAAAATTTCGTGCTGCACAACTTTAGTATTCAAAATATTTTCAAATTCTAATTATTTTTAAAACTATGGAAAAGGGGGTAATTGACCTTTTTCCAATTCAATTTAAATCTCAAATTTTTATTGAACAAGTTCAAAATCTGTGAACATCAAAGTTGTTCAACTCAGGGAGATTTACAACTTTTGTTCAATT
Source organism: Eremochloa ophiuroides (assembly GCA_038502445.1). Lineage (NCBI taxonomy): Eukaryota > Viridiplantae > Streptophyta > Magnoliopsida > Poales > Poaceae > Eremochloa > Eremochloa ophiuroides. The sequence goes on from JAHLJS010000006.1 coordinate 46,384,758, forward strand.
ACCAACCCCAGATTCCAAGTAATTTTTGAATTGAAGTTTTGAATTCAAATTTGAATGTAGTAATTCAGGTTTAATTTGAATTTCCAACTGTAAACTTGAAAAACTTTGAATACCAAAGTTGCTCTAAATAATAAGAGCTACAACTTTTCTTTTGGGGCCAAAGCCCATTTCCTCATAGTTTTGAAACTATGGTTTTAGCCTGATTTAGGGTTTTAAATTAATTCCAATTTTTATTTTTAAGCGGTGATTAGTTAATACACCCAATTAACAAGCCATCAGAAGATAAAATAAAATCCCTCTAAATTACTTAAGCACAACAGCCTATGAAATTAAATTTGTTTTAATTCTATGCATATCAAAATTAGCTTACACATGCATATTATGCAATGCATATGATGACATGTCCGATTTTTAGTTTAGTAACACCAGAGATGTTACACACGTGGAGGGATAATAAGACCAGACAAGAATGCCACTACTTGCTGGCACCCACAAACAATCCGTGCGACAAGCCGCCCACATAATAAGATATAGCCTAGACACCACGTCTACACTATACTTACCACGCCTAGAGACTAGAGTACTTCACTAAGTAAAGCAATGTGCAAGTAAAGCAAGTATATACTTAAAATATCAGAACCAGAATATCAAATACTAGAAGCACTCAGATGTAAAACTTACTAGAAGCTTGCATCCGCTGAGGTACACCTTTGAAAAGACTCCTAACCGGCCCGGGGCTTTCTCCTGAAGGCTTCCCTCACTCTCTTCCCTCTTATTCTAACACTAAAGCTACTAAAGTAGTCTTTCTCTCTATGATACACTTGATACTTTATTTCTTGATGTCTAGAGTGAAGGACTAGGGGGGTATTTATAGGGGGATGAAGGGGAGTGCCATGTCATCAATCCATGTGCCTTTCCACCTTGGCCCTTGGATAAACCGTCCATGAAACCGCCTCAGATGAACAGTGATGATCAAACCAGCACGTGTGAAACATGCAGGAAGGCGGTGGAGCATGGCGGTGGCCTAGGCCCACCATGGGTGGGTCGGCTGACCCCCTATGATAGGTGGGCCCAGCCAGGTGTTGTCCCCACCAGTCATAGAGCATGGCTGTGTACTTAATTTATTGGTATTTGTCGGTTCACGCCTTGATCCATGTGCTTTGATCTTCCACCGTTGATTGGAAACACAACTTTGATCTGATGGTGGAATTGAGCTGAGTGGGATGTCACATGGATTGTGCCATGTCAGCAGAGCCCTGGTAGACCCCACATGTGGGTCGGCCGACCTACATGTGGGCCCTCCAGGTGCTCTACTCTCTTCTTGGTACTTTTATACTCTGAAAACACCTGGTTTGAGTACCTGCAAACAAATACTAACATGTACATGTGGAACCAAGTTAATTGTACCTAAGTCACTACGTGCTTGCTTGTTTCTTCCCTGAAAAGAATGTTTTGTTGACGGTTATGATGGTAGAAAACAGGATATAAATACCGTCAACAAGACCCCCCACACTTAAGTCTTTGCTCGTCCTTGAGTAAAGGTTAGAAGGAAAGGTTGAAAAGACATACCCAAGATAGTGGTGAACAAAGTTTTCATTTAGCACATAGCTTATACTAGTGGGTTATGTGGCATTGTCTAACATATATCCTTGGGATGTTGGGAAATGGAATAACTCTCAAGGCAAAGTCATCTTACTTTTTACCTTCTCAGTACTTAGAATTTTTTATATTAGTTCAAAAAGAAAGCACATAGTTCATTCTTACTCCTCAAATAGTACTCTTAAGTCACTCAATTGTATATGATTTCTTACCAAGGCGTATCTTGAGGATGCCTTTTTTGTTTTATCCTATATCTATCAGGCTTATGTGTAGTTCAGGTAGGGATAAACATGGCAAGCATACTTACATTGCATATATTGTAAAATCAAAACAAGGATCCAAGGAGAAAAATGTCATAGACCTAGATCAAGATGTGTAAGTGTGTGGAAAATGGTAAACTATAATGCTCCTTTATTTGAGATGATCTCTCTCTACTTTGTTTTGAGACATGGTTATCATTTTTCTTTTCTTTTCTTTTTATTCATGAGCCTGAACTTGTTCAAATATATATATATTTCCCTTTTCTTGGACTTTCACCTGTCCATCTTTCTTTCTGTTTCACTTTGCATAGCCATTGTCCCTTTTTCTACATCAACTAAGAAAGATATTCATTGACCTTTAAAACATGGAGCATTTATTTAATGGAAATGAATGGCATGTTGTTGCGTACTTCCAGTGTAGAAGCAGCATATATGTGTGGTGTGTATGTGATCTAGATCTTTGGACTATGACATACTTCTCAACAAGGGTCAACAAGGTTTGATCGAACTCAAAGCAATTGCATGTAGCAAGATTAGAAGGGGTTTCAAACACGAAGATCATAAATGGCTTTGGTAGGAATTTTCTTACTATTGAGGAGTAAGTGACACTATGGTTTTGTGACATTTTTCAGAAATAAACTTCTAAGTACTTTGAATGGAAAAAGTGTGAGTCACGAGCCAAGAGTTATCTCACATTTATCAATATCTTAGTCAATATGGTTTCCTATCAAGATATTTACCCACAAGCATAGGCATATGCATAAATTTAAACTTTGTGTCACCTCTACTCTTCAAATGTCATGAATTTTATCTCTTTTATTTTGAGATGCAAGTATTCAAATTTTTATTTTCATTTTTATTGAAGAACAAAGAAATAGATTAAGAAAATATACGATTCGAGAGGGAGGAAGAGTGCAAACCAGTTAGGAAGCATACTCTCGATGCAGGGTGTCTGGCTGGTGGGTCTAGGCCCCAATGGTAGGGTAGGCCGACCCCACCAAAGGGCCGTTGTCCCCTCCATATGAATCTCCTCGTCTCAAAACGTAATCCTGCACAATTGTTTTTCCGTTGGGCTTCATTTTGTAGGTCGTTCGACCCATTTTGTGTGACCTTTCACGTCCTGTTTGATCCAGCGAACGTGCCGTGCACCGCGACATGTTCAAAATCGCCGTGAGAGCTGTTGAGGGGGTCGTTCGACCCCCCCACACTTGGTTCTTTTCATCTGGTGACACAGGAACAGAGAACAACATCAAGTGCAGGTGTTCTGCTGGTGGCAACACACTAGCAGAACGCAAAAGCATTTTATTCAACTTCTTAGAATTGATGTAGGCATGATTACAATTGTAAAAATCAAAACTTTAAAAAGGGAAATCTAGCTAGTGCCTACTTTATTCTAAAGGAATCCTAATCTAAGGATAAGGTGGATCTAGGATGTTCTCTTGGTCAATAGCATTTGCCATTCGCTTGAGCTTCACATCGGTGCTAATGTGGAGCGCGCGAAAGTTATCATCCATATCTAAGTGTGCCATCCTTAATTCCGACACCGTCTCCTCTAATTCATTATTTCTTTTCCTAAGACTAGCTACAATCTTGAGCATCTTCTCCATGTCGCTTTCTCTTTCCGATCATCTTCAAATTGGCCTGGCGGGCCATTAATTGGTGGTGCATCCAACTTCCTCCGGATGTGGGAAAGAGAGTTGGAGTTGGAGTCAAGGGATTCCCTCAACTTCTTCTCATCCGAAGTGAGAGGAGGGACGAACACCTTCCCTACACCCAGCCCACCACCAACGATCTTGCGGCCTTTGAACATGGTGGGTGCGGAAGGGGTGTAGGAGCCGATGCTCTTTGATGAATCCGAGTAGAGAGAGTTGGGGTGCTGTTCTGGCACCTCCGGAGTCTTCCCCTTCAATACCAATTGGCCTGTGGTAGGCCTAATTGGCGTGGATGATCGAACAGGGGCTTTCGGAGATCCCGTCGCGGAGAGAGAGACCTTGGCGAAGAAGTGGACCGAGGGGATGGCCGTGGGGTGGTCAGCCGAACCCTCCAAGGGTCAGGCGACCCAGCCCTGGCCCCCGGCGGCAGCGAGTTCAGGGGCTCCACCTCCTGCATGTCGACGGCCATCACTCTCTCTAGGCTCTCGGTCAGTGACCTATGGGGTTTGGAAGTGACTTCTCAAGCAGGGATGATGGCATTTTTGCTAGTGGGAGCCATGGTGGAACTCTCTGGTGGGTCAAGGTCGAAGGAAGGTGCTGGAATGGTAAAGGATGGAGGTGGAAGGAAGAAGAAGGAGAGGAAGGGGTTAAGAAGACGAGTGCCAATGTTCTCCGTTTTGAAATTGCGAGAAAACGTCGGGGGAACGTTGGCACAACGTTCTGAAGCCGAAGGGTGGCACCAGGTTGACCTGGGTGGTTCGGCCGACCCCAAATATGGTAATCTGGCCGTGGCAACTTCCCCACACGCTCCCCAAATGCTTCCCTAAACGTGACGGGGTTGAGGGGGTTCTAAATGTGGGTCGGCTGACCCATAAAATTGCGCCAAATTTCTGTCATGTCATCTACAAGTGCTCCTAAACACTGTCCTATTTTCCAAAATTTTAAATTGAGCCAAGTGTGGGTCGCCCAACCAGGGTTTGGATGACCTAGCGTGACCAAATTATTTGTTTCTCAAAGTTATATGACTTGGCCTAATTTTTGGTCCCAAGTGGTCACCAAAATTTTGGCTATCCACTTCTACTTGGGGGTTTTGGGGACCCAAGGTGTTAAAAAGGAGGAATTTCTAATTATTTGAAACCTATCTAGTGATCAAGCTATACAAACAATTGAAAAGAGAAAGTAAGACATGTAGATTTTAATTATGTTAATTCATTATTAGGGATGAATTCTATCATGTCAAGTTCTTCTTATATTAGTGCATGTTCATGTAAAACTTTGAGACGATGACCATTTACCTTAATGATGTTGCCATCATCGTCTTGCAGCGTGACGGCTCCATGCATTGTTGCATTGATTACCAGGTACGGTCCTTCCCATTTGCTCCTTAGCTTTCCATGGCCAAATAGCTTGACTCTTGAGTTGAACATTAGGACTTTGTCTACAGGATGGAATTCCTTGGGCTTGATCCTCTTGTCATGCCACCTTTTGGTTCTCTCTTTATAGGTCCTGGCATTGTGATAGGCTTTTTCTCTCCATTCCTCAAGCTCTGAGATCTGCATCTTTCTATTTCTTCCAGCAGAGGGTAGATCCATATTCCATTGTTTGATTGCCCAATGTGCTTTGTGCTCTATCTCTATCGGCAGATGGCATGTCTTTCCAAATATAAGCTGGTATGGTGACATACCAATTGGGGTCTTGTATGCGGTCCTATATGCCCATAGTGCATTCGGTAGTTTGCTCTTTCATGCTGTCCCCATCTCATTGACTGAGTTTTGTAGGATGTTCTTGATTTGCTTATTGGACGTCTCCGCTTGGCCACTTGTCTGGGGATGGTATGGAGTTGCAACATTATGCTTTATTCCCCATGTTGGCCAGGAAACATCGGAAGCCTCTATCTATGAAGTGTGATCTTCCATCGGTTATGACTAGTCTTGGAGTTCCAAATCTTAGGAATATGACTTCTTTAAACATCCTTTTTGAATGTGAAGCATCAGTGGTCGTGCAAGGCATAGCTTCCACCCATTTGGACACATAATCCGCTGCCATCAGGATGTACCCACAACCTTGAGACTCGGGGAATGGACCCATGTAGTCAATTTTCCATGCATCAAATAATTCCACTTGAAGGTTGTTTGTGAGTGGCATTGCATCTCGGGTGTTGATATTTCCATGTTTCTGATATCTTGCACATCTCTTCACATAGTCTTGTGCATCTTTGTACATGGTAGGCCAAAAGAGTCCACTTTGCCATATCTTTGCGTGGGTTCTGAATACCCCATAATGGCCTCCATATTCTGCTCCATGGCATTTCTTAATGATCTTGATTGCTTCATTCATTGGCACGCACCTCCTTAATATTCCATCATTACAGACTCTGTAAAGTTATGGCTCATCCCATAGGTGCACCTTAATCTCTTGGATGAGTTTCTTCTTGTCTGCTCCTGGTGGCACATATCCTGTGACCATGAAATTGACAATGTTTGCATACCAGGGGTTGGAGTCCGTGACCTTAAGGAGCGTGTCGTCTCGTAGGAAGTCGTTGATGGGTAGATCCTGTTTGTCTTTAAATTGCATTCTAGACAAATGATCGGCTACAGAGTTTTCTACTCCCTTTTTATCTTTAATTTCAAGATCAAATTCTTGAAGCAGTAATATCCATCTTATTAATCTTGGTTTAGCATCTTTCTTAGTGAGAAAGAATTTTAAAGCAGCATGATCAGTGTAGATGATAACTTTAGCTCCAACTAAGTAAGATCTAAACTTGTCTATAACAAAAACTACGGCCAACAGTTGTTTTTCAGTTGTTGCATAATTCAGTTGTGGCCCAGTTAAGGTTTTGCTAGCATATGAGATTGCATGATGTTTCTTATCTTTGGTTTGTCTTAAGACAGCACCTACAGCATAGTCACTAGCATCACACATTATCTCAAAAGGAAGCGTCCAATCAGGGGGTTGTATGACTGGCACAGAGACAAGTGCTTTCTTAGGATAATAAAAGGAGTCTAAGCACTCATCATCAAAGTTAAAGGGTGCATCTTTAGCAAGCAGGTTTGTTAAAGGTCTAGCAATTTAGGAAAAGTTTTTATAAACCTTCTATAGAATCCTGCATGACCAAGAAAGCTGCGAACACCCTTAACATTTGTGGGTGGTGGAAGTTGCTCGATAACCTCTATCTTAGCTCTATACACCTCTATCCCACGCTCGGACACTCTATGTCTTAGCACTATTCCTTCTCGAACCATGAAGCGGCATTTCTCCCAATTCAAGACTAAGTGATTTTCCTCACATCTTTGTAAGACACGGTCCAAATTCTCTAGGCAGTGATCGAAGGTTTTGCCATAGACTGAAAAATCATCCATGAACACCTCCATGATTTCTTCGATCATATCGGAGAAGATGGACATCATGCACCTTTGGAAAGAGGCAGGGGCATTGCATAGGCCATAGGACATGCGCCTGTATGCATATGTTCTATAGGGGCATGTGAAGGTTGTCTTACTTTGATCGTCAGGATGGATTGAGATTTGGTGATAACCTGAATACTCATCAAGGAAACAGAAGAAGGAATGTTTTGCAAGCCATTCCAACATCTCATCAATGAATGGTAACGGAAAGTGATCTTTCTTTGTGGCCTTGTTAAGTTTTCGGTAGTCTATACACATTCTCCAACCCGTGATGGTTCGTTGAGGGATTAGTTCATGCCTGCATGCTAGGAACAGGGTAGATTATGCTTGCGTGCAAGAGTTTCAAGACCTACGCTGTTAGGAACAGGGTAGATTATGCCTGCGCGCAAGAGTTTCAAGACCTCTTTCTTCACTACTTCTCTCATCGCATTATTTAGCCTTCGTTGTGGCTCCCTAGAAGGTGCAGCATCTTGCTCAATTGGGATGCGATGGGTGCAGAGAGTGGGACAAATTCCTTAAGATCTTGAAGAGAATATCCTAAGACAGAGCGATGTTTTTCTAGAATGGTGATGAGTTTAGAGGTTTCCTCCTCAGAAAGTTGGTTACTAATGATTGTGGGAGTCTCTCTATCACCATTAATGAAGGCATACTTAAGTCCAGAAGGAAGGGGCTTAAGTTCTATAGAGGGTTTAGATGGGGGTTTAGATTTATCCAAGTCTAGGGGTTCTTCTAGTTCGGCCTCTTCTTGGATGAAATCTTTAGCATCCTCTTCCAGATTAGGATTAGAAGGTTCTAGAAGAGAAGCAACCATTACTTCCTCTATTGGGTCAGACTGGGCTGCATTTCTGCCTTAGAGTTGGCAGAATTTGCTAGCGGAATCGAAAGACAAAGGTTCTTCCCGAGATGACCTTCAAGGTTCCCCTCATGGAATCTATCAAGGAATCTCATGAGCGGGTGTCCAATCAACAAGTCAAATTCCTCAATATCGAAAATAAAGAAGTGCAGGAGGATATGGACCTTGTTAATTGTGACAGGAATGGTCTATGCAATCCAGCAGCTTTCGACCAATTTCCCAAAGGGTAATTTAAGAAATTTGTTGGTCGGGGCTAGAGGTTCCTCTCCTAGGAGTGCATTTGCTAATGACTTAGACATAATGCTCACTCCTACGGTGGGGTCATGAAGAGAGTCTATGGTAGTCCTATTTATGACGCAAGGAATGGTTGTGAAGCAAGATAGGTTCCTAATAACCTCAGGTGAGGCTTCGGCGTCCTTCAGCCATTCGTCACTCATAATGGATGCGAGCTCTTGAACAGTCTCCTTGAGATAGCGGGTCTCAAGGCGATGTGGGATGTGATCATTTGGAGCTCTACGTGTTGTAGACTTCTTTTGCACAGGTTGATTTGAGGCATTTTCGAGATCGGAGAAGAGATCAGCCTCGATATCAAGAGGAAATTTCAGAGGTTTAACTTCCTCTGGAGGATTTGGTGGTTTTGGTTCAGGTTCGACAGCTTGTGATGTGAGTAGTGAGGTTCCGGCTATCGTGGGTACGTCCTTCGGGGTTTGATCTTCCTCGGGGGCTTCATCATAGATATTAGTGTAGGGAGTGTTCTCGAGAATTTTTGTAAGAACTTCCTTACCTTCACTAATAGAGAGATGCAAGAATGCTCCCTTGGAGGCTAAATCAAGAAATTGTGCGGAATTTTGGCTAAGACCGAGGTGGAAATATTGCAAGAGTGCTGATTCGGTTATAGCTAAATCAGGGCCAGAAGATCCTAAGTCTGTAAAACGGGCCCATGCCGCACCTAGAGGTTCCTTTTTCTTTTGTCTAAAGTTTAGGATCTCTACATGAAGAAGAGCAACTCGGGGAATGGAGAAGAAGGTGATACAGAACTTTGATTGCAGCTTCTCGCATTCTCCATTTACACTACCTACGTGATGAGTATACCATCGTTTGGCTATTCCCGTCAAGGAGAACGGAAATAGCTTCCACTCAAGGGTATCTCGTCTCATCCCTTGGATATGTATGCAAGAGCATAATTGTTCAAAATCCCGTAGGTGTGTGTAAGGGTTCTCATCTTCATCCCCTGAAAAAGGTGTCTCCTGAACCATCGCTATGAGACTTGGGCGTAGCTCATAACGAACGGCCAAAATGGCCTGTGACGAACTAGGCGGCTCCATACTAACGTCCAATGGAGCAGCATACTCGAAGATAGGTGTTGGATCCATATGTGTGTGAAGGAGATAGTTTTGATCAAACAAGGATAACTAAGATGACTTGACTCTTGTTAAGACAGCTACCGTTTCCCGGCAACGGCGCCAGAAAGCTTGTTGACACCAAAGGTGGCAAACAGATATACCGCAAGCGTATGGTAGTCAATGTAGCCTTCACCGGGAGTATTTCAGGTATCGTATTGTCCACGAGGAACCTGAAGTGAACTAACTAGGTCCAAGGCCGTCGGATAGTGATCAAAGGATTTGGTGATCAAAGGGGTTTAGGATATATGTATAGAGAGGTTTTATGTAGCAAACGATATCTGATCTTGGCTTTCTAAATATAAAGAGGTTTACCACCTCCTCCCTTTACAAGAGGTGATAGGGGAAACAAGAGGAGATATAACTCCTCCCGAGGCGGCTATGCTATTGTATTGGTGCCTTGCCGTTTTAATAACTTGTCTTACACACGTGGAGGGATACTAAGACCAGACAAGGCTGTCACCACTTGCTGGCACCCACAAATAATCTTTGCGACAAGCGGCCCACACTGATAAGATATAGCCTAGACACCACGTCTACACTATACTTACTACTCTAATCTTAGCTGGAGACTAGAGTACCTCACTAAGTAAAGCAATGTGCAAGTAAAGCAATTATATACTTAAAGTACCAGAACTAGAATATCAAATACTAGAAGGACTCAGATGTAAAACTTACTAGAAGCTTGCATCCGCTGAGGTACACCTTGAAGAAGACTCCCGACAGGCCCGGGGCTTTCTCCTGAAGACTTCCCTCACTCTCTTCCCTTTTATTCTAACACTAAAGCTATTAAAGTAGTCTTTCTCTCTATGATACACTTGATACTTTATTCTTTGATGTCTAGAGTGAAGGATTAAGGGGGTATTTATAGGGGGATGAAGGGGAGTGCCATGTCATCAATCCATGTGCCTCTCCACCTTGGCCCTTGGATAAACCGTCCTTGAAACCGTCTCAGATGAACGGAGATGATCAAACCAGCACGTGTGAAACATGCAGGAAGGCGGTGGAGCATGGCGGTGGCCTGGGCCCACCATGGGTGGGTCGATCGACCCCCTATGATAGGTGGGCCTAGCCAGGTGTTGTCCCCACAAGTCATAGAGCATGACTGTGTACTTGATTTGTTGGTATTTGTCGGTTCACGCCTTGATCCATGTGCTTTGATCTTCCACCATTAATTGAAAACACAACTTTGATCTGATGGTGAAATTGTGCTGAGTGGGATGTCACATGGATCGTGCCATGTCAGCAGAGCCCTAGTGGGCCCCACATGTGGGTCGGCTGACCTGCATTTGGGCCCTCCAGGTGCTCTACTCTCTTCTTGGTACTTTTATACTCTGAAAACACCAGGTTTGAGTGCCTGCAAACAAATTCTAACATGTACATGTGGAAACCAACCTAAGTCACTACGTGTTTGCTTATTTCTTCCCTGAAAAGAATATTTTGTTGACGGTTATGATGGTAGAAAACAGGGTATAAATACCGTTAACAGCTCCACTCTTTGATAAATAGTCAGAGTATGCCACGTATCCTAGGGTCGCCTCTCTTCGCGCTGCATGTGCGCACCCCTTCTTTTTATTTTTTGAGTCGAGCAACCTGCACTAAAAATAATTGGAGTTTCTAATGTTTTGCTCCTATGATGTAAATACTTTATACAACTATGTGCTAGTTAACTAGTTGACAGCTGTGTATTTTTGTAGTTAATTTGAATCGTTTCAGAGACGGTTCGTTTTGTCACCTGTAAGAATATATCTTTATGGGCGGTTTCATTGCAAAAGCCGTCATTGATAGAATTATTTTCAGGGGCAGTTTCATTATCTCAACCGCCCCTGAAAAAACTTTGTTAGAGGCAGTTGTCTTTTTGAAACCGCCCTTCAAGGGATATTTCTAGAGGTTGTTGTCTTAGCTCAACCGCCCCTAAAAATACATATTTTGAGGCAGTTATCTTTCTGAAACCAACACTGAAGATTGTATTTTCAGAGGCGGGTTTCGTAAGGAGGTTATGTAACACCCCTGGTGTTACATTAACTAAAACCTGCCACGTCATCATGATCGCATGCAAATCATTCCGCATTTAACTCTGTTAAGATGCATCAAATAAAATAAATTTTATTCATGCATGTGATTGTGCATAGGTGCTTTAGAGTGATTTGATTGTATATGTGTTTGTTTGTGTGTATTTATTCAAATCCCATTGGAAATTAAAAACAAAATCATTTTGAAACTCTAAATCGGACCCAAAACCCTAATTTACAAACTAAATGGAATTAGAGATTGGGCCTTAAACAAAATTTGTAAATCCTTAAAAGTTGAGCAACTTCTATTTGGAGCAAGTTTGAAGTTATTAAAAAGAATTTCAAATAAAACCCTAATTTATGCTTTAAAGTTTAAATTTGAAATACAAATTCAAAAACTAGCAAGAATCTGGTGATAGTTCCTTAATAGAAGTTTTAGCCCTTTCATAATGGAACAACTTTCATTTTTGGAGATTTTGATGTTAGTGAGTGGAATTTTAAATTAAACCCCAATTAGTGTTTTGAAATTTAAATTTGAAGTAATATTTCAAAAATTATCAGGAATCTGACCAAACTCATTTAATGAAAGTTGTAAATCTGGACTAATAGAACAACTTTATATTTGGAGACTTTCAAGTTATTGAGAAAACTTTTGAGAATTTGTCTGGATTTGAAATGGAATTCAAAATCCACTTTTACCCCCTTTTGAATTATTCAAAATCCATTCAAAATTTGAATATGGCCAAAAAGGCAAAGTTGTTCAAATTGGAATTTTCTACAACTCTTATTAAGGTGATTTTTCCAGTTACTAGGTAAAATAAAAAGTAATTTGAATATGGCCAGCTACAGTGCTCGACATGTCTCCTCTGTTCGTGCACAGGACCCGACAGCACCGCCGCGCGGCGCCGCCGTCCTCGCTGTCGGGCGCGCGTCCGCCGGGGGAGGGTCGAGCTCGTGGGGGGTCCTGGCCACGTTTGGCGCCGCTATTCCCCTATAAATAGAGCCCGAAGCCCACCGTTTTCCTCCTCTTTTCTCCTTTGCCGTCAACGACTACTCCTCGGTCGCCGGCGAAATCTGCCACCGTTGCTCCACCCTCATCCGCTACATCTCGTTGCTAGTTACACCACGTGCTTGCGCGTCGATTGAGCCATTCCGTGTCGTGCTTGATTACCAGTGCTGCTGCGCAGCTGCTTCTTCCTCCCTGCCGGCGTGAGCGCTGTCGTCTTCGGTTCGCTGCGGCCAGCTCGGTCTGGTGATGTTTTCTCTCTCCCTTTCCTTTGTTCTTGCTTCTTTCAGACTCCTTGGAGCTTACCGTGAAGACCGTTACTCGTTTCTTTCACAAGGATCGTCGGAACGGATGTTCGTCGTCGTGTTCACGCCGCCGAAGGTCCTGTCACCGTCAACGATCGGCCTATGAACCCTCTTCGCCACCACTGAAGCGTCAAGCATGGTCCGGTGATCTTTTGCATGCTTCAGATGTAATCGGTTAGGGTCGGGGAGGTCTTTAGCCGTCGGAACGCGTCACGCCGCCGCGAGCTCGTTCGTCGGAGCCACCATAGCCGCCACCGCAGGCTCGACTGAGCGAGCTACATAGAACTGAGCCCCTAGATAGATTCGCCATCGCCTAAGTAACTCCGTGGTGTTATTGTCTTTGCCGGAGCGTCACCGGTAGCGGGCCATCGCGGCTAGAGCCGCTGCGCGCGCTGGAGTGCGCGAGTGGGAGGAGGGAGAGAGAACTGACGCGTGGGGCCGCCGGTCAGCGACTTTATGAGAGGGAGGAGGGCGCAGCGGGAGGTGGGCCGTGCTCGGCCGTGCTGGGCTGGCCCAGGAGCGCGGGTGAAAGCCTGGGGAGGAGGGAGGACGAGCACAGGCCGGCTGGGCCAGGCTGCCCCTTGCTGGGCCGTCCCGGGCCAAAAAGCCATTTTTCTATTTTCATTCAATTAAATCAGGTTTTCCCATTTCCTTGAATAAGAATAGTACTGAACTTTGTTATTTTTGTAAGGGTAGATATATTGCAATCAAAATTAGGAAATAAATGGTGGGTACTCTCTGTGATAGGATTAATGCACGTAAAAAATTAAATAATGATTTCCAGTAATTTCTGTAGGAACTAAAAATATGACTTTTAATTGATAAATGTAACTTTAATGAATTTTAATAAATTCTATGTTTACCCAAAAATCATGAAATTTATTTTGGTACTGTTTAAGGCTGAGAGCTAGCTGTACAAAAAGTTTGGGCCCATATGGAGATAATTTATTTATTTATTTATTATTTTATGCTCCATTAATTGATTAATAAAATAAATAAGGAACCCTAATCTTTTTAGTTTTGTGTGACTTTGGAATTGATTGATGGCCCTGGGTCATTCATTATAGTGATCCTCGGCACTTTAATTGTTGTGTTACAGTAGAAGTTGAACAAGTTGTGCAGCGGCCTTCTATGACTGTTAAAATGGTCAATAAAAATGAAATGCGAAAACACTCTTATGCCTTGAGAGAAATGTTTTGCAACTTCACCGTGAAGGAAAGTTGTACTCAAGATTGTTAATTAAATGTTTGTCCTACATTTTCCATTCATGTCATTCCGCACCATGTAAGCATGCATCATTATTTTACGTGTAGAGATCGGGTTCTCGGAAGGATTTCTTGATTGCTCCCCGACGGAAGAATTATTCGTCGAGAGAAGTCAAGTGGATTTCTCTGGTTTTCTGGCGGAGGTGACAGACCTGCAACACAGGCAAGCCCCGGTGCATTCAGCCCCGCCTTGTGTTTTATAAAATATTTACAACTTGAGTCTATTATTGCATTAGGTTGTTAGGAGTTGTTTGTCACCTATATTGTTGCATTACCTGCCTTGATATATAATACCCTTGAACCCTGTTTAAAAATTAAAAATGTTCAAAAATGCTTAGCCCTACTCAATCAATTAGATTTGCATAAAAAGGCTATTTTTGACCTATGGGAATGTGATATTTATGAATCATGAGAAATGAAAAAGGGATATGAGTCCGTTCGGGAAATTGTGCCCCTGGGTAGCAGCCCCAATGCATCGTTACCGACGGAAAGAGATTTTCCATTTGTTGGTTGTGAATTTGGGTTAGAGTCCCAATGCTTGATCACCGGCGGAAAAGGGATTTGAAAACCGTTGGGACACTTGTACTTGGGTTAGATTCCCAATGCAATGTCGCCGGCGGAAAAAGAATTAGGGACCGTTCATTGTAGGCCTGCTGCGATCGAGACTTTGCAACTAACCACATACTACGGAAAGCTCTGACTCCGGTGGCTCTACTACTTGAACCGACAACCACGCACTGGGAGTGGAGAGATGGCGAGAGCAGCGTGTACCCTCGTGGCCGGCGTGCCTGCAGAGGAGAGGAGTACTGTGTTCTCGGGTGGCGTAGGACCGGTTCAGGGGTAGAAAAGCCGTGGTAGCCGGGGTTGGTATATGCAAGCTTAAGTGCAATATATGCAGTGTGGGTAGGGATCCCCAGTTAGGTACTAATCGATTTGAATCGTCGTTGCTCCTCGGATATGGAGACTTGATCCTTTGACCTATAATTGAAAAGTGGTTCGGAACTAGGTGTTTTTGAGAATAATTAAGAATTTGAAAGTATGATGATACATGAGAATGAATTTGGAATTATGGATTATGATCAAAATAAGATTGAGTTAAAATTTTGAAATAGGATAGTAATGCTTTTCTGCAAAACTCTTTGACTCTTGCTCAAGCCTTACCTTGACTCCCTTCAGCCTGCATTCCTGAGTCTCATTCTTTTTTTTTTGTCGGGTAAATCTTGCGGAGTATCCCAGTACTCAGGGTTTGTTAACCCCTGTCATAGGTAAGACGAGTGTACAGTTCGGCTTGGGGCCGTGTTGGCTGACGGATCGCGCATGATCAAGAATGTGTGTATGATATAACCCTTGGGCAAGGGTATAGTTGTACACCGCTTATCCACTACGAAACTCTGGTTCGGGCTAATGTAATCTATATTTGTGAACCTATGGTTATGTAATACTTCCGCACTCTTTACTTTGATTCATTTTATTCGTGTAAACTGTCGTAATACAGCAATACTTACAATGAGATCCTCGGGAAGTTAGGGTTTCCTAGGGAACCCGGCAGGCCACCTAGGTCAAGGGGAACTCGTGTGGACTGATCGTGGGTCCTTAGAGACGATGACGGTGCACATGGGCCCTATGATTAAGGCGGTTCTGTCACATGTGGTATCAGAGCATTTCGTTGTAAAGTACTTGCAGTATTACTTTACAAAAACTTCAAAATGATTTTGAATAAATAAAATTAATGGGGTAGTTTGGTCCGAAATGCTTCTGAACTTTCCTCATTCATTCTATACATTCTTTCCTTAAGTATTTCTATAGATCCATAATTAGGTTTTGAGCGTAGTAGTGGATTAGCACCTTAAATATGCCCTATGTTTAAAGACATTGAGTGCATGTCACTTAAGTAATTAATTTAATCAGTATAATACATATATATTAGGGTATTCTGATTCGCGTTGGAACGCTCATGCATCATGACATTACAACTATTAATAATTCCCCCGATATGAAGTATATCTATATTTTCAAAAATAAAACTTACCTCAAAAGGTATTTTATTAAAAATAAAATTTTTACCCTTCTTCTAAACCAATGGATCCACAAGACCCTTCTACTGGGATTGATGACTGCCTGACCATGTTCGAAAATCCTACAGGGATGTGGCAATCACTGCAGGGAGTAGGTTATTCAGGACCACTAAAGTATTTTTAGTCCCGCACTGTTCTCCTTGGTTGGTCGAGATTTGAAGTGTCCCTATAGATCCTAGCCAGAGCATTAACAATGGATCAACTACAGCTTTACTTTTGAAAACTTCAAAAGATTTTATAAATTAAAAATGTTCGAAGAAAACAAATTGAAAAATGACTCCCATGACTTTCCTTATGCTTGCTGAAAGGTTTGGTAATGAATTCTGACAACTCAAGTCAAAGACGAGGTTCGAAACCCGATTTGATTGCAAAAGCCACGCCGGTTTTATTTAAAGTAACCAATAGGGAGTGATGCCTTGATTCAAAAACTGAACCATTCGAACCTGGTTTTCTCAAAATTATTTCTAAAAGTAAGACATTCAACAGGGTTTTGTTTTCAAAACCCGTATTGATTTTGAAATTATTTTCAAACTGTTCCAATTCTAAAGCCACACAAAATCGCCTCCTAATTTTCAAATAAGGTTTCAATTCAATCATCTTGAAAGGTTTTTGGCAAATGCAACGTTTTCTGCAAAATGATTTCAACTCCGCATACCACTATTTTAAAACACTTTTGACCAAATGTCCATTGCAAAAGGATTATGAAACGTCTTAATCTCTAAATTCTTTCTTTAAAGGTCACCAATACCTTAAAATTTCAAAAGAATGATCTTCTGAATCATTTAAAAAGGATTTCCTAAAAGGCTCTTGTTTGGAATATCAAGCTGATGCTAGTACCTCGATGGGATAAGTCGTTCTCGACCTACGGTACCGCTATGAAACTTGGGGCTCCATGTGGGATGCATCCACATGGCTTGCCGCCGAGCATATGTAGGTATCGTGGTGTGATCATGACCGCCCTCAAATGGTACTGGGCACAACTGAATTTCGAAGTTAGACCCTGTTAAAAATCTTCTTACCAAGGAAAAATCGAGTTCATTGAAAAGTTACATGTTGCATATCAAGTTTTTGTCAGTCGTTAGTAATCTTCGCTCCATAGGTTTCTAGTCCTTGGGGAACTTCTGGATGCACTCATGTACTATGCCAACTCCCTACAAAACTTTGGCTAATCCTTGATTTTTTAAACCCATTCATGTGTAAATTCCTATCTTCTACTCTCAAGACACTGCTATTTTCCTGAAAGCTATTGTAGTTGTAGTCTATGGGATATCATGATCCATAACCATGATGCAGCGTCGAAATCTAGAGTCTCTTATGGATCGCGACCATAAGAAGTTACTGTTGGACGCTCGCTGTTACCAGGGTTAATGGTCATGATTCTAGCTTGCAATTAATGTGCTTTCACTATCTTTCATATCTCTCTTACAAAAATTCAAATCCATATTTATTCCTGAACTTCTAAAATTCCTTTGCTATTTATAACTATATAAAAATCTACTTCGAGAATTCACATCTGATCTCTTCGAATTCTCAAAATTCTTTGTCCATGCAATCATCTTAATCCCATCTGATAAAATAACGAGAACTGAATTGGAAATGATACCTAAGATCCAATCACATGAAAATGGTATCTGTGATCCGCTGAGGATTCCCTATTGTTTTATGGATTCCTGGGTATATTTTGAATGTCTTAAAATCTATTTGAAAATTTAGTCTTCGAAAAAACTTTTGGATGCACTTAAATTTGCCCATAGACTCAGTACGAAAACCTAGTACTAGACCATGACTTTTATCTACGTACGTATCATGCCTTGATCCGACACGCACCACTCACCCAAAATTCAACATATTATTCCAAAGTCATCATGGTTGTGCCTATAGTGGTTCCATGACCTATGACCACGGTGTCGCGTCGAAACCTAGGGTCTCTCGCATGCCCTGGCCACACCGAGATTCTGCTAGGCACGCGCAGGTATTGAGGTCTTGGGTTATGACATACTATAGCTTCACAACTAATAAAATTTGTTTGTTTGCACTTTATGTAGAAACAAATTCATCTCGCTACGATGTAACACGATCTACGGCTATGATACAATATAGCAACCTGAGATCTCCTGTAACTCATAATCACATGAGATTCTGAAGGGTATATGCTCGTATCAGGGTCTGTGGTCATTTTACATCATAACCACAATCGATATATTCTCTCTTTTAATTGAGGTTACTTTAATTGTGTTCTATGATGGTGTCTCGACCCGTGACTATGGTGCCGTGTCGAAACTTGGAATCTTCTGTGGACTGCAGCCACATAAGGTATTAGCAGGGTACGCACTAATATCGTAGTCGGTGCTCTGAACCATTATAGCTCGCAATTAATGTGCCCTTACTCTCCTTACAACCGCCCTTAAAAGATGTTCCTTGTAAAGGGTGTATTTCGAATAAATAAGATTCTAAGTTTTAGTGTTGAGAGACAACTGATGTAACACTCTTGTGTTACGGAACATTTAAAACTGAGCATGTCATCATGAGCATTGCACAATATGTATGAATTTTTGTCAATCTTGACCTGCATCAACTAAGAACAAGTTTACTTTTCACTAAAGGCTTGTGCTTAGGGCAAAAGAGTCGATTTACTAGCAATTTAATTTTTAAAACCTTAAATCGGACTAAAAATCTAGTTTCAAAACTAAGTAGAATTGGGCTTTGGTCCCAAAAGCAAAGTTGTAGGTCTTATTATTTAGAGCAACTTTGGTATAAAAAGTTTTTCAAGTTTTCATTTAAAAATTCAAATTAAACCTGAATTATTACTTTCAAATTTGGATTTAAAACTTCAGTTCAAAAACTGTTTGGAATCTGGAGTTGGTCATTAAATGAAAGATTTAGAGCCCACTAAACTGAACAACTTTGATGTTTACAGATTTTGAATTTGTTTAATAAATAACTGAGATTTTATTTGAATTGAAAAAGGGCCATTTACCCCCTTTTCAATAACTCCAAAAATAATTGAAATTTGAAGATACTTTGAATACGAATGTTGTGTAGGCTAAAATTTGGCACATTTCTTATTTTGACCGTTTTCTGACTTGTTACTAAAAATCGTGAGTGATTTAAAGAAAACCGAAAATAGGGATAAACATCTGCTACAGTACTCGAGCAGGGCAGTGCCACCGAGCTGCCTGCCTGCTTCGGCCGCCGCCGCCCTCGGTGCCGCAGCGCGCGCGAGCACATCACCTAGGGACGTGGCAGTGGCAGGGAGGCGTGGCACGCGCTCGGGAACGGACCTCTACCTTATAAGCTCGAAGGCGAGCTCATTTTTTTCCTTTTCGCCTGATTCGGCTCGTCGCCGGCGAGCTCGCTGCTCGTCCAAATCCGCCGTCCCCATTCACCTTCACGTCGAGTCGAGCCTTCCAATAGGTTCACCATTCTCTTGTGAACTCGTAGAGCCGTTGACCACGTTGTCTTCGTCACAGGAGTCGCCGTGCCCGGCCATCTTCTCGGGAGCCGGCCGAAACGCCGTCGAGCTCGACCTCGACAAAGCTAGCTCTAACCGGTGATGCTCTCTCCTTTTAGTTCTATGTTCTTTGTGGTCCTGTGGAGCTCACGAGCTCGGTGGTTTCTTCTTTGGAGAGCTGCAGTCGCCAGAACGAGTCTGTTGCCGCCGAAATTCGCCGCCGAGGTCGCGGTTGCAGCCAAGCTCTCTCCTCCGAACCACTTTCCGTCGAATCAGCGCGGGCATCCCACTTTAGTGAGCTTCTGGAAGCTATTAGGGTAGTTGGTTTGGTCGGGGAAGGTTTCGGCTGGCTGGAACGCGGCAAGCCGCCGTCACCGCCGTCGCCGGGCCACCATAGCTGCCTGCGAGCTCTTACTGATGCCCTGGAATTCGCTCTAGTCGGCTAGATAGGTCTGGAGGCTTGCTGGGGTCTCATCTTGGGCTTTGCCCTCACCGGAGATGCCGCCGCCGGCGAACTCCGCGGCGGGCAGCCACCCCCGCGCGCTTGATGCTCTGTTCGCTCTACTCTGTTCGAGCAGAGGAAAGGAGAAGCCCGAGTGGGCTCTGCTGGGCCTGGCCGAGCTGGCCCAGTACCCCCTGCAAATGTTCTTTTCATTTTAGAAATGAATTATGGATGTTGAATTTTTGAAATTTTGTAGGAAATAATGTATAGCTCCAAAAATTCTAAAACAAATTGTGGAGTCTCTCTGTGATACGAAGAATTTATTAAAAATATGAAAGTTGTACTTTGAGCATAATCTGTTTGTGATTAAAATAGACATTTAAATTAAGAAATAGCTTTTATATGATTTTTATAGCTCAAAATATAAATCCAAAAATTGTAAAATTAATTGTGTAGTTGTTTTGACCAGTGAGTTACCTCCAGAAAAATTTATAGCTCAATTGGATGAAATTTAATTGTTTGGTAAATTACCCTAATTAAATAAATAAATAAAAATGATAATTAGTGTTAATCACTTTAGGGTTTTTGTGTTATTTTGGATTGTGTGAAGACTTAGGATCAACAAACCCTAATTGATCCTAAGCACTTTCTTAGTGTGAAAGTCGTGTTAGTTGCGGCTTTCTATGACTGTTAAAATAATTAATAAAAGGATTATGCAACAATAACACTACTAGGTGGTATCCTGATTACAACTTTACCGTGAAGGAAAGTTGTACTCAAGGTTATTAAATTAATACTTTTTACTGTTAATCATGTCATTTGCACCATCATTAAGCATGCATCATTATCACGTATAGTGATCGAAGGCGAAGAAGTGAAAGTCGAGCAAGTCGCCGCTAACGAAGCCCCGGGAGTTGTCGATGGTTTTGACATTTGCGGTTCTGACCCTGATCCGTCCCTCGCCGTGCAACAAGGCAAGCCCTGGTGCATTAACCCCTCCTTGTATTTACAAATTTTTATCACTTGAGTTAATCTACTGCATTAAGTTGATAGGAATTGATTGTCACCTACTTGCTGCATTTACCTGCCTTCCTTGAAACCTGATTTAAAGGCAAATGATTATAAAATGCTTAGCCATGCCTAATAGTTAAGATTTTATGAAAAAGATATTTTATATGCTTGGGGTATACAATTATGTACTATTGTAATTATTCGACAGGGCAGCAGACTTGCATTGAGAAAGGAATCTCAATGTAGTGTCTCTGACTTTCTATTAAGAAAACGAAATGGAATCCATTAGGGACCATTCGTTGTCAGCCTGATGGATCGAGACTTTGCAACTAGCCACATACTACAGAAAGCCTCTGACTCCGGTTGCTCCTCTTCTTGAACCGACAACCACACACTGGGAGTGGAGAGATGGCGAGAGTAGCATGTACCCTCGTGACCGGCGTGCCTGGAGAGGAGACGAGTATTGTGCTCTCGGGTGGCGCAGGACCGGTTCAAGTTTTGGAAAAGCCGTGGTAGGCGGGGTTGGCATATGCAAGCTTAGGTGCTACATATGCAGTGTGGATAGGGATCCCCAGCTGGGTTTTCAATCGATTCGAATAGTCGTTGCTCCTCGGATAATGGAGACTTGATCCACTGACACACAGCGAAGAGTGGTTCGGAACTAGGTAAATGTGGGAGAAGGAGTTGATGATGAGGTAATTCAAGGAATCAATCTAGCTTGAGATTAAATGTTAAGCTGATTTAGAGAGCTTTTCTGTAAAACTCTTTGATGAGGTAATTCAAGGAATCAATCTAGCTTGAGATTAAATGTTAAGCTGATTTAGAGAGCTTTTCTGCAAAACTCTTTGATTCTTGCTAAAGCCTCTCCTTGATTTCCCCTCAGCCTGCATTCCTGAGTCTTCTCCCCAATTTTTAGTCGGGTAAGTCTTGCGGAGTACCCCTTGTACTCAGGGTTTGTTAAACCCATGTTGCAGGCAATCAACAACCCAAGGTCTGCGTTGGGCCTTGCTGTATGATGGTGTTCGAGGAAGTGCTAGAGGAGGATAGTGATAGTGAGTGAGTATTTGATCCCTGGGGCAGGGATGTTATGTAATATAAGTGTTGTATAAGCTAGTTACCTACTGCCACTACTCATATTTTGATTTGTAATAATCGTACTTAGGTATAATTAAGAACACTGATTTATAATCCTATGTAATATTTTAAGTCTTCCGCTCTTGTACTCCGAGATGTATAATTTGTATGAAAAGTTGTACTCTGTAATCTCTTTGCAATTAAGATCCTGTTCGGAGGAAACAGGTTTACGTGTAAACCCGGCAGACTCTTTTAGGTTATATGAGTCACCTGCACGGCTGTCGAAGGTCTTTGGGACGATGACAGGTGCATGTGGGCCTTATAGCTTAGGAGGTTCTGTCACAACTGATTAGGTTGAATAAGAATCTTCATCATAACAGATAGGAAGAGAAGTGTGGGCTAGTGGTGTATCAACCCAAGCGGCTGAACACTTGTCAGTTGCGTAGGCTGTATTTCAGGTGTCACCACTCGAGAAGTGTCTTCAAGTGCCAGATCGAGTTATTGACTTGGTAGGAGTTGAATTGAACCAGATCTGACACACTCCGAATATCCAGTAAGAGTTCGATACCGGAAAAGGTCGTGTTACTCGAAGAACTTCAACAAGGTGGTACAAGTACAATGGAAATCAACCTTTAGGAGAAGAAGCTACCCGAGAAATAAGAGAATTACCCCTCTAGAAACTTTCCTAAAATCTTTGCAACTCGTTAAATATGATTCTCGCTTTTCAAGTTTTATAAAATGTAAACCCCTACTTGCTTTATAGTCAAGTTTAAAAACTGTTTACTTGATGCATTTTCTTTTCCATTACTAAACTAAGGCTTTAGCCATATCTTAAATCTCGAGACGAGATTTATTTAAGGGGGGAAGTATGTAACACCCTTGGTGTTACATTAACTAAAACCTGCCACGTCATCATGATCGCATGGAAATCATTCCGCATTTAACTCTGTTGAGATGCATCAACTAAAATAAATTTTATTCTTGCATGTGATTGTGCATAGGTACTTTAGAGTGATTTGATTGTATACATGTTTGTTTGTGTGTATTTATTCAAATCCCATTGGAAATTAAAAACAAAATCATTTTGAAACCCTAAATCGGACCCAAAACCCTAATTTAAAAACTAAATGGAATTAGAGGTTGGGCCTTAAACAAAAGTTGTAAATCCTTAGAAGTTGAGAAACTTCTATTTGGAGCAAGTTTGAAGTTATTAAAAAGAATTTCAAATAAAACCCAAATTTATGCTTTAAAGTTTAAATTTGAAATACAAATTCAAAAACTAGCAAGAATCTGGTGATAGTTCCTTAATAGAAGTTTTAGCCCTTTGATAATGGAACAACTTTCATTTTTGGAGATTTTGATGTTAGTGAGTGGAATTTTAAATTAAACCCCAATTAGTGTTTTGAAATTTAAATTTGAAGTAATATTTCAAAAATTATCAGGAATCTGACCGAACTCATTTAATGAAAGTTGTAAATCTGGACTAATAGAACAACTTTTATATTTGGAGACTTTCAAGTTATTGAGAAAACTTTTGATAATTTGTCTGGATTTGAAATGGAATTCAAAATCCACTTTTACCCCCTTTCGAATTATTTAAAATCCATTCAAAATTTGAATATGACCCAAAAGGCAAAGTTGTTCAAATTGGAATTTTCTACAACTCTTATTAAGATGATTTTTCTAGTTACTTTGTAAAATAAAAAGTAATTTCGAGAAAACAATAAAAAGGAGTAAAGACTGCTGCAGTGCTCGACATGTCTCCTCTGTTCGTGCACAGGAGCCGACCGCACCGCCGCGTAGCGCCGCCGTCCTCTCTGTCGGTCGCGCGTCCGCCGGGGGAGGGTCGAGCTCGTGGGGGGTCCCGGCCACGTTTGGCGCCGCTATTCCCCTATAAATAGAGCCCGAAGCCCACCGTTTTCCTCCTCTTTCCTCCTTTGTCGTCGTCGACTACTCCTCGGTCGCCGGCGAAATCCGCCGCCCCTGCTCCACCCTCACCCGCTACATCTCGTTGCTAGTTACGCCACGTGCTTGTGCGTCGATTGGGCCAATCCGTGTTGTGCTTGATTACCAGTGCCGCTGCGCAGTTGCTTCTTCCTCCCTGCCGGCGTGAGCGCCGTTGTGTTCGGTTCGCTATGGCCAGCTCGGTCTGGTGATGTTTTCTCTCTCCCTTTCCTTGGTTCTTGCTTCTTCCAGACTCCTTGGAGCTTACCGTGAAGACCGTTACTCGTTTCTTTCACAAGGATCGTCGGAACGGAGGTTCGTCGTCGTGTTCACGCCGCCGAAGGTCCTGTCACCGTCAACGACTGACCTACGAACCCTCTTCGCCACCACCGAAGCGTCAAGCATGGTCCGGTGAGCTTCTGCATGCTTCAGATGTAATCGGAACGCGTCACGCCGCCGCACACTCGTTCGTCAGAGCCGCCATAGCCGCCACCGTAGGCTCGGCTGAGCGAGCTACACAGAACTGAGCCCCTAGATAGATTCGCCATCGCCTGAGTAACTCCGTGGTGTTACTGTCTTCGCCGGAGCGTCACCGGTAGCGGGCCATCACGGCTAGAGCCGCTGCGCGAGCTTGAGTGCGTGAGTGGGAGGAGGGAGAGAGAACTGACGCGTGGGGGCCGCCGGTCAGCGACTCTGTGAGAGGGAGGAGGGCGCAGCGGGAGGTGGGCCGTGCTGGGTTGTGCTAGGCCGGCCCAGGAGCGCGGGTGAAAGCCTGGGGAGGAGGGAGGACGAGCACAGGCCGGCTGGGCCAGGCTGCCCCTTGCTGGGCCATCCCGGGCCAAAAAGGCGTTTTTCTATTTTCATTCAATTAAATCGGTTTTTCCCATTTCCTGTGAATAAGAATAGTACTGAACTTTGTTATTTTTGTAAGGGTAGATATATTGCAATCAAAATTAGGAAATAAATGGTGGGTACTCTCTGTGATAGGATTAATGCACGTAAAATATTAAATAATAATTTCCAGTAATTTCTGTAGGAACTAAAAATATGTCTTTTAATTGATAAATGTAACTTTAATGAATTTTAATAAATTCTATGTTTACCCAAAAATCATGAAATTTATTTTGGTACTGTTTTAGGCTGAGAGCTAACTGTAGAAAAAGTTTGGGCCCATATAGAGATATTTTATTTATTTATTATTTTATGCTCCATTAATTGATTAATAAAATAAATAAGGAACCCTAATCCTTTTAGTTTTGTGTGACTTCGGAATAGATTGAAGGCCCTGGGTCATTCATTATAGTGATCCTCGGCACTTTAATTGTTGTGTTACAGTAGAAGTTGAACAAGTTGTGCAGCGGCTTTCTATGACTGTTAAAATGGTCAATAAAAATGAAATGCGAAAGTACTCTTATGCCTTGAGAGAAATGTTTTGCAACTTCACCGTGAAGGAAAGTTGTACTCAAGGTTGTTAATTAAATGTTTGTCCTATATTTTTCATTCATGTCATTCCACACCATGTAAGCATGCATCATAATTTTACGTGTAGAGATCGGGTTCTCGGAAGAATTTCTTGATTGCTCCCCGACGGAAGAATTATTCGTCGAGAGAAGTCAAGTGGATTTCTCTGGTTTTCTGGCGAAAGTGGCAGACCTGCAACACAGGCAAGCCCCGGTGCATTCAGCCCCGCCTTGTGTTTTATAAAATATTTACAACTTGAATCTATTATTGCATTAGGTTGTTAGGAGTTGTTTATCACCTATATTGTTGCATTACTTGCCTTGATATATAATACCCTTGAACCCTATTTAAAAATTAAAAATGTTCAAAAATGTTTAGCCCTGCTCAATCAATTAGATTTGCATAAAAAGGCTATTTTTGACCTATGGGAATGTGATATTTATGAATCATGAGAAATGAAAAAGGATATGAGTCCGTTCGGGAAATTGTGCACTTGGGTAGCAGCCCTAATGCATCGTTACCGACGGAAAGGAATTTTCCGTTCGTTAGTTGTGAGTTTGGATTAGAGTCCCAATGCTTGACCACCGGCGGAAAAGGGATTTGAAAACCGTTGGGACACTTATACTTGAGTTAGAGTCCCAATGCAATGTCGCCGGTAGAAAAAGAATTAGGGACCGTTCATTGTAGGCCTGCTGCGATCGAGACTTTGCAACTAACCACATACTACGGAAAGCTCTGACTCCGGTGGCTCTACTACTTGAACCGACAACCACGCACTGGGAGTGGAGAGATGGCGAGAGCAGCGTGTACCCTCGTGACCGGCATGCCTGGAGAGGAGAGGAGTACTGTGTTCTCGGGTGGCGCAGGACTGGTTCAGGGGTAGAAAAGCCGTGGTATCCGGGGTTGGTATATGCAAGATTAAGTGCTACATATGCAGTGTGGGTAGGGATCCTCAGCTGGGTACTAATCGATTCGAATCGTCGTTGCTCCTCGGATATAGAGACTTGATCCTTTGACCTACAATTGAAAAGTGGTTCGGAACTAGGTGTTTTTGAGAATAATTAAGAATTTGAAAGTATGATGATACATGAGAATGAATTTGGAATTATGGATTATGATCAAAATACGATTGAGTTAAAATTTTGAAATATGATAGTAATGCTTTTCTGCAAAACTCTTTGACTCTTGCTCAAGCCTTACCTTGACTCCCTTCAGCCTGCATTCCTGAGTCTCATTTTTTTTTAGTCGGGTAAGTCTTGCGGAGTACCCCAGTACTCAGGGTTTGTTAACCCCTGTTGCAGGTAAGACGAGTGTGCAGTTCGGCTTGGGGACGTGTTGGTTGACGGATCGCGCATGATCAAGAATGTGTGTATGATATAACCCTTGGGCAAGGGTATAGTTGTACACCGCTTATCCACTACGAAACTCTGGTTCGGGCTAATGTAATCTATATTTGTAAACCTATGTTTATGTAATACTTCCGCACTCTTTACTCTGATTTATTTTATTCGTGTAAACTGTCGTAATACAGCAATACTTACAATGAGATCCTCGGGAAGTTAGGGTTTCCTAGGGAACCCGGTAGGCCACCTACGTTAAGGGGAACTCGTGCGAACTGATCGTGGGTCCTTACGGACGATGACGGTGCACGTGGGCCCTATGATTAAGGCGGTTCTGTCACAGGTTAAAAGACTGTCTCTAGAAATGCCCTGTCTTCACAATCGGTGCGTTCGTTGCGGTTGGACAAACCGCCCCTAAAAAGCCCATTTAACCGCCCCTAAAAACTCTTACCGTGTACTAGTGAGACCAATTCTAGAATCGATTTCAACATCCCCTGGTTAATGCTTTTACGTGAAGCGAGGTTTAAAACATAAGTGGAATGTTGTTAGGTGTGGTTAGCTCAGCGTGCAGAGTGGATCTAAGTCGTTTGAACTCTATGGTATTACAAATGGTTTAATCCTTTTACGTGAAGCAAGGACTCTGGGACATTACAATGTGAATTACAATTGTTTAATCCTTTTACGTGAAGTACGGACTCTGAGGCATTACAATGTGGATCAGAGAAGACTATCACGTAGGCAGCCCTCTGGGGCACTATAAATGGTTTAGGACTCTGAGGCATTACAATGTTGATCGGAGAAGACTAATGTTGCTAATAAAAAGAATTAGTATTATCTAAGATATCATGCGTGGATCACTTAGATCTAGAAAAAATATTTCATATCTATAACTTCCTTATTTATCTTATTTTTGTAATATATTTCACTTGTTATTTCCTAGTAAGTAATAGACGATTTTAACCAATTCTATCTAATTTAATAAACGGCTCACCGTTATGTAGCAGGACCACAACACAAACCAAAATGCAGGGTATTACATGATGTGCCTCTGCACGACGGGAAAGGGTAAATTAATTACAAATGTTAAGATCCATTTTCCTGATAATAGTCAAAGTCGATCCTTATTACATATACATAAATAAGCATTCAAGGCCACTCATGCAAACTTGTACAATGTCGTGGCGTGTGAAGTTTATTTCCTGCAGCACCTTTCATAGAAGCTTACGCAGAAACGGTGTTGAAATGGTAGCGAAATACTAGAATTGACTGCATACCCAAAGTAATCAGAATGCTAACGATTCCAACAATTACTCCGAGGGTTGAAGCTATATAATACATTGGGCATGCTGATGGATCACTGAGAGAGCTGCAGTCACTTAGATCAAGGTCTAGATAGACAACAACGCCCAGGCCAGACCATCCGGCTGTCATAGTCGTACTCATCGACAATACCTGTATGAAGGAAATTAAAATGTACTGTAGCTCTTAGATGTAACGAACTGTTGCATGTAGCCAAAATTGTTCGTACATACAGTCGCTGCAAAAGTAGCTGAATTTAATTGTTTTATTAAGTAAATTTTGCTTGTAAGAGGATCCTGTTTTATATCTTACCAATTCCAGTATGATAAACACGATGAGTACAGTGTTCGATGGTTGTGCACGTCCGAACCACAAGCATGCAACCTGGAACAAAAGGCGAATGGCATTCCAAACCATCTGGACACCGGAGGCAACAGTTAAGTACCTAATAAACGAAATTGCACAGTATACATTTTAGTCCCATTGTCATTGTGGTATACATACGACTATAGGTACGGCAAAACTAATCAAGTACTCCCTCTATGTAGGAAAATGATGTCAATTTAGGAAAGATTTTGGTCAAACATATTGAGAATATAAATCATAAATAATTTTTTAATTATTGAGTTTTAAAATATAAAAACTATATAAATAGATTTTTCTTTAAATAAACTTTAATAAAAGTATGCATATATCACTTTTTAATAAATATTTTTAATAGAAATATAAAGTCAAAGTCATGCTTTGTGGACTATGTCGTTGTTCTAAACAACATGTAATAGTATGGTGGCAATTATTACTTACAGGAACGAAGTGAAGTCGTTCATATTGGGAGCTTTGATGATGACAGTGAATGCAACGGCAGAGAACAACAAGCACACCGCCCGACAAACAAACAGCCACAACTCTAACGCCATCCTGAAAACAGAAGAATCATATTTATTGCATCTTGCATCTGAAACATCTGGCCTATTTCTACCAAAATTACAAACACATCAAATTTGGAGGACGTTTCATGAGGGTTTGACAGCATCGAAAACGCGATAGGTTGTATTGAAAGCAAGCCATCCCACCATTAAGGGAGTGAACTAGCATCCAAATTCCAAACACCCAACACAAAGAATCATTGAGACAGCAACCATTAAGCTCGTTGTTTAAGTGATCAAGTGGCAAAACAGCAGGCGCTGGTGGGAAACAGCCACCCGATCAGCAAATCAAGCATTATCAGAAGCTAAGCTCGCTAATAATGGAACAGAGATAGTGAAAGGAAAGAGTAGAAACCTGCACCTTCGCCGGCGACGAGTGAGCTAAGCAGCCTAGCCTTTGGGAAGAAGAAAACAACAAATGCGCCGATAGGAAACTGAGTGGCAAGGAGTTCTAAAACCTGGTCAAGCGCAAATGTTTGGGATGGGCCTTCTTTCACTTTTTTTTGCAGCTGAACACATAGGTTCTGTTGATCTATTTTAGCTTGCAGTCAGTTACTGAGAACTTATGATGATGCTGTAGGACGCTTGGACTTCTGTTCTGCAGTGCTCCTTATACAGAAACCCATACAAGTGTGAAAAGAGAAAAAGGTGGAAGAAGTTGGTGGCCGCTGCTAGGAACCACTACACATGTCGTTAACCTCAAACTACGTCAATGAACTACTTTTCTAAATCGTCCTTGAAGAGTTAATGGTACCAAAGGATTCTATTTTTCTAAATCGTTAACCCAT
This sequence comes from Eremochloa ophiuroides, assembly GCA_038502445.1. Classification (NCBI taxonomy): domain Eukaryota; kingdom Viridiplantae; phylum Streptophyta; class Magnoliopsida; order Poales; family Poaceae; genus Eremochloa; species Eremochloa ophiuroides. The sequence continues at coordinate 46,414,325 of JAHLJS010000006.1, forward strand.
GTCTCATGACGTAACGAATGTAGATTTTGATTTTTCATATTTTGATCTCATTAGATGCCATAATTTTTTAACACTCGAGTTAGTTGAAACACTTGTGCCTATTGTATCTTAATTACACTGTGGTAAAGTGTCAATGGAAACGGAATGAATGTGTGGACGGAATGCCTGGTACCCACTGGATAGATTATAGACAGATACCGTCAATCGCCTCTCATTCAACATGTAGATCTGATCCGTTCCTTTATAAGATCACAATAGGATGATGAATCTCCATCACGACCATGTCGATCGGCTAGCTTGTAGTGTACTAGTGATCAACTTTGCATGCAGCTCCTAGCCTGCTAGTATATATAGCCCAGGACGGCCGTCCCTTCTTCGATCCCTCGCTAGTAGCTCACTGGTGAGGTTCGTGATGGTCGCCACCCACCACGCAAAATAGCAACTCAGTTGATACATGTCTTACCCTCGGGCTTTGTGGTTCCACTTTGTCTAGACTCTAAGAAAATCTTCTGATTTTTATCCTTTTTAGAAAAGGAATAATCACATCAAATAATTAATGAAAAGATCAAAACTTTATTTAACCTCCTGTTCCCCAATATCTCATCTTTTTAAACGAAAGTTTATTTAACCTCCTGTTCCCCAATATCTCATTTTCTTAAACGAAATTTGGGTCACACCTTTCTTTTAGTGCCAGGAAGATACTGAATGTTGAATTGGTCACAGAAACCATCTTCATCTCTTTGGCATTTGAGCATATGCATTTACCCCCAAAGGCAAAATGGATTGCTCTCAAATGTTCTTCTTCCCAAAGGCTAGGCTGCTTAGCTCACTCGTCGCCAATTTCTTTTACATGGGTTGAGCATATGCATTTACCCCCACCCATGATTTGCTTCTTAATGGATTTCTGTATTAATAATAAAATCAATCCACTTTGGCATGGAAACCCTAGGCCCATAGTGACTCTAGAGGACACCCCCCCCCACCCCTAGTTATGTGTACTCAAGAATATACATCTAGGCCTGTATAGGTGACTCATGTTCATTTGTGGGGAAAATAGAAATTGAAAGGGAAGGAAATAGAAAAGGAAAATCGAATTGAGCAAGCTAGCAGCCTAGCCTGCCGCTCATGGCCAGAGGCCCAGCTTGCCCCGCTCACGCGTGCTGGTCCAGCACCTCCCCGTCCGCGCTCATCCACTTGCCCTCATCTCCACGCGCCGCTGACGCTTGGGTCCCACTTATCACGCCCCACCTCCCACTTGTTCTGTTTTTTTCCGAGCGCGCCCGCTGGCAAGACTCCGAGGGGGGTGGACCATATAGGGGCTGATTGGTTGCCCTACTGGTTCGCTCATATGGGCTATCCTGCCTCATTTGGTGCAGTCGGCTCGTGTTTGGTTGCCGTAACCACATCATTTGCCTGCATCCACTTGTTCATCTCACCCCGTCCATCCCGGCTGACTCCATCTTCTCCCGTCGACCTTTGCATCCCTTGTAACAACCCTAAAAAACCCACACAACCTAAAAATCCCAACCAATTAAAATTTTTCATTTATTTATTATGAAAACCCATTTTTTTTGCAAGCATATAGGTTTCATTATGAATTTGGTAAATAAAGGAGTATAGCTTGCATTTTAATTCCATTCACATAGAATAATAGCTTATGCATCACAATTGGAATTTATTGCAATTTATGTTTGTATTTACTTAATATTTAAAATGAGTAATATATGTATTTATACACTTAAGTGAAAATAGAAAAAGAAAAAGAAAAAGAAGAAGAGAGAAAGAGGAAGAGCAGATTTGGCCCAGCCAGCCGGCCCGTCTCCTCTTTATCACACCCGCGCGCGCGTCACTCCGAACCGGCCCATCTCGCAGCGAAACCACCACGCGCGCGCAGCCCGGGCACACACGCGCGCAGCGCCTTTCGCAGCCGCTGCCAACCGGGACCCGCTTGTCAGTCACTCTTTCTTTTCCCTTGTTTCTCTTCCACATGAAGACGATGCCACCGGGTCACGCAAATGGCGTGACCGACAGCGCCACGCATGGCAGAGGCCCTGACCCCGCTGTCCCTCGCCTGTCCCCTGCCTTGCTCGCCAAGAAGCCGCGCGCACTGGGAAACCCTAGCTCGGGAGCACCGATGGTCTCCACGTGCCCCCTTCGCCACTAATCATCGTCCGCCGCCATGCCATGCCCTGGCCGTCTATAAAAGGAGTCGCCCCGAAGCCCTAGACCTCGTCCCACTCGCCGCCGCCGCGCTGTGGCACAACAACTACACCACACCGCACAATAGAGGGAGAGGGAGAAGGGAGAAGGGCGGAGCAGAGGAGGAGAAGCTGCCGGAGCGCCGTCGCCGCGGAGCACGCCGGAGCCGGACACGGAGGAGAAGCCCGAGCTGCGGACGAGGAGCGGCACGGCACTGCGATCAATCTGCACAGCGTCACCTCGTCACTGCATCGCCATCCTTACCTCACCAGCCCCACGGTGAGCCACCGAGCACCTCATCCAACCTCGCCGTGCTACGGTCATGGCGCTCGGCATCACGAGCGTGTAGGCCGCGGGCTGTTTCCGGCCCCTGAACACTTCGCACAACACGCGCACAAGACCGGGCATCAAACCACTGGACATCGGCTATGGACGTCAGGCCACTTCCGACGGGCACCGCCGTCACATGTGCTCGGAGCACCGCCACCTCGACGGCGTTCCCGCGCGCACAAGCCGTGAAACCGCCGACGCGACCCGCTAGCGTGACCACCAACTCACCGACCACCTCGGACAAGCTTAGTTGCGAAAGATCGAACCTCCATAGCCCGGAACACCGAGAGGTGCGTTCTCGGGGAAACGTGATCACCGCCGACACGTTCCGCCTCGCCTAAAATCCGTTCTGAGTACCCCCGATCGCCTCGCGCTGCGGAGAAAGGCCGACGAGGTTCGCCAAGTCTGCCTCGGCACCGCCGCGTAGATAGCCGAGCCCCGAATCATGTCTGTCGCCTTGGCTACGTGCGCCTCCACCTCGTCAGAGAACCACCGTATGCCGTGGGAGAGAAGGAGGCCCACGACATCATTTCACTAATGACAGCCAACCCTCGGGAGAGCGGCACCCTCGGCGCACCAAATCTCCGATTCGCCCGAGCCTCCCCGGGAGAGCTCGGGAGAGCGGCACCCTCGGCGCACCAAATCTCCGATTCGCCCGAGCCTCCCCGGGAGAGCTCGGGAGAGCGGCACCCTCGGCGCCCCGAATCTCCGATTCGCCCGAGCTACGCCGAGCTCCGCCGAGCTCCGCCGACGCCGGCAACTCTCTGGGAACCAGCATCGAACACCTGGTGGGCGACCATCGGGTCTGTGTTCTGATGAGGCGCCACATGCCGCACTACTGGACCCGCGCGCCACGTGGACCAATCCCGAGCTGTCCCTGATTAATCGACCATTTTTCATTTTCAGAAAATAGGATAATCTTTGGAAATTCATAACTTATTCATACGATGTCCAAAAATTGCACACCATATATCAAAATTCTCAGAAAAATGAGATCTACAATCTAAGACTATGTTTGTGTGCATTTGGCTCTTTATTTTATTGGATTTTTCTGAAATACTCTATAGGAGTCGCTGACGCGACTATTTCGTGTTTGATTTCAGAGCCGGAGGAGGATCTGACTAAGGAAGACGACCACGAGTACCTTCAGGAGCTAGGAGACGACTACGAAGGTGCCACGTCCCACCAAATCCTTAGATCCTATTTACGCATTGCAAATGACATTGTTGCTATTGCTTTATGATTATGTATGGATTGGTTGCATGGTAGTATATTTGAATTCCCTGCCTTGATAAGACTATACCCTGCTATCCGCTGCTAGGTTAGCTACTGCTTAATTTACTGTTACTCTTCCACTACTTACTACTTGCTATATGCTATGTAGTGGAATTGGGACGGTATATAACTGATTATAACCACTGGGAGAGAGTGCTGCGTGCGTCTTGGGTGCGTGGTAAGGGTTGATGTCGACCAAGTGGGATGTGAGACAAGCCCATGGGGCAAGTCGTGCCGGGGGTGCAACCTGGGCATCCCCAAGCGAGATACCTGTGGCGGGTAAAGTTGTTGAGAAGGTCCCGGGTGGGATAGCCTTGGTGGTTTGAAGCCCGTGGACGGAGGTGCTGTGATGGCACGGGAAGAGTATCCCCTAAAGTGAAGATGCCTGCTTGGTCAAACCTAGGACGGACTAGTTTCAGGTTCATGGGAATCCTTTTCTACTCACTCGCTTCTGATGGGCGGGAGACGGCTGGACTACTTGGTAGGACGGTGCCACTACTGCTAGGTTGAGAGGTGATATGGGTGGGCGGAGACGGTCGATGGGTTCCCGTTCCGTTCTTTATGGGCAGTACCACTAGATGGGCCCGGTACTGTGTCTCCCAGTCTCAGCATAACGGTGTAGGATCCGGAATATCCCAGCGTTGAGTGGTAGGGTGGCATCGACCTAGGCAAGCAAGCACCCGGAATTCTGCCTAGGTGTTTGCGCAACACCTATGATGGCTAATCTTGTGGGTAGTGAAACCTCTGCAGAGTGTACGGTTGATCGATCGATACATATGCCAACCTGTTGGCTATGGACCTTTCCTGTGAAGCTTCTACTAGTGTAGTGAGTGTTCTCTTCTCCCCCTGGATGACATTTTTCCGGCAGTGTACCCGTTGTGGTAGTGTGCCGCTGAGATAGGCCCGAGAGGGAGTTGGGCCTGTCGAATGAGAGCGAGGTGTGGGTAAGTGAGATGTGGTGATGGGAAAAGGGATGATGATGTTAACTGGAGATAAAACTTGACTAATTAAACATTGATTACAGCTGCATAGAAAACCTCAACCTATAGGTCTGCTTGTATAGCCTTGCATCCACTTTCCACAAAGCAAATGCTGCATAGGTGGGCTCCGTGGCCAGTACAAATCGTACTGATAAATTTGCTGTCAGGTGACGAGAATGAGTACGACTTCGAGGAAGGCGATGGCGAGGAATAGGGTCACGTGCTACACTCAAGTTGGCCGTGAAGGATGAAACGTTTCCGCATCTTCTAGAGCTTCTCTGAATGTTGATTCCGCCAGTGTGGCGATGTAATAAGTGTTTATGTAAGACTTGATTACCGTTGTATGGATCCTGGTGTCAACTGTGATATGGGTAATTTCATGGATTGTCCCAAGCAATCTGTTGAATTACAATTCGAGCCTGTGGATTTTCCTTCGCGGAAATCGAGGTCGTTTCATCCCTTCCAGACGAAGTGGTCTGTGGCGCGAACCACGGCATTTTGTGCAGGAGATGGCGCTGCTCAGCCGCTCCTCCTTCCTCCGCTCCATGTCCCGCGCCATCGCCACTACCTCCACCGGCACTGGCGTAGCCACGGCACCCGCGTCCAGATCTCATTCATTCCGCGCGGCGAGAATATCCATGTCGATGCGGCTTGCGGTCCCGGATCCCACCGCCAATGACGACGCGGCTGAGTCTACGAGTGGCAGTGGCGGGGGACGGGGGATGGGGGCTCACTCCTTCCAGTCGCACGCGCTGGTGTGCGGGCGGAGGCAGCCGCGCTCAGGTGAGGCCAAGGCGTTGCCACTGAAGCCACTAGGCGCCGGCCTGCCATGCCGCCGCAGGGGTGTCAGTCATCGGCGCACCTCAGCGCCACCACCCTGCAGTGGATCTCCGTCGGAGCCAGCGCGTGAGTGGCCTCTGATCCTGACACCCAAAGCCAAAAATCCCTTTCTTTAGTTTCTTTCCACTCTACTTTTTTTTTGTCCGCACTATTTATTTTAGAGTTTAAGGGCCAAAGCACCGGTCTTTCAATTTTGTTGGCATTACTATCTCACTCTCTCCTGTGATAGGGCCGAACGATGCACATCTTCAGAAAGATGGATTTTGTTAATTTTTTCATGCAATCATGCTACTATGTTGTGCACGCTACCAAACACGAGAAAGAGCATCAATTTGTTCAACGAAACCGTCCAAACGGGTATCCAAACAGAATCCCTGTCATCCAGTATCAATCAAGAAGTTGCAACCAAATACATGATGTTGAATGGGTTCAGCCGGGCCAAAATGAGCCTGGACAGGCAATCCGTCCCGGCTGGTAGTTGCTGGAGCAACCAATCACGCCCATATGTCACTGTCATCTGTGCCTGATGAAGCTTTGGGCAACCCTGCCGATGCCTACCACGTCCCCAGCCACGGCACCACTCTTTCCAAATGCGCCGGCCGAGCAGTAGTGACATAAATTTGTGGCCTCGCCGTGCTAATGCCACCGCAACTACGGCCAGCCCACGCCCTCCATCGCTACCACCCCGAATTCGAAGGTGCTGAAGCCCCATGAGAGCCCCATGACCTCGAAAACCCAAGCACTAAAAGCCTATCCACCCTACACGACCCCATTACATGCCTCCCTGTTGTTGGTATATTTTAACACACACAGATAAATCCGCAAGCACACGGATACCGTTGTATCTTTCACCATAAGGTTTTAAATATCGTATCCACAGAGAAACGTGTGAGGTTAACTATGTTCTAACTTAACCCAGAGTAGCTATAAGACTTAAGAAGATCGGGAATGTAGAGGAGATTGCTAAGGTCTTCTAATTCAAATATCAGAAAGCTATATCTTCTATTGTTCTATCTGAGGAAATTACTTAATAAAAGACATCACAGAGGATGCTTCCAACTAGGCCTACAGATGGAAGGTGGGCTATAGAAGATTTGACAAGGTCAAGTCACCATAGCGGGCTACCACTGATCCAAAAAGTAGGGTGTATCCACAAGTAACAAGGCCTAAACACCACGCCTACACCTATAGTTACTACTTCAACCTACAGCGTTCTTGACGGTAGTAATTGTTCATTTTAAATGGTCAACTAAACATGAAAAAGGGTATAAATCAACATCAAACATAGAATTAGGGTTTAAAGTTGAAGAATTCCACAAGTTATTAGGAAAAGGAGGAAAGATATTAAGGACGTTGGGCTAAAAAGCATATTCCACTGTGAAACCAAGTTGAGAAGAATTTAGAAGAAACCAGAAACCACCATGATGAAGTGGGGGATGAAAGGGTGATAGGTGCGGTCGGCTGACCGCACCCTAGGTCGGCTGACCCTAGGCCCCACCAGTCAGGCTTTTATGTTGGTTCCTCCACCGCCTTAGGATTTTGATCTTTAATATTGATTTAAGTTAGTTTTATCTGAGAGCTCTCGTGCATCCCACCTCCCTATATAAGCAGGCCCATGTCCCCCGGAGCTAGGGCACAAATCATTCAGATCAACCATATTCAGAGCATAGCTCCACCATATTCAGAGCATAGCTCCACCATATCAGAGGTAGAAACCCTGGTTCTCATTATGATCACTAGCTACTAGGCTTGCTTTTTATTTATTGCTACTATGATAAACTTCATTATCCAAATTGGTTTTTTATTTTCATTATTTAAATGATCCTAACTAAATGCAAGAGATAATCTTAAACATGCTTCTAACAATTTATTGATTTAATGCATGAAGAAGGAAAATATGCAAATGCAGTAATTAAAGAGAGAGATAGAATACTTACTCCCATAGTTGTCCTTCCTCGGAAGGAGGTTCTTCCTTGACCGATGTCTTCTTCTCATCTTGTCCTTCTTTGACAATAGTGGGGTCTGGTGTAGAGGCTGTAGATGATGGTTCTTTCTTAACCGCATCTCTATCCTTCTTGCTTCTCCTGATTCTTGGTTTCCTCCTCATCATGGATTGACTCTTATTTCTCTGAATGTTAGTTGAATGGTGCGGTTCATAAGAGAAAGCAAATCTCTCTTTCTTCCCATTTATATAGAATCCATGCTACCACTCGCAACAAATATACATGCATTCATAGTATTAAAGAAAGGTCGGCCAAGAATGAGTGGTAAGTTGTCCCTATTTCCCATGTCTAAAATCATGAAATCAGCAAGCACAAGGTTGTTTCTTACTTTTACTAAAACATCACAAAGTACTCCTTCTATGTAGCAAGTTATTTGATCAGTCAATTGCACATACACAGAAGTTGGTACTAGCTCAGTGTAAAACAACTTTTCATAATTTTCTTTAGACATGATGTTAATGCTTGATCTTATATCACATATAGCATTATGGAACATTTGAGATTGAATAGAACAAGATATGACAGGGGTTCCAGGATCTCCCTTTTTAGTTGGAAAATTACATCCATCTAGTTCATAGCCATAATAAATAACAGTAACAAGATTAGCAGATTCCATGGTTGTTTCAGGCTTTCCTAATATTCTATCTTTTTCATAAGATGGAATTGCAGCAGCTAGTTGTGCTATTTGGGTTTCAAGCATCTTATTGAAACTAAGTTGATTCTTAATTGCAGAAGAGAAATCATCTAATTTAGCATTTATGCTATCTAGCATCCTATCATTAGCATGGAGCTTCTTGTTTATGCTATCAGTCATTCTACCTTAACCATAGATAAGATCTTTAAGAGAAGGATAATTATTACCTTGATTGTTTGGACGTTGCGAAGAATTGAAAGTGTTACCTTGAGAATTGGAGCACTGAGTCCATCCTAGATTTGAAGAACGAAAAATGTTATCATTGCTGATGAAGTTGAGGTCTTCATGTGTCTCAGGACAATGAAGTCTAGAATGACCAAATTCTTCACAGACTTCACACGTCATGTTAGTCTCCATGGCTTGCATGGTCTCAGGTTTAAGCATCTTCTCGCAATTTTCTAGCCTCTTGGCTAGTAAGTCCACTTTGGTTGCAATCATGTCAGCTTCTTTTAAAGAATGCATACCTCTCTTGCGTGGTTGCAGATGTTCATCGTTCCATCCTTGATTGGACACCATCTTCTTAATCAAAGTCTTCGCATCTGTAACTTTAAGAGAAAAGAATGCTCCACCGGCGGCATCATCTAGATGGCTTCTATCAAGAGGGGTTAATCCATGGTAGAAGTTTTGGATCAAAATCCAATCTTTCAAACCATGATGCGGACAGGCAGCGACATACTCTTGCATATGTTCCTAAACCTTGGGAATTGATTCATCAGTTTGTTGTTGAAAACTAGAGATCTTATTGCGAAGAGCATCGGTCTTGCCTAGAGGAAAGAATTTTACTAGAAAAGCGTTGGAACACTTTTCCCAGGTGTGTACAGCATTTCGGTTCATATAAAACCATTGCTTGGCTTTTCCTCAAGGAGAAAGGAAAGAGTCACAGATGAATTGCGTCTGGGGTTATTCCTTTAATGGTAAAGGTGCTGTATATCTCCAAGAAGTGTTGGAGGTGTGCATTAACATCCTCATGAGCTTTGCTGCAAAGTGGGCTAGCTTGAACCATTGTGATTAATGCAGGCTTTAACTCGAACTGAGTCTTCGCCTCGATGACACCAGGGCCTGTTGCTATATTAGCAGCAGAAGGTGCAGAGAATTCACGGATGGTCCTTTTGGCCATATTTGTGATTCAAGGGATAACTATCTAGACTTGACTCAAATCAAAAGAATTCAACAGTTACCGGCAACGGCGCCAAAAATGTTTGTTGACAGTTACTAACGCTATCACAAGAGTGTAGCCAAATCTATCCTTTAGCGGTGGTAGTACTTCTCAACGTAATCACCAGGGTTGTCAATCTCTATGCTCAAAGTATGTGGTTATTGACACTTCTAACGTCGCTACCAGGAATAAAGTTGTCCCTAGCAACGGCGCCAAAAATACTTATGGGTATTCTCTAAGTGCGGATAAAAGGGGTAACAACCTTAGTGAGGATAAATCAAAGTGTCTCATTAGTTTATGGGAGAACTCTAATTTAGTAATAGATCAATTGTTTGCTATGCCAAAGAGTCTGCTTTACCAGGTGCCTGCAAAGTCCTAAACTCGCCCAGGTTTGACTGATTAGGCACCGTACACCTACAAGCTCTACGCCTTTAACCTAGGCCGAACGTGGTGGAATCCAGAGGATTTTAGGGCTGTCACCACCTAGAACCTACCACTACTCTCCATGGTCCTAGCTAAACTGAAGGGTAACAATATAGCCTAAGCACCGCGCTTAATCTATAAAACTTTCTACTCTAACTCAGGCCTAAGAATTAGAGCACTCTAGCCAAGCAATGAGACAGGTATACAGCTGTTTAAAGTATAACAATAAATAAATGAAGCAGGGGATCTTTATTACCGATAAGAGTGAAGAATACCGCAGAGGAGGTCACCGACAAGCCCGGCTCCTCCACAGACTTCCTCCTTCTCCGTACTTCTCTCTCACTACTCTACTCTTCTCTAGCTAGCACTATTCCTAAGAATAGAGCTTCGCTAGAGAGAGAGTAGGAACTACATTGGACTAATGAATGAGCTGAATCTCTAGTGGTTCTCCCTTACAAGTGAGGCAGAGGGTCCTATTTATAGTGTAGGGAAGCTCCAGGGGTACTTGTAGGCGCTTGGAAAGTTGGTGGCCCGAAGTGGTAGGGCGGGCGCCCTACTAGGAGGGTGGGTGCCCAGTGATTTCACCGCCTTGCCATCAAAGGGCCATGGTTCCTCCCCAAAGGCAATTGTAAGGTCGGTTGGTGCCCGTTTTGTGGTTGTAGAGTCGGTTTGTGACCATTGGAGGATGACATGTGGGCCCATCAATCCTTGACACCTTCATCTTGCACCATTGGTTGAAAACCGACTTTGATTGATGGCTGGGATGGCTTCTAGGGACATTTCCTCGGATTGTGGACGTGGCAGGCAGTTTGGACATGGCGGGCGCCCTACTGATAGGGCTTTCGGTTCCAAGTGACATGATTCTGAGTCGTTGATGTTGAATCAACGTGCCATAACCTATTTGGGAGGATGGTACACGGATCCATGACATGGCAAGTGCATTTGACGCAAATGACAGGGTGGGCGCCCTACTTGGAGGGCGGCCGCCCCCCTCTGGCTCCCATGTGGCAGCTGAGGTGCCAAGCTGTCATGGTTTGCTTTGTTTTCGCCCGCTTTCACCAATTTTCTTGCATACAAAATATTTCTCCAAGCACATGTGGAACTAGGTGAGTTTTAAAATGAGTTCTTTGCATTTCTTGTGGGTTTACCTTGATTATGGGTGAAATATTGATGGTAAAACTGGGTGTTAGCGGCCGTCAACAATTACTAGGTGTAATTGCACGAATCTTAGTATACTCTAACAATATGATTTAGAATGACTTACGAATATTTCTCTAATTCTCCCTAATCTAAGCTAATGCCTAGATAGGGAGTGCCCTAGGAGAATTACTTTATATATGACTTGATGTTATAATTATTCATTGTCATTTATCTTGTGATTTATCCCTGTTATGAGTAAATGGATTACACATGGTTAATTCTCCATTGCATGTGCAAGTGTGCCATCATATTCCTACACAAGAAAACACTTCCCAGTGGTATAAATATAAATCGACAACCCTTGAATACTCTTGGGTAAAATGTTACAATGGTATAATTATCTATATGCTTGCAGATACCTAGTATTCATATATATATTTATCTATTTTTTTCTTTAGTGACTTGCAAAAACTTCCTTGTTATTTTCAAACTTTATCACACTTTTATGTATTATGAAATGTGCATTTGAGTTATTAGTAGTTGATTGAATCCATAGCTGCATTACTACCTAGGTATTCAAGTATCCCTAGTGGTTACCCATCTAGACGGGGTCGATACTTTTGATGCTTAGCAATGCTTAGACTTCAGTAGAAGTCTAGCGATAGTTTCATTGTTCATGAGTAAGAGGTTCAACCTGTGTTCTCCTTGGCTCTATTCGACTTGTGGGTGCACTATGGGAAAAATAATTAAATTGAGACCGGGTGGGATATGAATTTTATATTTGGTGGTTAGCCGACAGGTTCGCCCGGTTGTTGTTGTCCGACTGTGTTGATTAAGGATGATTAAGGATCAAATCTTTGTCTGCCCTTGGATCATGGTTCTTAGTAGTACTAGTCACATGCCTGATGGTAAGCCTGACCCAGCTATTACATTACATGAAATGACAACCGCACACTAGGAGTGAAGAGATGGCGGGAGTAGCATGTACCAACCCTATGGGCATCTCAAGATGGATGAGGGCACCAGGATTGACGTAGGGCGGTGCCATACTATGCTCTTGAGTGACGTGAATGTTGATGGTAGTTATTGTTCAATTTTAAACATCAACAAGACATGAAAAAGGGCATAAAAACATCCTCAAACATAGAATATGGTTTAAACTGACAGAATTCCATGAGTTTGGTTGAATCTGTGTTTTGCAGGGTGTTAATCAGAAGAGAACCAAAGGAGAACCACATGTCAGATCAAAATATCGAATTCTGATGCGAAAGTGGAACAAGAATATTCTAGAGAACACCAGAGACACCCCTGATGAAGCGGGGACTGGTTGGCAGCTAAGGGAGGTCGGCCGACCTCCCTGATAGGTCAGCCGTCCCTGGCCGGAGTCCTTTTCGCATGCGTTTCGACATGGACCCACAACCTGATTTTTAGATCAATCCCCACCACCCGTCAAAGTCGGTTTGATCCAAGGGCTACGGTTCATCCCACCGGCCTATATAATCAGCCCCAGACCCCCAGGGTTTCGAATCAATCAGGAGAGAAAGAGATATCAAGTAGAGAAGAAGATGAGCTCTCCACCAGAGATTAGGGTTAGACACTCAAAGTTCTAGTTTCGATCTAGATAGTAGATTGAAGTAGAGTTGAGCCTTCGGCTCAGGATTCTGGATCGCTTGTCTACTAGAGGCCGGTAATTCCGCAGTATTTCCTCTTATTATGACTTTATGCTATTTTAATACTATGTTTCGGTTCGTTATGTTCCTAGTTTATTCTAGTAGTATATTCGATATAGTTATGATTGATAATGAGTTTATGCACAAGTTCGCAAAGCGCTTAATCCAGTACTCGAGTGGGTTTAGTGGTCGACGTCATAGAGGCATGATGCTTAGATATTGTTTGCCTGCGAATGTGCTTTATATACTAGGTCATGTGGTAGATCGCGGATGTGACACTCCCAGTGAGTCCTTTATAATCCACTCCCCGTATGTAGAGAGGGTAGAACCAGATTATGATTATAGACTTTCTCTGTTCTTGTTCTTCCTTAATAATGTGCCTGATGCATAGATAAAGAGTCAATTGTGCTATATATGATTGTATATTTGCTAGAGTAGATGAATAACATAATTAATTTGGAACGACATAAGAATCTGATCTCTTAAGTAATCCTATGCTTTGGTTGACTTTAACTTTGGGTAGTCCACACCTCTCTGGAAAATTATCTAAGTCTTTATTATTATCATATTCATATCTTTATTATTGCCTTACCCCTATTTAAGTATGCGCTATGTGATTGATTCTATTCATAAGTGTAAGGAAAATGGACCCTAGGCCCATTTATAATGGATTTTGGTGTTTGATGATCAACATGACCAATATTGGACTAATTATTTTACAAGTGTTTGTTTTGAAGTTCAATAGGATGCAAAAGTGTTTTGGACTTAAGCAACGGTGTGATCCAAGTGATCAACATCTCAAGTAAGACATTAGAAGGCGTGCCGAAGTCAAGTGCTCGGCAGGATTCAGCTATTTCTGGAGGTGTCACTATGGAAAACATGCACCGGACCTCAAAGATCATGCACAAGTCCAAGACACGAGATGGAACCAAGTCGGACAACAAGATCACGAAGAAACGAAGTCAACCGGACGAAACAAGAGCGTCGGACGCTAAGGATGAAGGGCGTCGGACCATTGCTTGGAGTCCGACGGTCCCAGGCAGGTTCTCTGGCGCAGCAAGCGTCGGACGCTGCGGTTGATGCTCGTCGGACCAAAGACCGTCCGTCCGACGGTGCCTGAGAGCGAGAGAAGGCGTCGGACGGTGTGAACAGTTGAGCGTCGGACCAATTGGCGTCTCAGTCCGACGGTTCCAGAGAGCATCAGAGAAGAAAAAAAAGGCGTCGGACGTCGTCTGACGGAGAGCGTCGGACCAATGTCTATCGTCCGATGGTCTTTGTGGCCCACCTGTCAGCGACTGCATCGCGTGCTCCAACGGTCGAATTGGGAGAAGCGTCGGACGCTGAGGAATGGTCCGACGCCCCTGCATCGTCCGGTCCGACGGTTCGCAGAGAAGCCCATTGAGTGTTCCAACGGCTACCTTTGCTTTGGGGCTTATATATACCCCTCCAACCGGCTATGGAGGGTGTGGAAAAGTGAGGAATCATTCCAAGGTTGTTGCTACACCATTCAATAGCTCTCCACTTGCATAGTGCTTAGTAATATACTTGGTGATTAGCATAAGTGCTTTGCGAAGTGCTTAGGTTGATTAGACCACCGCTTATGCGCTTGCTCTAGGTTGTTGCCTAGTGTTTAGTGAGGTTTGCATACCTCCAACTCATTGGTGCTTGCGTGCACCGTGCTTGTACTCGACGGGGCTTGTAGTCTTGCGAGACCACACCGACCGCGCTTGTGGTGTGGCCGCCACCGTGTACCAAAGGGAACAAGGCCCGCGGCGGTTTGGCCGGAAGCTTGATAGTGAAGACGTCGGGGAGCATCCGAGGAGAGGCTTGCCTTGCGAGGCACACCGGAGACCCACTTGCGTGTGGGGAACGCCCGGGGCTATCCACGGAGTGACCCGACCTGGAGCTTGGCCCTTGCGAGGGATTCCTTGCGAGGGGCTCCAACGAGGACTAGGGGGAAGCTTGAGCGCTTCTCGATACCTCGGTAAAAATACCGGAGTCGTCGACGGGAGTTTGCATCTCTACCTCATCTTTACCTTCCGCATTTACATTGCTTCCTTGGTTGTGTGCTTTACCTTTCCTAGCTTAGTTGATAGGCTAGTTGATAGGGTTGGAACCTAGGTTGCATAACTCTTTTGCGGTAGAGATAGCAACACACTTACCAAAACCTTAGTTGCACATTGGTTAGTTTACTTTTGTATAGGTTTTGCTAAGGTTAAGAAAAAGAGGCCATAGATTAGAAGTAAAGTTTTTAGTCGCCTAATTCACCCCCCTCTTAGGCGTCACGGTCCTTTCAATAAGTAATGTATCTTAAATTTAGCCACTCATGCCTGGCTCTATACCTTCTCCCTGTGGTAAAAATATAAATCGACAACCCTGTAATACTCGGGTAAAATGGTACAATGGTATAATTAATCTGTGCGATTGTAGATACTTTAAACTTGATTATTTATATTTTATCCTCTTTAGTCACTTGCATTCATAAAAACTACTTAGTATTATTCTGGGTTGTTTCTATACATGTCTCTTATATTCATGCTAGGGATGACAACTTAGTTATTATGAGAGATATAGGTTTAAAAGAGGTGGCTAAGTAATTTACCAAGTGACACTTAATTAATACCAACAAGCATTTTTGGCGCCGTTGCTGGAAAGAAATAACGGAAAGGCATTTGAGAAAAAGATCAAGTACATACTTAGTGATGGAGTCATACCTAGTACCTCTGCTTTTACAGAATTACCCCTTATTTTTCTTGTCTACATTTTATGCAGGGTATTACAAGATTCAATCAACTTCATTCATCCGAATCAAATCAGCGCAAGAAGAAGCTAACACTAAGTTCCTGAAGCCATGGCTAAGAAAACATTGCGAGAGTTCGCTAAACCAAGCACCAAGAACATCCGCACCGAACTAGCACTCAACACCAATAACTTAGAGTTCGAGCTCAAGCAAAGCCTCATCAACATGTTCCAAGCTATATCATTTAGTGGAAAGGCACATGAAGATGCAAGTTCTCATCTTCAGAATTTTCTGGAGATTAGCATCACCACCACCATCAAGAACGTTGCTCAAGACATCATACTACTCCATTTATTCCCATTTTCACTTTGGGAAGAGCGAAGCAGTGGTTCTATGCCAACAAAGATCACATCAACACAAGGGAAAAGTGTTCGAAGGCCTTTCTAGAAAAGTTTTTCCCTATAGGCAAAACCAATGCCTTAAGAGGAAAGATTACCAACTTTCAGCAGTAGAAAGAAGAAACTATTTCAGAAGCATGGGAGCACTATCAATAATGCATCTCAGATTTTCCCCATCATGGAATAGATGATTGGTTACTCCTGCAGTGTTTCTACCATGGATTAATTCAAAGGAGTCATAACCAACTTGATGCAACTGCTGAAGGATCATTCCTGTCACTCACTCCTGAGAAAGCTAAAGTACTTATGGAGAAAATATCAAGAAATCAAAACTGGACCCATGACAATACCCAACATTGTCATAAGAGTGAGGAGAGAACTGAAGAACTGTGTGCATTATCAACCGAGATGGACGTACTATTGGATTGGCTCACACAGCGAGACGACTACAAGAAGGCTCGTCAAGCCATTCAAGATGCATTCAACACATAGAACAAATGGGGAGAGTACTTGGGAGTGAAGTTTGATCCACCCCAAGAAGACATCAACGTCATTATCAACAACTCTACTCCACATCAACAGAAGTAAGGATGGAATCAACAACAACAATCCATCTACCAAGGTAAGTACACACGTAACTATCCTAAACAACCATCCTTGAGAGATTTAATATTAGAGCAAGCTAGGATTAAAGATTATATTGCTAAGAAACTTGCTTCTAATGATAAAATCTTGGAAAATATAAATATCAAGATGGATAACTTTTCTTCTGCTATCAAAGATCAACTTATCTATAATAAGAAAATAGAATCACAAATAGCACAGTTGTCTGCTGCATTGCCTTTTGCCACTAACCATGAGCAGGTCAAAGCCATAACCACAAGAGCATGAAATGACACAAAATTTCCATGACGTCAACTTCCTACCATTCTAGCGAAGAATCCGAAAGAATCAACAAGATGAGAAGTTCGACAGATTTATTGAAGTCATCCAAAAGCTATATGTCAACATACCATTATTGGATGCCCTTCAAGTCCCCACTTATGCAAGGTACATCAGAGACATCCTAAACAAGAAGAGACCACTGCCGAACACCGAAGTCATCAAGCTGACAGAAGAATGTAGTGTGTCTATCCTCAATATAGTACCTGCAAAGAAGAAGGATCCAGGATGCCCCACTATAGATTGCTCGATCGGAGAATAATACTTCAACAATGCACCATGTGATCTTGGAGCAAGTGTCGGTGTGATGCCCAAGTCACTCGTTGAAAAGCTCAGATATTCCACCCTGGAACCCATATCAATGTGCATTCAACTGACAGATCAATCAATTCGCTACCCTGAGAGAATTGCGGAAAACATTCCAGTGAAGATAAGAGTGTTGACAGTGGATAACGTCAAGTTTTATTAGAACTTTAGAGACCAAAGGATATATGAATACAAACTAGTCTAGGGTTTTAACTGACAATTTCCATGAGTTTTGCATATTCTGTATTTCCTAGGGGATTATCTAGAAAAGCTTAAGAGAGGGATTAAAGTGCTTAATTATCACGAAACTTGAACGCCAAGGCAACATACGTCATCGACAAGCTAGAAGAGTGTAGAAGGCACCCGAGGCAACTGGGGCCCCACCTGGCAGGTGGTGGGGCCGGGGGGTGCCCCCCTAGGGTTTCACCGCCGCCTTCTGGAGTCTTCTTCCATCGCCTTTGAGGTGTCATCTCGGCACTTGGTTAAGTCGGTTTGATCCTACGGCGCACGTGCAACCTACCGGGCTATAAATAAAGGGACAGACCCCCCTGGAGCATCCCATCATTCATCCAAGGCATCAAGTCTTCAGTCAAGCCATCAAGAGCCTCCTAGTTCATCAAGAGCCATCTAATTCATAATTCTAGCCTAGTTAGATTAGAAGTAGAGGAGTTCTAGTTCTTCAGCGGGATCTGGAGCCACGGCATCTGTCTGAAGCGTGGAGTTCCGTATAGTTCTAGTTCTTTCTTTATTATTGTATTTTTCATTATGATTAGGGAAACATTATTCTTAATAGTTTATATGTTCTTGATTACAGTAATCTTTGTCTACTTTGATTATATGTCTAGTATAGTTGGTTTGATCTTATTGAATTTATGTAATTGCTCGTATAGCGTTTATCTATACGATCGATGGGTAGATGATGAACGATATGTAGACGTGGTGTCTAGGTATTCTATTTATCTGCGAGTGCACCCTGATGTGCTGGGTCATGTGGTAGATCACGTAGGTGACAGCTGCGTTGAGTCCTCTGTAGTCCACCCCCCGTATGTAGGCAAGCAGGCACGGTAGCGAAGTTGGGAGAGGACTCTGTTTCACATCCTTCCTAGATGATGCCCTTTACATGTGATCATGATATAGAACTAATCTAACAATGATTGCTAGATATAGTTGCGCTAATTAGAGTTATTCATTGACGTAATCATAGAATTATCTTATATATTAATTTCTTAGTTTATCCATTGGCTAGCTAGTACTATGACTAGAAAGTACTCTGATATTTATCCTTTATTTATGATGCTTGATCATACTTATCACTTTATTTATCTTTATTATCTTGTGACCTCTACCTGTTATGAGTAGAGTAAATGACACCGGTAATGTCACTTATCCATTATATATAATTACTATTAATATAATAGATTAAAGTTTTTCCAGTCCTTCCTAGTGGTATAAATATAAAATGACAACCGGGTAGACTCTACGTAAAATGCTACAATGGTATAATTATCTGTCCACTTGCAGAATTATTCTTAGTTTATGTTTATATTTCTGCCTAGTCACATTGAATAACATATGGAACCTTTATTTATTCGTAGCATATATAATTAGGGATGACAACCTAGTTCATGCCTAAGAATGTTGGTAATAGATAAGTGGCTAGTTGCTAATGACTAGTTAATTAATTACCATACATTTCTAATCTCGTCTCTAGTATTAAAAGTTATATAGTTATATTTGGCGATGTTAGCAGATGTCAACAAGAATTTTTGGCGCCGCTGCCGGGGAAGGCACATTAAACTTAGGAAATATTGTTAACATATATACATAATGGATAAGATTGTGTTACTGATTGATTTCTAACTCAAACAGGCACACCCTTGTTTTTTATCGTTTGCTTATCTTATGCAGGGTGAAGAATGAATGGTTTTTCTCTTCTAAACAACTTCACTGACGATCCAGAGAAACTTCTTAGAAGGAAGAAGGTTGTAGAGACGAGGGACAATTTCGAGTCACTATAAATAATACCCATCACCACTCAAGCTCGTCCTTCAGAGGAGACAGCTCTAACATTGGAAGAAAAACACTTAGGAGAAGATTTAACTCTTGTGTTTGAAGACATGGCTGAGAAGACACTGCGGAGTTCTCTACCCCAACAACAGAAAACATCCGGACTGGACCAGCAGTCAACACTGGGGAGAATGGATTCGAGTTCAAGCCTGCTCTTATCACCGTGGTTCAAGCCAGTCAATTTTGTGGAAAAGCTCATGAAGATGCAAGTGCACACTTATAACACTTTCTAGAGATCTGCAGCACCTTCACGATCAGAGGAGTACCAAGAGATGCTATTTTACTCCGTCTTTTCCCATTTTCACTTTTGGAGAAAGCTAAGCAATGGTTCTACGCCAACAAAGAGAAGAATACTACATGGGACCGATGCTCAACTGCTTTTCTGGCAAAGTTCTTTCCTACAGGCAAGACAGATGCTCTGCGTGGGAAAATTTCAACCTTTCAACAGCAACATGATGAATCATTCCCTGAAGCATGGGAAAGATTCCAAAATTATATTAAAGACTGTCCTCATTATGGGATAGAGGATTGGCTATTAATGCAGACCTTCTACTACGGGCTTATCTCAAGCACCCGTGAGTTCATAGATGCTGCAGCAGGAGGAGCTTTCCTGTCACTTAAGCTTCCAAAAGCTAAAACACTTGTTGAGAAGATGGCCTCAAATCCAAGCTGTAATGAAGAACGTACTCAACCTCACAAGAGAGGAGGAGGCATCCATCATCTCAAGGAAACCGACATGGTCACTGCCAAGCTAGACCTCATCATGAAGAAGCTCGATATAGAGAAGAAGGAAGTCATGCATATTAATGATTCTCGTATGACCTGTGAAGAATGTGGAGATTACGGGCATTCAGCTATCAACTGCCCTACACTGCAAGAGGATGTGAACTTCATCAACAATAACACCTACTATCGTCCTCAGCAAGGTCAAGGATAGAACCAGCCAAACCAAGGATGCAATCAGCAACCTCGACAAGGTAACTGCCAAGGTAACAACCAAGGTAATAATTACAATAATTACAATCTTCCACCTTTAAGAGATTTAGTTGCTAGTCAATCTAAATTGTTAGATCAAATGTCTAGAAAGGTAGCCTCTAATGATAAAACTTTAGAAAATATTAATACTAGAATGGATACCTTTGCTTCTGCTATAAAGAATCAGCACAACTTTAATAAAATGTTAGAATCACAATTAGCTCAGCTAGCTGCTGCTGTCCCTCCATTTGAGAAAGGTAAGATTCCGGGCCAGCCAGAAGATTTAGAAACTGCTAACCTTATTGATATTCACAATGCAACCTAGTACCATATTGAGCTTGCAAATATACAGTGGATTGATCACTCACTACCTAAGAAGATGGGAGACCTTGGAAGACCTATCATTCCTATCTCTATAGGATGTCACAGTTTTCCAGAGGCTATCTGTGATTTCGGTGCAAGTGTCAACATAATGCCCAAGGTAATTTATGAGAAAATTTTAGGTGATCTTTTGTTGTACACAGATATGCGTTTTGTTGACACTTGTTATCGTCCAAATTTTATTATCAATTATCCCTGCATTAAACATGAAAATCCAGTAGAATAGGGTTATTACTGACAGATTCCACGAGTTTTGGTGAATTATCTATTTTCCAGGGATTTTTCAGAAAAGCTTAAAAGAAGGATTAAAGAGCATAATTACCACGAAACTTGCACGCGAAGGAAACATTATCACGAAGCCCTAGAAGAGTGTAGAACACACCCGAAGCAAGCGGAGGCCCACACTTGGCCAGGTGGGGCCGACCGGCCCCAAGGGGGGCCGGGCGGCGCCCCCCTAAGGTTTCCTCCCGCCGTCTTCTGGAGCTTCTACCACCGCCTATTAGGAGTCATTTGGGCCCTTGGTTAAGTCGGTTTGATCTAACGGCGTGCGTGCATTCCACCGGCCTATAAATAGAGGGCCAGACCCCCTACAGGAGAGCCAGATCAAGAGATGAAGACCCTGAAGCATTAGATAGATATCCACTAGATCTAGACTAGCAATCAAGAGAGAGATTTGAGAGATAGAGTAGATGAGTAGAGATTCGGAGGAGTCCTGGCCTGTCGGAGCTTCTTCGTAGCTGTGTTCTTCTGGATTCAGCTCCCTCGCCCGGAGTTGCGTTCTGAGGTACTTTTGTATTCAACATCCTGATTCAAGTAAGCATTTGTTCTTATTCGTTCTTAAGTTTATAACTCTATTTGAGTGCTTTGATCTTGGTAGCTCCTTGGTTGAAGTAGTAGTTTGTAGTGTAGACGTGGTGTCTGGGCTATAATTACTTGTGAATGTCCCCTGATTGGCCGGATAGTGTAGTTCGCGTAGGTGAAAGCTGCGTTGATTTCTCTATAGTCCACTTCCCTTTGATAGGATCGATAGGTGTATAAGTGTTTAGTAGGAGGGAACTTTGATTTCCGCTCTTATTCATTTCACTGCCCGATTAGGATGATATTATTCAAAGTTTACCGGTTGTCGAATCTAGATAATCATTAGTTATCTCCTCATTCTTGATATTCTCTGGATTGATTGTGTTATCGGGTTAAGAACCAATAGACCTAGTCAGTATCACCTACTGTTCCTTTGGGTTCGATAATAAAACTAGGATTGTCTGGTGAAGTGCTACATCGGTGTTTTATCTGTGCGCTTGCGGATACTTTGATAATAATAATATTTAATAGAGTGCAGTTAATTTATACCAACACGTTTGCAGCTTGCAGATCAGTCCATTTGCTACCCCGAGGGAGTGCTAGAAGAAGCTGTCATCAGAGTGGGGCAATCATATGTCCCAGTTGACTTCGTGATCATGGAGACAAGAGGAGATGAGAAGGCACCCATTATTTTGGGACGACCATTCTTGTGCACAACCAAAGCCATCATCTATGCGGAACATGCCAAGATTGTCCTTTCCATCAAGGACAAGAAAGAGAGATTCTCGTTCAAGAACCGTATCTTAAAGACTCCTGCAGTCACGAAGCAATTCCATCAACAAGAAGAGCAACAACAACCAGCACCCAAGAAGAAAAACAATAGAAGATGGAGGAAGAACAAGCCCCAGCATGTTCTGAAGAAACTGCTCAACTAATCACTGCTCTCAACATACAAAATGATCATATGCTTCCCCAACCATTTCCAACGAAGAAAGGTGACCCAGGTGTACAGATAATTGAATGCACAATCAGATACACCACTTTTACCGACACCATCTGCGACACTGGATCAGGCGTCAACGAAATGTCCAAAGAGGTATATGATGATTTATTTAATGATTTACCTCTATACCCAACATATATTCAATTGTAGATGGCAGACCAATCACTATGATTCCCCTGAAGGCGTGGTTAAGGGTGTTATGGTAAGAATTCAAGATAAATATACACCTGCATATTTTCTAGTTCTTGATATGCAGGGAGACGATGAATCACCTATTCTTTTGGAAAGACCGTTCCTCTACACTACCAATGCTATTATCTACATCTGGTCTAGACAGATCCATTTCAACCTACCCACGGAAAAGGTACCCTGTCAATTTAGAACACTTGTTAACCATGAGCAGGTCAGGAAGCAACGCAACAGGAGAAGACGCCAAGCCCACCGTCAAGCTGCCCAGCCTCACTGTGGATGGGAGGAATTTCCTGGCAAGATTGTGAAGTATGAAGATTGCTATAAGGAGCAAGAGGAAGCCGTACAAGCACCACGCTGGAGTGAGTGGGAAGCGGAAGCTGGAAGAATGGATCAGACTACTAAGTCAGAGAAAGAAGAGATCCACGCACAATTAGAAGAATGGATGAAGGAGGATAAAGAGTCAAGAGAAGCACACCTGAGGGAGTGTGACAAGGAAGAGCTGGAGCTAGAACAGAGAGAAGCAGAAGAGACAGAAATGAGATGGAAGGAGAAAAAAGAAGCACTTACTACACCACCGCAAAATGGGGAATTGACTGAGGTAACCTCAGACGATGAATCTGCTGAGTAAGTACTCTCCTCTATCTAAGTCCTCTCGGTAGACTTTAAATTTCGTACTGTAGCCATAAGGTTAAAATGGTAATTATCTAATTAAGTTAGCATTTATTAGTAATTTTGCTTTAACACATTTATTATTACAATCACTCTTGCACATTAAATATAAAACAATAAAAATATTTACTGCTTTATTTACTGCATCATAAGAACTAAAGCCCCGTGTGAATACACTTATGGTAAACCCTGTAAGAATATTTACTATGGTGGCATAAAAATAAAAACAAAATAAAAATAATATATATATATAAATGGTAGTAGTATCTGTATTTACTTCGTTGCATTACAAAAATCTTAAGCCCCATGAGAATAAATATTTCCCGTGGTGGCATAAAAAATATATAGCATGCATACATATTTGATTGCTGCATAAGAAAATTAAAAAACCCAAAAAGAGAATCCTGTTATAATCCTGCTAGAATCTGTCAATTAAAGTTAATTCAGAGAATAATCAATTGCTCATTGGCTGACCGCTAACCCCTTGTTAAATTCAAGTCTCTAGTTTTAGTTTTCTTGTTGAAGTATAATTATGCAGAAACAACATTATGACTAAGGACAGAGTCTATCAGTGGCACCCACTAGGACTACCACTGGCTAGCTCACTCTGAGGATCATTCAACACCAAGTATTGCAAACATCAATCTTGGGGAAGGAGCATCCCCTAGTTACCAGGTAATTATAGCTATGCGATTATTGAGTCTGTTTTATATAGTCATAAAATACCAAAAATATGTGAGCACATGAAGGTTCACCATAGTATCATAGGAAAATTTAAAAAAATACCAAAAATATGTGGGCACATGAAGGTCCACAAATCATAGAGTCTTTTTGAGTCCAATCAAAAATCATTAAAACCAAATAAACACTTAGTTTTATATTAGAATATGTTCGGAGTTAGTTTAGGCTAGAATTAATTAAAATTGATGAACACTAAAAATTTTATCTTAGAGTTGATGAATAGTTGCTCTGTTATCATACCTTTCAAGTGCCTAGTTTTCAACCTTAAATTCTCATGAGTTTTAGATACTACTATTTTGACTTGAGAATTTACTCTGAACCTGAAACTTGTGGAGGCATATGCTTGAACTAAGTCTACGTGATTGATTGATATGATACATGAAAGTCTGAGCTGCTATTTATCTTATTCCTAGCATTACTAAGTTCTGGAGATTTATTATGAAAACTTAAAATCTACATGATGAGCTCTTGTATGACAAAATATAAATTCCTACCAAACCCATATATGATACATTTAGATAGGAAAACCTTTGCACATTTATGCTGCTTGCTTGGCATTGAGTTTAGTCAACCTTTGTTGTATACCTCATGATAGTCTTGTCATGCTTTTAAAACCAAGATCGCGTACACACTCTAGCCACACATGCATTATTCCTACCCTAAGAATAATCTAAACCATTTCCACTTTCATCTATGTACCTCTTAAAAATGTTTTCTCCTACACTGGGAGAAAAACACCAAAAATATACCCTATAGGATAGCACTGTTATAATGCTCTAAGTTTTTATCGTTGTTATCTCTCCAAATCATTTAAGGGACGCATATGGCTATGCAAAAGTATGAAAAGAAAAGGGAGTAAAAGATGGACAAGTGTCCTAGCAATTAAAACAATAGGTACTAGATGCCCGCCTCCCTATTGAAAAAAAGAAAGAAAGAAAGAAAGAGAGAGAAGGAGAAAGAATAAAGACAGCCCATGTTTCCTGCGAGTCTTAAAGAGAGATTTATTTTTAAAAGAGCATAAATAGAATTAGGATTAGCTACCACATATGCACCTATCCACCATATTCCATACACATGCACATCTTGGTTTGATTATATGCCTCGATTCTTTGTGGATCCATTGTTTGACTTTACAATATATGAATTGCAAGTATGCTTATCCTTATTATTGCCACTCCTATAACCTCCACTATATATTCTTATAGGGAGAGATGACCGCTAATGTCTTAAGTGAGATCCATAAATACCACATATATTGAAGGACTTGAGAGTGTCATACAATTAAGCTCTGAGTTTTATTTTGAAAATTTATAAAAACTTCGGAATATTGGTACTGTGAAGAATTTGCTACATAGTGCTTGACTCGATTGTTCTATCTTCCAATTGCTCAAGACTTATGCGAAAGCTGTAAAGCTCCATAGTTAAAAGTAAAATGGGTAAGTTTAAAGGTTAGAGTAGTTATTGTCTAAACTGGAGGAAAATCTCTATTTGAAAGCATGTGTATTTGGAAAATATGAAAGCATTGTAGCAACTTCTGATCCAAATACTTTGTTAAATTAGGCTTAATTTGTTTGCCAAGGGACTGGCAAACAGGTAAGCTTGGGGGTGTTGTTGACGGTGGATAACGTCAACTTTTATTAGAACTTTAGACACCAAAAGATATATGAATACACACTAGTCTACGGTTTTAACTGACAATTTTCACGAGTTTTGCATATTCTGTATTTCCCAGGAGATTATCCAGAAAAGCTTAAGAGACGGATTAAAGTGCTTAATTATCACGAAAATTGAACGCCAAGGCAACATACGCCATCGAGAAGCTAGAAGAGTGTAGAAGGCACTCGAAGCAACCGGGGCCCCACCTGGCAGGTGGTGGTAAGGATAGAAATATGAAAATGGATATCCGAATTATCCGTATTCGTATCCGTTCGAATTGTATATATAGATATCCGTATCCGTATCCGTTTTAAAATGGATGTCAAAGTGGATACATCTATATTCGTATTTCAGTGTTTTCTCTATCCGATTCCAGATCCGTATTCGACAATATCCAACAATATCCATATCCGAATAGAAAATAAGGTACCATAAACTTATTTAAAAGTTTTCTCTTCAAATAAGTGAACAATTATTTAATTTTATTATTACTAATAACGCATGTAACATATTTAATAGTATATATAAAATTAAATTAATTATTAATTTTAAATTATTAATGATACATAAAGATTAACTAATTTTAGCACTTTTATAATGTAGGTTAATCTAATATATTTGTCCTTTTAAATTATTTTAATCCTTTACTTTATTTATTGACATAAATTATTTTATATAAATTTAAAATTTCATAATAAATATTTATATATATATAATATTGATTGATATATTTATTTATTAAATATATATTGGTAACTAGATTATTTTTTGTATTATCCTTCTCTATACTATATACATAAATGCTTTAGCTCTAGTTTTACGTAATTCCAATACTAATTATAAAGTAAAATGGCTATTTGTTTTATACCATTTTTATTTGAACTTATTCACTTGATCTATTATTTTGTTCAATATTATCTCTTATAATTTAGTTTACTTCGCTCTTAGAGATTAATTAGAAGTGTACTTTCATTTAGTTCACTTTTGTTAATGATGTACTTAATAATAAAATTTTATTTATTTATGTTAAACTTCATAATGTACGTTTTGAGTTAGATCGAGTAAATATCCGATTTCGGATCCGCATTCGAAGCATCCGTTTTGTATTCGTATTCGAAAATATCTGAATCCGTATTCGTATTCGAATTAAAATGTGGTAAAAGGTGATATCCGGATTCAATTCCATGCGTATCCGATCCGTTTCCATCCTTAGGTGGTGGGGCCGGGCGGCGCCCCCAGGGTTTCACCGCCGCCTTCTGGAGTCTTCCACCGCCTTTGAGGTGTCATCTTGGCCCTTGGTTAAGTCGGTTTGATCCTACGGAGCACGTGCAACCCACTGGGCTATAAATAAAGGGGCAGACCCCCCTGGAGCATCCCTTCATTCATCCAAGACATCAAGTCTTCAGTCAAGCCATCAAGAGCCTCCTAGTTCATCAAGAGCCATCTAGTTTATAGTTCTAGCCTAGTTAGATTAGAAGTAGAGGAGTTCTAGTTCTTCAGCGGGATCTGGAGCCCCGGCGTCTGTCTGGAGGGTGGAGTTCGGTATAGTTCTAGTTCTTTCTCTATTATTGTAATCTTCATTATGATTAGGGAAACATTGTTCTTAATAGTTTATATGTTCTTGATTACAATAGTCTTTGTCTACTTTGATTATATGTCTAGTATAGTTGGTTTGATCTTATTGAATTCATGTAATTGCTCGTATAGCGTTTATCCATACAATCGATGGGTAGATGATGAACGATATGTAGACGTGGTGTCTAGGTATTCTGTTTATCTGCGAGTGCACTCTGATGTGCCGGGTCGTGTGGTAGATCGCGTAGGTGACAGTTGCGTTGAGTCCTCTGTAGTCCACCTCCCGTATGTAGGCAAGCAGGCACGTTCGCGAAGTTGGGTGATGACTCTGTTTTACATCATTCCTAGATGATGCCCTTTACATGTCATCATAATATAGGACTAATCTAACAATGATTGTTAGATGTAATTGCACTAATTAGAGTTATTTATTGACGTAGTCATAGAATTTCCTTAGATATTAATTCCTTAGTTTATCCATTGGCTAGCTACTACTATGACTAGAAAGTGCTCTGATGTTTATCCTTTATTTATGATGCTTGATCATACTTATCACTTTATTTATCTTTATTATCTTGTGACCTCTACCTGTTATGAGTAGAGTAAATGACATCGGTAATGTCACTTATCTATTGTATATAATTACTATTTATATAATAGATTTAAGTTTATCCAGTCCTTTCCAGTGGTATAAATATAAATCGACAATCTGGTAGACTTTAGGTAAAATGCTACAATAGTATAATTATCTGTCCGCTTGCAGAATTGTTCTTAGTTTATATTTATATTTCTGCCTAGTCACATTGACTAACATATGGAACCTTTATTTATTCTTAGCATATATAATTAGGGATGACAACCTAGTTCATGCCTAAGAATGTTGGTAATAGATAAATGGCTAGTTGCTAATGACCAGTTAATTAATTACCATACATCTCTAATCTCGGCTCTAGTATTAAAGTTATATATTTATATTTGATGACGTTAGTAGATGTCAACAAAGAGACTTCTTCCTAC
This sequence comes from Eremochloa ophiuroides, assembly GCA_038502445.1. Lineage (NCBI taxonomy): Eukaryota > Viridiplantae > Streptophyta > Magnoliopsida > Poales > Poaceae > Eremochloa > Eremochloa ophiuroides. The sequence continues at coordinate 46,442,495 of JAHLJS010000006.1, forward strand.
CAGTAGATTTTGTAGTTCTAGACATGCAACCAGACTCGAAAGTATCCCTCATCCTTGGGAGACCTTTCTTGAGCACAGCCAATGCTCACGTTGATGTCGGGGCAGGAGAAATCGGATTCAGCATAAATGGGAAAGAAAAGCGGTTTGCTTTCTGACCAATACCAGAACAACAACTCACTGCAAATATGGTAGAAGGAAAGGACGAACCAACTTGATCACCATCTCCCGAACTGGAGGATTCTCCCGCTAACTGAGCAAGAAGAAGGAGTCCGATTCGGCGGACAGAAAAATCCCGAACCTTCGCCGAGAGGTAACTTGGTATTTACCCGCATTTATTTCCCACATTTCTTTTCTGCATATGCATTAGAAAAACAAAATAAAATTTTGCATAGAGTCTCATATAGGTTTTCCTGGAGAGTAAAAACTCTCGGTAGAGTTATTTCACCACAGAGTCAGAAAATTATAAAAATTTCATATTTCATTTCCTTGCATTTTATAGTTTCATAAAAGTATTATTTTCATACTTCGTATTTGCATGGTATTTGTCTATGGTAGAATACAGGAGACACATGGGTCCCACATTCAATCACACCCATCACTTCCACCTCCATTGTCACCCACTATCATCCGCCATTATTCACTACCATCCATTCTTTTCCATCAACCCTATCACACCCATGCACCACTAAGGGAACCAGCCATCAGAGCACTAGGGTGCATTCATAGACTTTGGATTGAAGCAAAGAGCACCCACAAGAAAGGAGAGAGCAAGTGGCCACCAGGAGGGGTCGTACGACCACATGCCTTGGTCGGTCGACCTGCCCTCTTCCCTCTATAAATTGCCAAGTTCTCAGCTCACTCCTTGCACCATCGCAAACCCAAGAGCTCCCCTTTCATCTAAAATTTCATTTAGAGAGTTGGAGTGATAGTTAGCTCTTCATTTGGAAGTGCAGATAGAGCTAGAGAGTGAAGCAAGTGAGAGAGAAGTTCTGCCGATTTCTGGAGTGAAAAACATAGCATTTAGAGGAGATACTGTCCAATTAAAATAAAAGTAGAAAGCCGAATCAAGTTAGAGCTTAAAACCTTGATCAACTTGAACGAACCCTTGAACGACTGACTCTTGGACGGTTAACCTCTAACATTTTTTTTAGCTAACCCCTGTGCAAGTTTTCTTTTTGTAGTTTGCACTAACATTTTGCAGGTATGAGCTGGCTTAAGAAGAAACTCACTTGTGCAGGATCGTCGCGCTCTACCCAAAGCCATTCATCGAGCGGTTCTGATATGAACGTTGACCCCTCATCCCAAGAGCTGCCTGCTGCACCCACTGTCATCTTGACAGAAGACAAGCATTTGAAGCTGCAACGTCGCGAAAGGCCAAGTTCAACGTCATCAAGAACCTCCCGTTCACACTGACGAGTGTCTTCAGCGACGACCTACTCCATGATAAAGGTATGGACACCGAATTCCCCCTTATCTTTCATGAGATTGGTTGGGAGGGATTTTGGCAAATGACTGAACCGGGTAGCAAGCTTCTCACTGCTGAATTTCTTTGCACTCTTAAAGCTAAAAATAATGGAATTTCTTTCTGACTTTCTAACAAAGAAATTTCTTTAACTTGGAAAGAACTTAGCCAACACCTTGGTTTTCATTTGGAATGTGTGATAGTTATGGATGTTGCTTTGCTAGAATTTGATAGAACTAAATTTTGGAAGGAAATAACTAATGAAAATAGCTATAAACATCCTGTTACCAATTCCATTCAGCTACCTACTTTGCGCTTTATTCACCGCTAGCTAGGAATTACACTTTTTTATGATGTTCGCAATGTTAGGACCGAGGATTTGCAAATTTTGTTTGCCATGGCTAGACGTAGGAAAGTTTCACCTGTTTATGCCTTGGTGGAACATTGGATCAAAACCTTTGAGAGGAAGTTTGGGCACATCGAGTATACTTCTTTAGTAACTCGACTTGCTGGCAGTTTGGGTCTTCTGGAAAATGTCACACTAGATTTTATAACTGAAGACCAGCCCGAGAATACTATTGAACATTTCAGACATGGCCAAATGATAAAAGGAGGGAGGAATAATATTCCCCTTATCATGATTTATCATGGCGATGCAACCCAGGTTCCGTTGCCTAACCTAGGACTCGGATTGTATGTTGCGCCTTCTTTTATTGTTTTTCCAAACGGGGCCACTGTCTGAAGGAGCGCATCAGCACGCCTGGACCGGATACCGCAAAGATACTATGGCGCAGATCCAACTCCACAAGGGCCAGCATTCACTGGCTACCAGACGTTCGACCACATGGGCACCTCACTTGGTTATCATAACCCATGGGAGGCAACCCCGTCCACACACTCGGAGGGATCCTGGCAGCAAGCGAGCAACACCCTGTGGCATTACGGTTACTACGGCCATTATCAACAAGGTAGTGGTCAGTTTGATGTGGAGGAGGAGACATCTGGAGGAGTGCACTACCAGCCCGATCGTGCTTCCTACTCTGGCCCTAGCTACCATGAGTACCAGCAAGACCAGCATGAGCTTTGCGCTCAGCTAGGCAGAATTGAGGAGAGCCAGAACGCCCTCATACGAGTATAGGACCAGATCCAGCAACGCCAGGCTATGCACGACAACAACTGGGAGGCGCTCTTCACCCACTTTCACATTCGACCACCGTACCAGTGAGGATGCACCAACAGCTAGCTTGGGGGAGGACCCCCACATGACGGGGTAAGTCATCTTAACCCGCTTTGTTTTTAAATTTGTGTGCTAGTAGTTTGCTTGATTAGTTTGCTTTAGTTTGTGTGTGTGGATAAAGGAACTTTGAGAATCTGAATCTAGATGATAGTTTCTCTAGTGCTATGCTTAAATTAAAATTTCTCCCACTGTGAGTTATTAATTTGACTTGAGAATTTATTCTAAAACTTGAAATATGTGGGAGCAAACTTGAGCTAAGTCTAAGTAATTGACAGTTATGATATAAGAAGTTTGAGCTGCTATTTGTCTAGTTCATTATGACACTAAATTTCGGATGCTTTATTTTGAAAAATTCTAAAATCAATATGATGAGTTCCTTGTATGACAAAAGCTAAAATTCCTACCAGAGCCATATATCATGTTTAGAAAAGAAAACCTTTTACATATATGCTGCCTGTATTGCATTGAGTTTAGTCAAGCTTTGTTGATACCTTATGAGAGCTTTGTCATACTCTTAAAATCAAGATCACACACACTCCACCCACATAGGCACTATCCCTACACTGGGGGTAGGCGCCACAACATGCCACTCCATCCAAAAATATTTAGCTCTTACACTGTGAGTAAACACCAAAAATTATTCCATATATTTCCACCCAAATAAATGATCCAAGTTCTTGTGAATATCTCTCAAAAATAAAAAGTTGCAGAGAAGAGGCATGAGGCTAGGCAAAAGTGAGAGTTGTGAGAGAAAACAATGGGTACATAGATGCCCGCCAGAGAGGAAAAAATGAACAAGTGTCCGATGAAATAAAACAATGGGTACTTAGATGCCCACTTGAAAAAAAGAAAGCTAGGTCATGTTGTCCTGCAACACAAGTTTCAAGTTTCAAAAGAGAGATTTGTTTTCAAGGAGCAAAAGTAGAATTATCCACCACATACATCCCTCATACCACACACATGAACATCTTGATTTGATTGTATGACTTAACTCTCTTTGGATCCATTGTTTGACTTAACAATAAATGCTTTGCAAGTAAGTGTTCACTGTTTTGCCCACCTATGAGCTCCACAAAAAGCATTATCGGTTATAGGAAGGAAACATACACCTTATTGCTTGTGTGAGGATCCACAAATACCACATATATGAGAGATTTGAGAAAGAGTCATACGAGTGCAACTCTGAGTTTTATTTTAAAAATACAAAAATACCAGAATAGAGTTGAAATAATGAATTTGATATTTAGTGATTGACTAATTGTTCTATCTTTCAATTACCCAAGGCTAAGTGATAGTGGAAGTCCCATGATTGCAGGTCATATGGATAAATTTGAAAGTTAGATTGGTCACTCTGTTTTGGTAGAGAAGCTCTAATGAAGGCATGTGTGTAGGAGTAATTTATTGTTTGTTCAGGGACGAGCAAAGGTTAAGCTTGGAAGAGCTTGTTGATGGTAGTTATTGTTCAATTTTAAGAATCAACAAGACATGAAAAAGGGCATAAAAACATCCTCAAACATAGAATAGGGTTTAAACTGACAGAATTCCACGAGTTTTGGTGAATCTGTGTTTTGCAAGGTATTAATTAGAAAAGAACCAAAAGAGAACCACATGTCAGATGAAAATATCGAATTCCGACGTGAAAGTGGAATAAGAATATTCTAGAGAACACCAGAGACATGCCTGACTAAGCGGGGCCCGGTTGGCAGCCAGGGGAGGTCGGCCGACCCTGGCCGGAGTCCTTTTAACGTGCGTTTCGACGTGGACCCACAACTCGATTTTTAGATAAATCTCCACCACCCGTCGAAGTCGGTTTGATCCAAGGGCTACGGTTCATCCCACTGGCCAATATAATCAGCCCCAGATCTCCCGAGGGTTTCAAATCAATCTGGAGAGAAAGAGATATCAAGTAGAGAAGAAGAAGAGCTCTCCACCAAAGATTAGGGTTAGACACTCAAAGTTCTAGTTTAGACCTAGATAGTAGATTGAAGTAGAGTTGAGCCTTCGGCTCAGGATTCTGGATCGCCTGTCTACTAGAGGCCGGTACTTCCGGTATATTTCCACTTATTATGACTTTATATGCTATTTTAATACTCTGTTTCGGTTTGTTATGTTCCTAGTTTATTCTAGTAGTATATTTGATATAGTTATGATTGATAATGAGTTTATACATGAGTTCGCAAAGCGCTTAATCCAGAACTCGAGTGGGTTAAGTGGTTGACATTATAGAGGCATGGTGCTTAGATATTGTTTGCCTACGAATGCGCTTTATATACTGGGTCATGTGGTAGATCACGGATGTGACACTCCCGTTGAGTCCTTTATAGTCCACTCCCCGTATGTAGAGAGAGTAGAACTAGATTATGATGGTAGACTTGCTCTGTTCTTGTTCTTCCTGAATAATGTTCCTGATGCATAGATAAAAAGTCAATTATGCTATATATGATTGTATATTTGCTAGAGTAGATGAATAACATAAGTAATTAGGAACGACATAAGAATCTGATCTCTTAAGTAATCCTATGCTTTGGTTGACTTTAACTTTGAGTAGTCCATACCTCTCTGAAAAGTTATATAACCCTTTATTATTATCATATTCATATCTTTATTATTGGCTTACCCCTGTTTAAGTATGTGCTATGTGATTGATTCTATTCATAAGTAATGTATCTTAAATTTGGCCACTTATGCCTGGCTCTATACCTTCTCCCTGTGGTAAAAATATAAATCAACAAACCTGTAATACTTGGGTAAAATACTACAATGGTATAATTAATCTGTGCGCTTGAAGATACTTTGAACTTTATTATTTATATTTTATCCTCTTTAGTCACTAGCATTCATAATAACTGCTTAGTATTATTCTAGGTAGTTTACCAAGATGGTGGCTAAGTAATTTACCAAGTGACACTTAATTAATATCAACAAGCACATGCTTAGTGATGGAATCATATCTAGTACCTCTACTTTTACGGATCAAACTGACAGTGAATGGATCCAAGTGACACTTAATTAATACCAACAGTGAACTGGTTCATGTATGGAGTATCTATGAAATGGTTGGTATATGCAAGGATTGAACCTACATATACCGTGTGGTTAGGAACGTCCAGTTGGATTTGTCAAGTAGTTCGAATTGTCTTTGGCTCCACGAGAAAAGGTGACGTGATCCTCGCACCGTCACCATAGTTAGTATATGGAACTGGATACTTATAATAAAAATATGATGCTTAATGAAGTGAATGATTAGATCAGGTGCAAAGTGGATACTTTAAAGCACTTAATGCGGCTAAAACCTGAAAGTACGGATCCGTTAGCAATAGCTTTTCTGTGAAATTTTGCTTAAACCATATCTTGAGCTTTCCCATTCCTTGTAGCCTCCATGGCCTTGGAGTTTTTTCTTTTAGTTGGGTAAGACTTGTTAAGTACCCTTAAGTACTCATGGTTTGTTAATCTCTGTTGCAGGTATTGACAATTGCTGTTGACCTAGATCATGTCGGTGGGTGCAATGTGATTGGATATATCATCTCTCTCAGGTGATTCCTTTAGGTTGCTTTCCATCGTTTTTCTTACCTCTTTGCGCATAAGTGTTATTTGAAAATTTTAGAAACATATGTTGTAAATTATTGATGTAAAGTTTTTGCACTCTGATATATTTCATTTTGAATCACATGTTGTAATATTGTGGTTACTCCTTGTAAGATCCTGTACGAGATCCTGATTGGAAAAAACACCTAGATGATTCGAGGTTCCCCGAGGACATCCAACACGACTTCGGGTCTTATCTGGTGCACGTGTATAGCTGTTGGGGAAAACGATAGGTGCACGTGGGCCATGATAATTCGGACGGTTATGCCACAACCCACCCTGCACCGCTACCCTGATGCCCGCAGCTCCTCTAGTGAGCAGGTTCTTGGACCCTCAAAGAATTGAGCAAACCAACTTCAATTACCCGAGAAGTGGAAACTAGACGGAAAAGTGCTAGTAGAAGGGAAGAACAGATCGAAAAAGAAAACATAAGACAGAAAGTGATATATAATGCCATGATGAAGATCGTAGTGTATATTGGTAGAGCTTTCAAGGTCTTTGAAGATAGAGGTCTTATTTATTCCCCTACAACTTTTAGTAAGTTTTCTTTACCCAACCGTGGTTTCTAGACCATTATCATTTATTTCGTACACTAATAAAGTACATGTAACAATGAATGCAATCAACATTGGATTTTCGTAGCCATTGATGTCAAGGTGGGCATGGCTTGGGTTCTTGACTCGTTAGACTATGACGAGGATACCTACAAGAACGTCTTGTGTATTCTCTAGACGTAAGACACCACCATGCCTCAATAATTAATGTTGAATTACGGTGATTTTTTTAATACTAACTTGGTCCCATCAATACATTCTAACAGGGCATACAAGCACTATGTTAATAAACTTGGCGAGATCCATAATCTAGATCGAGAGGATGGCGTGTATATCTAAGCAAGGTAGATGGTAACTTTCCATATAGTCTGTCAATTACTTCCATATTGTCCTGGCATTTGTACAAAAGTATTATTATATTGTTTAATAATATGCATAATATAATCTATGAACATAGTGCCACAAGCAACGACCAGGTAGTGGATATTGTGGGTATGTTTGTGAGTTCATGGAGTTTGATGGGAGGTATCACGAACATCCTAAGCGTGTAAGTAACTTGCTACAATCCTACCTAAAATAACTTTTGTCTAAATTTGCTTCTGCAGTGGCCTACTAAATTGGATTTAAAACAAAAAGAATTACAAGAAGACGATCTTATGGAAATTGTCAGGATCTCTATCAATTTATAGTTGAAGAAACAATACACAAGAAAGGAGAGTTCCACGATAGAACTTCCACGTTAGGATATCAAATAGATTGTAGAAATCTTTGGGAGTGGGAAGAATTAAGACTAGGACATTGAACAAACAACCGATCGGTGTTGATTCAAATTCTTTCATTCCATAAGACAACTCCACATCATTCTCCATGGATGTGCCCATGTTGTTGGCCAAGTTCTATATCTCTAGCGTATGTATTTCTGTAGCTCTGGCTTGATTACTCTCTTTATTTTTTTGCCTTTCAAATTTGGTCAGTTGCATCCACATAGGGAGACTGGCTATTCGATAGAAGAAGGAAATGAGTGCCTCCTTGTGTGGAGGCTCCACAGTCATGTCCTTCATCAAACCCGTAATGCTATCATGCGCCTTCTTCATTTTACCTGTCTGGGGAGCATCACCAACTTAATCTGAGACCTTTTGTGTTGTGAGGTCGAACCAGATCTTGTGTTGGGTCGAGATCTCACTTGTTATTTGGATTTTGGTTGGGGAGGAGGAGAAGGAATCTTCTACTTTGATGGTGGAGGCATCTATTTTGTCGAGGCGGAGGTGAAGGAGGTGTCTTCTCTTTCGGGGAGGTGTGGGAGTATGAGGATCTTCACATCCAAGTAGAGGAGAGTAACCTCTAGGCAGCGGCGATGCCAATGGTTCACTGTCATCCTCATCATCCGAAGATGGCTACTCAATAACCTTGATGGAGCATTTGCGCCAAGCCACATGTGTGCCAAAGTTGTGAACAAGACACGGCCTATCTTCCTGCACGGGGTAATCAATGTGTATCTTATTGTACTTCTTATCCAAGATCTTATGAATGCTGACCTGGCATACCTGAGTGGCATTGGCTTGCCATGAATCATCCCATCTCGTGGAAAGGCCTGGCCAACTGCCACCTTGTCTTTTGTCCACTGCTGACGGATATACATCTTGACATTAACTAGTTCAGTGATGTCGTCCACCGGATGGGGAGCATTTACCTCTTATTCGTCAGGCACAGTGGTTGATCCTCTGCTATTGCATCCCTTGAGCAATGGGCTATTGCTTGTCGGGACAGGCTGTCGTTATGTCAAACACTGCATAAATTGTCATAACTCGTGCGTCAACTTGAGCAGCTATCCTTGTTTCCATAATATCTTTGATTTCCTTTTGCCACCTTTGGTGTTATTCTTCTCTTTACGCTCTAGCCCTTGCCTGGCTTCGGATGATTCCTAGCGAGGTGAAGGCTTCTTTGTGACCTATAATTAGTTATATAGTGTGGTCCCCTATTTAGATATTTTTCCACGAAAACATAAGCATACACTAGTACCTAGAGAACATACTTTCAGTTTTTCAAACTAGTCCCAACATGATTTAGGTAACTAAGCTTGTGAATATTAGGTACATCCTGCCTACATTATTCTCGGTGCTTATTCAATCTAGAAATGCGAACTTGTGTCCTGATGTTGCAGGCTTTTGTGCACGGAGTGCTCAAACAAACCGAAATGATACGGTAAAATGGAAGTTGAACTCATATATCTGGATTCGTTATTTTATATTGGAAATCTAATGGTTCTGATATCCATTTTTCTGTCAACAATTTTTGATTGAGGACTATGACATAACTTAAGTAGGGTATAGTTTTGAAGCCATACCATAGACAATGTATCGATTGGGCTGCGATTGAAAATATGCTCATGAATGGCCAACACTCACTGCTAAATGATTTATGTCAAAGCTAGTTGCGACTATGACGGAAGACCAACCGATTTCTCGAGCACCGTTTAACGTCGTTAGTAGGCCATGTGCTCGTAGTTGTGAAGCAAGAAAAAAGGCATTACTTAATGCATTGATCTTTATCAATGATGTTTTTCAATACAAAATCGATGACCTTCACTTCACCGAATTAATAGCATGAAAATTACAATGTTAGCGTTAGGTAGTAGTGGTGACATACTATGTTTACATGAACTTTGTGGAGTACTTGAACATATAGTGTGTGATGACTTGGTTTAAATTAATTATATGTTTTACATGACTTGGTTTAAATTATTATGCTATGGACCAAAGATCATTGTAATACAGACATCTTAATATATGCCTACAATATTCAATGGAAAGAAAATGTAAAACAAAAGAAAAGAAAAGAAAAGAAAAGAAATGTGACATTTAGTCCCGGTTGGTATAAACAACTCGAACTGAAAGTGTACTAAGTGGCAGCGCTTGCTGCCCCGGCTACAGCCACACTTTTAGTAATGGTTGGCATACCAACCGGAATTACAGTGCCAAACTAATCCCAGTTGAGGAGTCCGGGAGTAAAGCCAGGCCTTTAGTCCCGGATTGTTAATCCTAGTGTCGAAACCGGAACTACAGGGGTTTCCAACCGGGACGAAAACCCACTCCTACACAGTTATTAATGAACCTTTTGGAAACGCCTAGTAATACAATTGAAGGAAATCGAAACAAAAGCATTTGAAAATTGAAGAATGACACGAATAAGAGTTTTTGCAGGTTTGCACTGTTCATTTACTCCAATTGGCATTGATCGATTAGATCAGAAAAATTAAAGAAGGATGCAACAGAAAGCATGACAGGCTAAAAGTAAACTCTACATTGGTCGTCTTCATTCGTCCTTGTGATCTGGAGATTTAGGATTTGTGTGTATATCCTGTTTTCTTTTTGAATAAATGAATACATAAAAACTGAAAAGATCAGCCTTGTGCAGTGGTTGCAGATCGACAGTTTGCATTGGCGACGTCAAATCTATCTGAAGCGTGCAACCAATTGGATCCGTAGAGAGCACAACACACAACTTTAACTTGGATTCTAACACATTTTGCCAGACAGGATATTTGTGGCTTTGTGGTAGTGTGGTACAGTGATATCGTCTACAGACCTACCTGACCAGAGTGGAAGTCTCAATACGTCCGTATCTGTTACTCTCATTCTTCTAGTGGAGTCAGCACTCAGTAGTGAGTAATATACATATATAAGAAAAAAGATCAGAGAAGGGAGGAGAGGAGAGGAGAGGGGAGCACCCGGTATCGAGGGCTCAATCAAGGCTCACAGGTACGTACGTGTGCTGGACTCGAGGTCTAGCTAAGTGATTGTTTATTTTTCCTTGGCACTATAAATTTTTATTCCATAATAATTCAGACTATGAACTGAAGTATACGAGACTAGAAGTACATTAACATGTCAGTGTCGTCTGGACTCTGTTTGACGCTAGCAACAAGTGTTTACATATGGCGTTCGTTATCTTTCGTAAGCCTCGGTGTCATCAAACTGAACCCTGCTTTGATTTGTTCACTGTCAATAACTGCTCTAGTGGATATACGATACATATGGCAATTATAAAGGGATATATGCATGTGCAGTTGACAGTTCTGTTCAATGAGAACGTGCAATTGCAGCATGCGTGTGCTTTTAGTTCGTCTTCCTACAGTATCATGAAATCAATCTTGGGTTAGCTGCTGACCTACTGTGCAATTTGCTTGCCTACCTTGGTCTTCTGATCGAAGTAGTGCATATGTAGAAAGTGAATGCACAACCAACAAGGTAATTAATAGAGGACATTAATTTGTGAGCAAAGTAGTATATTTGAAATAATCCTAGTTCTTCACGTTAGAAGATGAAGTACTGATTTTATCCATGCACCAAAGAATATCTATAGCATACATATGTTTGTCATTTAAAATTGACATCTTCCACTACTGGAATGCCAAAATTTCCTGTGGTGGAATCGTAACCGACAAGAAAAATGTAAATAGCCTGTCGGTCCAAGAAAAACGATAGGAAAATTTAAAAACCGACAGGATAAGTATAAATATCATGTCGGTGTCAAACACCGACAGCAAAAAATATACTGTCGGTACATTTTGTACACATAGAAAAAATATATTTACTGTCGGGTGCATTATATTTTAGTGTCGGTTTCGTACCGACAAGAAATTTCCTGTTTCCAATAGTGTTCCCATAGTCTTGCCATTTTTGTACTCCTTCTATTTCACAATTTAAAATCGGTTTCGCTTTCACAATTTAGGTCTTGCCATAACTTTTGGTTGTTATGTATCTAGACATACCGAGAAGGGACATGGTGATCAGTAGTAGGGACATCTTCTTCCTCTTGGGAAGGAGCATTTGCTTCCTTCTATCGTTAATGACGTTTTTGTTTATGATGTCCGCTGATGACTTTCACCTACATATAGCCTTCACGTAAGTACTAAGTACTTATATCAATTCTTATTCATTACCTTTGATCATGTAAATCGTAACTACTACTGTCCTTACGTATCCAGTGCCATTAAAACTTCGTCTTCAATCTCAATCTTATGGAACGGCATGTGGTTGCTCACGCATGTAAGCTACATATGTCGTGGAGTGGGGCACATCAACACAAGCTTCGCCGCCTTCCTCGTCCCCGCCGAGTGGGTAGGTTTTCCATGCATTAGTCACAACCTAGTGTTTTTCTTTTCTTTTCTTTTCTTTTCTTTTTTTGCACAACAAACGAATCTATTGGGCGAGGGATAGAAAAGTGCACTAATGAAATTATATATATGGGCATGCAGGTGATTACGTTGATGGCCATAGCTCCTTCTAGCATGGCGCTTGGTGTAGTTTTGTTCCTGGACCACGACATACACGTATGTGAACGTTTCTTTCACATTGCAACTATGTGCTCCAGAGTGAAGTATGCTGGCACCTCCTACCTGCTCGCGGGTTACGTCAACATGTTGATGGCGTTAAGGGTGTCCTGGGCCCAAGAAGTAGCTCGCTACCGGAATTGATCCTCTGTTGTGCGTGTGCCTGTATGGCCAATATAAGCATAGCAGTAGTTTGCCACTGGATTGCAATAAGTGTGTACAGGTTATGAACTACAAGTACTGTAATAACATTTCTAAGGTGATTGAGAATGTTGTGCAGTGTGGTGTAAATCAGTGTCCAAACACTCACCTTCGGGCCGAGCTGGACTAATCTTAGGCATGGCAAAATGTGATACTATTAAAAGCAAATATGACTGAGTATTTATCCTTTGGTATATAGCTACTAGTAAACTTCGAGGTCATATGCCCGGGGTTCTAACGTGTTCTCTTCTCAGAGGGTTTAATTATAAACATCTTGTTGGTCACAGACAAATCCATCCTGTTTATCGATGGCTGTGGCAATCAGCTTGCCAGAAAAAAATCTACTATAAACATCGAGGTCATATGCCTGGGTTTCTAACGTGTTCTCTTCTCAGAGCGTTTATAAACATCTTGTTGGTCACAGACAAATCCATCCGGTTTTATTGGTGGTTGTGGCAATCAGCTTGCCAAAACAAAATAATTTTTTCTTCTGGCTCTTGCTCAGAGGATCTCCAAGAGAAAATCTCCAATAGAATACTAAATGATTTTCTAAAGTCAAATATAGCTATTATTAAATAAATAAAAAACGCCTCCAACAGATTCTTCAAGTGCCTCTCCATATTTAGTCGCTCTCCATGCAAGAAAATTCGCTCGCTACGGATGGAAACGTAGCCTCGCTCGCCATCGGTCCTCCTGTCCTCCACGCACGCTCAGCGGCCTCTTCCCGCGCGGATTTTGATCGGCGATTGTGATGATTCTGGATTTTGATCGGATGGAGAATGGAGGGGCCAGATAGTTGTGCTGTCGATGGTTCCTCCGATCCCCTTGCTTCGATGGCTGGCTTCTGCAAGTGCTCCTACCGGACACAGCCTAGATCGACATACCTCTATACCAATTTCAACAACTCCCAGACCAGAACCAGCTGCCACGTCACCCTAAATTGCATGAGCTGTCCAATCTTCGCTTTAACGGTCCAGATTTCATGGATCTGATTCTGTCTGAATCAGCTTCTCGTGCTTTGCCTCGGCTTCCCCCATTTCTCTATGGTTCGTTTTCGGCTTCTCATCATAATCTAGCTATACAAATATATACTGAGCTTCTAGCTTCTCCCTTCTCAGAAAAAAGAGCCGGTTTCTCTCTTCACGCCCTCGCTCCCGACCTGGACGGCGGCCTCGACATCCTCCCGCACCACCCCCGTCCCTGCCCTTGTCTTCCCTTTCCCTCTCCCTCTCCCATGCTGCCCTCTTCCTCTTCCTCTTCCTCCTCCTCCTATCCCCTCGTGTCGCGGTGTGGCGGCCGGCTGGGCTCGCGCCGTTGGCGAGGCGCCCTGTCGCTCACTGCCCGCGCAGCGGCGCTGTGGGGCCCGCTATGGCTGGGCGCTCCCGGCGCTGTTGGTGGTCGTTGGCTTGGGTACCCCGTCGCTGCCTCGTCCCTCTCTGCGTGTGTACAGATGCGTGTACCCAGTGGCTACAGTAAACCCTAACTTTTTGTGCTAGAGTTCCATGCCACCCCGCGTCAGCTTCCCATCTCTTCTGATGTGGCAAATGCATGGACGTAAGGTCAATTTTACCAACATGGCAACATCTACTGTTCTCTCCCTTTCTCTTACCCATCTACTCCCTCCGTCACATTGATTATGCAATTATGGGAAGTGTGTCAGTCAATCTGTCTCAACTTTGACCAAGTTTATAACAAAAAGTATTAGCTTTTATGTCTTGAAATAAATTTATTATGAAAATATATTTCATAATTGATTTAACGGTACTTATTTTGTCTTATAAAAGTTAGTATTTTTTCATACAATTTTAGTCAAAGTTTGCGATAGTTGACTCCTCGGGATGTGAGAATTGCATATTCAATGGGACGGAGAGAGTACGTGGTTACTGTGATTTTTTTTTTCGTTCGTACGCTCTGACTTGCTGGGTACACCGGGTTTTCAGAGCATCCAGATATTATGATATAGATCTAAGCATATGACCATGTATGTGGTATTTGTTTGCATTTTGATCGTGTGCAATGATGAATACAACTTCGTGTGGGATGGCCATAGCTCCTTCTAGCATGGCGCTCGGTGTGGTTGTGTTGCTAGACCACGACACACACGTATGTGAACGTTTCTTGCACGTTGCAGCTATGTGCTCCAGCCTCCAGAGTGAAGTATACTGGCACCTCCTACCTGCTCGCGGGTTTTATTTGTCAACACGTCGATGGCGTTAAGGGTGTCCTGGGCCCAAGAAGTAGCTCGTTACCAGAATTGATCCTCTGTTGTGGGTGTGCCTGTATGGCCAATATAAACATAGCAGTAATTTGCCACTGGATTGCAATAAGTGTGTACAAGTTTTGAACTACAAGTACTGTAATAATATTTCTTCACATTTCCTATTTGTCAGTCGCCTGAATTGTGCCTGCTGTTCAGGCGAGGTGTGGTAAGTCGATGTTGCTTTAAGATTTGTACGCCACCAAGGTTTAATTGTTTTCGGTAGAAATGAAACCCCGTAATCCAACAGATGCGTACAAGCTTCCTGTTTGGAGAGGGAGTGGAGAGTGGAGACGATTTCCTAGTTAATAGTGTGGTGCCGCGGCGATTCTTCCTGCCTTAGGGCTCCTTTGGATGACATTGGGGCAAACACACTTGCATTTCAATACCAAAGGAGATTTTGACCCTGCACATGACATCCCCTCCCACTCCGGTGACAGTAACCCCGAGAGCAGCAGCACATACGCGACACCAGCGGCCACGCAGCCAGCGGCTCTGAGCGCGAGCGTGTGGCGACGACGTAGAGCGCGGCCTGCACGCCTCGGGCCCACACGAAGCGCCGCGCGTGGCCCACTACACTCGCGCCACTCTGCGACTCCACCGTGGAAAGGTAATCGCGAGGGCGGAGGAGTTTTTTCTGCGCCTCGGGTATCGACGGGGATAGGGCTGCAAACGCACGTCGGGCTGTGGTGTATCAAAAGGCCATCGTGGATCGGCAGGGCAGCGAAGACACGGGCCTCCTCCCCCACGCGAATTAGCCAGAGATCCCCCCGTGGATTAAGGTACCCAAACGAGCCCTTAGCGTGTTGCCCGAACCTTGCTGAATCGGAGACTCGCTCGCGTCTACCATTTCCAGAGCTCACGCGGCGCCCCCGAGATTTCAGGTATGGTGCTTTAATTTTCCCCGGCAACTGAGTTAGGTTTCGGCTGCTTCGTGCAAGTGTCACTGCCACAATTTTTTAGGGGTTATCCGTTTCGAGTTTGTCCATTTCGCTGAATATGTCCTGATCTGTTCATTTTTGTCGCGTTGAGAAGCCGGTTTATTCGGGGAAGTGGCAGGGATGGAGGATGGCATCCGGAAGATTTGGAGAGGCAAATTTTGATGTCACTCGCTCATCACTGGCTGAGGTGAAGCATGTGCTGCACCAGCACTGCTAGGAGTACTCAGTATGAATGAGGTGCTAGCAGGAACCTGCCTGGATTTGCAGATGCCAACAGGGTGAGATGCAAATTAGATTAGTGTGCAATTTTTGCCATAAACAACATAGATGAAGATGACAATTGGAACATGCGCATGCAGATTCTGGGAAGGAGGTTTAGTCAGTTAATTAGCACTGCTGAAAAATGTAATCGGAGGGAGGTGTATGTTGACAGTTCCTGCGGCATGAATGACCTTGCTAGCTTGTTCTATTAAATACATTAGTTTGTACTTGAAAAATCAGAGGCATACACTACTGGAGGCCGCGGAGCTAATTACACTCGGCAAAGGTTTTGCCGAGTGTAGCACTCGGCAAAGTCCGCTCGGCAAAGGGACTTTGCCGAGTGCTTTTTTCGGGGCACTCGGCAAAATAATAAAAAATTTTGCCGAGTGTTTTAAAAAGACTCAGCAAAATATTTCCGACCGTTATGGCGGCGGCCATTACTAATATTTTGCCGAGTGTTAGGTGCGGCGCTCGGCAAATTTTTTTTAATTTTTTGCCCAGCAAAACTTTGCCGAGTGCCACGCATAGCACTCGGCAAAGAAAGTTTTTTGTTTTTTTTTGCATTTACTTTGCCGAGTGTTTTTGGAAAAAATACTTTGCCGAGTGTTCCTGCTATCGGCACTCGGCAAAGTTTTCTGTACATTTTTCTGAACATTTATTTTGCCAAGTGCCATGTGCAAGCCACTCGGCAAAGTTTGTGAACTGTTTTTTTAAAAATAAACTTTGCCGAGTGCCTTGCCCATGGCACTCGGCAAAGAACCCGAAGATTGCAATTTTTTTTTACATTTCATTATAACAGACAATATATATATTTATATATATATATAAATCATCACAGCTCAATCACCAGCATGCATTATATATCAAAAGTACATGCATATTTCATAAATCCGTCGAAAATCCATCACAAATCCACCAATTTCAATATCCCGAGTTCATTATTACAAGCTCAACATCACAGATTTCAACATCACGAGTTCAATATCAACATCCCTACTGCGACGGCGGAGACTGGAACTGTGGCTACCCGGACTGTGGTGAAAGATCGGACTGCGGAGAAGGATTGACGCGATCAACCGCCGGTGACACGGTAGCGGGATTGTGTGAACCCGCTGACGGAGGCTGCACAAAAGAGATAAGATTGCAAGTGTTAGACTTAAAATTGAAAATTTCGGCAGCACCTCCCCTTCCCGGGGAGGTTTCCAACCTGCAAGAAATAGCAGCACAAAGGCCGACAATCCAAACGGCACCAAGGCCGAAAGTCACAACGGCACGAAGGCCGACAATCCCAACAGTACGAAGGCATTAAGCTTTCATACTCATAGGAGTAAAGTGTCGAACTGGAGCTATAGTTGGCAACTGCACTGCTGCACCCGATGCTTGCCCGATGGTCCGCATGATCTGGTATATTTCCACCACCTGCTTCTGCGTGGCCTCCAGCTTGCGCTTGCCTTGCTCGTGCTCGCTGGAATTGTGTGAGGTTGCGGCTGTCTTGGTGGTGAGATGACCGGTCTTCAGTGCCCGCTTGCGCTTGCCTTGCTCGTGCTTTTGAGGTACGCCGGGTCAAGGTATCTGTCCACAATCATCGCCCATGCCGATCTATACAACATGCACCACGAGGGCGGCACCTACACATCAAGTGAATCATCGGGTGAATCATGTCGCCGACACCTAAATCTCAAAACGAATCAAGATTACCTGCAGGCAGACCCGTGACGCAAATGAAGACGATCAGGGTCCCCCGAGTCACCTCCGATAGGCTCTTCTCCTGCATAAAAAGGAAAAAATTTAGTGCTTGTTTAAAATTTCGGCAGCACCTCCCCTGCACGGAGAGGTTTCAATAACCTGCAAGAAACAAAGGCACGATGGCCAACGATCACAACGGCACGAAGGCCGGCAACCACAACGGCACGAAGGCCAACTATCACAATGGCATATACCTTGGCGAGACGTGAACGGGATGGGACGTGAAGACGGAGGCACCTCCTCCCCTTCTCCTCCTTAGCCTCCTACTCGTCACATTCCTCGCCTCGCCGGCCTCTTCCTCCTTCTTCTTCTTCCTCCTCCTCCTCCTTTCTCCTTCCTTCTTTAACCTCTTCCTCCTCCTTCTTCCACCTACCTCCTCCCCCACTTAGCTCCTGACAGGTGACCGGGGAAGCTCACCGGCCTCACCGCGGGCGAGGGCGGGGCGGGCGGCGGTGGCACGCTGCAGGGGAGTGAATCGGGACGGCGGTGGCGCGTAGCAGGGGAGGGACATGGGAGGGAGCAGGGGAGGGAGCCGGGCCAGCGCCGCGGGCCTGGCCGGTGCCGGCGGCCTGACCTGGCCTGGGCCAGCTGCCTGGCCTGGCCGGCCGGGGGCGGGCCGGGGGTGGCCGGGGCGCGCGGGGTGGCCGGGGGCATGCGGGGTGGGGCGGGAATCAGCGGTGCGGCGGCGGCAGAAACAGCACGGCGGCAGATGCGGCGCGGCCGCGGATGGAGAGGCGGGCGCGCGCGGGAGGGAGGCGGGCGCGCGCGGCCGGGAGCCTGGCCGCGGGCGGGACGCCGGCCAGCGGCGAGGGCGGCAGCAGCGGCGGCGGAAGCGGCGGTGCGGTGCGGCGCGCGGTCATGCCTGGCCTCCTGCTTCGCGCGCGGTAGTAGGGCTTGCTGGGGCGCGCGCGTGGGTTGGGCCGGCGGCGGCCTTATGTTTTTTTTTCTTTGAAAACTTTGCCGAGTACCCCTGGGCTAGGCACTCGGCAAAGAATATTTTGCGGAGTGTCCGCCTGTGGCACTCAGCAAATGTGTTTTTTTTAATTTTGGCCTAATTTTTTTAGCCTTCTCACATTATGCTAAACCCTATTTTAAAATTTGGTGTGATTTTGAATTTTTTCATATATTTTATAAATTTATTTTGTTTCATCAATTTTTTCGGAATATTTCAAATTTGAACTGCAGGTACATGAAATAATGGAATTGGGTCATACAAAATATTATACTTACGCAGTTTAGGACATATTGAGGCCGTATCAAGGAGCTCACATGAAATCTCGAGCATCACGTTGACATAACATGACGAGGTACTTATGAGAAAAGTGATTTTAAATTATATAAAATGAAACGAAGTTCAAAAATTACGAAACTTGTTGAGGCATCGTGTTATCGTATGTGGAGGCTATGGTTAAAATTTGAGAAGATTTTGAAGAAATAGTGACGACGGGTGCCAAAAAGCCAGCCATCTCCACCATGGACATCGTGTTATCGCATGTGGAGATGTCTGAGTTTTTGTCATCCGACATCACTACTCGCTCAAAACTTTCTCAATTTTTTTATCATAGCCTCCATATACGATAACACGGTTGCTCGACAAGTTTCGTGATTTTCGGAGTTCGTTTGGATTTTATATAATTTAAAATCACTTTTCCCGCAAGTACGTGGGCATGTTTCGTCAACGTGATGCTCGATATTTCATGTGACCTCCGGGTTACGGCCTCAACATACCCTAAAGTACATGAGTATAAATTTTTAGATGACCCAATTCTATTATTTCATATATCTGCAGTTCAAATTTAAAATATTTCGAAAAAATCGATGAAACAAAATAAATTTATAAAATATATAAAAAATTCAAAATTACACCAAACTTTAAAATAGAGTTTGACATACTGTCACGAGGCTACACAAAAATATTCAGACCAAAAATCAAAAACAAAAAAACTTTGCCGAGTGCCAAAGAAAGACACCCGGCAAAATATATTTTTAAAAAATAAAAAAACTTTGCCGAGTGCCTCAGTTGGTGGCACTCGGCAAAATAAATATTTAAAAATGATGTTTAAAATGGCTAACACATTTTGCCGAGCGTCAAAACTAATGCACTCGGCAAAATTAATTTTTAATAAACTAAAAAAAACTTTGCCGAGCATCGTTGCCATCACACTCGGCAAATTTTTAAAAAAAACGAATAAAAACTTTGCCGAGAGCATCAGTTGGTGGCACTCGGCAAAAAATATATTTAAAAATTCGGTTTAAAATAGTTAACACATTTTGCCAAGCGTCAGAGCTAATGCACTCGGCAAAATTAATTTTTAATAAACTAAAAAAACTTTGCCGAGCGTCTTTGTCGTCACACTCGGCAAAATATTTTTTTTTAATAATAAATAACAATTTTACCGAGCGTCGTTGTCATCACACTCGGCAATTTAAAAAAAACGAATAAAAAAACTTTGCCGAGCATCAGGGGCAAAGCACTCGGCAAACGTTTTTTTAAAAAAATAAAAACAATTTTGCCGAGTGTGAGGGGCAAAGCACTCGGCAAAATAATTTTTTTAAAAAAAATAAAAATTTTGCCGAGTGCCTAACGGCTGGCACTCGGCAAAGTTTGGATGGCGAGTTGCTGCCGTCCCGGGAAGCGTAATTTTACCGAGCGGAAACTTTGCCGAGGCCAGCTCTGCCGAGTGTCAGCCAAAGCCGTCTTTGCCGAGTGCATTTTTTTGCCGAGCGCGACACTCGGCGAAATATGGCTTTGCCGAGTGCCCCGAAATTTTGCACTCGGCAAAGTCTCATGCACTCGGCAAAGTCCAGTTTTCCAGTAGTGATAGTGTAGTTTCAAGCTATCTGGATTTTTTTTTGAGATTTTCAAGGTGCTATATTAAATTCGAATTTGAAACCCTAATTTAAAATGTTCCTTTTTGCCCCAATTTCAAATTTCAAAATGGATACAGGTTTTGAATTTGGTCCAAAGAGAAAAGTTGTAGATCTTTAAACTTTGAACAACTTTCATGATTTGAGTTTTTCATGTCCCTACATGAATTTGGGAGTAATTTGAAATTTGATAAAGGGGGAGAGATCAGCTACAGTAACCAGCAGTGCACGCAGCTGCTTGCTGCTCTGCCGACGTGCCGCCGCCCTCGAGTCACTAGGGGACGCGTGGTGCAAAGACTAATCTGCTCAGCCACCACAATAGTCAATGGCCAATGCAAATCCATGCATGGTCAATCCCTACATTGTTCTTTATTTCTAGCCAGGCACCGTGTAATGTATTCATTCATTTATTTGGCCAGTTCCTGTCGTTTTCATTTGACCATAGAAAAGCCCACTATCGAGCAACATTCCGGTCGCTCTTTGTAGTTGAATGAAAGCTAGATCTTGATTCGACTGACCGGCCTGCCTGCCTGGGAAGCCAAACCAAACCATGGACGCTGCCGGAGCGGTCGAGCTGAAGGTGCTGGGCGCCTGGGCGAGCCCGTTCGTGCAACGGGTGCGGGTGGCGCTGCACCTCAAGGAGCTGGAGTACGAGTACGTGGAGGTGGACCTCGCCGACAAGAGCGACCTGCTTCTCGCCGCCAACCCCGTCCACAAGAAGGTGCCCGTGCTCCTCCACGGCGGCAATCCGGTGTGCGAGTCCATGCTCATCGTGGAGTACCTCGACGAGGCCTTCCGCGGCGCCGGCCCGGCGTCGTCGTTCCTCCCGGCCGACCCTCACGCCCGCGCCGTCGCCCGCTTCTGGGCCGCCTACGTCGACGGCGAGGTAAATTAAACCGGCCCCCTTTTTAACTTGTCGAGCTCCTGTTTGATGATGAGCTTCGATTCAGCCGGCATAATAACCTGTCGTCGTCTCCAATCAGCTGCTGAGCTCGTGGCTGGCGATCTACGCGGCGAGCACGGAGGAGGACAAGGCGGAGGCGGTGGCGCGGACGCTCGGCGCGGTGGACGCGCTGGAGGGCGCGCTGGCGGACGCGCAGCGCACGGCGGGTGGCAATGGCGAGAAGGGGTGGTTCGGAGGCGACGGCGTCGGCTTGGTGGACCTCGCGCTCGGCGGGTTCGTGCCGGCGATCAAGGCGTCGGAGCCCACGACGGGGCTCAGGATCGTGGACCCCGCCAAGGCGCCGCGGCTGGCTGCGTGGGTCCACCGGTTCTGCGCGCTCGACGCGGCGAAGGCGGCCATGCCGCCAATCGAACGGCTGGTCGAGATGGGCAAGAAGAGAATCGCCGAGCCACACGCCGCCACGACGACTTCAGAGGCAAGCAAATAAATGAATATTACAAGCAATATTTGTTGTAAAATTAAAGCAATATTTGTTGAAAATAAATACTGCTAGTGAGGACTGAGGAATAAAGATGATCGCGATTTATTTTGAAAATGTGATTTGTTGCGAAGAGGCAAATCGCCCGTCCCATCACTCGTCACTCCAATATTCATACATCGTAAAGGAGAGCCACCAAATGAATGTTTTGTTTCTAAATTTTAAGCGAGTCCACTCCAGTAACGAGTTTCACTAAAACTAACACCAATAATTTGTGGTGTACAACAAATGAGGTATAACCGTATACACGTATACACAAACGAGATGACACCACCGTTGAAGTAGATTATTATGTGGTGGGCCGGATGATGACTCAGATAACATCGAGATTATACTGTCCAAGCCGAAGCTCTTTCAGCGTTTGGTCCGTGTCGTCGACCAGTCTTGGATTCCAATGTTTTTCCTTCCGTCCTTCTCCAGTTGTCTTCTGTAAACCAACAGGCAACAGCAATGGCTGTTGTAGGAGAAGTACAGAGCAGACATCTTTTTTACTTCACTACGAGTCATCAGCTTGAATCAACTAAGAGGCTAGGAGAGTCAATCCAAAGGTACTGTGGTGGTCATCAACCTTCACTCCCACAAGGATTCAATGCCGCATGCCAATGATAAAATCTGCTCCCATGAGTGCACACAATCTTTTCACTACCGAGTGCAAAGCAGCGGTCCCCAAATTTGCTGGGATGTCATCCTGGTCCCTAAACTCACAGATTGACCGTTTAGCTCTTCAAACTTGTTCGGCCATCTCATCCCAATCCGTAAACTTGTCTGGCTATATCATCCCGATCCCTAAACTTGAAAATCACCCGTTTATATTGTCAAACTTATTCAATTGTGTCGTTCCGGTCCCTAAACTTGATTTTGAGTATCATCTGAGTCAAAACATGATGATCTGAAAACTATATGTAAAAAATAATTCATAACTTCTTGATATGAACTCGAATAAAGAAAAACTTTATATCAAAATTGTAGCCCTCGACGTGATCTACAACCTTGTAGTTAAAAAGTTTTTGAATTAAAACTGTTTAGGGTCTCAAAATATTGTTTTAACTTTATATATTTTAAAATTTAAAATTTAAAATTAAACTTTGGGACACTAAATGACTTCACATAAAAACTTTTCAACTAATAAGTTGTAGATCGCACCAAGGGCTATAATTTTGACATAAAATTTGTCTTTATTCAAGTTCGTATGAAAAAGTTATGAATTATTCTTTTATATAGAGTTTTTAGATCATCCTAGATGAGATTTAAAATCAAGTTTAGGGATCGGGATGACACAACTGAATAAGTTTGATGACCAAAATGAACGATTTCTAAGTTTAGAGACCGGAATGACATAGCTGAATAAGTTTGAGGACTTAAACGGTCGAATTGTGAGTTTAGAGACCGGAATGATACAGTTCGACAAATTTACTCGTAAAGCAATTTTGTGGGCCTATTCTGGTGGGCAAGTACTACGCCCGAATGCCCGCTGCACTACTACATAAATAATTTTTAGTAGGTCATACCTATTTGTAGCCGTGGTTTTACCGGCCGCTCCGAAGCAACCGTGCCTATAAATGCCGGATTTGTAGGGGCGGTTGGTCAGCCGCTCTTACAAATAAAATAGGCTTTGTAGAGGCGGTTGATGATTTGTAGGGACGGCTGGTATTTTTGAAAAATCGCAAACAAAATTACCAAAATAACAGAAAAAATATTTTTAAAATTTAGGGTGGATCGCCATCGATCAGCTCTTCTCCACTCTATATAGAGATTTTTTGCACGATTTTTGTACACTTAGCGTTGTCTGGGATTTGAACACATTACCTCTAATACCTCTCACTCGTGCATGAGGTTCTCTACCATCGCACCCCACTACCGTCTATTTTTATAATTTAGCCCTTTTTCGAAAGTTTCTCACAAATATGTAGTACCCAGTACAGGTGCATTTATTTGTATATTATCTAAATCTAAATCCCCTTTTATAATATTATATGATCATGGATTTATTTAGTGAATAATTGTAGTTGTTGCATATTTGTTAAGAAGGGCAAAAAATATGCAGTGTTAGGGATTGAACACAAGCCTTCAAGGTAGGACTCGATCGCCTTTACCAATTGGACTACAGCACAACTATTGAATATTGTAGGCAAACAATGTATTTGTTCTGGCTCGGCGCCAAAGATCATGGCCCCGAGGCCGGGGTTCATTTTTTGAAATCTTACTGCCCGGGGCGTATTGTGAAAAACTTTCAATAAAAAGGGCTAAATTATAAAAAAGACGGACCCCACTGTCACTTGTGTCAATATTGCATTTTCTTTCTCCACATATTATCTTAGAACTAAGTGTAAATTGATTATTTAAAGTCCTAAACGAATTTAAATAAAAAAGTTATGAACTACAAAGTTTCATAACTTTTCAAGATCTACAACTTTCATTTTATTAGTTAGTCCATCTGAGGTCGTTTACAAAATTTGAATTTTAAATTTGAAAACTTCAAACGTGTTTTTTCTTGATAAGATGATTTCAAATCAAAAAGTTGCCAACTACAAAGTTTTATAACTTTTTGAGATCTACAACTTTCATTTTGGTTGTTAGTCCATCCAAGGTCATTTAAAAAATTCAAATTTTGAATTTTGAATTTCAAACGTAGTTTTCCTTAAGAACATGATTTCAATTCAAAAGTCTGTCAACTACAAAGTTTTATAACTTTTGAGCATTTATAACTTTTATTTTGATCATTTCTCCATCTAAAGTTGTTTTGAAAAATTCAAATTTTAATACTTAATTTCAATTATGAGGCTCTATTTGTAGGGGCGTCTCAATATAGAGCCGCCCCTACAAATCAAATTTATAGGGGCGGCTATAACAATTTGTAGGGGCAGCTCCTTTGAGAGCTATTTGTAGGGGCAGTTACTGGTTAATATTAAAACAACAGAAATATTTTCAAACATATTGTTGCAACATATGCATGAAAACATATGCAACATCTAGATCAGAACGCTTGCAACATAAGTCTAATTAAAATAGATGAAACATTTCGAATAAACCATTAAAACACTTGTAACATATGTAACATTCACATGAAACAATTGCAACATATGATCTCTTCGTATGAAGCACTCAAAACATACGCTTGCAACATGTGGTTATCGCAACATCTCCTTGCTAAGGTCACACATGTGGTAGCCACGGAGCTGGTAGTGGCCACGACCTTCTAGTGGGGAACGATGGCATCAGCTGCACCTCTGCACGCTCGAAGGAAGGGCGCAGCGCGCATAGCAAGTTGGAGCGGTTGTGGCACCGGATGGAGTGCGGTGCTGCGATGGAGGGGCACTGTGCAGGATGGAGCACGGCGTGGTGATTGAGGGGGCACTTTGCTGGATGGAGCGCGACACTAGATGGGGCTAGTGGGGAGCCTCGCAACGCAGGATGGGGTGCGCGGCTGTAACACCC
Source organism: Eremochloa ophiuroides (assembly GCA_038502445.1). Classification (NCBI taxonomy): domain Eukaryota; kingdom Viridiplantae; phylum Streptophyta; class Magnoliopsida; order Poales; family Poaceae; genus Eremochloa; species Eremochloa ophiuroides. Next base: position 46,467,816 of record JAHLJS010000006.1, read on the forward strand.
TGTTTTAAGGATAAAACCAGATACAAACCATATGTGTGCCCGGGATGAAAGTTCACACATATAGCTACAAATGAAGGGGGTAATACCAAAGATAATGCCTTTGTTATATAGCGCATAAGTATTAATTACAAAGACAAAAGCTTACATCATATAATCTATTATAGTTCTAATCTTCTGACGAAGCCTCCACACCACAGGAACCGTCAATTGGTTGACCACAAGTCTAACCATCTTGGTCTTCAACAAATCCTCCATCTGGTACCCATCCGGGATTTTTCCAAAGTAATAGAATAGTAAAAGCAAGCGTAAGCAAACCACCGCTTAACAGGCATAATATGAGGGGATGCTGGCTCAAAAGGCTTGACACGACTGGACTGCGGTAAGCACTTTTAATTGGTCAAGTTTAATTCATTAGAACACTACGTAGCCATGTTATGCTTAAGCTCCCAAATATTTAATAGTAGTTATTGATATCAATAATTCCATAGATAACCAAAGTCATCCACAACAAAACTATTCAGTAAGGATCCAGGCTGCTCATGACCGCGAGCACGGCTGTTATAACAGTTATACACTCTGCAGAGGTTGTACCCTTTCACCATAAGTCGTGGTTCCCATATGCCAAGGGTCATGACTCCCATATCACCTCGCCAAGGAAGTGCGGCAAGGTACACTACGAAGCTTTCCCCAGCCAGTCTAGTAAATAGCAACCGCATAAGGTGTCAGTCGATCGCCCGCCTTGGAGCCCAACCTTCAAAGTGGCACAATTTACCGCAGCACTATACACACTTTTTACAAGACAAGACCCAAAACCATCACAGCACCGCCCTTAGCCCTTCCGGTAAGCCGCTATAAAACTAGAAAGAACAAGATACTTGACTTAGACCAGAGCCATGTGGTCCTCATGGTTATACTGTAAATCCTGGGTTGCCGCTTAAAGATGAGTCCTTATAGAGTTTCATTTTGCTAAAAAACATCTTTTAATCACAAGTTGCATATAGAATTAATCAATTTCATGTTTCCTTTATTGTTGAGCAAAATAAGCATCTAACCGCATGCATAAACCCATAGGTAAATAAGGACAGGTTAACAATATCAAGGTAGATAGACTCCAGGCAATTCATTAACACATGCATATGAAATGTATTGCATTAAATGTGAATAGGTAGTCAAGGAGCCTCATATTATACTTGCCTTTAATCCACGTATTGTTGCTGGTATTGATCTTCGAGAAGTGCTCCGGATCACCAACACAGAGTCTACACGAGATCAAAAAGCACCACACAAGCATCCATACATTCATGCATAGCAACAAGTAGGAATTAATTAGAACAGTACACCAATCAATATAAAAAGAATTTGATAAGGTTTTAAAACCATTCTACGTGTCGCTACGAACACACAGACGCGACGATCACTTAAAACGGAGCTATGGATTGAAAGATATGGCTATTCAAAGTTAAAGAGATTAAAATAATATTAATAATTTACTTAAAAGTACTTAAACATGATCATTAACCCTACCACTGCGTCGCTTACGGAATTATGAATCTAACAAGATTTGAATGGGTAAAAACGGAGTTAAAACGACGAAGATATGACCTAATCAATGTCTAGTGGCATTGCTGTGAATAGATGGAACTTTATTTTCGAATAAAAATAAATAAAACCTGATTTAAACCCAAATAGGGACGGCGGGCACTAATACTCGGATCTGGAAGGGCTAAACTGAGAATAAAAGGACTAAATGGTAATTACTTTTGAAGTACTACGGATCGCGAGTTTATTTCTAGAAATACGAGGGTCGTTTTGCAAAATGACAAGGGGCTGCTGGCGGCTGACCCTGGTGACTGCTATGTGGCAACGCGAGATTGGATGGATGCGGTGGACTGGGTGCACGGCTCTGTGGTGGACAGCTACGGTGGACCTTGTCCACACTGCGCGGTGGACCGAAGGGGTATTCGCCCCTGGCCAGAACAGAGGACCGGACGGTGGCGCCAACGTCGACGGCAAGAAGCTCACCGAAACTTCACCGGAATCAAGATTTCGGGCTCGGTTTTCAAAATTGAAAGCATGGTTAGGTTCAGGGGACCAACACGAGCTCACCTAGATACCTATTGTCGGCCGGGATGGACCAGAGAAGGCGCGAGGTGGGACGGGGCGGACGGCAACCTTCCTACGCGACACAGCAATGGTGCGCGTGAGATGGAGAGCAAAGAGAGGGCTCGGCGGCTTCTTCACCAGGACACGAAGCTCCAAAATCGGCAGCAGACGGTGGCGAGGCTTCCAGCGGCGTCCTCAGTGGCGGCGGGCGGCTCCTCCTCGCCGGTGAGATCCAAAGACGAGCGGCGGTGGTTGCTAGGGCTTGGGGCTGCTCGTAGATGGGAACCGGGGATGCGGAGGAGGCTTGGGATCTTTGGCGTGATCCGTACGCGGAGAATCCCGGGGAGGTTGGGATGGCTGTTGACGGTAGTTATTGCTCATTTTTACCCATCAAATAAATATGAATCATGGGCATAAAACAATACACAACATAGTTATGGGGTTTGATTCTAACAAGTTCCACGAGTTTTGGTGTTCTCACTTGTTTCGGAGGGTATAAATGGATATTCAATTTTTCACCGATTAAAAATATATCAAATGAGAAATTGGAGTTCACCATTGCATAGAGCTCGTCGAGACGATCAAAATGGACCTATGGTTTGCTATTTTTGGAGTCCAGAATAAAGAGATATGGATTTTACAAACACTGGAAGATTCTAAAACCTGAGCTGCGGGATTAATTAAAGGTTGTGAGATTAATTGGGTCTAAATCAGAATTTGTCCCATTAAAGCCTATATGCACATGGTGGAAAGGCTTAGTACCATATTGCTTGCCCAAGGTGGAGGGGAGGCCAGACGCCCCCATATAAGGAACCCAAGACCCCCCGAGTCAAGTGCACCATTATGGAGTTGTAGAGGCGTCCCTCGAATGGATAACCTCTCAACTCTAGAGAATTAGTGTTAGACTTTTCAATGTAGTAGATTAGTTCTAGTTGAGAGTTAGGGAGAGCGGAGCTGCGCTTCGGTTCTGGAGAAGTCTTCAGGGGTCTGGTATATCTTTGTATCTCATCTTTGTAAGACTTAAGCTTTAATATATTTATCTTCTCTATTTACTTTATGCCTTGAATTTGATTGGTTACTATAGTTGTTATACTTTGGCATAGGATCTCCACTCGCATCGAATGCTCTAGTTTTCATATGGGATTAGAGTAGTAACTAATAGTGTAGGCATGGTGTCTAGACTAGAGGTTACATGAGATTGCACTCAACCTTACGAATAGTTGTGGTAGCCCTAGGAGGTGACAGCCCTGATGGCCGACGTATTCCACCTTGTGTAGGTTGATGATTGTCGGACCGTAGTCAGAACTTTCTAGTCCCATTCTCATCCCGTTCCGTGGCTAGTGTTCTGATGTCCCGAAGTGTTATTGTGTGATTGCTTTATCTACCATGAATCAGTTATTATAGAAGCCTAGTAATAGAGAATTATTTAGGAACCTTGAACTCTCCCGTTGTCCTCTCACTTTAGCTATCTACTCTTTTATCATAGAATTTTCCTGTGTGTCTATGTCATTTAAGCATAGCTCCTATCATTTATCGTTTACCCCTACTATGATCTAGTTGTTGTACTAAGTTAGTAGACACAAGATGGTCAACTATCAAACTTCTTTAATCATTATTTTCCCGTGGTAAAATATAAATAACGATACCTGCAATACTCCCGGTAAAATGCTACAATGTTATTCTGTACGCTTGCAGCATCTTTCATATTCTATTTGCACTTAATAAATACCAACAATGGCGGCGGCAATTTTCATCGAGCAGAGTAGTTCCTGCCGTTCACGAGAAGAAGGAAGGTGGGGGCGCAGACATGTGGGTTTGCAGTTGCAGTGGAATACAGAGAGAGAGAGAGAGGGGTAGGGCTGGGCTGAATTGCTGCCTAGGCCGAAATGAAGGTGAGGGAGGGAAAACAGAAAATCCCTTTCCTTTTTATATCCAAACCATTTTCAAAAAGGGTTTCAAATGATTTTGAATTGGTTTGAAGTTGTATAAAATCCACTCAGCACAAAAGATTAAATGCAGCGGCATGTATCACACACATTTTGCTAACTCTGTGTTGAATTTTAATTCAATATAAATTAGTATTTTTCCTAGGTTTAAATGTGCACTTTTAGGGTGTTACAATCCTACCTCCCTTAAGATGAATCTCGTCCTCGAGATTCGGAAGATGTTGTCTCGAAGAGATTGGGATACTCTGCCTTTAGTTCTTCTTCTCTTTCCTAAGTGGCCTCGTCCTCTGAGTAGCGATTCCACTGCACTTTGCACATCTTGATCACCTTACTTCGTGTGACTCTCTCAACTGTTTTCAAGATCTTGACCGGATATTCTTTATATGTAAGATCCTCCTTTAGCTTGATCTCCTCTAAAGGTATTTGCTCCTCTGGCACACGTAAGCATTTCTTTAGTTGAGACACATGGAAAACATCATGTAGACCTGACAAGCTCTCAGGTAATTCCAACCGATAAGCTACGTCTCCTTTTCTTTCAAGAACTTTAAATGGACCAATGTAGCGAGGTGCTAACTTTCCCTTCACATTAAATCTTGTAACCCCTTTCATGGTGACACCTTGAGATATATATAATCTCCAACTTGAAAGACTAATTCTCTTCTTCACGTATCAGCGTAGCTCTTCTGTCGAGATTGAGCAATCCTTAGGTTATCTCGGATCTTTTGCACTTGTTCTTCTGCATCTTTAAGAACATTTGGTCCAAACACTTGGCTTTCACTAGTTTGATTCCAAAACAATGGGGGTCCTGCACTTACGTCCATATAAAGCCTCGAATGGTGCCATCTTTAGACTCTTCTGGTAACTATTATTGTACGAGAATTCAGCATAGGGCAAACTATTGTCCCAACTTGCTCCATGTTGCAATTCACAAGCTCTCAACATGTCTTCTAATATTTGATTAATTCTCTCAGTTTGTCCATCAGTCTGTGGATGATAAGCAGAGCTAAAGTTCAACTTAGTACCCAAAGATTCATGCACCTTGTGCCAGAAATGTGACATGAATTGAGTACCTCTATCCGACACAATCTTCTTAGGTACCCCATGCAAGCACACACTATCCTTTTCATATACAGCTGTGCCAACTTTGCTCCTGAATAAGTAGTCTTGACTAGTAAGAAGTGAGCAACCTTGGTTAATCGATCCACTATTACCCATATCGAGTCATGTCCTCTCTGAGTACAGGGTAAACCAACTATGAAGTCCATACCAGCTTCTTCCCACTTCCACTCAGGTATCTTCATCGGTTGTAGTAAACCTGCTGGCCTTTGATGTTCTGCCTTAACTCGCTGGCAAGTATCACACAAGGCCACATGCTCGGCAACATCTCTCTTGAGACCAACCCACCAATACTTTTCCTTGAGATCAAGATACATCTTGGTACTTCCTGGATGTATAGAGTAAGCTGAATCATGAGCTTCTCTTAGGATCATCTCTCGAATAGACTTTATCTCAGGTACGCATATTCTCTTCCCAAACCATAAAGTTCCATTTTCATCCATACAAAAACCTGGTGCCTTGCCAATCGTGATGTTATCTTCTATTTCCTTCAACTTCTCGTCCTGTAATTGACCTTTACGAATTTCTTGTTCCAGGGTAGGCTCTACTACCAACTCCATAGCATTAGTGACAATGCTCAAGTTAAGTCGTTCAAACTCTACACATAACTCTTTAGACATTGGCATCATCTAAACTTGATTTGCATAACTCTTCCTGCTAAGAGCATCAGCAACGGCATTTGCTTTTCCAGGATGATAGTGCACCTCTAAATCATAATTCTTGATCAACTCTAACCAACGACATTGTCTCAAGTTCAAATCTAACTGAGTGAAAATGTACTTTAGACTCTTGTGATCTGTATAGATGTCACACTTATGTCCAATGAGATAGTGTCTCCAAATCTTCAAGGCATGCACCACGGCTGCAAGTTCTAAATCATGTGTAGGATAGTTCGACTCATGCTTCCTTAACTGCCTCGATGCATATGCAACAACTCTTCCTTCTTGCATAAGAACACATCCCAGACCTTGACGAGATGCATCACAATAGATAGAGAAACTCTTGCTTAGATCTGGCAATGTCAGGACAGGAGCTGTAGTCAATCTTTTCTTCAATTCTTCAAAACTAGCTTGACACTTGGCGGTCCGTATAAACTTAGCATTCTTCTCCAACAAGGCTATCATAGGCTTGGCAATCTTGGAGAAACCTTCGATGAATCTCCGATAATAACTTGCCAGCCCAAGAAAGCTACGAATCTTACTAACATCGGATGGTGGCTTCCAATTCAGCACATCTTCTACTTTGCTAGGATCAACGGATATCCCACCATTAGAGACAATATGACCTAGGAAAGCAACTTCCTTCAACTAAAACTCACACTTGCTCCGCTTAGCATACAACTTGTGCTCTCGGAGCTTCTGTAGCACTAATCTAAGATGTTCAGCATGTTCTTCTTCATTCTTAGAGTAAATTAGAATATCATCAATGAATATGACAACAAACTTGTCAAGAAACTCCATAAACACCCGTTCATCAAATACATGAAGTATGCAGGTGCATTGGTCAATCCAAAGGACATCACAGTATACTCATACAATCAATACCTCATAGTGAAAGCTGTCTTGGGTATGTTAGAAGATGGAATCCTGAACTGATGATATCCTGAACGAAGATCAATCTTAGAGAACACACAAGCACCTCTCAATTGATCAAATAGATCATCAATTCTAGGCAGTGGGTACTTGTTCTTGATAGTGACCTCATTCAGTGACCTGTAATCCACAAACATCCTCTGTGTACCATCCTTCTTATCCACAAATATAACTGGTGCTCCCCAAGGCGAAGAACTTGGGCGTATGAATCCTTTCTCTTGCAATTCCTTCAACTGCTTTTTGAGTTCCTCTAGTTCATTCACTCCCATTCGATATAGCCTCATAGCTATAGGTGCTGTCCCTGGCAGAAGCTCAATTAAGAATTCAATGTCACGCTTAGGTGGCATAGCAGGTAGTTCATCAGGGAACACATCTGGAAATTCATCTTTCACTGTGGGTAGATCCAATACATTGCTCTCAATATGATTGATTATACAATCCTCTATAGCTGGCTCTGTGTTCACCTTTGACAACTCCCCCATGTGTTGACAACCAGTCCATTCCCAATATGACATCAACTCCAATATGTCCTAAGACAGTGAGATTTGCTTTAAAGTCTACCCCCTTATGTTAAGGTTGACTTTTGGACATTTATGGGTTGCTTGTATCTCTGCTCCGGGTGCACTAACCAACATGGTTTTCTTCATGGAGTACCTGAACATCGAATTTTCCTCCATAAACTGAGTTGAGATAAAGGAATGTGATGCACTAGAGTCAAACAAAACTAAAGCTAGATTGGAGTTGACTAGAAGTGCGCTAATCACCATATCTCTGGCTTCCCGTGCAGTCTCTGTGGACAGGTGGTTCACTCTCCCTTGTAAGCAATTCCGTTGACTTTGCCTCTGTGGGCACTTGTTTGCAAAGTGATCTGATTCACCACAAAGATAACACTTCTTGTCCTTAGGAGGAGTTTTATGAATCTTGTTCTTTTTAGGAACCATGATCAATTTCTCCGGTGGTAGAGCTTGATTCTCATACTGCTGCTCTTGTTGACCCTGGGGCTGCTGCTGTTGCTGAAGTTAGTTGAGATTTTTCTAAATGATCGGCAACTCATACCTCTACTAAAATTCTTGTTGGGGGATGTAGCGGGGACGGTTGTTTCTACCTGCATCTTGGCGTTCCACTTGCCTCTTTCTTTTCTTCTCTTCTATCATCTCCCAACGCTTGTTCTCAAGCACAATGGCCTTATCCACTAATGTTTGGAAGTCAGGACACTCAACAGTCATCAACTGCAGTTGAAGTGCATCATTAAGTCCTTCCAAAAAGTGTGCTTGTTTATCAGCATCATTGGCCACATCTCCTGGAGCATAGCAGGATAATTGTGTGAACTTATCATGATACTCACACACTGACATGGAGCGTTGCTTCAAGTTGAGGAACTCTTTCTTCTTGATTTTCACTAAACCAGACGGAACATGGTATGACTTGAAATCTTTCTTAAAATTTTACCAAGTGATGTTTGCAACATCTACTGGAGGGCTAGCGTAGGATTCCCACCAATCAAGAGCTGCTCCCTGTAGTTGACCGGAAGCATAGAGCACCATCTCATGATCATCACACTGAGCTATGTTAAGTTGTCGCTCCACAGCTCTAAGCCAATCATCAGCTTCTAGTGGGTCACTTGTATGAGAGAAAGTCGGTGGATGTCCCTTCATGAATTCACGATGCTTGTCTCTAGTTGGTGCTTGATGTGAGTTGGTGCACACATGAACAAGGGCCTCCAATAATTGAGTTTGTTTCACCAATGCTTGCTCTATAGTAGAAGGATTGAGTTGTTGTGGATTAGCATAGGGGGCATTCCTTCTATCACCACGTGAGGCACTTCTCCTAGTAGAAACCATTTGTTGGCAACATGCAACATAAGTATTGGTTGAATTCTATGATCCAAAAGTCACCAACATAATAAAACAGTCATTCTGAAATTTCTGGACGAGAACTAACAACAGCAGATCAGAAGAGCAATCATATCTCAAGTTCTAGAAGTCATATGAAGATGGGGTTTATATGTATGGAAAGTTTGTGAAATTTCCTACAACTTTTATGAAGAACACTTCCTGATATTCGGAGGTTAATTTAGTCTAAATCAGCCCACAACTGAAACTGTTCAGATTCTCAGTCCGCGCAGAAATTTCAACTTGTAAAGGTCATAACTCCAAAACCATAATAGATATGAAGGTAATTCCAGTGGCATTTGAAATATACAGAAGTTTACTTTGATCCATGAAATTGTCATGACTTTTGGACTTCCGTACTTTGAGATCTAATCCAAAGAACACAGACTGCTCTGAAAAACAGCACTCGTAGGGACGAGAAGAACAGAACCCACCCAACTATCTAATCATAATACTTATGGCTTAATACCATATCTAAGTGAAATTATGAAAATACTCCACAAAATCACTACAATCACTACAAAGATCCAAATCAAGCATGAGCATTAAGACAATCAGTCAATAACCAAAGATCACAATTCAAGCATTAAGACCCATTAACTTAACTTGCGATACTATCATTCCTGTTCTATTAAGGGTGAAACTCTAAATCTTCAACTTCATGCCACACAAGAATGAGGTAAGAGATGATTTCTAAAAGCATCCAAGGAGAAGACAAGAGGATAAAAATTAATAGGAACAAGGAGGGGATGAGTGTAATACCTCTGGTATTACGGATTAATTAATCCGCCATGTCATCATATTTAATTTAACTGCCTGCATGTGATTGTGCTTAGTGCCCCTAGAGTGATTTGGTTGTGCTCATGGTTGATTGTGTAATTAAACCCTAAAAGAAAATCTAAAGTTAAATTCAAATAGGAAATTGGTATTTAACCCTAATTTGATCCCAAAAACTAATTCAAAATCTATAAAGAATCTGATGAAAGTGTCTTAATGAAAGTTGTAGATCTTTTAAAATGGAACAACTTTTATTTTTGGATATTTTGAAGTTATGCGCTAGAAATTTGGATTAAATCCAAAACATTGACTTCAAATTCAAATTTGAAACATCAATTTAAAAAATATCAAGAATCTGACAAAACACCCTTAACAGAAGTTGTAGGGCTCAGCAAGTTGAACAACTTTCATGTTTACATATTTTCAACTTATATAGAAAAATTTGGAGAATTGCAGTGGATTGCAAATAAAATTCAAATCCTATTTTACCCCCTTTCTGTAGTTTCAAATTTAGACTAAATTTGAACTTGGTACACAAAGCAAAAGTGATCTGCATGAAATTTACTACAACTTTCGTATTTACCATTTTCACTGAATCGGATCATATAGGGCTCAATTGAATCATCTAGGGTTTGACCATAGCCACACAGCTACAGTATAGGGCCCTTACTGTGCACACCGTCCGTGCACGCGTGCGCCGTGATGCCCGCCGGCGTCGTTCGGCCGGGCAGCGCGCTGTCGCCGCCACACCAGTCCCGTTCGGGGGGCCCCGGCCAACCGCTCAATCCTATCCTTTCCACCCCGGGCTGCTTAAAGGCGACGAGTACCCCTCTCCTTTCTCTTCCACTCCGCTCGGCCGCCGGTGAGACCTTCCGGGTCCGAGAGAAATTCGCCACCTCTAGTCTACTTCCAACCAATTTGCCTCGTCGTCAATCCCACCACTCACCTGTGCACTGGTTGCTTCCGTTGGTGTGTGCTGTGGTGCTGTGCCGAGCCCGGAACGCGTGTTGTCGTCTTCGGGTGCGGTCGGAGCGCCGCCGCGGCCATTCTCCATGAGTCTAGTCTTCTGGGGTGAGCTCTGGACCCTTGCCTTGTGTGTTCCATTATCAGTGTGACCTGTGGTTTCTCATGCGCGAGTCGGTTTGTCTTTTGGTGTGCTAAGGTCGCCGGAACGGGAGGGTTGTCTCCGGTAAACGCCACTGCATCCGTTGCCGTCATCACGCTCATCACTCCGCTCCGCCTCAGTCTCAACCAGCCTTTGGTTTGGTCTCGTGGTGAGCTTCTGGACCTTGCCGACCCATTTTTCTACACGCTACCGCAACAACGTGGTCGGAACAGGGTTACCACACCACCGCGTCCGCCATGGACGGGCTTGAGCTCGTTGGAGGCGAGTAGGGTTCGGCCTAAGTGCGTTGGGCGGTCCGCTAGGTGCTAGAGTTCATGTTGACATGGTCGGTTTCGTCATTGTGGTCGCCAGCGGCGAGGTCCCGGCAAGCCGATGCGGGCGCGCGCGCGTGGGAGGCGTGCGTGGGGTTAGGGAAGGAGCTGACAGGGGGATCCGCCTATCAGTGTCCTCGCTAGCGTTGGCGTGGGCGGGCTTGCTCGGGCGGGTGAGCTGGGCCGGTCCGGCGTATACTTGGCCGAATGGGCTGATTTTGGTCTTTCGTTTTCTTGAGCGATTAAATGGATTTTTCTTTTTATTTTGTTAATGAATAGTGCTCCCCTTTTATCTTTTTGTAGGAATATTTTTACCGCTCCGAAAATCACCAAAATTTTGTGGATGCTCTCTGTAACATGTAATATTTAATAAAAATATTGAATGTATATGTTGAACAGTTTTTGTAGTAGTTAAAAATCACTAAGTTAAATTAACAATGCAACTTTGAGCAATTTTAATTAATTCCCTATAACTCCAAAAATCATAAAATTTGGTTTGGTACTGTTTTTGGTAAAAACCTCTCTGGTGATGAAGTTTAGTGTCAAATGAAAATAGTTTAGTTGTTTATTAATAAATGTTTGATTAATTGTTTAAGAAAAGGAATAGAAAATAAAGATAAATAAGATTTGTGTGATTTTTGAATTGATTGTGGATCTAGGTCAATCACCCTTATGACCTAGGGCAGGATGGATTAGAATAATCATGGTAAGCTTGAGATAGGGTTATGATCATGTGGGCATTATTTGTTATCGAATCATGTCTGTCATTTCATGTTGCATCGCATTGAAGCATTCATCATTGCATGCGTGTAGTGACCGGCAACGAAGAAGTCAAAGCTGAGGTTCCTACTGCGGAGGTGGTTCCCGAGGAGATCCAGGTCTTTGATATTTGTGGCACTGACCCAGACCCGACACTCTACGCAATCCAAATAAAGCCCCAGTGCATTTGCCCCTCCTTGTCTTTAAAAATGTTTTATCACTTGAGTTAATCTATGGCCTTCGGTTAATAGGAGTTGAGTGATAACCTATTGATGCATTACCTTTCCTTGACCACTAATTATACCCCGAGAACCTGATTTGATTAAATATTAAAAAATGCTTAGCCCTGCTTAATTGATTTAGATTTGCATAAAATGCTATTTTGAAATATGATGTTATGCAAAGAATGAATCATTGAAAGGGAAGGGTATGGTCTTCATTGTTGGTAGTATACTTGGCCAGTCCATTGTCATCAATGGGGATGAGTTTTCCAGGTGGTGGTCATATGTTTGGGTTAGAGTCCCAACCTATTGTCGCCAACGGAAAAGGGATGTGAAAACCGGGTGGTTACCAGGGTATTTGGGTTAGAGTCCCAATGCATGGTATCCAACGGAAAGTATTAGGGGCCGTTCGTTGTCGGCCTACTGTGATTGAGACTTTGCAACTAGCCACATACTACGGAAAGCCCTATCTCCAGTGGCTCTATTGCTTGAACCGACAATCACGTACTGGGAGTGGAGAGATGGCGAGAGTAGCATGTACCCTCGTGGCCGTCGTGCCTGGAGACGAGAGGAGTACTATGCTCTTGGGTGGCGTAGGACCGGTTAGGGGATAGAAAAGCCGTGGTAGATGGGGTTGGTATATGCAAGCTTAGGTGCTACATATGCAGTGTGGTTAGGGATCCCTAGCTGGGTATCAATCGATTCGAATCATCGTTGCTCCTCGGTTATGGAGACTTGATCCTCACACCTACATCAAAAAGTGGTTCGGAAGTAGGATGCTTTTGAAAATGAATAAGTAATTGGATTTGATGGATTTATTAGAAAGAATTGTGAAATATTAATACTGACTATTAATAATTTTGATTAAAATACTGAAAGCAGGATTAGTAAAGCTTCTTTCGCAAAATATCTTGACTCTTGTAAAAGCCTTACCTTGAGTACCCTCAGCCTGCATTCCTGAGTCTCATTTCTTTTTCTTAGTCAGGTAAATCTTGCAGAGTACCCCAGTACTCAGGGTTTGTTAACCCCCTTGCAGGTAGTCAGCAGCAGGAGGTCTGTCTTGCCCCTTGGTGTGTGACCATCATCCAGGATAGCGAGGAAGAGTGAAGTGGAGATGTGGGCAGGGTTCGTGGTACTATCGATCTTATTATGTTATGTTGTTGTTCTACTGCTACTGTTACTATTTGAACTATGGTCTGTAATATCTGCGTTTGAATTCTATTTGAACAACTGGTTTGTAATCTAAGTACTATTTAAATCTTCCGCACTTTTACTCTAATGTATTTTATTCTGAAATATTGTAATCCTGTAATGGTTTCGCAATGGGATCCTGTCGGAGAAACGGGTGCTGATGTAACCCGGCAGATCCTCCTAGATCATCTGGGACACGGGCCCGGCTATCAGAGGTCATTAGTGACATTGACAGGTGCCTGTGGGCCATGTGATTTTGGCAGTTCTATTATAGTTGGTATCAGAGTGTTCCATTGCTAAATCATTACGGTATTACTTTGCAAAACTTCAAAATATTTTGGATCATAAAAATCTAAATTGCTATTTTGGTCCAAATTGCTTATTCTTATCTTGTTCTGTAAAATAGTTATGGTAGCATGTGGAACAACTTTATTACTATCCCTATGTTAAATTTATTTATGCAAATATTTATCTTGCATTGATTTAAAATTCATAAGTACGATTCATGCATCATGTTAAATCATTATGTTAATACTTTCTCATTAAAAGTTAGGTATATGGGTTAGGATTTACCAAACCTATTCTTGCTAGCCTGTTATATCTTTGCAAATCCATACTTACCTTCCAGCTGGCACGCTGTAAGCTCACTGCTCGCAAGATGACGGGTCCTAGGGGAGTGCCGTGCCACCAGCTGGTGGCACGTGACGGAGAGGAGGCTTCCGGTAGCCGCCGTCCCTGCCGCAGTCGCAAGGAGCTGAAAGCAGAGATTAAGGAGCTTAAGAGGGAGGTGAAGCTCATGCAGGAGGACTTCAGAGTGGCTCGTGTTAACCACTACAGGGACGTGAGGTTGAACAACGAGCTGCGCCATGCGGTTGACCGTCTGGCTCAGGAGAGAGATGAGGCCGTGGAGCGTGAGGATGTGGCCCGTGCAAGGGCCCATTGGTATGAGAACTATATGGAGCACCTCGAGGGTTACAACGATGCTCTGTATGAGGAGGTCCACAGGCTCAACAATGAGTTCAACCCTATCCTTGTTCCTCGTGAGGAAGATCCCGAGGATGGCGTGGTGGTGGGGCCTGAGGAGGAGGAGTATGACGAGGAGGCAACCGAGGATGACCTTGAGGAGGCAGATGATCCCATGGAGGATGTGATCATGGAGGATGATGGCGAGGAGGAGGTGATCGTCATCGACGACAACTAGACTAGTCTTAGGACTAGGAGTGCCAGCCTATCTTTACCCTTTGTGTTGTAATGTTATGTGCCAAGAACCTTAGTTTGGGTTGGGAACTTTGTTAAGTATTAGCCGTGTTCTTTAAATATGGTTTAAGTCTTGTAATGTTTAAGTTTGAACCGCTACCATGTTTTGTTAAGTAATGTTAGTTCTAAATTTGGTTTGCAATTAAACAGATGCCTATCCATACTCGTTCAACTGGTACCTCCAAGGATGGAAACGCTCCCAACCCACCGCCTATTCCACCGACTTTGGCCGATGCTATTGCAGCCTTGGCCAATGCCGCCAATGCAATGGCGCAAAACAGGGACAACCGTGGAGGGCGTCATGGCCGCCGCGACGATGATGAGACGACATATGTGGATTTCACAGATACCCGTCCACCTGTGTTCACCAAGGCCGATGAGCCATTGGAAGCTGATGATTGGCTCCGCACCATGGAGCAAAAGTTCAGCCTGATTCACTGCAGAGAGATACAGAAGCCACTGTTCGTAGCACAACAGCTGTGAGGTCCTCCAGCGCTTGGTATGCAAATCTTCTGGCAGGTCAGCCTGATGGACATCAAATGACCTGGGCTGAATTTCGTGAAACTTTTCGTGCCCACTACATTCCAGCTGGTGTTATGAAGATGAAGCTTGATTAGTTTCTGGCTCTGCAGCAGAAAGACTCTACCGTCATGCAGTATGTTGGGCAGTTCCGTCATCTAGCACAGTACGCCCCTGAGCACACCAACACAGATCAGAAAATGAAGGATTGTTTTATCAGGGGTCTGAATTATAAGATCCAGCGAAGCTTGTCCAACAACCTCCACTGCACCTACCATGAAGCTATTAACATAGCCATTACCTATGAAGAGAGTGACCATAAACACCAAGAGGAGAAGAAGAAAAAGAAAGCTGGGTCATCTAGCGGCTAGAAGCGTCAGAAACTCATTTACCACCCCACCCACCACTCTCGTCCACCCTACCCGTAGCAGCAGGTTGTTGTTCGCACTGCTGCAACCTCCCACACCTCCAACCAGCAAAACACCACCCAGCCGAATGCCCATGGTGTTTGTGTCACCACCCCGCAAGTCAACTACAATCACCCGTGCTACAACTGTGGTAAGATGGGTCACTGGGCCCGTGATTGCCCTTTTCCCAAGCAGTACAACCAAAATGCTCAGAAGGGTCATGGCCATCAGCAGCAGCAGAATTAGCAGCGTGGTCATCAGTAGCATGATCAGAAGGGAAAGGTGGTCAAGAAGGCAGGCGACGTCTACTACACCCAGGTTGATCAGATCCCCGAGGGTGAGCCTGTCATGATGGGTAGGTTCCCTGTCGCAAGTCATCCTACAATTATGCTTTTCGATTCTGGTGCATCTCATTCATTCATCAATCGCACTTTTGTCGTCAAGCATGAGATACCAATTAGGGAAATAAAGGAAAATTTTCTAATACATTCGCCCGGGGGGCGTATAAATACTAAGGAGGTAGTGCAACAAGTACCTATAGAACTGGGTGGGCATATATTCCCTACCACCATGATAGTACTCAAGGATCAGGACATAGATGTGATATTAGGCATGAATTGGATGTATCAGCACAAGGCTCTCATTGACGTGTTGAATAGAACCATCAGGGTAAACTTGCCTAATAGTTCAACCCAACTCCTCATCCAACTCCCAATTCCTCAAAGAGCAGTGGGAAGAATATGTGCAACCGCAGTCAAGGAAGTGCAGGATATTCCGGTAGTCTATGAATTTCCGGACGTGTTCCCAGATGATTTGCCTGGTTTGCCACCTGATCGTGATGTGGAGTTTGGCATTGAGTTGAAGCCTGGAACAGCACCTATATCCCATAGAGCCTATAGGATGCCTCCAAAAGAACTGGCAGAGCTGAAAGTTCAGTTGCAAGATCTATTGGATAAGAGTTTCATTAGGCCTAACTCATCGCCATGGGGTTGCCCTACTATCTTTGTGAAAAAGAAGGACAAATCGCTCTGACTCTATGTCGACTACCGTCCACTCAATGAGGTTACCATCAAAAACAAATATCCTTTACCTCATATTGACCTACTCTTTGACCAACTAGCTGGAGCCAAAGTGTTTTCAAAAATTGACCTTAGGTCTGGCTACCACCAAATAAAGATCCATCCCGAAGATATTCCAAAAACAGCCTTCACCACGAGATACGGCCTATACGAGTACCTAGTCATGTCCTTTGCCCTAACCAATGCACCTGCTTATTTCATGTATCTAATGAACTCCATCTTTATGCCGGAGCTCCACAAATTCATGGTCGTGTTCATTGACGAAATCCTTGTCTACTCCAAAACCCCTGAAGAACATGCCAACCACCTCCGTGTTGTTTTGATTCATTTGAGGGAACATCAGCTTTATGCCAAGTTCAGTAAGTGTGAGTTTTGGTTGGACCGAGTTCCGTTTCTCGGGCATATTCTATCCACGGAAGGTGTGTGAGTTGACACGAGTAAGGTGGAGGAAATCTTAAATTGGAAGCCACCAACCACGGTACATCAAGTCCGCAGTTTCATGGGAATGGCGGGATATTACCGTCATTTTATTCTGGATTTTTCTAGAATAGCCAAGCCTATCACCAACTTGTTGAAGAATCAGGTCAAGTTTGTCTGGCCACTGGAATGTGAGAATGCTTTTCAGACTTTGAAGAGATTGTTGACCACTTCACCAATCCTGGCTCAACCTGACATTGAAAAGCCGTTTGACGTGTACTGTGATGCTTCGAGTACCGGTCTTGGTTGTGTCTTGATACAAGAAGGCCAAGTCATTGCTTATGCTTCACGGCAACTCAAGCGTCATGAGGAAAACTATCCCACCCATGACTTGGAGTTGGCAGCTGTAGTAAATGCCTTGAAGATCTGGCGTCATCATCTGCTAGGAAGTACTTGTAATGTCTACACTGACCACAAGAGCTTGAAGTACATCTTTACGCAAGAAGTGTTGAACATGAGACAAAGAAGATGGCTCGAGTTGATCAAGGATTATGATATTGAAGTACATTATCACCCTGGTAAGGCGAATGTGGTCGCCGATGCACTTAGTCGCAAGGTTCACTGCAATTGCCTGACAGTGAAGCCCCGAGATCTATCTTTGTGCTACAAGCTGGAAAAGTTAGGTATTGAAATGGTTACACAGGGTAGTCTAGCCAACATCAGCATTGAAACACCTATCCGAGATAAAACTATTGCTGCTCAAAAGGGGAACAACCAAGCGCATCAAGGAGAAAGTGCAAGACGGCAAGGCAGATTATTTCAGGATTGATGATGAAGGTGTTGTGTGGTTCAAGGATCGTCTGGTAGTCCCAAAGATACTTGAGTTGCATCAAAAGATCCTCGATGAAGCACATTTAACGAGATTCTCCATTCATCCAGGAAGCAACAAGATGTATCAGGACTTGAGACAGAAATTTTGGTGAACTAAGATGAAGATAGAAATTGCTCGGTATGTTGCACGGTGTGATACCTGTCAAAAAGTGAAAGCTGTGCATATGAAGACTGGGGGAGAGCTGCAACCATTACCTGTTCCTGCGTGGAAGTGGGAGGACATCAGCAAGGATTTTATCGTGGGTTTACCCAGGACAGCTAGAGGTTCTGATTCAATCTGGGTTATTGTGGACCGTCTCACGAAGCAAGCTCATTTCATACCAGTCAAGAAGGATTACAGGGCACCGACTTACGCGAAGCTGTATATTGAAAACCTGATGAAGCTGCATGGAGTACCGAAGACCATCGTTTCTGACCGACGTACCCAATTTGTCTCCAATTTTTGGAAGGTATTTCACAAGTCGTTAGGGACAAAACTTTTGCATAGCACAGCATATCATACGCAAACTGATGGACAGACTGAAAGAGTCAACCAAGTACTTGAGGACATGTTGAGGGCTTGTGCACTCAATTACACCAACACGTGGGATGAGTGTTTAGCTTTGGCAGAGTTCTCATACAACAACAGCTATCAAGAAATTATCAAGATGGCTCCGTTTGAAGCAGTCTACGGTCGTAGGTGTCGTACTCCGTTGAATTAGTTCGAACCAGGAGAAAGATGGTTCTACGGAGTCGACTTGGTTAGTGAGGCCGAAGAGAAAGTCCAACTGATACAGGAGAATTTGAAAGTGGCACAGTCACGTCAGAAAAGTTATGCTGACTAAAGGCGTTGACCATTAGCATTCAAAGTTGGAGACTATGTCTACTTGAAGGTGTCACCAATGAAAGGGGTCAACCGATTCGGGGTCAAAGGGAAGTTAGCTCTGAGGTATATTGGGCCGTTCCTGATTATAGAACGTGTGGGAAAGGTGGCTTGCAAGTTGCAATTGCCGGAGCACCTCTCTGAAGTACACAATGTGTTCCACGTGTCGCAATTGAAGAAGTGCCTTCAGGGTGCCCGACCAAGTTGTTGATGTTGAAGGAGTGGAACTCGAACCAGATCTAACATGTTCCGAGTATCCAATTCAAGTCTTGGATTGAAAGGATCAAGTTACCTGAATAACTACAGCCAGGTGGTACAAGATCCAGTGGAGCCAGCATTTCGAATATGAAGCCACTTGGGAATCGGAAGACTATCTCGCAGAAAATTTTCCCGAATTTTTCGCTACTCTGTAGATGTAAGGTTACAAGTTGTGTAATGTATAAACTCTACTACTCGTCTAGTGATCAAGGTTGAATTAGGTTAATTGTTACATTTTCTTTTCCATTACTTTGTTTCAAGTCTTAGTTTTATATCAAATCTCAGGACGAGATTTCTTTTAGGGGGGAAGGCTGTAATACCTCTGGTATTACGGATTAATTAATCTGCCATATCATCATATTTAATTTAACTGCCTACATGTGATTGTTCTTAGGGCCCCTAGAGTGATTTGGTTGTGCTCATGGTTGATTGTGTAATTAAACCCTAAAAGAAAATCTAAAGTTAAATTCAAATAGGAAATTGCTATTTAACAATAATTTTATCCCAAAACCTAATTCAAAATCAATAAAGAATCTAATGAAAGTGTCTTAATGAAAGTCATAGATCTTTTAAAATGGAACAACTTTTATTTTTGGAGATTTTGAAGTTATGCACTGGAAATTTGGATTAAATCCAAAACATTGACTTCAAATTCAAATTTGAAACATCAATTTAAAAAATATCAAGAATCTGATAAAACACCCTTAACATAAGTTGTAGGGCTTAGCAAGTTGAACAACTTTCATGTTTACATATTTTCAACTTATATAGAAAAATGTGGAGAATTTCAGTGGATTGCAAATAAAATTCAAATCCCATTTTACCCCATTTTCTGTAGTTTCAAATTTCGACCGAATTTGAACTTGGTACACAAAGCAAAAGTGATCTACATGAAATTTCCTACAACTTTTGTATTTACCATTTCTAATGAATCGGATCATATAGGGCTCAATTGAATCAACTAGGTTTGACCATAGCCACACAGCTACAGTACCATGCCCCTACTGTGCACGCCGTCCATGCACGCGTGCGCCGCGATGCTCGCCGGCGTCGTCCGGCCGGGTAGTGCGCTGTCGCCGCTGCACCAGTGCCGCTCGGGGGGCCCTGGCCAACCGCTCAATCCCATCCTCTCCACCCTGGGCTGCTTAAAGGCGACGAGTACCCCTCTCCTTTCTCTTCCTCTCCGCTCGGCCGCCGGTGAGACCTTCTGGGTCCGAGAGAAATTTGCCACCTTCAGTCCACCTCCAACCAATTCGCCTCGTCATCAATCCCACCACTCACCTGTGCACTGGCTCCTTCCGTTGGTGTGTGCTGTGGTGCTGTGCCGAGCCCGGAACGCATGTCGTCGTCTTCGGGTGCGGTCGGAGCGCCACCGCGGCCATTCTCCATGAGTCTAGTCTTCTGGGGTGAGCTCTGGACCCTTGCCTTGTGTGTTCCATTATCAGTGTGACTTGTGGTTTCTCATGCGTGAGTCGGTTTGTCTTTTGGTGTGCTAAGGTCACCGGAACAGGAGGGTTGTCTCCGGTGAACGCCACTGCATCTGCCGCCGTCATCACGCTCATCACTCCGCTCCGCCTCAGTCTCAACCGGCCTTTGGTTTGGTCTCGTGGTGAGCTTCTGGACTTTCCTGACCCATTTTTCTACACGCTACCGCACCAATGTGGTCGGAACAGGGTTACCGCATCCACCATGGACGGGCTTGAGCTCGTTGGAGGCGAGTCGGGTTCGACCTAGGTGCATTGGGCGCTCCACTAGGTGCTAGAGTTCATGTTGACGCGGTCGGTTTCGTCGTTGTGGTCCCCGGTGGCGAGGTCCAGGCAGGCCGACGCGGGCGCGCGCGGGGGAGGCGTGCGTGGGGTTGGGGAAGGAGCTGACAGGCGAGGTCCGCCTGTCAGCGTCCTCGCTGGCGTCGGCGCGGGCGGGCTGGCTCGGGCGGGTGAGCTGGGCCGGTCTGGCGTATACTGGGCCGAATGGGTTGATTTCGCTCTTTCATTTTCCAGAGCGATTAAATGGATTTTTCTATTTATTTTGTTAATGATTAGTGCTCCCCTTTCGTCTTTTTGTAGGAATAATTTTACCGCTCCTAAAATCACCAAAAGTATTTGTGGATACTCTCTATAACATGTAATATTTAATAAAAATATTGAATGTATATGTTGAATAGTTTCTGTAGTAGTTAAAAATCACTAAGTTAAATTAACAATGCTAATTTGAGCAATTTTAATTAACTCCCTGTAACTTCAAAAATCATGAAATTTGGTTTGGTACTATTTTAGATAAAAACCTATGTGTTAATGAAGTTTGGTGTTAAATGAAAATAGTTTAGTTGTTTATTAATTAAATGTTTGATTAATTGGTTGAAAGGACCATGACGCCTAAGAGGTGGGGGGTGAATTAGGCGACTAAAAACTTTACTTCTAATCTATGGCCTCTTTTTCTAAACCTTAGCAAAACCAATTTATGAAATAAACTATCCAATGTGCAACTAAGGTTTTGCTAAGTGTGTTGCTATCTCTACCACAAAAAGGTATGCAACCTAGGTTCCAACCCTATCAACTAGCCTATCAACTAAGTTAGAAAGGTAAAGCACACAACCAAGGAAGCAAGTAAATGCGGAAGGTAAAGATGAGGTAGAGATGCAAACTCCCGTCGACAACTCCGGTATTTTTACCGAGGTATCGAGAAGCGCTCAAGCTTCCCCCTAGTTCCTCGTTGGAGCCCCTCGCAAGGAATCCCTCGCAAGGGCCAAGCTCCCGGTCGGGTCACTCCGTGGATAGCCCCGGTCCTTCCCCACACACAAGTGGGTCTCCAGTGTGCCTCGCAAGGCAAGCTCTCCTCGGATGCTTCCCGCCGTCTTCACTATCAAGCTTCCGGCCGAACCGCCGCGGGCCTTGTTCCCTTTGGTACACGGTGGTGGCCACACCACAAGCGCGGTTGGTGTGATCTCACAAGACTACAAGCCCCGCCGAGTACAAGCACGGTGCACGCAAGCACCTTGGATCAACAGGTATGGAAACCTCACTAAACACTAGGCATAACCTAGAGCAAGCGCATAAGCGGTGGTCTAATCAACCTAAGCACTTCGCAAAGCACTTATGCTAATCACCAAGTGTATCACTAAGCACTATGCAAGTGGAGAGCTCTAGAATGGTGTAGCAACAACCTTGGAATGATTCCTCACTTCTCCACACCCTTCATAGCCAGGTAGGAGGTGTATTTATAAGCCCCAAAGCAAAGGTAGCCGTTGCATCATTCAATGGGCTTCTCTGCGAACCAGTCGGACCAGACGATGCAGGGGCGTCGGACCATTCCTCTAGCGTCCGATGCTTCTCCCAATTCGGCCGTTGTAGCACGCGATGCAGTCGCTGACAGGTGGGCCACCAAGACCGTCGGATGATAAACATTGGTCCGACGCTCTCCGTCGGACGACGTTCGACGCCTTTTTTTTCTTCTCTGATGCTCTCTGGAACCGTCGGACTGAGACGCCGATTGGTCCATCATCAAACACCAAAATCTATTATAAATGGGCCTAGGGTCCATTTTCCTTACATTGGTTAAGAAAAGGAATAGAAAATAAAGATAAATAAGATATTGTGTGATTTTTGGATTGATTGTGGATCTAGGTCAATCACCCTTATGACCCAGGGCAGGATGGATTAGAATAATCATGATTAGCTTGAGATAGGGTTATGATCATGTGGCCATTTTATCGAATTATGTCTGTCATTTCATGTTGCATCAGCATTGAAGCATTCATCATTGCATGCGTGTAGTGACCGGCAACAAAGAAGTCAAAGCCGAGGTTCCTGCTGTGGAGGTGGTTCCCGAGGACATTCAGGGCTTTGATATTTGTGGCACTGACCCAGACCCGACACTCTACGCAATCCAAGGCAAGCCCCGGTGCATTTGCCCCTACTTGTATTTTAAAATGTTTTATCACCTTGAGTTAATCTATGGCATTAGGTTAATAGGAGTTGAGTGATAGCCTATTGATGCATTACCTTTCCTTCACCACTAATTATACCCCGAGAACCTGATTTGATTAAATATTGAAAAATGCTTAGCCCTGCTTAATTGATTTATATTTTCATAAAATGCTATTTTGAAATATGATGTTATGCAAAGAATGAATCATTGAAAGGGAAGGATATGGTCATTCATTGTTGGCAGTGTACTTGGCCAGTCCATTGTCATCAATGGGGACGGGTTTTCCATGTGGTGGTCATATGTTTGGGTTAGAGTCCCTAACTTATCGTCACCAACGAAAAGGGATGTGAAAACCGGGTGGTTACCATGGTATTTGGGTTAGAGTCCCAATGCATGGTATCCAACGGGAAAGTATTAGGGACCGTTCATTGTCGGCCAGCTATGATCGAGACTTTGCAACTAGCCACATACTACGGAAAGCCCTATCTCCTGGTGGCTCTATTGCTTGAACCGACAACCACGCACTTGGAAGTAGAGAGATGACGAGAGTAGCGTGTACCCTCGTGGTCGTCGTGCCTGAAGACGAGAGGAGTACTGTACTCTCGGGTGGCACAATACCGGTTCAGGGACAGAAAAGCTGTGGTAGACGGGGTTGGTATGTGCAAGCTAAGGTGCTACATGTGCAGTGTGGTTTGGGATCCCCAGCTGGGTACTAATCGATTCGAATCGTCGTTGCTCCTCGGTTATGGAGACTTGATCCTCACACCTACATCAAAAAGTGGTTCGGAAGTAGGATGCTTTTGAGAATGAATAAGTAATTGGATTTGATGGATTTATTAGACAGAATTACGAAATATTAATACTGACTATTAATAATGTTGATTAAAATACTGAAAGCAGGATTAGTAAAGCTTCTTTTGCAAAATATCTTGACTCTTGCTAAAGCCTTACCTTGACTACCCTCATCTTGCATTTCTGAGTCTCATTCCTTTTTCTTAGTCGGGTAAGTCTTGCGGAGTACCCCAGTACTTAGGGTTTGTTAACCCCGTTGCAGGTAATCAGCAGCAGGAGGTCTATCTTGCCCCTTGCTATGTGACCATCATTCAGGATAGCGAGGAAGAGTGAAGTGAACCTGTGGGCAGGGTTCAGTGGTACTATCTATCTTATTATGTTATGTTGTTGTTCTACTGCTACTGCTACTATTTGAACTATGGTCTGTAATATCTGCAGTTTGAATTCTATTTGAACAACCTGGTTTGTAATCTAAGTACTATTTAAATCTTCCGCACTTTTACTCTGATGTATTTTATTATGAAATATTGTAATCCTATAATGGTTTCGCAATGGGATCCTGTCGGAGAAACGGGTGCTGATGTAACCCGGCAGATCCTCCTAGATCATCTGGGACACAGGTCCCAGCTGTCAGAGGTCATTAGTGACAATGACAGGTGCCTGTGGGCCATGTGATTTAGGCGGTTCTGTTACAATGAGTATCAAGATAAGGTGTAAAATGTAGCAGAAGATATCAAGGTTCATGGAACAGAAATTGCATAGCAAGATATAGACCTTAGAATGACCATTTTCTAACTAGGCCTTACGTCCTACAGTCGACATAGATCTGATACCACTTTGTAACAACCGGTTTTAAGGATAAAACCAGATACAGAACATATGTGTGCCCAAAATCAAAGTTCACACATATAGCTACAAATGAAGGGATAATACCAAAGACAATGCCTTTATTATATAGCGCATAAGTATTAAGTACAAAGACATAAGCTTACATCATATAATCTATTATAGTTCTAATCTTCTGGCGAAGCCTCCACACCATAGGAACCGTCAACTGGTTGATCACAAGCCTAACCATCTTGGTCTTCAACAAATCCTCCATCTGGTACCCATCCGAGGAATTTTCCAAAGTAATATAAAAGTAAAAGCATAGCTGTAAGCAAACCACCGCTTAACAGGCATAATATGAGGGGATGCAGGCTCAAAAGGCTTGACATGGCTGGACTGCGGTAAGCACTTTTAATTGGTCAAGTTTAACTCATTAGAACACTATGTAGCCATGTTATGCTTAAGCTCCCTAATATTTAATAGTAGTTATTGATATCAATAATTCCATAGATAACCAAAGTCATCCATAACAAACTATTCAGTAAGGATCTAGGCTGCTCATGACCACGAGCACAGCTGTTATAACAGTTATACACTCTGCAGAGGCTGTACACTTTCACCATAAGTCGTGGTTCCCATATGCCAAGGGTCATGACTCCCATATCACCTCGCCAAGGAAGTGCGGCAATGGTACACTACGAAGCTTTCCCCAGCCAGTCTAGTAAATAGCAACCGCATAAGGTGTCAGTTGGCCGCCCGCCTTGGAGCCCAGGCACAATTTACCGCAGCACTATACACACTTTTTACAGGACAGGACCCAAAACCATCATAGCACCGCCCTTAGCCCTTCCGGTAAGCCGCTATAAAACTAGAAAGAACAAGGTACTTGACTAAGACTAGAGCCATGTGGTCCTCATGGTTGTACTGTAAATCCTGGGTTGCCGCTTAAAGATGAGTCCTTATGGAGTTCCATATTGCTAAAAAAAACATCTTTTAATCACAAGTTGCATATAGCATTAATCAATTTCATGTTTCCTTTATTGTTGAGCAAACTAAGAATCTAACCACATGCATAAACCCATAGCTAAACAAGGACAGGTTAACAATATCAAGGTAGATAGACTCCAGGCAATTCATCAACACATGCATATGAAATGTATTGCATTAAATGTGAATAGGTAGTCAAGGAGCCTCATATTATACTTGCCTTTAATCCGTGTATTGTTGCTGGTATTGATCTTCGAGAAGTGCTCCGGATCACCAACACAAAACTCTGACTCTACTCGAGATCAAAAAGCACCACACAAGCATCCATACATTCATGCATAGCAACAAATAGGAATTAATTAGAATAGTACACCAATCAATATAAAAAGAATTTGAAAAGGTTTTAAAATCATTCTACGTGTCGCTAGGAACACATAGACGTGACGATCACTTAAAATGGAGCTACGGATTGAAAGATATGGCTATTCAAAGTTAAAGAGATTAAAATAATATTAATAATTTATTTAAAGTACTTAAACATGATCATTAACCCTACCACTGCGTCGCTTACAGAATTATGAATCTAACAAGACTTGAACGGGTAAAAACGGAGTTAAAGCGACGAAGATATGACCTAATCAATGTCTAGTGGCATTGCTATGAATAGATGGAACTTTATTTTCGAATAAAAATAAATAAAACCTGATTTAAACCAAAATAGGGACGGCGGGCACTAATACTCAGATCTGCAGGGGCTAAACTAAGAATAAAAGGACTAAATGGTAATTACTTTTGAACTACCACGGATCACGGGTTTATTTCCAGAAATACGAGGGTTGTTTTGCAAAATGACAAGGGGCTGCCGGCGGTTGTTGACAGTTACTAACGCTATCAAAAGAGTATAGCCAAATCTATCCTTCAGTAGTGGTAACGATACTTCTCAACGCAAGCACGGGGGTTGTCAATCCCTATGCTGAAAGTATGTGGTTGTTGACACTTCTAACGTTGTTATTAGGAATAAAGTTATTTCTAGCAACTACGCCAAAAATGTTATGGGTAGCTCGATAGGATAGGTGCTGGGATTCTGCAAGCGCACTGAACTATCGTGTAGCACTTTACCTTGGAGTACCAGGTGTCGAATTTATATTTTCCCAAAGGAAGGCGGGGTTTGTGATTCCAAGGATCTGATAGTCAAGGATCTAGATGTGGATAAATGGGGTAATAACCTTAGTAAGGATAAACCAATGAAGTATAACTAAGATAGAAACACACTAGGATAGGTTGAGGAAGCTCTGGAGTTTATGGGAGAACTCTAACTCAGTAAAAGATCAAGTGATTGTTATACCAAAGAGATTGCTATACTCGAGACACGCAAAGTCCTAAACTCGCCGGGGTTCGACTGATTAGGCACCGTACGTCCACAAGTCCTACGCTGATAAAACCAGACTGAACGTGGTGGATCCAGAGCATTCTAGGGCTGTCACCACCTAGAACCTACCACTACTATCCGTGGGTCTAGCCGCACTCAAGGGTAAGATTATAGCCTAAGCACCTCGCTTAATCTATAAAGCTTACTACTCTAACAACTCTGGCCAAGAAATTAGAGCACTCTAACCAAGCAATGAGACAAGTATGCAACTGCTTAAAGTATGACAATAAATAAATGAAGTAGGGGATTTTTATTACCGATAAGAGTGAAAAACACCACAGAGGAGGTCGCCGACAAGCCCGGCTCCTCCACAGACTTCCTCCTTCTCCCGACTTCTCTCACTACTCTACTCTTCTCTAGCTAGCACTATTCCTAAGAGTAGAGCTTCGTTAGAGAGAGAGAGAGGAGCTACATACTGACTATGAGCTGAATCTCTAGTGATTTGCTCGTGGTGTTTCTCCTTACAAGTGAGGAATCAAGTCCTATTTATAGTGTAGGAGTGCTCCAGGGGTACTTGTAGGGGTTCTGGAAGTCGGTGGTGCGCAGGAGCAGGGCGGGCGCCCTCCAAGGGGGGCGGGCGCATCCTTAGATGCACTGCCTTGCATCCTACGGCCCTCCTTCACCCTCAAGGGCGGTTTGTAAGGTCGGTTGGAGCTCAGAATTGGCGGTTTGCAACCCCAGGAGGATGACATGTGGGTCCTTCGATCCATGGCACATCTCTTGATCACCATTAGATGAAAACCGACTTCATTTGATGGATTGAATGACTCTTGGACACCTCCCCTCGGATTGTGGACGTGGCATCCGGTTTGGACAGGGCGGGCGCCCTGTTGGTAGGGCCACCGGACCCTTGTGTCTTGCTTCTGAGCCGTTGATGTTATTTCAACGTGTCATAGACTATTTGGGAGGATGGCACACAGATCGGTGAGGTGGCATGCCCATTTGGCAAATTTCATAGGGCAGGCGCCCTATGTAGGGGGCGGGCGCCTCCGCTCTGGCTCCCATGTGGTAGATGAGGTGCTGAGTTGTCATGGTATGCTTCGTTTTTGCCTGTTTTCTCTATTTTTCCTGCATATACAAGATTTCTCCAATGACATGTAGAACTAGGTAAGTTTTAAGGTGAGTTCTTTGCATTTCACGTGGTTTTACCTTAATTATGGGTGAAATGTTGATGGTAAAATAGGGTGTCAGCGACCGTCAACAGCGGTTGACCCTGCTGGCTGCTACGTGGCAACGCGAGATTGGATGACCGCGGTGGACCAGGTGCACGGCTCTGTGGTGGACAGCTACGGTGGACCTTGTCCACACTGCGCGGTGGACCGAAGGGGTATTCGCCCCTGGCCAGAACAGAGGACCGGACGGTGGCGCCAATGTCGACGGTGAGAAGTTCGCCGGAACTTCACTGGAATCAAGATTTCGGGCTCAGTTTTCAAAATTGAAAGCATGGTTAGGTTCACGGGACCAACGCGAGCTCACCTAGATACCTATCGTCGGCCGGGATGGACCAGAGAAGGCGCGAGGCAGGACAGGGCAGATGGCAACCTTCTTGCGCGGCACAGCAATGGTGCGCGCGAGATGGAGAGCAAAGGGAGGGCTCGGCGGCTTCTTCACCAGGACACGAAGCTCTGAAATCAGCCGCAGACGGTGGCGAGGCTTCCAGCGGCGTCCTCAGTGGCGGCGGGCGGCTCCTCCTCGCCGGTGAGATCCAAAGATGAGCGGCGGTGCTTTCTAGGGCTTGGGGCCGCTCGTAGATGGAAACTGGGGACGCGGAGGAGGCTTGGGATCCTTATAGGGTCCTTGGCGTGATCCGTACATGGAGAATCCCGGGGAAGTTGGGATGGCGGCGGTGATTTTCATCGAGCAGAGCAGTTCCTGCCGTTCACGGGAAGAAGGAAGGTGGGGGCGCTAACCTATGGGCCCGTGGTTGCAGTGGAATACAGAGAGAGAGAGAGGGGCAGAGCTGGGCTGCTCGGCCTGGGCTTGTTTGCGCCAACAGAGAGAGGTGAGCAGGCCGGGCTGACTTGCTGCCTAGGCCGAAATGAAGGAGTGGGAGGGAAAACAGAAAATCCCTTTCCTTTTTATATCCAAACCATTTTCAAAAAGGGTTTCAAATGATTTTGAATTGGTTTGAAGTTGTATAAAATCCAGTCAGCAAATAAGATTAAATGCAGCGGCATGTATCACACACATTTTGCTAACTCTGTGTTGAATTTTAATTCAATATAAATTAGTATTTTTCCTTGGTTTAAATGTGCACAAAATACATAATTAAATCAATTTAATTCTATTTCGAGAAATGAAAATTTTAGGGTGTTACAGCGGCGGGGATGATTGCAGCAACAAGCTCATGGTGCAGTAGCGCATATGATGGGTGAGCGTGGGGGCGTGCTACTGTCCGCCCTGGTCAGACAGCAGCGCTTGTCCGACCAGAGAGGAGAGCGCAACACCGCCGCGCCGTTGCCCCATCCTTCTTCCTCGCGCCGCCCCTCGCCCCTGTTCATCTTCCTTCTTGCGCCCCTCACCCCGTCGCTGCCCACCGCCCACGCCGCGGCGTGCTAGAGCTCGCCGGAGCTCCAGCAAGCTAGGGCCGAGCCCTAGCTCGCCGCGGAGCCCCCCGTCTTCCCTCCCCGTCCCCAATCCTGTCGCCATCATCGTCGGTCGCCTGAGCTCCGCTCGCCGCCACCATGGCCGGAGCGCCCCCGCCCCGACCTTCCCGGCCGCCTCCACCGCCGACAGGGCCCCTAAACTGGCCGCCTCCATCCCCAACGCCTGGCCGACCTTCCTCCCCGGGCCCCCTTCCTTCTATACCCGCCGGAGAAGTGGCCGGAGAAAGGGGGCGAGCGCGCGTCGGGGCAGCGAAGATGAACAGTAGCACGAGGAGGGGGTGGTCGGACGGCGCTTCCTGTCCTGGACAGATTGGCCGCGAGCGTGGGAGTAGGAAATATTTTTTGAGATAGAGAGATGGTGAGATGCGGAGAGGAAGTAGGCTTATTGGGTCGGTAGCGCGCAGGCTATGATAGCAAGTCCTGGTGAGGCCAAACCTCCCAGCATGGACCTGATATACTGTGGGCCAGCTGGGGTGCACCTTTTACACAGCCCATTTCAGCGGACAATAGCTGCAATTGGATCATTGGATGAAGACGCTTTTTCTTCCTTGTTTTCTGAAATAGAACACAAACACAAACACACACCAGAAATAAGTAGAGGCTGTTTAGTTGGCAAAAAGTTGCCAAAAATTACACTGTAGCACTTTCGTTTGTATTTAACAACTTTTGTCCAATCATGTCCTAAGTGGACTCAAAAGATTTATCTCGAGAAAGTTAGGCAAAAAGTACAAACATGCAATAGCTGCTACTTCATTTAATACTTCATGCGTGTAAAGGACAATCGATGCTTCACGCATGCGTAAAGGACAATCGATGTGACGGGGGATCTTACACATATTTGGAACTAAATGGGGCCGCGTAGTGTCATTTTGATGTTCAGTGGAATATGTCCTCTTGATTTAGATTAGAACTAGGACTAGAATAGAGTAGAGAATTTGTTGAGTATATGGTATGCAACATGCCACACCCCGACAGGTCTTCACAAGGAGCTTTGCTGGCGTGGGTGCTACCACTGGTCCTGTGGTGCATGGACACTATGGTTACAGGAGACATGGCGCATGTTTCACCAGCAAGACAATAATGTACGTACTACTGCTCCCTGCCTGTCAATGGGCTGGTCACTGGTTGTGTATCTGCCTGATGACTGGCTGACTCCAAAAGGACGACACAGGCTCAGGTGGGCATCCAGAGTAATCTCTCGGTTCCTAAATATTTATCGTTCTCGCGTTCCGACAAATAATTTTGTTTAATTTTATATAAAAAGTTATTAATATTTATGACATAATTGATATCATTAGATAGATTTTTTAATATAGTTTTTCATAAATTTATTTGGAGATACAAATGTTACACATATTTTCTATAAATGTAGTCGACACAGAAACTATAAACGACACATTAAAAGAGGTAGAGGGAGTAGTACTATGGACAGTAGTACTAGCATCTTGGATGCCTTCCTTGGTGATTGGAATGGATGTGTTTTGGTATGGTTTTCGTCGGTGACTCAATTCGGCTTTGGCATTGCCTTGTTTGTTATTGTTTAGAGCGGCAAGGCAGACCGTTGCTTACATATTGGCATTCATATTACCGATCGGATCTACAAATAATGGTTGGCACCCTCCTGCCACACATTGCCTACTTTTGGAAGGAGCACAAATTCATAACAAGAATCAGTTGTGCATATCGGGTCACTGTTGAAGAGTAATCTCAAGGCAGACAATGGTGCATGATCACAGGTAGACATTCTCATCAGCCATGATTGCTCCTCACATTTTCTGAAAAATAATTAGTGTGGTACTGGAAATTACAATGGCCACGACAAGTATGCGTGATCTCAGGACGTAGCTCATTGTTAATTATGATGATGGGGCACATGCCATGCATGTGCATGGTGCAGTGAGCATTAATTATTCGAGTGACACGTACGTGCTTCTCTATATCTCTATCTGGACGGAACACTGCGTAGATGAATGCGAATGTTCCACATCGATGATATTCAAAATCTGAATAACTGGCTGTTAAATCACGCGGAGATCGGAAATAGGTTCTCATAAGCTGTAAGCATCAGTTTAAAAATCTTTACTAAGATGACTACTAAGGCTCCAACTCGGTGGTTGATCATGTAATAAGCCTAACTCAATCAGCTTTCGCGAGAGGACTTCACCAAAAGAAACTTAATGGGGGTAATTCTCAAAGTAGATTTTGAGAAAGATTATTAAAATGTGAGATGGCCTTTTCTTGCTACAAAATGAAAGGGTTTTCACCTACATGGATAAAATGGGATGAGTCCTATATCATAGGTGGTACACTACTACAGAACAGGCCATTGGTCGATGTCCAAAATCACAATAGTCTCGACGAATTTTGCGTCCGGGACAAAAAAAGATCTTTAGTCCCGATTGAGAACTCCTAACGGGACTAAAAGTCCTGTGCCCAACGGATATGGTGTCAGAATTCTGTAGAGGGACTTTTAGTCCAGGTCCGTGTTACAAACCGGGAACATGATGCGTGCAACTCGTAAGCCTCCGCCACTAACTGACTATGACCGCACTCTCACCAAGTCATATGAGGAGTCGCTAAAGAAAAAGAAGAAAGCAAGGAAATGTGTTGATTAGCTAGGGCAACAAGAGCAGCAATCAATGCCCCCACTATTTATTGGGAATGAATATGGTTCATACTTAGACAAAATACTCAGAAATGTGCCTTTGGATCAATTTGATGAATTTTTCAAATGTAGTGGTATTACCTTGTCCCAAATGCTCAGCGATTCAGAAATCCCAAAGGCCCCGGTAGTTGATACTTGGAAGATTTATGAATATGGCAAGAGTTATACAACCATGCAGCCCTAAGTGAATTTGGTACGCAAATGTACTTGTTAAACAAGTGGTATATGGAGGCATGTGACAGGAAAGAGGCATGGATTCAAGTCAGAATTAGAAACCATCATTACTTCCGTGGCGATGACATTATTTTAGTTCAGTTTAATGAGCTACACCAGCAATGCCACATGGACGCTCTAGACAAATCTCTCATTAGCTGTTTTTGTCTGTAAGTGATTCTTTCTTTTTATAATCTCACTCTAGCATGTATATATATAAGTTATTATCCTCACACTAGCTATCGTGTCTATACATATGTACATACCAGATGAAAGAGCTCCGAAGTAGGAAAGACACAGCGGCTGGTTTTATTGATCCATATATTGTATTCAAAGACCCGCTGACTCCAAAAACTATCTGGAAACCTGACACGGAGAGGAATCTCATGAGGTTCTTCGTGAACCAAAAGGACAAAAGATATATACTCCTCCCCTACAACTTTAAGTTAGTGTGATTATTTAATTACTCAATATGTATATATTTATTTACTCTATACTTAATAAGTTATTCTGTGCCTATGTATGTCTATATATAAACACATGCAGCTTTCACTGGATACTGATAGTCTTCGATTTGCCCAAAAGTAATTTGTATATCTATGACTCGTTGAGAAAATCGCAAGCTGATTAACAAGATATGATAGACATTATCCAGGGGTAATTTTGATCTATCGCCCAACCATTACATATAAATATTGATTGCTTCGTTCTCTTAAACTATGCAATAGTTGATTACCAATACAACCATTTTTGCTTTATTGGGCAGGGTTTGGGAAGGGTTTATTCAGGGACACCGCAAGGATTTGAAAGAGCCACTTCATGTAGTCCTACTGGATGTAAGTTGTAGTACGTCCCCGCATCTTTACCTATTAGCATGCTTCAACTCATGCGCGGGATGACGAGAGTAATCTTTTTATCGTACAGTGGGTTATTCGGCAGTCACCGGGCAACAATTTGTGTGGATACTATGTTTGTGAGTTCATCATGGTGTACGTCAAAAAAAACTCCTATAGAGGACGTCAAAGTACGTAATATGTATATATATTACTCTCATAACTTTTTTGTTGATATATAATAAATGTTATATATATTAATACATTTCTCATTGGTACAAATTGAAGGCTAGGTGGTTGAAGAAAAAGACAATGCAAGAGGTATGCCTCAAAGCAATTCAAGAGATAATCGCAGGATTTCTTAGTGACCATGTCGTCAAGCCTGACACCGAGTTCTTCCATGACCCCAATGAAAAAATAAGGCCAAACAAAGATTACTAGTGAAAGCTTATTTCCGTTAACATTTTGTTGTAGCTCTATCTTGTAATTTTATGTGCATACCTATGTGAAACATATATGTAGCTCTATAATATATAATGTGTAGTCTCATACTTTATTTGTGTGTAATGCTTGAAACTTGATTATATTGCGCGCGCGTATACATATATTAGCAGTGAAGAATACGCATTTGAAAACCTATAGTAATTATAAAACCCAAATAAATAATGAAATGAAATGAGAAACCGAAAAAGCAAAAAAAAAAACCCTTTAGTCCCGGTTAGGCACGTGGCCTTACCTGGTGAACCTTTTAGTCCTGGTTGGTAATACCAACCGGGACTAAAGGTGTTCTTTTAGTCGTGGGCTATGAAACCGGGACGGAAGGGCCTACTTTTAGTCCCGATTTGCTAGTCCCGGCTCCTGACACGGGACTAAAGGCCCTTTAGGCCCGGGACATGAGCCGCGGCCTGCAGTAGTGGTAGTGCAGTAATCTATATCTCTTATAAAGAAAAAGTCCACTACATAGTCTTCCACATCATCATTGTAACTGTCCATTGGATCATGTGCTTGTGCTTCCGGTTTTATTTATACATCCCTCTCTGGCATAGCCTTCCGTCCTTTTTCCTTCAGCTTCTCAATCCACCATCCAATTCCCGCGTACTGCCATATATTTTACCGTCTATCATGGGCGAGTTTGGGAACGGTTCCGCTTAGTGCAGTCATGGTCGGCACCCCTTTGTCCAGGCACGGACGTTCATCGGTGCATGCCTCCCACCATCACAGGTGAGTCCCAGATAGCTCCGCATGGTGTGCCGATCCTAATAACTTTGGATCACACCCTTGATAATCAGATCTAGAACAACCGGATAACTTGCTGCAAGTAGCAATAACTAGTGTAACCTTAAAAATAAAATTCGAAGCTAACCACAGACTTTAACTGGCAACCTAAATCGAGGATTCGTCCAACCATACTCCCAAAAAACTAACCAACGCACCCTACAATCAATCAGAAGATCTTCGAAGGGAGTAGGAACACCGATTGGGAGATGATGAAGCTACCGCTTCTGTAATCCCGCGAAAGAAACCACAAGAACAAAGGGGTAGAGTTCTCTCTCTGAATTTGTTTGCACACAGCTGAACGAAAGGGGTTCTGAATTTTCATTATCAAAAGTCTGACTATTGTTGGATGCATAGGTGTATCTATACTAGAAACTATTGGATTTAATATGGATTTGTTCATATTTTATTCAATTAAATAAAATAAATTCTAAGGCCATATAAATGCTGGTGAAAATGGTAGAATGAATATAGTTGATGACCAACAGGTAACGGCCATGTTTATGGTGGGGTTACTAGTAACTCCCATGGTTACGGCGATAACTCCCATGATTATGGTATTTGTTACTGGGAACTCCCACCATAGTTACTAGTGATTGATGGACGCTTCATGACGTCCAGATCCTCTCTTATTCATGCTCTACGCTCTGGCGTCTATATATACAGGCACTGGTGTTCATCCTCTATAAGACGTGAAAATCGAAGTAGCACCACTGTTCTTCTCTTGAGTTGTTTCTGAGTTTCTCCGTCCCGTTACACTGTGCGCACGGAGTGTCGGGAGAGCAGGTGCCTCCGGAACCCTCGTTCGCGTGAGATCCTTACATGGGGTGCACGGCGATTAGGTTTTTGGAGAGTGTTGATGGTCACTAACACCCTATTTTACCGTTAACATTTTACCCATAATCAAGGTAAAACCACATGAAAAGCAAAGAACTCAACTTGAAACTTACCTAGTTCCATATGTCCTTGGAGAAATCTTGTGTATGCACGAAAAATGGTGAAAACAGGCAAAAACGAAGCTTACCAAGACACCTCAACACCTCAGCTACCACATGGGAGCCAGAGGGGGCGCCTGCCCACTACATAGGGCGCCCGCCCTATGAATTGTGCCAAATTGGCATGCCACCTCACGGATCCATGTGCCATCCTCCCAAATGGCCTATGGCACGTTGAAATAACATCAACGGCTCAGAGACAAGACACGAGGATCCGGTGGCCCTATCAACAGGGCGCCCGCCCTATCCAAATTGAGTGCCACGTCCACAATCTGAGGGAAGGTGTCCAAGAGTCATCCAATCCATCAAATGAAGTCGGTTTTCATTCAACGGTGATCAAGAGATGTGCCATGGATCGAAAGACCCACATGTCATCCTCCCGGGGTTGCAAACCGCCAATCCTGAGCTCCAACCGACCTTGCAACCGCCCATGAGGGTGAAGGAGGGCCGTAGGATGCAAGGCGGTGCATCCAAGGGGGCGCCCGCCCCCTAGGAGGGCGCCCGCCCAGCCTCTTCGTGCCACCGACCTCTAGGACCCCTACAAATAACCCTGGAGCACTCCTACACTATAAATAGTACTTGAATCCTCACCTGTAAGCAGAAACCACTAGAGGATCACTAGCAAATCACTAGAGATTTATCTCATAGTCAGTAGTAGCTCTCTCTCTCTAACGAAGCTCTGCTCTTAGGAATAGTGCTAGCTAGAGAAGAGTAGAGTAGTGAGAGAAGTCGGAAGAAGGAGAAAGTCTGTGGAGGAGCCGAGTTTGTTGGCGACCTCCTCTGCGGTGTTCTTCACTCTTATCGGTAATATAGATCCCCTACTTCATTTACTTATTGTTATACTTTGAGTAGTTGCATACTTGTCTCATTACTTGGTTAGAGTGCTCTAATTCCTTGGCCAGAGTCAGAGTAGTAAGCTTTATAGATTAAGCGAGGTGCTTAGGCTATAATCTTACCCTTGAGTGCGGCTAGACCCATGGATAGTAGTGGTAGGTTCTAGGTGGTGACAGCCCTAGAATGCTCTGGATTCCACCACGTTCGGTCTGGTTTTATCAGCATAGGCTTGTGGACGTACGGTGCCTAATCAGTCGAACCCCGGCGAGTTTAGGACTTTGCGTGTCCCACGTATAGCAATCTCTTTGGTATAACAATCAATTGATCTTTTGCTAAGACAGAGTTCTCCCATAAACTCCAGAGCTACCTCAATTTATCCTAGTGTGTTTCCACCTTAATTATACTTCATTGATTTATCCTTACTAAGGTTATTACCCCATTTATCCATATTTAGATCCTTGACTATCAGATCATTGGAATTGCAAACCCCGCCTTCCTTTGGGAAAATATAAATTCGACACCTGGTACTCAAAGGTAAAGTGTTACACGATAGTTCTGTGCGCTTGCAGAATCCTATCACCTATCCTATAGAGCTACGCATAGCATTTTTGGTGCAGTTGCTAGAAACAACTTTATTCCTAGTAGCAACGTTATAGGTGTCAACAACCACATACTTTAAGCATAGGGACTGACAACCCCAGTGACTGCGTTGAGAAGTATTGTTACCATTGCTAAAGGATAGATTTGGCTACACTCTTTTGATAGCGTTAGTAACTATCAACAAGCATTTTTGGCACCGTTGTTTGGGAAGGCAACTGTTGAATTTCTCTTATTTGTGTCAAGTCTAGATAGTTATCTTTAGAATCACGAATATGGTCGAAAGGACCATCCGTGAATTCTCTGCACCTTCTGCTGCTAATATAGCAACAGGCCCTGGTGTCATAGAGGCGAACACTCGGTTCGTGTTAAAGCCTGCACAGATCACAATGGTTCAAGCTAGCCCACTTTGTGGCAAAACTCATGAGGATGCTAATGCACACCTCCAACACTTCTTGGAGATATGTAGCACCTTTATCATTAAAGGAGTAACCCCAGACGTAATTCGTTTGCGACTCTTTCTTTTCTCCTTGTTAGGAAAAGCCAAGCAATGGTTCTATACGAACCAAAATGATGTGAACACATGGGAAAAGTGTTCCAACTCTTTCTTAGTAAAATTCTTTCCTTTAGGCAAGACCAATGCTCATCGCAATAAGATCTCTAATTTCCAACAACAAACTGATGAATCAATTCCCAAGGCTTGGGAACGAATACAAGAGTATGTCGCTGCCTGTCCACACCAAGGTATGGAGTATTGGCTTTTGATCCAAAACTTCTACGATGGGTTAACCCCTCTTGATAGAAGCTATATAGATGCTGCCGCCGGTGGAGCATTCTTTTCTCTTAAAGTTTCAGATGCGAAGGCTTTGATCGAGAAAATGGTGTCCAATCAAGGATGGAACGAGGAACGTCTGCAACCGCGCAAGCGAGGTATGCATTCTTTAAAGGAAGCTGACATGATTGCAGGTAAAGTGGACTTACTAGCCAAAAGGCTAGAAAATTGCGAGAGTGTTGGCGGTCCTTAGCAAACTAAAATACAACATCATTTTAATACTAAAACAAATAGAAGGTAGAGCTTTTATCAAATCCTTCCATGAGTTTTGTTGTGTATATAACAGACAGGTTTGACACGTGGAAATGCATCAAATCCACAAGAAAGCGCACTTCTAGGAAACATATTCAGAGAAGGCGCAAAACCAAGAAAAGAAGAAAGCCCATCTCAAAACAATAAACTAGATCCATCTGTAACCACAGGAGAGGCCCAGGCCCAGGGAGCAACTAACCACCCGAACGCGGTTGCCAGCGGGCCCAGCAAGGGGACCGACCGCCCCCAGATGCGGCCGCCCCCCAGGTGGAGCCTTCCGGGCCCAGTCTTCGGAGGCGGTGCTCTAGGCGGTTTCCCAAGGGTGGTTTCACCTCCTTCCAATCCTGGAGACGCCCAAACCGCCCTACTCTAGCTATAAATAGATGGTGCTCCTTCATCACTTACACACACCAACATTTGGAGCACTACATACTTGTTCTCTCTAGTTTAGCAGTAGTAGAGCAAGGCAAAATTATCAAGGAGAGCTTGTCTCCTTGGAGGAATCAAGAACATCTTGGTATGAATATAATTCAGTTCTCCTCTATGAGCAAGTTATGATCTTATGTTTATAGCAATGCATCTAAATTAGAGTATAATCTTGTTCATATTATGATCATAACATATGAACTAGTTCATAGTCTATGTGTTATGTTATTGATGTGTTCATCAAAGTTCTTCATCGTTCATCAAATTAGTAGGAATAGAGGAAGAACTATGGATGGGATAATAATTCATTGTGCTATCATGGTTGCTTCTAGCCGAGCCAATCAATCCGAAGGGTTGGGGTCCCGGGAGGTTAGGAGTTGTTTCCAATTATGCGAGCATGGTGTTCGGGTATGCGGAGATCAGCGAATATATCGGTACCCCACCGGCAGAGGGGTAGGTGGGCAGGTGGTCACAGCCCTGTCCATCCCTAGCACTCCCCCACGTTTGGGTATTGAGTAGGAGTTCAGAAAGTCTCTATCGGCTGGCAGACCAGCTGCGAGGATCTCCCTTTCATCCCAGACATAGTCCTAATTCTAATCTTGCTAGTTAGATGTAAATGCTATTCTTTGTATAGCTGTATACGACTAAAGCCTGCTCAGTTAGTTGTATTCTTTTATTTTTTATTTTCCCTTTTTATCCTTGAGGTTGCTCCGATGCGTGTGTCCACTATCTTATAAACTTGATTTAACCCCTGTTTATGCTATGCCTACCTATGTATCCAAATAAGTAATCATGTTTATACCAAAGCTAGATGAAATTCATCATGCCCTCTTATGGGAAATTATAAATACGTCACCCTTAATACTCACGGGTTGAAATGCTACAATGATAGTTCTGTACGCTTGCAGAGTAATCTTATTTCTTACTGAGCTATCGATTGGCATACCTAAGTACCATTACTTAAGGATTGTAATTCTTGTGCACCCCACGGCGCCGTGTCACAGTTTTGCATATCGTAAGTAATGACGGTTAGGAATGCCAATCCGGCACTTCTAACTGCTATTACCAGACTGCATTACCTAGGCCGGTGCCTTTAAGGGCCAAGGGTTACCTTTCTGAAGAAATGATGGTTGGGAATGTCAACTTTCATTTGTACTATTATTATTATGGACGTACTTATATTCTATCCTTAGTAGCAATGCTAAGAAATGCCGACAAGCATTTCTGGCGCTGTTGCCGGGGATGGACTTTTAGTCTATCTTTTGTAACGACGTTAAGAAATGCCAACAAACATTTCTGGCACCGTTGCCGGGAAGGGCAAAAAGAAAATATAAACATCTAGCTTTGGCATAAACTTTGATTACAAAATAAGCATTGGTAGCCATACCTTAAGCAGGCTAACTTTGCTATTTTCTTCCTCTTTTTATTGGAATGAAAACAGGATAGTGTATGAGCGGTTTCAATCTGCCGGAAAACTTCGTTAAAAATCCAGAGGCACTCCTAAGGAAGAGAAGGCCTCGTACCATCTCTTCTTCTGCTACTCAGCCAGCAAACAAACCGGCCACTTCTGCACCATCCGCTACTATCACCATGGCCAAGTCACTCCGCGAGTATTCCACCCCCGCTGTTGCCAACATGCCCGTTGGGCCCGCTGTCAATATCGGGAATGCAAACTTTGAGCTTCGCACTGGCCTACTCACGATGGTGCAGGCGAACCAGTTCTGTGGTTTACCAAGTGAGGACGCAAACGCACACCTGCAAAACTTCCTTGAGCTGTGCGAGACCGTCATTCTTAAAGATGTCGCACAAGACAGCATCAGGTTCCGCTTGTTTCCCTTCTCCCTTTCGGGGAAGGCGAAACAATGGTTCTACCAAACCAAGGAAGCAGTCAACACGTGGGACAAATGTTCCGCGGCGTTCCTCACCAAATTTTTCCCCATGAGCAAAACAAATGTTCTACGGGGGAAGATATCTAACTTCCAGCAAACGTTACTCGAGTCCATTCCTGAGGCTTGGGAAAGGCTCCAGGAGTATATCCGGGCCTGTCCCCACCACGGGATGGAAGAATGGCTCGTGCTCCAAAATTTCTATGAAGGTCTCACGGCTATGTCTAAAGGGCAAGTAGATGCCGCTGCTGGAGGCGCGTTCCTTTCCCTCACCATCGAGAATGCCATGGCATTGATTGAGAAGATGGTGGCCAACCAAAGCTAGGGAGAAGGGTGCAAAACACAAAAAGGCATGCACACCGTGAAGGAGACAGATCTACTTGCCGCAAAAATAGAGTTACTAATGAAGAAACTTGAGGGACGTTCCACCGATCCTACCGCCGGCACCGTCCAGGCCATGGACTCACACATAACGTGTAAAGTCTGTGGAGATGTTGGCCATTTGGGGAACAACTGTCCCAAAACCCAAGAAGAAGCTTCATACGTCAACAACGGGTTTCGCCAAGATCAACAACAGGTAACGGGTGGAAGAGCCAGAATCGCCCCCAAGGTAATCCTTCCAATTTTAATTCAAATTTCAATTCCTCCCAACCTTCATTAAAAGATCTTATTATGGGACAAGCTAAAATAAATGAAAACCTTACAAACAAGCTTTGTCTCAATGATAAAATTTTTGAAACTATAAATACTAAGCTTGATAGCCTGTCCTTATCTGTTAAAAATCAAGTAAGTTTTAATAAAAGAATAGAAACTCAGATCGCCCAGCTTGTCTCTGCTGCTAAATCTGCCATACAACCCAATAGGACTGTTGAAAATATAAACTCGGTGACCACGAGAGGGGGTAAGACCACTCGTGATCCACCACACCCTAACCATAAGACAGGTAAAGCATCAAGGCAGCATGAGGAGACACAGGTCGA
Organism: Eremochloa ophiuroides; assembly: GCA_038502445.1. Classification (NCBI taxonomy): domain Eukaryota; kingdom Viridiplantae; phylum Streptophyta; class Magnoliopsida; order Poales; family Poaceae; genus Eremochloa; species Eremochloa ophiuroides. Next base: position 46,508,897 of record JAHLJS010000006.1, read on the forward strand.
GTCGGCACAACCACAGGAAGAATTAGCGGAAAATGAGCCGACACCGGAAAACTATGTGGACACCACGATGCTACCTTTCCCCACAAGGATAAGAAGGAAGAAGAAGGCCGGCGATGAGCAGTTCCTTCGATTCGTGGAAATGGTCGAGAAGACACACGTCAGTGTCCCACTGATGGATGTCTTGCACATACCGTCCTACGCCAAATTCATCAAGGACATCATCAACAACAAGCGACCATTGCCATCCACAGAAGTTATCAAGCTGACAGAAGAGTGTAGCACAGCTATACTCAATCATCTACCAGAGAACAAACAAGACCCTAGGTGCCCCACGATCACATGCTCCATTGGCACCCAGCAATTTAACCACGCCTTATGCGACCTTGGGGCAAGCGTAAGCATCATGCCGAAATCAGTCTTTGATAGACTGAATTTCACCAACTTGGAGCCCACCAACATGACACTTCAGTTGGCTGACTCCTCAATTCGGTACCCAGCGGGGATAGCACAAGATATCCCTGTCAAAATCAGAGAGTATTATGTCCCAGTGGATTTTATGGTGCTCAACATGGAGTTTACCAAAGAAACACCACTTATCCTGAGGAGACCATTCCTAAACACGGCCGGAGCACAAATTGATGTTGGCACTGGAGAAATCCGCTTCAATATTAATGGTCAAGAAGAAAAGTTCGAATTCAGGCCTCGCCGTCAGGAGGAATGCAATATGATACGCAACCGATATGGGCCGAACCCCCAAGGCATTAAGGAGGTAGAAATTCAACCTCAGCTCTTGAAAAATCTATCAAAATTCTCAAAAGAGTTAAAGAAAAAGCCAGAGCCAAAAGAAAAGGCGGCTCCTAAAAGAAATATAAATAAGGAGCAGAAGAACAAAATGGCTCTTAAAAAGAGGGAAGGAATCCCCAAGCCTTCACAAAAGAAGTCAGAGTGGAAACCCAAAGCGAATGTCAAAAATACTACCACACCACCCAAAACCACCCAGAAGGTATGGAGGCCCAAGCAGGTACAACCGTCTACTTCTCCCAAGACAGATGTACCATCATCAAGCAAGAAATGAAGGGAGAAAAGTCCTGCTCAACGGACTTAAAAAGCTGAACCCTTGTCGAAGGTAAATCGGTAAGTTATCTTTAATTTTTACTTTAAATAAAAATTTAACAAATCTTTCAATAAATGCCTAAGTAATCTCTTAATTCTAAAAATAATAATAAATAAATAAATATTTATATATTTTAAACTTCTATAATAAATATATGGATGCCTTGATACTAGTGTTGCATTTATGTTTTGACTAAAATGACCCTATGATTCTTTCCTTTCATAAATATGAATCCTTGAGATCATAGGAATATTCCTTCATAAATGCATGATAGTGTGGTCTTAAAACATATTTTCATAAGTATCAATCATTTTCCATGCTCAATCACACACACTATCACTCTGATTCACTGCGCATCAAACTTGATCGTAAACACGATAGGGATCTACTCAGCCAGCAAAGCATCGTGCCAAAAATCGGAGGCTGGCAGATGGACTCAGGGGACCGACCGCCCCCAGGACCGGCCGCCCCCTAGCTAGCCCAATCTGTGCCAAACTTTTTCGTACCTCCCTCTGATCCCTCCAGCATCACGTTCATGGTTACGATCAAATTGTTTTCTTTCCAGAGACCGCGGAAGCACCTATTTAAACCCCTTAGGCCTCTCTTTTCCTCACAACAACCTTTCTCTTCTCCCTCTTGCAAGCTTGCTAAGCTCTCCCATCTCTAAGTGCCGACCATGTCTAGCTACGCCCTCTCGCTAATCAACGCTCCAAAGGCCATAGCAAACCTAGACATAGCACCTTATCAAGAGAGTCCATTAGTTAGGGAAGGAGCTCATGTTGTGAAGGAGAAGCCTTTAGCGATCCTGCCAGCACACACTCATGCATCCGAAGCTAGCGCCAAGAAGAAGACCGATGCTACCCATCCTACTAGCTTTCTAGGCCTCAAGACGAAGACCCCTAGCGGTAGTGGGACCAGCATGCATACTGGTGAAAAGTCGGCTAGCAAGCCTGCACTTTCGGCCAAAAAGGCAGCATCCGCTAGCACCTTTCCTAGAATTAGGAGGCATTTACCATAGCCATCCATCAAGCGTCGTGCAGGACAGTACAAAAACAGTGATGATGAAAATGACTCTAGTATCATCAATAACCTCATAGCTAAACATGCTAGCTTGCGTGCTTTCCTTAGGACTTTAGAAGATGACATAGAAACCAAGAACACAGAGATTAGGAACCTTAGCGATGACATTAATAGTTTCCGCTTCAAGATCAATCTTAAGCTAAGGAAAGTCGCTAAAGGCCTAGGTGTTGATCATCATCTTGAGTATCTTTAGATTGCACCTGCTGCACGAATAATTAGGCACTTCTCTTTTTCATGATCATTTACTATCAATATGAATGTGCCTATTTGAGTTTATCAATGAAATAAAGTTTTTATGTTGAGCACTTGTTTTCGCCACATATATATATTGTGACTAACCAAGACAGGAAAGAAAACAAGTGTGGGGGAAGACTCTCTAAGATAATTGCACAATAACAAAAATCAAAATTCGGTTTGTGCAACTTTTCCCCTCTCTCATTCTCAAAAGTTTTTAAGATAAAAATTTAAAATGATGTCCCCTTCATACTCCATCAAAACTTGTCTTCCTACATTTGAAATATTTGCATACTTTTTATTCCCTGCTAAAATTCCTACAGATTTATGAACACTGTTTAGGGACCCCGTTTCTATCTAAGTAATTGACGGATGAGATATAGTAGGATGACATGATGCTTGCTCATTCTTGCAAAATACTTGGGATTTATCTTATAAAAACAAAAACTCAATAGCATGCTCTTTGAATGATTGTCAAATACCTACCAAGGCCATATATTATTCTATTTGATGAAACCTTCCACATATGCCACTTATTTTGTGTTGAGTTTGGTCAAATTTCTGACCACTGTTGAGAGATGTTTCATGCTCCCAAGATCAGAATTCACTTGCACCCACCAAATAAAGCCAATTTTCACCCTGAGAGTTGCACAAACATGCACTTCATCCATCCACCAAAAAAAATATGACAACTCTTACACTAAGAGTTGCGCAGCTTTCTCCACCAAATAAAACGATGTTGGTTCTCATCCTAAGAACCGTCCATTCCTTCTACAAAATTTTACTCCATTCATCTACCATCATGATATCTCCTTATTTAAAAGTTTTTCATATGCCAATAAAAGATATAGGGCTATGTTAAAAAAAAGAAGAGATCATGCCAAGGGGCATAAGAAAATAACGGGAAAGAAAAAGTTCAAATACCCGTTCAAAAAAATAAAGATCTTATAGCCCATATTTTCCTAAGTTTTATCCAAGGAGAATCATGATGCATGGAGTGCCAAAAAGATTTAGAATTAGGTTTCCACCTTCATACTTTCCACACACATGCACATTCTGATATAGGAGTATGGCGCACTCCCTCCAGTATGGTCTGGGGTTTGACTTGACAACAAATACCGAGTAAGCATGCCTTGTCATTTCTCATTCCTAAATAAAACTCCAGATAAGCCTTCTTAGAGGTAGGATGATCAAGGTGAATGCATCACCTTTTCATGCCTTGGTGAGAAACCACTTACAAAAAAAAATGAGTGACTTAAGAGAATCATTCAAGGAACACAAGCTATCTTTATGTTTTCAAAATCTTACAAAAACCCAAGTCTCTATGCAAGGACAAGAGTAAGACGATTTGATTCCAAGCTATTCCATTTTTCAATTACTAAAGGTGATTCGGTAGATACTTTGAAGTTCATAAATCCAGATGAAGCTTGGAATATCCTGTATGCAGACTCTTTTGACAAGGAAAATAAACCCATTTTGTCCTTAGCACTTTACTCGAGGACAAGCAAAGGACCAAGTGTGGGGGAGTTGTTGGCGGTCCTTAGCAAACTAAAATACAACATCATTTTAATACTAAAACAAATAGAAGGTAGGGCTTTTATCTAATCCTTCCACGAGTTTTGTTGTGTATATAACATACAGGTTTGACACGTGGAAATGCATCAAATCCACAAGAAAGCGCACTTCTAGGAAACATATTCAGAGAAGGCGCAAAACCAAGAAAAGAAGAAAGCCCATCTCAAAACAATAAACGAGATACATCCGTAATCACAGGAGAGGCCTAGGCCCAGGGAGCAACCGACCACCCGAAGGCGGTGGCCAGCGGGCCTAGCCAGGGGACCGACCGCCCCAGGTGCGGCCACCCCCCAGGTGGAGCCTCCCGGGCCCAGTCTTCGGAGGCGGTACTCTAGGAGGTTTCACCTCCTTCCAATCCTGGAGATGCCCAAACCGCCCTAATCTAGCTATAAATAGATGGTGCTCCTTCATCACTTACACACACCATCATTTGGAGCACTACACCTCACATTTCATACTTGTTCTCTCTAGTTTAGTAGTAGTAGAGCAAGGCAAAGCTATCAAGGAGAGCTTGTCTCCTTGGAGGAATCAAGAACATCTTGGTATGAATATAATTTAGTTCTCCTCTATGAGCAAGTTCTCATCTTATGTTTATAGCAATGCATCTGAATTAGAGTATAATCTTGTTCATATTATGATCATAACATATGAACTAGTTCATAGTCTATGTGTTATGTTCTTGATGTGTTCATCAAAGTTCTTCATCGTTCATCAAATTAGTAGGAATAGAGAAAGAACAATGGATGGGATAATAGTTCGTTGTGCTATCATGGTTGCTTCTAGCCGAGCTTGTCAATCCGAAGGGTTGGGGTCCCGGGAGGTTAGGAGTTGTTTCCAATTACGCGAGCATGGTGTTCGGGTATACGGAGATCAGCGAATATGTCGGTACCCCACGGGCAGAGGGGTAGGTGGGCAGGTGGTGACAGCCCTGTCCATCCCTAGCACTCCCCCACGTTCGGGTATTGAGTAGGAGTTCGGAAAGTCTCTATTGGCTGGTAGACTAGCTGCGGGGATCTCCCTTTCATCCCAGACATAGTCCTAATTCTAGTCTTGCTAGTTAAATGTAAATGCTATTCTTTGCATAGCTGTATACGACTAAAGCCTGCTCAGTTAGTTGTATTCTTTTATTTTTTATTTTCCCTTTTTATCCTTGAGGTTGCTCCGATGCGTGTGTCCACTATCTTATAAACTTGATTTAACCCCTGTTTATCATATGCCTACCTATGCATCCAAATAAGTAATCATGTTTATACCAAAGCTAGATGAAATTCATCATGCCCTCCTACGGGAAATTATAAATACGACACCCTTGAATACTCACGGGTTGAAATGCTACAATGATAGTTCTGTGCGCTTGCAGAGTAATCTTATTTCTTATTGAGCTATCGATTGGCGTATCTAAGTACCATTACTTAAGGATTGTAATTCTTGTGCACCACACGGCGCTGTGTCATAGTTTTGCATATCGTAAGTAATGACGGTTAGGAATGCCAATCCGGCACTTCTAACTGCTATTACCAGACTGCATTACCTAGGCCGGCGCCTTTAAGGGCCAAGGGTTACCTTTCTGAAGAAATGGTGGTTGGGAATGTCAACTTTCGTTTCTAGTATTATTATTAAGGATGGACTTATAGTCTATCCTTAGTAGTAATGCTAAGAAACGCCAACAAGAATTTCTGGCACCGTTGCCGGGGATGGACTTTTAGTCTATCTTTTGTAACAACGTTAAGAAATGCCAACAGAGAGGATGTGTATACCTGAGACCGTGCAAGCCATGGAGACTCACATGATATGTGAGGTCTGTGGAGAAGTTGGCCATTCTGGACTCCCTTGTTCTAACACACATGAAGACCTTAACTTCATCAACAATGATAACAATTTTTGTTCTTCAAACCAAGGATGGACTCAGCGCTCCAATTCTCAAGGTAACACCTTCAATTCTTCGCAACGTCCAAACAACCAAGGTAATAACTACCCTTCTCTTAAAGATCTTGTCTATGATCAAGGTAGAATGACGGATAGTATAAACAAGAAGCTCCATGCTAATGATAGGATGCTAGATAGCATAAATGCTAAATTGGATGATTTCTCTTCTGCAATTAAAAATCAACTTAGTTTCAATAAGATGCTTCAAACCCAATTAGCACAAGTAGCAGCTGCAATTCCATCTTTTGAAAAGATAGAATAACAGGAAAGCCTAAAACAACCATGGAATCTGCTAATCTTGTTACTATTAGTTATCATGGCTATGAACTAGATGGAAGAAATTTTCCAACTAAAAAGGGAGATCCTGGAACCCCTGTTATATCTTGTTCTATTCAATCTCAAAAGTTCCGTAATGCTATATGTGATCTAGGATCTAGCATTAACATCATATCTAAAGAACATTATGAAAAGCTATTCTACACTGAGCTAGTACCAACTTCTGCATATGTGCAATTAGCTGATCAAACAACTTGCTACATAGAAGGAGTACTTTGTGATGTTCTGGTAAAAGTAAGAAACAACTTTGTGCCTGCCGATTTCATGATTTTAGACATGGGTAATAGAGACAACTTACCCCTCATTCTTTGCCGACCTTTCTTGAATACTCTGAATGCATGCATATTTGTTGCTAGTGGTAGCATGGATTTCTATATAAATGGGAAGAAAGAAAGATTTGTTTTCTCTTATGCACCACACCATGCAACTAACATGCAGAAAAATAAGAGTCAATCCATGAGGAGGAGAAAACCAAGAATCTGAAGAAACAAGGAAGACAGAGATACGGTTAAGAAGGAACCATCATCTACAGCCTTTACACCAGAACCCGCTACCGTCAAAGAAGGACAAGATGAGAAAAAGACATCGGTTAAGGAAGAACCTCCTTCCGAGGAAGGACAACTATGGGACTAAGTATTCTACCTCTCTCTTTAATTACTGCATTGGCATATTTCCCTTCTTCATGCATTAAATCAATTAATTGTTAGAAGCATGTTTAAATTTATGTCTTGCATTTAATAAAGATCATTTAATAATAAAAGAGAGACTATATAAAAAATAATAAAATAAAATAAAATATAAATTTGGTTTACCTTAGTAGCAATAAATAAATAAATAAATAAAACAAAGCCTAGTGATGATAATAAGATGCAAAAGAGGAAATAACCTGACCAAGAAGAGAATCCGATCATGGAGAAGAAGCTAGCTTGGCGGAGCCGTCATCCACGCCAAGGTATGGTCTCTAACCCCAGCACTTCACGCCAAGGTATGGTCTCTGACCCCAGCACTTTTTCTTATGTACTGTGAGTTATAATATGAAAAGCAATTCTAAATTCTTTCATAACAATAAAATAAATAAATAAATAAAAATAATGATAAGACGAGAAAAAAGAATATGATATGTCTTTGTTGGAAATGATGAACAATTGCTCTATGATGATTTGCAAAATCTTGTTATACAACCCTTACTATGAAAGTTTTGAGTGTGATATCTGAATTCAGTCTTAAGTCAAACACTATTGTGGGCTGCACATACTAATAATCTAAGTTATGCTCTTGCAAGATTAAAATTGGTATAAGAACTTTTACCTGACCTAAGGAATGAGTGAGAACCAACTAGAGTTTCTAATTTATAAAAATTTAAATTCTTGCTCATGGTTCCTTTATGGAGTTAAATACCTACCATCAAGCCATACATCCACAAACAACTAAAACCACCAAAAGAAAGAGTCCTTATCTGTTTTGAGCTTGCTTAGACCTTATTTGATCTTGGTAGAGGAACTAGTCATATTGTTTGATCAAGATCATGTACACATTCCACCTATGTATTACTTCTACACTGGAAGTATACAATGCTCCACACACCAATTGAGACATCCAACAACAATCAACCTTTGATCTTTCGATAGATGGGGAGTATAGGTTACTGAAAAAAGAGAGAGCAAGTGCTCAAGGAAAACAAAAGAGGACAAATGTTCCATGGGCAGGTGCCCATATATCTATGCTTCAAAAAAAAAACAATGTATTCAGCAACCATGCTCTCCCCTGTCTAAGGCAAAGGAATAAGTCTCAAGGAGCCCACGAAATAATTTACACCTGCACTTCTTGATCATCTTATATGACTTGTTGCTCCCTGTGATCTAAGAGTCTAATCTTGCAATATATTCAGTTCAAGTATGCTTTTGCTCCAATCCTATAAACCCTACATAAGCTTTAGGATAGACATGAAAAGCTCTCTTGAGCTCTTGTGAGGTCTATCACACTAAGGAGTGGTTGAGAGTACCATTAAGAAACCAAAGCAAGATTTTTCCTTTCATGTGAAAAAGCTAAAAGCCACATATAGTTAAGACATAAGATGAATTTCTGAATCATGCTCAATACTAGAATAGTGTTGGTTTGTATACAAGATCCTTGTGAATTATTACATTGAAGAAGTTCTCGATCCAACATTGCCATGTTAAAATCACATCTTTGCTTGAGAACAAGCAAAAGGTTAGCTTGGGGGAGTTTGTTGATGGTTGCTAACACCCTATTTTACCATCAACACTTCACCCATAATCAAGGTAAAACCATATGAAAAGCAAAGAACTCACTTTAAAACTTACCTAGTTCCACATGTCCTTGAAGAAATCTTGTGTATTGTTGACGGTGGATATACCCTAAAATTCCACATTCAAACACCGTCAACAGGCCTCGGATTCAAGGGAAGATAAACATATCATGAGTATATTTTATCAATAACTAGTTCCACATGTACTCTTAGCTTGTGATTGTAGGAAACACTAAATTAGTGCAAAAGTGAGCAGCTAGGGGCTAACTACATGGTTCGGCCGAACCATGATATGTTGCCCCAGGCCACCACCTTTCAACACATTGCATACAACATCAAATGGAGGAGACCAGAGCCAAGGGGGGCCCACCCATGGGTCGGCCGAACTGCCCATGGGGCCCACCTGGCTCTGGTGACGTGGCAGGATCCGTGTGACACTCCAACCAAGTTATTTCATCCATCAGATCAACCTGTGCTTTCATTCAACGGTGGAGATCAAAGGCACATGGATTGAGGCATGAAACGAAGCAACCAAGATAGAACCAACATATGGGGAGAGTCTATGACAGATGGGGACCACGCTGGTGGGCCCAGCCCACCAGGGGTGGGTCGGCCGAACCATAGAAAGTGGGCCCAAGCCACCTGCACACTCCCCGACTGGTGGGGACAGCTTCTAGAAGATCCTGGCTGGGCCCACCAGTCATAGGGGGTCAGCCGAACCCCCCCCCCGGTGTCCAGCCAGGTCGGTTGGCCTCCACCGACTCCAAGCATGCTTCCCATCTACTCAAATTACCACAGCCGTCCATCTTATGGCGGTTACAAGACGGTGGATCCAAGGGTGGAGAGTTGAGGAGCACACGGATCACTGATGTGGCATCCCTCCACTCTCCACTATAAATAGAGGCTGCCCACTCCTCTTCAAGACACACCATACACCATATAACTCAAGGAGCAAGCTAGAGTTCTACTCTTTTGTAGTAGTATTAGTCTAGTGTGGGAGTTAGAGTCGAGTCAAGCTGCACTCGGAGTCTCTGGAGTCATCTGCTGGAGAGTCTGGTATAGCTCTTGTACCTTTCCTTCTGTAAGACTTTATCTTTATCAATATATATAATCTTTACTTTACTTCACTAAGTTCTTACTTAGTCTTTACTATTCTTTATAGTATTGTTGTGTCTTGTCTTATTTTGTACTTGTCATATACTTGATAGTGATCTTGTCCCAACTCAACGTGTGTGAATTCATCGCCTGTCATAGGGTGTTCTAGTTGTTGGTACGCAGATAGAATAGTGAAACTTAGTGTAAGCGTGGTGCTTAGACTAGATCTTGCCTTTGATTACCGCTTGTCGCACGGATTGTTTGTGGGTGCTAGCAGGTGGTGACAGCCCTGTCTAGTCTTAGTATCCCTCCACGTGTTTTAGGCAAGTTCTTAAAAGGTAGGCTCCCATAAGAGTGTAGGCACTTCGGGTAGAGGTTTTGTCCTCTACTGTCTTGCACTACCCCCTACACACCGGTAGTAAGGTACTATCTTGGTATAAGTCATCTATTTAATAGGATAAGTCATAAGAGTAAAGTAAGTGTCATAGGAGTCTTATACTCACTCGTTGTCCTCCCACCTAGCTATACTCTACTAGTTATCTTTTAGTTAGCTTAATACATGTTGTGTGTTGGTGTCATTACCCCTTTCCTCTATTTATCGATTTACCCCCCTACCACTAGTTGGCACTAAGTTGGTATATACTTAAGGATCTCTCTCTTTTTTTATTAATTATTCCTAGCAACCGTTTTTCCTTGGGATAAAAATAAATAACGATACCTTGGAATACTCCAGGGTGAAGTGCTACAGCGGTATATTCTGTGCGCTTGCGGAATTATCCAATAGACATAAGAAATACCCTTAGGGCACTTCTGGCGCCGTTACCAGAGATAGCCTAACACCCTATCTCTGGTGGTTGCGCTAAGAAGTGTCAACAAGTATTTCTGGCGCCGTTGCCGGGGTAAGCATCAGTCTAGAAATATTAATAAAAAAATTGAATCCGGAGTCTATTATCAATTTAGTTATCGATTAGTGTTAGGGGCTTACTCCTGTCTGTGTTTCTCGTTATCGTGAAGCTAGACAGTGCATGAACGGTTTCCAATTGCCGTCAAATTATATTGAAGATCCCGAGCAATTGTTGAGAAGAACTAGATGCCGTCAAGTTCCACCTCAAAGGTTCATCTCAAACCTAAATCCGTTCGAGGAAAGAGGCTCCGTATTATCAACTGAGGAAGCTATGGCCCAAAAGACCATCTCCGAGTTCTCTGCGCCGTCCGCTGACAACATTGCCACCTGACCACAGCTAAACTTTGGAGATGCTACCTTTGAGCTCAAGCCTGCACTCATTAACATGGTGCAAGCTAATCCATTCTGTGGAAAGCCACACGAAGACGTCAATGCTCATCTCCAGCACTTTCTGGAGGTGTGTGGGACTTTCACCATCAAGAACGTCTCGGTTGACGCCATCCGTCTTCGCCTGTTCCCATTCTCACTGCTTGGGAAGGCAAAGCAATGGTTCTATGCCAACAAGAGTGAAGTCACCACCTGGGAGAAGTGTGCCAATGCTTTTCTCAAGAAGTTCTTCCTAATGGGCAAAACAAGTGCTCTCCGTGGCAAAATTTCAAGCTTCCAACAACAAGCAGACGAGACGATTGCCAAAGCATGGGAACGTCTCCAGGAGTACATTCGTACCTGTCCTCATCATGGGATTGAAGAATGGCTCCTAATTCAAGGTTTCTACCATGGGCTGACTGGATTAGCCCGTAGTTACCTGCTGCAGCCGGAGGAGCATTCCTATAACACAATGTCAAGGATGCTAAGGACATCATTGAGAAAATAGTTATCAACCAAGGATGGAATGAGGAACGCCTTCAGCCCAAGAAAAGGGGTATGCACACCGTTCATGAGGTGGACATGCTCTTGATGAAAAAGATCGAGAAAAGTTCCAAGAAGGAACAAGAGGCCATTAGACCCACTGCCACCGCACGAGCAATCGAAACTGATCCATGGTGCGAGGTATGTGGCGGAGAAGATCATCCGGGCAACAACTATCCCGAGACGAAGGAGGAAGTGAGCTTCATCAACAACAGCAACAACAATAGGTATCGACCCTAGCAACAAGGAGGATGGAACTCGCGCCCCTTCTACCATGGAAATCAATGTAATGGTTATAGCAATAATTTCAATAATTCTTATGGTAATCAACCTTCTCTTAAAGATCTTGTTTTAGGCCAATCTAAAATTAATGATAGCATAAACAAGAAAATAATGGCTAATGATAAGATTCTTGAAAATCTTAGTGAGAAAATGGATAGCTTTAACACTGCTATGAAAAATCAATTGAGGTTTAATAAAATGTTAGAAACCCAATTAGCTCAAATAGCAGCAGTTGTCCCATCATTTGAACAAGGTAAGATCCCTGGAAAACCTGAGGAACTAATTGAAGGGTTAAGTTAATTTCCACAAGGTTTGGTAAGCCTCCGGTTAGGCAAAACCCGGGTTGTCTTCTTGATCCACCATTCATGGCCAAGAAGAGTGACCCTGGCTATCCTACCATCACCTGCGAGATCGGGCCACACACCTTCAACAACGCCTTCTGCGACCTTGGATCCGGTGTAAACATCATGTCCAAGGTAATGTACGAGAACTTGCTAGGGGGACCCTTGTACCCTACTTTTGTCAAATTGCAGATGGCCGATCAATCAATCCGGTTCCCCGAGGGATTGGCAAGAGACATCCTTGTCAAAGTTCAAGATGAGTACATCCCCGTCGACTTCATCATTCTTGACATGGGGGCCGATGACGAAGTCCCCGTCATCCTGAGAAGGCCGTTCCTCAACACCGTGAATGCCATCATCTACGTGGGATCCGGCCAAGTCCACTTCCAACTCCTACGTAAGAGAATTAAATGTCCTTTCAATGGCCATAAATCGATGCAACAAGCAAGGAAGAATCTGTGGAGAAACAAGCCACAAAATGCACCCCGCCGAAAGAATCAACCGCCAAGGTCCAAAAAGGCCGAACTGGTATGTAAGGCTGATGTGATAAACAAGGCTGACTCCGCCGAATCACAAGCATCAACCAAGAAGGACTGGCGAAAGAAAGAGGTGCGATCATCATGGTCTCCGTCTCCGAGACTGATTGAAGCACCTGAAAAATGAACCTGAACTAGAGAGGTCCTGCTCTACGGACCTAAAACATGGAGCCCTTGCTGGTAAGGTAAATCAGTATTTATCCCATATTTAATTCTTGCAATTTCAATTTTGAATTTTCTTCATTGCATTTCATGTTTAATTTTTGCAATATTTTGTTTTGACAAAATAAAATAAGTAGATGAATAAAACTTGAAAAGGATCATTTCTGCTCACACCTGAGGTGGTGGGACCACCTAGGTGGGGTCGGCCAACCCCACCATGGGGCCCACCCACCTCTGGTGGTGTTGGCCTGGTGTCCTGATCATGTTCCCAAAATTTCAACACCAGCTCCTTTTGAATTTTGGTCGATCATTCTTTTGTTATGACCATTCCCATATGCTTCAAGGAGAATCCAACACCCACATCAATCTAAATTCCGAAAAGTGGACACTTTGGCATGCATGAGTGCTCCCATGGTCCATGGAAATCACTTTAAACATGTCCCCACTTTTGTCGTACACCTTTTACCTTCACAAAACACTAGACAAGGGAATCTCTGAAAATTTTAAAACTTTTGGTCCTCCACTAGTCTCTACTTTCCTGGACACACTGTTTAAAGCTGAAAGGGGACAAACCCTAGTTCGACCGAACCAAGATTTGGCTCCTTTCAAGAAAGTGGAGTTTGAATTCAAATAGATTCCCTGTCCAAATGTAAAAGTAACTCTGATCCTGTAATTATTGGTTCGGCCGACCCATCAATAAAGCCCTGTCGGCAAATTTGAATTTGAAATCACTTAGGTTCCATGTCCAAGGGAGAAAGCAACAAAAACCAGACCATGGGGGGTCCGGCCGAACTGGGCCTAGTGGCCTAGCCACCAGCCCTTCTCCCCCTATAAATACCCTTCCAATGTGTGCTCAAATTCACACTCAAACCAGCTGATTTCTGCCGAGCACACAATCTCCCTTCTTCTCTCCATTTGAGCAAGATCTTTCTCAAGTTTAGCTTAAGTTTAGCCACTCAACCAAAAACCCAAAAATATTGTAGTAGTAGAAGCTTGTCCCACTCTCATCTTTGCTCTCAAAATCATGTTTGTAGAGGTAGCCATACCCCGCAAGGACTACTAACAGTGGAATAGCTAACGCTAACGCTAACGCTAATCCCTGCTGTTGTAGTGTGTTCTTGTGTTAGCTCATTGTTGCAGGATGAAGAAGTTCTCCTCCACACTCAAGAAAGCCAAGAGTGTCGTAGGGAGTTCCTCCCGACGACCCCGCCATGATGAAGATAAAGGAAGAGAAGCTCCACCAAGAAGAAGCTTCGGAGTGCCTTCCGAGAGGACGTTCGACCCCGAGAGCGGCCTCATGGTAAATCAAGAAGAGTACCAAAGGTACACCTCCATCCGACACCGAGGGTAAGAACATACCGGCATCATCGACCCTGTCCTTTTGGACAGCACAGGTATGATCGCGGAATTCAATACTATTTTCAATACAATCGGTTGGGAAAGCTTTGGGAAATGCAAGAACATGGAATAGAAAAACTCACCATTGAATTTCTATGCTCTTTACAAGACACTGAAAATAATGTCTACTTCCGCATGTTTAACCAAGACTATAATTTAACATGGGGAGTTTTAGCGTGGCACTTGGTTTTGATAATGACTGTCATTTAGATCTTGTCAATGCAACAAGAAGATTTGATAAAACTGAATTTTGGAAAGCTATAACATGATCTAATGATTGCTCTGACCCTAAAACCGATGAAATTCATAATCCTACTTTGCACTTGATCTGATACTGGATGGCTATAACTTTTCTTCCTGGTTCTAATGTGCAAGTTCTTTACAATGATGAATTAAGACTGCTCTATGCCATGACAAAGAAAATAAAAGTTTCACCTGCTAAAATGTTAGTGCATTTTTGGCTTGGTATTTTTCATAGAAACGAGCTCATTGTTGCAGGATGAAGAAGTTCTCCTCCGCACTCAAGAAGGCCAAGAGTGTCGTAGGGAGTTCCTCCCGATGACCCCACCATCATGAAGATGAAGGAAGAGAAGCTCCACCAAGAAGAAGCTTCGGAGTGCCTTCCGAGAGGACGTTCGACCCTGAGAGGCCTCATGCTAAATCAAGAAAAGTACCAAAGGTACACCTCCATCCGACACCGAGGCTATGAACATACCGGCATCATCGACCCTGTCCTTTTGGACAGCACAGGACCAAGAAGGGTGATAAGGAGCATGTCACAAGCCGCTCAATTTGAGCAAGGCGGCACATCACGAGCTGTAGGGAGATATGAAGAAGAAGGCGACGAGGCAAGTTCCATGGACATTTCAAGGTCCACGGAACGGCCTCAACAGCACACTCCAAGAGTGCGCACTCCCCGTCCGTCCACACGGGCGAGGGGTCGTCGAAGCCAAGGATTGGAAATGGACCAACTCATCAATGACATGGGCGCAATGCAAGTTGAGTAAGATGCAACCTTGAATATGGCACAACAAAATTCTCAACTATTGCAAGCTATCCAAGACGAGGAAGCACAACGCTGGGCGGGATGGTTCCAATACTACCCGCCACCACAATGAGCAAAAGGACAAGTTTGGGGGAGATCCTCTCCCCCACCAAGGTAAGTATCCTATCCTATCTATTTACATTATTTTAATTTATTGCATTTAAAAAATTACATAAGATAAAAATATCAAAAATATTTCCCTTATTCCCATATGTTTCATAGATATTTATCCTCCTCATGGAAATGATGAATAGTTGCTCTGTTAATGTTTATTTAATGCCTACTTTACAACTTAGTATTTCTTTGAGTATGGATCACTTGGCTCATTTAAATCATCATGAACCCGAAAACTTTATGGATACTAAATGCTAGAACTAAGTCTAAGTTGTTGTGAGATATGATATAGTGAAACAAGAGCTACTATAATATTGTTCTAAGCATGTAAGAATACTGGAGATTTATTTCTAAATCAAACAAAACCTTATTGTTTTTCAATGGTGAAAAATTCCTACCACAGCCATATATGTTATACAAGTCTAAAACCCTCCACTTAAGCTACTTGCTTTGTATTGAGTGTTGTCAAGTCTTGTTGACCCTTATTGAGAGTCTTATCATGCTCCCAAGATCAAGATCACATACACACCATATATACATGCTGCTTCTACACTGGAAGTACGCAATCACATGCCTTTCATTTCCACTAAATAAATGCTCCATGTGTTAAAGACATAGAAAATCTCTCTTAGTCATTATGGTAGTAGAGACAAAAGGCTATGCAAAATGAAAATAAAAAGAAGGAAAGATGGACACAAGAAAGTCCATGGAAAAGAAAAGAAAAAGATTTGAGCAAGTCTAGGCTCATAAATAAAAGAAAAATGATAGCCATGTCTCTAAAATTTATTAGAGAGAGATACAATTCAAATAGAGGAGCATTATATTCCATCATTATCCACACACTTGCACATCTTAATCTAAGGGCATGACACTTCTCTCTTTGGATCCAAGCTTTGACACTACAACATATGCAAAGTAAGTATGTTATATTCTGTCATTCCAACCTTAAGCTCCACATAAGCCATTTTTAGAAGTAGGATGATAAGGAGAAGGAAACATTTACTTTATGCCTTGGTAAGGAATCATACACCATTAGGGCGACATGAGAGAACCATATGAGGAACATTAAGTTGTCTTTTGTAAAACATTGCTAAAACCTCCAGTATGAAACTTGCAAAGAATGAGAAAAGTAGTGCTCAAGTTAAACTATTCTGTCTCTCAACCACCTAAGGCAAAGGGAAAGTCATTAGCCCCATAAAGGAGTAAGGTAAAATGGGTGAATTTCTATAGCTAATTTTTCCATTCAAAAGAGAAGTATTTAGTTGTACATATGGTATTATTGAAACATGAACATTATAGCAACTCCTGATCCATCGAGGCTAAGTTTAATTATTTGCTCAGGACCAGCAAAGGTTAAGCTTGTGGGATCTTGTTGACGGTGGATATACCCTAAAATTCCACATTCAAACACCGTCAACAGGCCTCGGATTCAAGGGAAGATAAACATATCATGAGCATATTTTATCAATAACTAGTTCCACATGTACTCTTATCTTGTGATTGCAGGAAACACTAAATCAGTACAAAAGTGAGCAGCTAGGGGCTAACTACATGGTTCGGCCGAACCATGATATGTTGCCCCAGGCCACCACCTTTCAACACATTGCATACAACATCAAATGGAGGAGACCAGAGCCAAGGGGGGCCCACCCATGGGTCGGCCGAACTGCCCATGGGGCCCACCTGGCTCTGGTGACGTGGCAGGATCCGTGTGACACTCCAACCAAGTTATTTCATCCATCAGATCAACCTGTGCTTTCATTCAACGGTGGAGATCAAAGGCACACGGATTGAGGCATGAAACGAAGAAACCAAGATAGAACCAACATATGGGGAGAGTCTATGACAGATGGGGACCACGCTGGTGGGCCCAGCCCACCAGGGGTGGGTCGGCCGAACCATAGAATGTGGGCCCAAGCCACCTGCACACTCCCCGACTGGTGGGGACAGCTTCTAGAAGATCTTGGCTGGGCCCACCAGTCATAGGGGGGTCAGCCAAACCCCCCGGTGTCCAGCCAGGTCGGTTGGCCTCCACCGACTCCAAGCATGCTTCCCATCTGCTCAAATTGCCACAGCCGTCCATCTTATGGCGGTTACAAGACGGTGGATCCAAGGGTGGAGAGTTGAGGACCACACGGATCACTGACGTGGCATCCCTCCACTCTCCACTATAAATAGAGGCTGACCACTCCTCTTCAAGACACACCATACACCATACAACTCAAGGAGCAAGCTAGAGTTCTACTCTTTTGTAGTAGTATTAGTCTAGTGTGGGAGTTAGAGTCGAGTCAAGCTGCACTCATAGTCTTTGGAGTTATCTGCCGGAGAGTCTGGTATAGCTCTTGTACCTTTCCTTCTGTAAGACTTTATCTTTATCAATATATATAATCTTTACTTTACTTCACTAAGTTCTTACTTAGTCTTTACTATTCTTTATAGTATTGTTGTGTCTTGTCTTATTTTGTACTTGTCTTATACTTGATAGTGATCTTGTCCCAACTCAACGTGTGTGAATTCATCGCCTGTCATAGGGTGTTCTAGTTGTTGGTACGCAGCTAGAATAGTGAAACTTAGTGTAAGCGTGGTGCTTAGACTAGATCTTGCCTTTGATTACCGCTTGTCGCACGGATTGTTTGTGGGTGCTAGCAGGTGGTGACTGCCCTGTCTAGTCTTAGTATCCCTCCACGTGTTTTAGGCAAGTTCTTAAAAGGTAGGCTCCCATAAGAGTGTAGGCACTTCGGGTAGAGGTTTTGTCCTCTACTGTCTCGCACTACCCCCTGCACACCGGTAGTAAGGTACTATCTTGGTATAAGTCATCTATTTAATAGGATAAGTCATAAGAGTAAAGTAAGTGTCATAGGAGTCTTATACTCACTCGTTGTCCTCCCACCTAGCTATACTCTACTAGTTATCTTATAGTTAGCTTAATACATGTTGTGTGTTGGTGTCATTACCCCTTTCCTCTATTTATCGATTTACCCCCTACCACTAGTTGGTACTAAGTTGGTATAGACTTAAGGATCTCTCTCTTTTTATTAATTATTCCTGGCAACCGCTTTCCCTTGGGATAAAAATAAATAACGATACCTTGGAATACTCCCGGGTGAAGTGCTACAGTGGTATATTCTGTGCGCTTGCGGAATTATCTAATAGACATAAGAAGTACCCTTACGGCACTTCTGGCGCCATTATCAGAGATAGCCTAACACCCTGTCTCTGGTGGTTGCGCTAAGAAGTGTCAACATGTATGCAGGAAAAATGGTGAAAACAGGCAAAAACGAAGCATACCAAGACACCTTAGCACCTCAGCTGCCACATAGGAGACAGAGGGGGGCACCCGCCCCCTACATAGGGCGCCCGCCCTATGAATTGTTCCAAATTGGCATGCCACCTCACGGATCCATGTGCCATCCTCCCAAATGGCCTATGGCACGTTGAAATAACATCAACGGCTCAGAGACAAGACACGAGGATTCGGTGGCCCTATCAACAGGGTGCTCGCCCTGTCCAAATTGAGTGCCATGTCCACATTCCGAGGGAAGGTGTCCAAGAGTCATCCAAGCCATCAAATAAAGTCGGTTTTCATCCAACGGTGATCAAGAGATGTGCCATGGATTGAAGGACCCACATGTTATCTCCCGGGGTTGCAAACCGCCAATCCTGAGCTCCAACCGACCTTGCAACTGCCCTTGTGGGTGAAGGAGGGCCGTAGGATGCAAGTCGGTGCATCCAAGGGAGCGCCCGCCCTACCTCTTCACGCCACCGACCTAAAGGATCCCTACAAGTACCCTTGGAGCACTCCTACACTATAAATAGGACATGAATCCTCACTTGTAAGCAGAAACCACTAGAGGATCACTAACAAATCACTAGAGATTCTGCTCATAGTCAGTAGTAGCTCTCTCTCAAGCGAAGCTCTACTCTTAGGAATAGTGCTAGCTAGAGAAGAGTAGAGTAGTGAGAGAAGTCGGGAGAAGGAGGAAGTCTGTGGAGGAGCCGGGTTTGTCGACGACCTCCTCTGCGGTGTTCTTCACTCTTATCAGTAATAAAGATCCCCTACTTCATTTACTTATTGTTATACTTTGAGCAGTTGCATACTTGTCGCATTGCTTGGTTAGATTGCTCTAGTTCCTTGGCCAGAGTTAGAGTAGTAAGCTTTATAAATTATGCGAGGTACTTAGGCTACAATCTTACCCTTGAGTGTGGCAAGACCCATGGATAGTAGTGGTAGGTTCTAGGTGGTGACAGCTCTAGAATCATCTGGATTCCACCACGTTCGGTCTGGTTTTATCAGCGTAGTCTTGTGGACGTACGTTTCCTAATCAGTCGAACCCCGGCGAGTTTAGGACTTTGCATGTCCCGAGTATAGCAATCTCTTTGGTATAACAATCACTTGATCTTATACTGAGGCAGAGTTCTCCCATGAACTCCAGAGCTACCTCAATTTATCCTAGTATGTTTCCACCTTAGTTATACTTCATTGATTTATCCTTACTAAGGTTATTACCCCATTTATCCATATCTAGATCCTTGACTATCAGATCTTTGGAATTTCAAACCCCGCCTTCCTTTGGAAAAATATAAATTCGACACCTGGTACTCCCAGGTAAAGTGCTACACGATAGTTCTGTGCGCTCGCAGAATCCCGTCACCTATCCTATAGAGCTACCCATAGCATTTTTGGCGCAGTTGCTAGAAATAACTTTATTCCAAGTAGCAACGTTAGAGGTGTCAACAACGACATACTTTGAGCATAGGGATTGACAACCCAGTGACCGCGTTGAGAAGTATTGTTACCATTGCTAAAGGATAGATTTGGCTACACTCTTTTGATAGTGTTAGTAACTGTCAATAGGGAGTGACTCTGCGACTGCTCGTCTTGATCGGCTCTTCGCTTCATCGACTGGGTCCGCCATTGACATCGATAATTCGCTCGTTATCGACTAATTGGTGGCGATTGGATATTCTCGGTGTGTGGTGATCGGCTATTCCCGGCGGGCGAGGATCGACTGTCTGCATCGACTACTTTCTGGTGACCGTTCATGGGACTGCACTGTGATCCTCTATCTGCATCGACTGTGGTCCACTACTTCGAGAAACGCACTATGTCGACTAGTACGAATGGAGCCTCCGATGCCCTCGGTCTTGGACCCTCCGCTGGTACATTCTAATCCATTTCATACAGTATTTTGGGTACTTACTATTTTTATCAGTATGTCGTTCTTGCATGTTGTTGCTTTTGAGAGTGAGATACGCATGCACATATTTGTCATCATAAATCTGCTAATTTATTTCTAGATTAAATTGACTTAGAAATTGCCTAAATTCCTAACAATCCAAACACCTAATCCTAGGCAATTTTCTGTCAGTGGTTTTGCTGCTGCTTTGAAGCTAAACACCTTTGATGGAAAAAATTTTATGATTTGGCGTGCCAAGATGGCGTTGTGGTTGACTGCTATGAACTGCTTTCACGCGGCACAGGGGAAGCCTGAACAATTTACTCCTGATGAGGAGCGAAAATTCTTGGCTGCAGATAACCTGTTTCGAGGTGCCATGATTAGTGCACTTCATAGTAAGTATGAGAAAAACTATATATCTTGCGCATCAGGCAAAGAATTATAGATGCTCTTGATACAAAGTTTGGAGTTTCCGATGCTGGTAGTGAGTTGTACCTAATGGAGTAGCTGTATGACTACAAAATGATCGCAGACGGATCTGTAGTGGAACAGGCTCATGAGATACAAGCTATTGCAAAGAAACTAGAACACTTTCCATGTGTTTTGCCTAACAAGTTTGTGGCCGGTGGCATAATCGCTAAGCTGCCACCTTCTTGGAGGGATTTTGCTACTTCTCTAAAACACAACAGACAAGAGTTTAGCGTGGCTGAGCTTATTGAAACTCTTGATGTTGAGGAGCGGGCGAGAGCAAAAGATAATTGTGGAAAGGGAGCCGAGTCTTCTGCTGCCAACATGGTGCAGAGGAAAACTCATTTGCATCTCGTAATAAAAAGAAAAAGAACAAGCAAGAGAACAACAATGCAAATCCTGCACATACTGCTGAATTTAAGAAGAAAAACACCAAGAAGAGTGGTGGCTATTTTGTTTGCGGGAGCGAAGAGCACTGGGCAAGTGCGTGCCCAGACCGTAAATTTAAACAAGCTAAAAAGAAAGCAGCAAACATGGTAATTAGTGGGACCGAAGGAGGAACATCTGGGTGTGATAACACTTTACGCTTTGTTCTTTCAGTCTGTCAATCGCCTGAGTGGTGGATAGACAGCAGTGCTAATATTCATGTATGTTCTGATATTTCTTTATTTTCCTTATTAGACCGGCGGGTCTGGAGCCTTGCTGATGGGGAATGGCTCACATGCGCGTGTTCATTGAGTCGGTACAGTCATTCTCAAGTTCACTCTGGGAAAGACGGTGCTATTAAAGAACGTGCAGCATGTTCCCTCCATCAAAAAGAATCTCGTTAGCGGCTCTCAAATGTGTTGAGATGGCAATAAAATTGTACTTGAGTCTAATATTTGTGTCGTGCCGAGACATGGAACATTTGTTAGAAAAGGTTATGATTGTGGAGGCTTGTTCCACTTATCCTTGCTTGATGATATGTGCAATAAAGTTGTGAACAATGTCAATATTTCGGATGAGTCGAATATTTGGTATTCACGGTTTGTCACATTAATTTTGGTTGTCTCATGCTGCTTGCAAATCTGAATTTAATCTCAAAATTTAATTTAGTCAAAGGTTCTAAGTGCCATGTGTGTGTATGCAATCGAAGCAACCTCGCAAGCCTCACAAGGCTGCCGAGGCGAGAAACTTGGCACCATTAGAGCTCGTTCATTCTGATTTATGTGAAATGAATGGTGAATTCACTAAAGGCGGTAAAAGATACTTCATGACATTTATGGACGATTGTACTAGATTTTGCTACGTGTATTTATTAAAAATGAAAGATGAAGCGTTGGATTATTTTAGGGCCTACAAAGCTGAAGTAGAAAATCAGTTCGAGAGAAAAATTAAAGGTTAAGGTCTGATCGGGGTGGAGAATACTTTTCAAGTGAATTTTCTGATTTCTGCGTAGAACATGGAATTATTTATGAGAGGACACGGCCATACTCACCACAATCCAATGGGATTGCTGAAAAAAAAAGAACCGCACTCTAACAGAGTTGGTGAATGCCATGTTGGACACTGCGGGACTATCTAAGGAATGGTGGGGTGAGGTGATTTTGACTGCATGTCATGTCCTAAATAAAGTTGCTACAAAAAATAAAGATATCACACAATTTGAGAAATGGGAAAAGAAAAGATTAAATATATCATATTTGCGCACTTGGGGTTGCTTGGGCCAAAGTGAATGTGCCTATCAACAAGAAGCGCAAACTTGGACCTAAAACTATTGATTGTGTGTTCCTTGGTTATTCCCTTCATAGCGTTGGATATAGGTTCTTAATTATAAATTCTAGAATTTCTAACATGAGTGTTGGTACAATAATGGAGTCCAGAGACGCTATATTTTTTGAGGATGAATTTCCCATGAAAAATACAGCGAGCATTTTTGGTCATGATTCTTTAATTCCCCATGTGCATGAGAATTTTATCCTAGTAGAACAAACTGAGGTTTCCCCGTATGCAAAATCCAGAGGAGGATGACACTATAGTCATTAGAAAGAGCAAGAGACAAAGGACTGCAAAGTCTTTTGGTGGGTGTACCTTGTGGATGATACACCAACGACCATTAAAGAGGCATATTCCTCCCCTGATGCTGACTTATGGAAGGAAGCAGTACGGAGTAAGATGGATTCTATTATGTCTAATGGAACTTGAGAAGTTATTGACCGTCCTTATGGGTGCAAGCCTATAGGATGCAAATGGGTGTTCAAGAAAAAGCTTAGGCCTGATGGTACCGTTGAGAGGTACAAGGCAAGGCTCGTGGCCAACGATTATACCCAAAAAGAGGGCGAGAATTTCTTCGATACATATTCACCAGTTGCCCGATTGACTACAATTCGAGTGTTACTTTCCCTAGGCAGCCTCTTATGGTCTTATTGTTCATCAAATGGACGTTAAGACAGCTTTCCTAAATGGAAAGTTAGAGGAGGAGATCTATATGGATTAGCCGGAAGGGTTTGTAGCAAATGGTCAAGAAGGCAAGGTGTGTAAATTGTTGAAGTCATTATACGGCCTAAAACAAGCCCCTAAGCAGTGGCACGAGAAGTTCGACAGAACTATAACATCTGCAGGCTTTGTTGTGAATGAAGCTGACAGATGCATGTACTATCGGTATGGTGGGGGTCTGTTGGTATTTCTTATGTCTATTGGATAATTTCGCAAGCGCACAGAATATACCATTGTAGCACTTCATCCGGAGTATTCCAAGGTATCATTATTTATTTTATCTCAAGGGAAAGTGGTAGTTAGAAATGATAATCAGAAGAGGTCCTTAAGTCTATCTCAACTAAGTAACAACTAGTGTAGAGGGTAATCGAAGTATGATAAGAAAGTGATTCAAAGATAAACAAACGAGATATTAAAAGATAACTAGTGCAGTATAGCTAGGTGGAAGGACAACGAGTGAGAAAGGTTCCTGTGATTCGTACTTTACTCCTATGAACTATCCTATCAAATGGACGAGATAAACTAAGACTAATATCTTACTCTTTGTGCGTAGAGGATAGTCCGAGACAGTAGAGGGACAAAACCTCTAACCGAAGTAGCTATACACTTACAGGGAGCCTACTTTTAAGAACTTGCTTAAAACATGTGGTGAGATGCTAAGACTTAACAGGGTTGTCACCACCTGTAAGTACCCACTAACAATCCATGCAGTAAGCTGGCATTCAAAGGCAAGACTTAGTTTAAGCACCACTCTTACACTAATTCTCACTACTCCAGCCGGGTACCAAACAACTAGAGCATCCTATGACAGGCGATGAACTACACACGTGGGTTGGTTACAGGATCACAATCTAGTATATACCGACCAAGTAATAATGACAACTCACAACAATACTATTATTAGAATAGTCACTACACCACAACCTTTAAATAGCGATAGACAGTCCGTTGCTGAAAGAGGTGTACAACAATAGATTGTCCGTTGCTAAACGCTATAGCAACGGACCGCTGCCGTTGCTAATGAAGCCGTTGCTATATGTATATAGCAACGACGGTTCGATAGTTCAACTTATAGCAACGGACAAATTGTTAGAGCTTTTAGCAACGGACAGTTCGTCTCAATAAGGACTTTTAGCAACTAGATAGTCCATCGAGCTCAATTAAATAGGCATAAAAAAATAAAATCCTTGTATATCTAAAACTCATATACATTGGATCAAACATTCAAGACGCTTGTCATACACAAATGATCACATCAACCATACTCATCAATTATCAAACTCGAGTATATATTTAATCATGTCACTTCACATCCAGCTAACCTTGTCTCAACATATATATATATATATATATATATAACTCATGAACAAAAACAAACTAACATGTGTTGTCCATGGAAACCATCAAACATTTGGTTAAAGCTAGGAAAAAAACAACCATCTTTACTTTAGTTGGCTCCATGTCCACAACTTTGGTGTTGCTTAGCATCTCTGAGAAGATCCTAACACCTTGACAATATTCCATCTGATAAGATGCTGCAACACTTTGAGAAGATCCAAGAATGCCATGAGAAGATCTTGATTGCCTATTACAAGTCATCGGCTGTCACAAATATCATTAGTTAGAAACTCCAGATTAAAATAGAGAACAAAATCAAGTGTATAGCATTAATATACATATACAGTAAGTGTTATGAATCAATTGGATGCAAGAAATGGATGGTTAGTCATTAGTACAGCTAGTGGATAGTACAGCTAGTGAATGGGAAAAAAAGGCAAGGGCAAAATTTCAGCAAGTGCATCCCAAGTTCAGCAATCCATGTAACTTTGCATAGTAAAAATACAAGCTGAAAGATCACTGCCTAATTTGTTCAGTTTCGTATATTTTGCAAGCACACAAGCTGAAAGATCATCCTTCAATACACTATGAGCATAAATAAAACGGTTACTTTGGTCAGTACAAGGAAGTAATTAGATTAAGTGAAATTATATAGATATCTCATACAGGAACTTATACAAGTTTAATGCATACAGTCCTATGACATTTGCCAAATTTGTAAAGTGTAGACTCATATATCTCACACAAGAACTGTCCCTTTATAGTTTGCATGTTAATACTCAAAGGCAGTGGGTTTTGTTTTATATTCTCACACAAGAACTATTATATACAGTAAGTGTTCTGAATGTATGGTTGGCTCTAAACACATCCTACAATGACCTGACCTCACTGCTTTAGCTGGAGGCCTCTCCTTGCTCTATAATATGTCTTCAGGCACTCAAGGAGTCAGAGTTAGACATAACATAATCTCCATAAGAACAATCTATATCTGAACCCCCATGGCCAAAGGCCCCAGACCCCAATCCTATTCTCACGGATGATGAGATGACAACTTTAACTGCTCAGCTGGTGGTATAGATGAAGACCTGATTAAAAAAACATGAGAGCATAACTCACAGGCATAAATGTAGACTTAATCAGGAACTCAGACAGCCAATGAATTCTATTTTGTTGCCTTACAAATACTCAAGCTGTAGGCTGTATCTAGTACAGCTGCAGTCCACAACCAAATCCCGCACGAAATCCTTGGCATGCTACTATCATGTAATTTAACTATGAGATTTGTTCATTACCAGTTGCCATGCATGAGTTGACAGGCATCCAAAGTTTGGAACGATATAAAAAAACTTACTGCATCTTGTATCATCCTATGTTCACTAATCGAGTTCTCAAAAAATGAAGTACACAACAGACAATGAAAGAAAGGACGAAGATTTATATTGATAAAAGTAAGTCTTACAAGAAAGAGAAAGGTAGAAGAGCTATACCAGACTCTCCAGAAGACGACTCCGGAGACCCCGAGCTTAGCTTCGACTCAACTCTAACTCCCACACTAGACTACACTACTACTAGAAGTGGAACTACATTATTCCTCACTTGTATCTTGAATGAATCATGTCTTGAGAAGGTGGAGGCTGCCTCTATATATAGGGGGAGATAGAGGGATGCCATGTCAGCGATCCGTGTGCTCCATTCCTCTCCACCCTTGGATAAACCGCCTCAAAACTGCCTCAAGATGGACGACCAGGATTGAGCCAGCAGCATGGAGTCAAGCACAAGGTCGGTGGACCATGACGGTGGGCTGGACCCACCAAGGGGGGGCTCGGCCGACCCCCTATGGCAGGGTGGGCCAACCACTAGGGTCCCCACCTATCATAGAGCATGGCTATGTGCTGGGTTTGCTTGGTTCTTGTTGGTTCACGCCTTGATCCTTGTGCTTTGATCTTCCACCGTTGATTGGAAACACATCTTTGATCCGAAGGTGGGAATGAGCAGGGTGGAGTATAACACGGATCGTGCCACGTCACCAGAGCCCTGGGGCCCCACATGTGGGTCGGGCCGACCCCTATGTGGGCCCTCTAGGTGCTCCACTCTCTTTTATATGCTTCCTTGAGTCATGTGTTGACGTGTGATGGCTTGGTGCCCAATTAAGTGGGTCGGCCGACCCACTAAATTGGCCTCCAGGTGCTCACCTCTGCCCAGTTTGATCTTCTCTGCATTCAAAGGCTAAGAGTACAAGTGAAACTAGTTATTGGATAAAATAAGTTCATGTTATGTTGATCTTCCATTGAAACTGAGTACTGTTGACGGTATTTAGGGTGTGAAATTTTATAGCTTAATCACCGTCAATAAGATCCCCCAAGCTTAACCTTTGCTCGTCTCGAGCAAACAATTAAACTTAGCCTCAGTAGATCAGTGGTTACTACAATGTTCACATTTCAATAGTACCATGTATATAACAAAATACTTCTCTTTTGAACGGAAAATTTGGCTATTAAAACTCACCCATATTACCTTAGTCCTTTATGGGGCTGATGGCCTTTCCCTTGCCTTAGGTGGTTGAGAGACAGAACAGTTTGACTTGAGCACTAATTTTCTCATTCTTTGCAAGTTTCATACGGAAGGTCTTACAATTTTTTTTAAAAGAAAACTTAATGTTCCTCATATGGTTCTCTCATGTCGCTCAAATGGTGTATGATTCCTTACCAACGCATAAAGGTTTCCTTCTTTCATCCTATTTCTAAAAAGGCTTATGTGGAGCTTATGGTAGGAATGACAACATGTAACATAATTACCTTGCACATATTGTAAAGTCAAAGCTCGGATCCAGAGAGAGAAGTGTCATGCCCTTAGATTCAAGATGTGCGTGTGTGTGGAAAGTGGTGAACTATAATGCTCCTTTATTTGAGATGATCTCTCTTTATTTTGAGACATGGCTATCATTTTTTTCTTTTTTTTATTCATGAGCCAAGACTTGCTCATATATTATTTTTTCTTTTTCTTGGACTTTCACCTGTCCATCTTTCTTTCTTTTTTTCATTTTGCTTAGCCATTGTCTCTTTTATCAAATCAACTAAGAGAGATATTCTATGCCCTTTAGAGCATGGAGCATTTATTATGTGAAAATGAATGGCATGATTGTTGCGTACTTCCAGTAAGCAGCATATATGTGCGGTGTGTATGTGATCTTGATGTTGGGGGCATGATAAGTCTCTCAATAAGGATCAACAAGACTTGACAAAACTCATTACAAAGTAAATAGCTTATGTGGAAGGTTTGAAACATGTGTAGCATATATGGCTGTGGTACGAATTCATTACCAATTGAGGAACAATAAGGTTTTGAATGTTTTAAGAAATAAATCTCCAGTAATCATGCATGCTTAGAATAATATTATAGCAGCTCTTGTCTTATTATATCATGTCTCGCAACAACTTAGACTTAATTCTAGCACTTGCAACCCACAAAGTTTTCAGGTTCATGATGGTTTTATGTGAGCCAAGTGATCCATACTCAAAGAAATACTAAGTTGTAAACTAGGCACTAGAGAAACATCAACAGAGCAACTATTCATCATTTCCATGAGAAAGATAAACATTCATGAAGAATATAAAACAAAGAAAATATTATTATTATATATTGTTATTATTATTATTATTATTATTTTAAAGCAAGAATTGAATAAAAAACAATGTTGAGATAGAATGCTTACCTTAGTGGGGGAGAGGATCTCCCCCAAGCTTACTCTTTTGAGTGTCTCACTAAGGTGGATGTGGCAGATATGTTGGTGGATAGTGAGGAGGATATCGTGGTGGATATGCTGGTGGATATGGCTGCGGGAACTGCTGTGGCTGCTGCGGTATATATGGGGGTAGTGGCATGTTATGGTGTGCGTAGAGAGCGGCCCACTGTCTACCACTACTGCTCCTAAAAGTTATGGAGTTGCTGCTGGGTTTGTACTGTGATGTTGTGAATGGCTTCATGGCCAGTCCGCAGCACACCAAATTGGTTGGTGAGGAGTTCCATGTCATGACGGTGACTTCGGATCCCTGCATCCTGTAAACATGAGTGAGAGAACCTGGCTCTTTGTGCCCCTAACCGGCATCTCCCTCCTAGAACTGGAAGCTTGCATTGCATTTGAGCTGCCTGCATAAGTACTGTCAGTCTTCCACAGACGATTCGTCAAGCTGTGCAGCTCGTGCTCGTCCACAAGTAACTGGTCCTGTAAAACTCCAGCGGCCGCCTACTCCTGCAATGTTAGGTACTAAAGGGTGGCCCCCATATAATTTTAACTCTACACATGATAAGTCGAGTCTTGCAGTGGTGTTATGAAATTTAAATTCAATTGTTCCTTGAGGACCACCAGCAATAATATGTGCCTTAATAAAATGTTCTGCATCTAGGACGGTTCTAGGGGTGTGTTGATGGTGGATATACCATAAAATTTCACACTCAAAGACCATCAATAGGCCTTGGATTCAAGGGAGAATAAATATAACATGAACATATTTTATCAATAACTAGTTCCACTTGTACTCTTAGCTTGTGAATGCAGGAAAGATCAAACAGGCCATGAAACATCGATATGGTGCACAACATCACGTATAAGAGAGGAGAGCTCAGTGTGGGCCCATGTGTGGGTCGACCTGACCCCACCATGGGGCCCACCTGGCTCTGGTGATGTGGCATGATCCGTGTGACACTCCACCCTAGCTCATTTCAACCATCAGATCAACATGTGTTTCCATTCAACGGTGGAGAATCAAAGCACAAGGATCAAGGTGTGAAAAAACACAATCAAGGACAGAACCAGCACAAAGGGACACTCTATGATTGGTGGGGACCACACCTGGCCGGGCCCACCTGTCATAGGGGGTTGGCCGACTCCCCATGGTGGGTCCAGGCCACCGCCTTACTCCACCGCCTTCCAGCATGCTTCCCACGTGATGGAATCACCAATGCCTGTCCATTTTGAGGCGGTATTGAGGCGGTTCATCCAAGGGTGGAGAGGCAAGGAGCACGCAGGATCGCTGACGTGGCGCCTCTCCATCCTCCCCTATAAATAGAGGCTGCCATCACCCTACACAAGACACACAAGATACACAAGAGACAAGAGAAGCTCCATTCCTTAGTAGTAGTATTAGTCTAGTGTGGGAGTTAGACTCGAGTTGAGCTACGCTCGGGGTCTCTGGAGTCAGTCTGCTGGAGAGTCTGGTATAGCTCTTGTACCTTTCCTTCTGTAAGACTTTACTTTTATCAATATATTATCTTTACTTTACTTTACTAAGTCTTTACTTAGTGCTTTACTTTTCATTATAGTATTGTTGTGTCTTGTCTTGCCCTTATAGTTGATTTACACTAGATTGTGATTCCTGTAACCAGCTCACGTATGTAGTTCATTGCCTGTCATAGGGTGCTCTAGCTGTTTGGTACACAGCTAGAGTAGTGAGAATTAGTGTAAGCATGGTGCTTAGGCTAGATCTTACCCTTGAATGCCGCCTGTCGCACAGATTGTTAGTGAGTGCTAGCAGGTGGTGATAGCCCTGTCTAGTCTTAGTATCCCTCCATGTGTTTTAGGGAAGTTCTTAAAAGGTAGGCTCCCATAAGAGCGTAGGCGCTTCGGGTAGAGGTTATATCCTCTATTGTTTCGCACTGCCCCCTACACACCGGAAGTAAGGTAGCTGTCTTAGTGTAATTCATCCATTTGATAAGATAGTGCACAAGAGTAAAGTAAGAGTCATAGGAGTCTTATACTCACTTGTTGTCCTCCCACCTAGCTATACGCTACTAGTTATCCTTAGTTATCCTAATCCTTGTCGTGCCTTTTTGTCATTACCCTTTCCTCTATTTATCGTTTTACCCCCCTATCACTAATTGATACGAAGTTGCTATAGACTTACGGATCTCTCTCTTTTATTAATTATTCCTAGCAACCGCTTTCCCTTGGGATAAAATAAATAACTGATACTTTGGAATAGTCCTGAGTGAAGTGCTACAGCGATATATTCTGTGCGCTTGTGGAATTATCCAATAGACATAAGAAATACCCCCTCAGGGCACTTCTGGCGTCGTTATCAAAGATAGCCTAACACCCTGTCTCTGGTGGTCGCGCTAAGAAGTGTCAACAAGCATTTCTGGCGCCGTTACTGGGGAAAGCATCAGTCTAGGAATATTAATAAAAATTGAATCCAGAGTCTACAATCAACTTAGTTATCGATTAGTGTTGGGGGCTTACCCCTGTCTGTGTTTCTCGTTGTCGTGAAGCTAGACAGTGCATGAGCGGTTTCCAATTGCCATCAAATTTTATTGAAGATCCTGAGCAATTGTTGAGAAGAATTAGACGCCGTCAAGTTCCACCTCAAAGGTTCATCTCAAACCTAAATCTGTTCGAGGAAAGAGGCTCTGCACTATCAATCAAGGAAGCTATGGCCCAAAAGACCATCTCTGAGTTCTCTGCACCGTCAGGCTAACAACATTGCCACCGGTCCATAGCTTCAACTTGGAGGATGCTACCTTTGAGCTTAAGCTAGCACTCATCAATATGATGCAAGCCAACCTATTCTGTGGGAAGCCACATGAAGATGCTAATGCCCATCTCCAGCACTTCTTGGAGGTGTGTGGTACCTTCACTATCAAGAATGTCTCGGCAGACGCCATCCGCCTTCGCCTATTTCCATTCTCACTATTTGGGAAGGCGAAGCAATGGTTCTATGCCAACAAGAATGAAGCTACCACTTGGGAGAAGTGTGCAAATGCATTTCTCAAGAAATTCTTCCTAATGCGCAAAACCAGCACTCTTCGTGGAAAGATCTCAAGCTTCCAACAGCAAGCTGATGAGACGATTCCCGAAGCATAGGAACATCTCCAGGAGTACATTCGTGCTTGTACTCATCATGGGATCGAAGAATGGACTCCTAATCCAAGGTTTCTACCATGGGCTGACTGGATTAGTGTTGTCATTTCTTAACATCGTTACAAAAGATAGACTAAAAGTCCATCCCCGGCAACGGCGCCAGAAATGCTTGTTGGCATTTCTTAACGTCATTACAAAAGATAGACTAAAAGTCCATCCCAGACAACGGCGCTAGAAATGCTTGTTGGCGTTTCTTAGCATTACTACTAAAGATAGACTAAAGGTCCGTCCTTAATAATAATACTTAGAAACATAAGTTGACATTGCCCAACCACCATTACTTCAGAAAGGTAATCCTTGGCCCTTAGTGACACCGGCCTAGGTAATGTAGTCTGGTAATAGCAGTTAGAAGTGCCGGATTGGCCTTTCCTAACCGTCATTACTTACGATATGCAAAACTGTGGCACGGCACCGTGGGGTGCAACAAGAATTATAATCCTTAAGTAACGGTACTTAGGTACGCCAATCGATAGCTCAGTAAGGAATAAGATTACTCTGCAAGCGCACAGAACTATCATTGTAGCATTTCAACCCGTGAGTAGGGTGCCGTATTTATAATTTCCCGTAGGAGGGCAATATGCATCAAGCGTGGTGTAAACATGATCACTTATTGAGTGCAATGGTAGGCATAGAGTAAATAGGAATAAAACATGATTTCAAGATAGTGGACACACATATGGATCAACCTCAAGGATAAAAGGAAAATAAAGAATAAAAGAATATATCTAACTGAGCAGGCATTGGTCATATATAATTATGCAAAGAGCTGTTAGCAAATCATCTAATTAGTAGTTCTAGTATCAGGACTAAGTCTGGGGTGATAGGGAGATCCCCACAGCTGGTCTGCCAGCCGATAGAGACTTTACGAACTCCTACTCAATATCCGAACGTGGGAGAATGCTAGGGATGGACAGGGCTGTGACCACATGTCCACCTACCCCTCTACCCGTGGGATACCGACATATCCGTCGATCTCCGCATACCCAAGCTCCATGCTTGCATACTTGGAAACAACTCCTAACCCCCGCAGGACCCCAACCCTTCGGATTGACAGGCTAGGTTAAGAGCAACCATGACAGCACGACGAACCATCACCTCATTCCTAGTTCTTCCTCTGTTCATACTAATTTGATGAACAATGAAGAACGATGATGAACAAGTCAAGAACATGATACATAAACTATGTTCTAGCTCATATACTATGCTCATAACAAGATCATAACTAGACTCTAGTTCATATGCATAATCATATAAGTATGATAAGAACTTACTCATGGAAGAAGACCGAATTGTATTCATACCAAGATGATCCCTCTCTTCCAAGGAGACAAGCTCTCCTTGATAGCTCTTGCCTTGCTCACAAACTACTAATACTACTCTAAAGATACAAGTGAGAGGTGTGAGGAAGATGACTCCAAAATGATGTGTGTGTTGAAGGAGATGGAGCACCCTCTATTTATATTGAGACTATGACAGTTTGGGCGTTCTAAACATGGAAGTAGGTGAAACCGCCATCAGCAACCACCATCAGCACCCTCCGAAGATGGGCCCAGGGAGGCCCCACCTGGGGGGCGGTCGCCCCCGGGGGCGGTCGGTCCCTGGGGAGCACCATCTGGCTACCGCCTTCGGGTGGTCGGTTGTCCCCTGGGCCTGGGCCTCCCCCGTGGTTACGGATGGATCCAATTACGCTTTGAAGG
This sequence comes from Eremochloa ophiuroides, assembly GCA_038502445.1. Classification (NCBI taxonomy): domain Eukaryota; kingdom Viridiplantae; phylum Streptophyta; class Magnoliopsida; order Poales; family Poaceae; genus Eremochloa; species Eremochloa ophiuroides. The sequence goes on from JAHLJS010000006.1 coordinate 46,542,285, forward strand.
TGGGCCTCTTTAGTATTCTTTGTTTACGCATTTATTGGATTCGTCATTTGACTTTGCGCTTTCTCCATGTTGATGCGTATTTCCACTTGTTATGCCATAAACCTGTAAAACATGAATGCTAGGGGTACAAGTGGAACTTGTTAGTAGTAAAGGCATATGTGCTAGAATATGATTGTTAATCCTCTTTCTAGTCTAAGTTGGTGGTATAAAATTTATCCATAAGGACCACCAACAATTAGCCCGTAGTCACCTTGATGCTACCACTGGAGGAGCATTCCTGCAACACAATGTCGAGGATGCTAAAGACCTCATTGAAAAGATGGTTATCAACCAAGGATGGAATAAGGAGCGTCTCCAGCCCAAGAAAAGGGGTATGTACACCTGTTCATGAGGTGGACATGCTCTCAGCAAAAATGGACCTCTTGATGAAAAAGATTGAGGAAGGTTCCAAACAAGAGGCCATTCGAACCACCGCCACCGCATGAGCAATTGAAGCTGATCCATGGTGCGATGTATGTGGTGGAGAAGATCACTCGGGCAACAACTGTCCCGAGACGAAGGAGGAAGTGAGCTTCATCATCAACAACAACAACAACTACAATGGGTATCGACCCCAGCAACAAGGAGGATGGAACTCGCACCCCTTCTACAAAGGTAATCAAGGTAATGGTTACGGCAATAATTTCAATAATTCTTATGGTAACCAACCTTCTTTGAAAGATCTTGTCTTAGGCCAATCTAAAATCAATGATAGTATAAACAAGAAAATAATGGCTAATGATAAGATTCTTGAAAATCTTAGTGAGAAAATGGATAGCTTTGCCTACTGCTATGGAAAAATCAATTGAGCTTTAATAAAATGCTAGAAACATAATTAGCTCAAATAGTAGCAGCTGTCCCATCCTTCGAATAAGGGTAAGATCCCAGAGAAACCTGAGGAACCAATTGAGGGTGTCAATTTAATTTCCACGAGGTTTGGTAAGCCTCCGGTCAGGCCAAACCAGGGTTGCCTTCTTGACCCACCATTCATGGCCAAGAAGAGTGACCCTGGCCATCCTACCATCACCTATGAGATTGGGCCGCACACCTTCAACAACACCTTCTGTGACCTCGGATCTGGAGTCAACATCATGTCCAAGGTAGTGTATGAAAATCTGCTAGAGGGGCCTTTGTACCCCACTTTTGTTAAATTGCAGATGGCGGATCAATCCATTCAGGTTCCCCGAGGGATTGGCAAGGGACATTCTTATAAAAGTTCAAGACGAATACATCCCCGCCGACTTCATCATTCTCGATATGGGGGCCGATCACGAAGTCCCCGTCATCCTGGGAAGGCCGTTCCTGAACACCGTTAACGCCATCATCTACGTGGGATCTGGCCAAGTCCACTTCCAACTCCTAGGTAAGAGAATTAAATGTCCTTTCAATGGTTATAAATCTATGCAACAGGCAAGAAAGAACCTTTGGGAGAAGAAGCCTCAATATGCACCCCGCCGGAAGAATCAACCGCCAAAGGCCAAAAAGGCCGAATTGGTAAGTAAAGCTGAGGCGGTGAACAAGGCTGACTCTGCTGAGTCACAAGCATCAACCAAGATGGAATGGGCAGAAGAAAGAGGTGCGATCATCATGATCCCCATCTCCGGGACCAATCGATGCACCCGAAGAATGAACCCGAAAAAGAGAGGTCCTACTCTACGGACATAAAACATGGAGCCCTTGCTGGTAAGGTAAATCATTATTTATCTCATATTTAATTCCTACATTTCAATTCCTATATTTTCTTCATTGCATTTCATATTTAAATTTTGCAATAATTTATTTTGAGAGAATAAAATAATTATACAAATAAAACTTGAAAAGAACTATAGTGCTCACGCCTGAGGTGGGGGGACCACCCAAGGTGGGGTCGGCCGACCCCACCATAGGGCCCACTCACCTCTGATGATGTTGGTCTGGTGTCCTGATCATTGTCTCAACTTTAATCACCAGTTCATTTTGAATTTGGTCGACCACTTTTTGGTCATGACCACTTTCACATGCTCCAAGGAGAATCCAACATTCACCACCATCTAAATTCTGAAAAGTGGACACTTTGGCATGCATTAGTGCTGCCATGGTCTATGGGAATCATTTTAAAGCATGTCCCCACTTTTGTCATACACTTTTCTCTTTCACAAAACACTAGACAAGGGAATCTCTGAAAACTTCTCCACTTTTGGTCCACCACTAATCTTTACTTTACTGGACAAAGTGAAACACACTGTTTAAAGCTGAAAAGAGGACCAAACATGGGTCAGCCGACCCATGTTTAAAGCCCTTTTTGCAAAATTGTGTTTGAATTCAAATAGATTCCCTATCCAAAGGTGAAAGCAACTCTGACACTGCCATAATGGGGTCGGCCGACCTGGCCCTAGTGGCCTGGTCACCAGCCCTTCTCCCCTATATATATCCCTGCATTGTGTGCTCATTTCCATACCCAAACTAGCTGAATCATCTTGAGCACACAATCTCTCTTCTCTTCTCTAGTTGAGCAAGTTCTTTCTCAAGTTTAGTTTTAGTTAGCCACTCAAAACAGAAATCCAAAAATATTATAGTAGTAGAATCTTGTCTTTGGTCTCAAGAGCGGTTTTGTGGAGGTGACCATACCCCACAAGGACTACTAACATTGGGACAACTAACACTAACGCTAATCGTTGTTGTCATAGTGTGTTCTTGTGTTATCTCATTGCTGCAGAAGATGAAGAAGTTCTCCTCCGCGTTCAAGAAAGCCAAGGGTGTCGTAGGGAGTTCCTCCCGACGACCCCGTCATGATGAAGAAGAAAGAAGAGAAGCTTCGCCAAGAGAAGGCCAAGAGGTGCTAGACGTACCTCCTGAGAGAACATTCGATCCTAAGAGCGGCCTCACATTGAACTAAGAAGAGTACCAAAGGTATCTCTCCATCCGACACCGCGGGTTTGAACATACCGGCAACATTGACCCTATCCTTTTGGACAACACAGGTATGACCGCAGAATTTAATTACCGTGTTCAATACAATTGGATGGGGAAGCTTTTGGGAAGTGCAAGAACTTGGAATTGAAAAACTCAGCATGGAATTTCTATGCTCTATACAAGTCACTGATGATAATGTCTACTTTCGCATGCTCAATCAAGAGTATAATTTAACTTGGTGAGTTTTTAGTATTGCACTTGGCTTTGATAACAACTGTCATCTAGATCTAGTTAATGCCACAAGAAAATTTGATAAAGCTGATTTCTAGAAAGCCATAACTGGATCCAATGATTGCTCTGATCCTAAAACTGATGAAATCAATAATCCCACTTTGTGCTTGCTCCACTATTGGATGGCCATAACTCTTCTTCCTGGCTCCAATGTGCAAATCCTTCTTAATGATGAACTAAGACTGCTTTATGCCATGACCAAGAAAATAAAAGTTTCGCCTGCTAAAATTTTAGTCCTGCTTTTGGCTTGGTATTTTCCATAGAAGCGAGCCTATATTCTTTACCTCTCTTATCACTCGCATTGCTGAAACAATGGACTTGCTAAATGGAAAACACTACATTGAATATATTGCTTCTCCTAGAGACATTATAACTGAAGATTTCTTCATAACTGCTCAAGTCCTAAAAAGAGATGAAAATGGTGATCATAAAATGATTTATCCAGGCCATACAGCCGAAATCTCTCTCCCATATGAGAGGCGTCGGTTGTATGCGCTGCGTACACTAATCATAAATTGGGAGCCGAGAGGCAAGAAGCCAAAATGTTGCAGGAACAAGAAGGGTGACAAGGAGCATGTCACAAGCCGCTCAATTTGAGCAAGACGGCACATCACGAGCTGCAGGGGGAAACGAAGAAGAAGGCGATGAGGCAAGTTCCATGGACATTTCAGGGTCCATGGACATGGTCCCAACAGCACATTCCAAGAGTGCTGCACTCCCCGTCCGTCCACACGGGCGAGGGGTCGTCGGAACCAAAGAACAGAAATGGATCAACTCATCGACTGACATGGGCGATATGCAAGTTGAACAAGATGCAACTCTGAATATGGCACAACAAAATGCCTCAACTCAAGCAAGCTATCACAAGATGAAGAAGCACAACGCTAGGTGGGATGGTTCCAATACTATCCACCACCACAATGAGCAAAAGTCAAGCTTGGGGAGATCCTCTCCCCCACCAAGGTAAGTCTTCTATCTCATCTTATTGCATTATTTTTCAGTTTATTATCTTTGCTACAAAAAATCCATATATTTCATGAATGTTTATCTTCCTCATGAAAATGATGAATAGTTGCTCTGTTAATGTTTCTTTATGCCTAGTTTATAACTTAGTATTTCTTTGAGTATGGATTACTTGGCTTATTTAAAATCATCATGAACCTAAAAACTTTATGGACGCTAAGTGCTAGAACTAAGTCTAAGTTGTTGTGAGATATGATATAGTGAAACAAGAGCTACTATAATATTGTTCTAAGCATGCATGATTACTGAGATTAATTTCTTAAACAATCAAAACCTTATTGTTCCTCAAATGGTAATAAACTTCTACCACAGCCATATATGCTACACATGTCTTAGCCCTTCTACTTAAGCTATTTGCTTTGTATTGAGTATTGTCAAGTCTTGTTGACCCTTATTGAGAGACTTATCATGCTCTCAAGATCAAGATCACATACACACCACATATATTTGCTGCTTCTACACTGGAAGTACGCAACCACATGCCTTACATTTCCACCAAAATAAATGCTCCATGTGTTAAAGTCATAGAATATCTCTCTTAGTTGATATGATATAAGAGACAAAAGGCTATGCAAAATGAAAAGAAAAAGAAAGAAAGAAAGATGGACATAGGAAGTCCATAGAAAAGAAAAGAAAAATATGATGAGCAAGTCTAAGCTCATGAATAAAAGAAGAAAAATGATTGCCATGTCTCTAAAAATTTATTAGAGAGAGATACAATTTCGAATAGAGGAGCATTATAGTCCACTTTTTTCACACACTTGCACATCTTGATCTAAGGGCATGACACTTCTCTCTTTGGATCCAAGCTTTGACTCTACAACACATGCAAAGTAAGTATGCTATATTCTTTCATTCCTACGTTAAGCTCCACATAAGCCATTTTTTAGAAGTAGGATAACAAATAGAAGGCAATATTTAATTTATGCCTTGGTAAGGAACTCATACACCATTTGAGCGACATGAGAGAACCATATGAGGAACATTAAAGTTTTCTTTTGTAAAACATTGCTAAAACGTCCAATATGAAACTTCCAAAGAATGAGAAAAGTAGTGCTCAAGTTAAACCGTTCTGTCTCTCAACCACCTAAGACAAAGGAAACGTCATTAGCCCCATAAAGGACTAAGGTAAAATGGGTGAATTTTCATAGCCAATTTTTCTATTCAAAAGAGAAGTATTCTGTTGTGCACTTGGTACTAAGGAAATATAAAGATTGTAGCAACTCCTGATCCACCGAGGCTAAGTTTAATTATTTGCTCGGGACGATCAAAGGTTAAGCTTGGGGGATCTTGTTGACGGTGGATATACCATAAAATTCCACACTCAAACACCGTCAACAGGCCTCGGATTCAAGGGAGAATAAACATCACATGAACATATTTTATCAATAACTAGTTCCACTTGTACTCTTAGCTTGTGAATGCAGGAAAGATCAAACAGGCCATGAAACATCAAGATATGGTGCACAAAATCACGTAGAAGAGAGGAGAGCTCAGTGTGGGCCCATGTGTGGGTCGGCCGACCCCACCATGGGGCCCACCTGGCTCTGGTGACATGGCATGATCCGTGTGACACTCTACCCATCTCATTTCAATTATCAGATCAACATGTGTTTCCATTCAACGGTGGAGAATCAAAGCACAAGGATCAAGGCGTGAAACAACACAATTAAGACAGAACCAGCACAAGTGGACACTCTATGACTGGTGGGGACCACACCTGGCCAGGCCCACCTGTCATTGGGGGTCGGCCGACCCCCCTTGGTGGGGGTCCAGGCCACCGCCTTCCAGCATGCTTCCCACGTGATGGAATCACCAATGCCGTCCATTTTGAGGCGGTATTGCGGCGGTTGATCTAAGGGTGGAGAGGCAAGGAGCATGCGGATCACTGACGTGGTGCCTCTCCATCCTCCCCTATAAATAGAGGCTTGCCATCACCCTACACAAGACACACAAGATACACAAGAGACAAGAGAAGCTCCATTCCTTAGTAGTAGTTTTAGTCTAGTGTGGGAGTTAGTGTCGAGTCGAGCTACGCTCGGGGTCTCCTGGAGTCGTCTGCTGGAGAGTCTGGTATAGCTCTTGTACCTTTCCTTCTGTAAGACTTTACTTTTATCAATATATTATCTTTACTTTACTTTACTAAGTCTTTACTTAGTGCTTTACTATTCATTATAGTATTGTTGTGTCTTGTCTTGCCTTATAGTTGATTTACACTAGATTATGATCTTGTAACCAGCTCACGTGTGTAGTTCATTGCCTGTCATAGGGTGCTTTAGCTAGTTTGGTACCCAGCTAGAGTAGTGAGAATTAGTGTAAGCGTGGTGCTTAGGATAGATCTTACCCTTGAATGCCGCTTGTCGCACGGATTGTTAGTGGGTGCTAGCAGGTGGTGATAGCCCTGTCTAGTCTTAGTATCCCTCCACGTGCTTTAGGCAAGTTCTTAAAAGGTAGGCTCCCATAAGAGCGTAGGCGCTTCGGGTAGAGGTTGTATCCTCTATTATTTCACACTACCCCCTACACACCAGAAGTAAGGTAGCTGTCTTAGTGTAATTCATCCATTTGATAACATAGTTCACAAGAGTAAGGTAAGAGTCATAGGAGTCTTATACTCACTCGTTGTCCTCCCACCTAGCTATACTCTACTAGTTATCCTTAGTTATCCTAAACCTTGTCGTGTCTTTGTGTCATTACCCTTTCCTCTAATTATCAATTTGCCCCCGTATCACTAGTTGATACTAAGTTGCTATAGACTTAAGGATCTCTCTCTCTTTTATTAATTATTCCTAGCAACCGCTTTCCCTTGGGATAAAATAAATAACGATACCTTGGAATACTCCCGGATGAAGTGCTACAGCGGTATATTCTATGCGCTTGCGGAATTATCCAATAGACATAAGAAATACCCCTCAGGGCACTTCTGGCGTCATTATCAAAGATTAGCCTAACACCCTGTCTCTAGGTAGGTTGCGCTAAGAAGTGTCAACAGTGTGGTTATGTACTCATTAAACCTATTAAGCATCTCAAGATAACTACAAAGTTTTGTAATGATCGATGTAAAGTCAAATGAGCCAATTCTTGAGGATGTAGATATCCAATGTTCTACCATAGCCTTCACGGGTGATACTCGAATTTTATGTACCATGGCATACAATATTCTTAAATCAACTTCTCTAACAAGTCTTACAACATCCCTGGGGAATAAAGTGGTTGCCCTACCATCTATGCAGAAAGCGAAGTGTGGGGTTGCAAATATGGTTAGTACGTGGCTTGCCCATTTTATTTTCCCATGTTATCTCATACCAGAATTCAAGCTTATTTAATCCTTGGGTAGCAGCTTCCAAATTTAGTGGTGCAATTTATAAAGCCCAGACAAGTGCTAAACTCATCCCATCAAAGATTAAATTCTTGATTAAACAAGTGAAAATAAATGGTGTCTCTAGTTATTTGCACTAGTGCTTCATGAATTCTAAAGTAAGAATTTTGCTACCTGGGTAATTAGAAAAATCCCAAAATTTACCCCAACCTATTGCACCAAATACATCAAAGAATTCCTCATACATACCTGTGAGTCGGAGGAATCCAAAATCAATTACCTTGGTATGCTCGAAGTTGCGGTTGCGAATTGTGTTGAGGGTGAGTAATTCTTGAGGAGTGACCCAAATGCCAGTTTGTGGGTCTTGCATCTTGACGGGTTGTTCTTCTTCATCAGACCCTTCATTGCCTGCCTCATGATATTGAGGTCATTGCTCAATATCCTACTCGCTGTTGCTCTGCAAAGGCAAAGTTGCTCCAGAAATTTGTTCGTCTTGTGACCCCGAGAGCCGTATCTCGGTGTCATGCGAGGATTGCCCTTCCCATGATGAACGTCGTGATGAACTCCCACTTAGCGCTATGCATACGTTCTTTGCTGCGGCTTTGAATGGGTTCTTCATGCTTGCACAGAAACAAAGAGACGAACCAAGCTTGGACAAGAGGGGTTAGCTTAAATTAATGGACCTTCTTACCGGTGAGTACCTCTCTCTAATCCTTTAAGAGATGATTTGCTTGAATGGTGAGAGAGGAAGCAAGTGTTTCTGAGTGCTGGTGTTCTGAGGATGGCAAGCACTCTACTTCTTGTCCTTTTAATGTGAGCGAGGAGGAGAAGTGGTGGCAATGCCAGGGTCGGCCGACCCCTTCACTCATTCAAATTGCACTAGGAATTGAAGGAATCTTGAACATGTTGAAAGGAGAGAAAGTGTTGAGTAGTGGGAGGTTTTTAGTTGGTCGCCTGACCCAATCAATCATCCAGCTTTCACCAAATATCGAAGGAATCCAGCCATCTTGGAAGGATGGAAAGTTGGAGTGGTGTGGGGAATAATCCATGTGTCGGCCGAACCCCCATCATCTCCAAACTTTGCACAAAGCTGAGTGGGGTGTCGGCAGATGACTCACATGCTCGTGGTTCACTTTTGCATTTGAATTCCTCTCACTTTGGAAGTTTGCTCAAGTGGAGAACATGGATGGGATGTGAAAGTGAGTGGGAAACAATGATGGGATGTGAAAATGAGTGAGAAGGAGAGAAAGCTAGTGTGGTGGGATGTCGCCTTATGGGTCGGACGGCCCCTTCCTTAATTATTTTGCAGGAATCTTTTCTAGGGTGTCTGGTGTGTTCAAAGCAGAGAGGATAGGTGAGGTGGGGAGGCACTTGATGGGTCGGCTGACCCACCCATCACCTCTATTTCTCAGGAATCTTGATAGATTGCCTAGTGTGTTGAAATTAGAGCAAGTAGGTGTGGTGAGGGGTCAGTTCATGGGTCGAACAACCCCCCATCACCTCCATTTTGCACTAGGCCAAAGTGTGGCAGGTCACATTGTAATACCTTTGGTATTAGAATTCAATTAATCTGCCATGTCATCATATTTAAATTTAAGCATCTGCATATGATTGAGCTTAGGGCCTAGAGTGACTTGATTTCAGCTAAGTATTGATTGTGTACTTGAGCCCTTAATCAAAAAATCAAAAATAAAATTAAATAGAAATTGAATTAAACCCTAATGTTGATCTAAAAACCCCATTTCAAAATCTAAATGAAATATGGGAAAAGTGTCTAAATAAAAGTTGTAGAGTTTTAAAAATGGAACAACTTTTATTTTTGGAGATTTTGAAGTTATATTATAAAAATTCAAATTTAACTCAAATTTCTATATTGAAATTTATATTTGAAACTTCAATTTCAAAAATATCAAGAATCTTCAAAAACTTCCTTCATAGAAGTTGTCAATCTCTCTGAGAAGAACAACTTTCATGTTTACCAATTTTCAAGTTGTTGAGAAGAATCAAAAGTAATTTTAAAAATTTAGTTTGAAATTCAAAACCCTTTTTACCCCTTTTTCTGTAGTTTGAAAATTTGACCGAATCTGAACATACTTCAAAAAGCAAAAGTATTCTACACAAAATTCTCCATAACTTTTATTTTGGGACCACTCACTGATTCAGCTTGGGTAGGGTTTAATTGGAGAAAATAGCTTTTGACCTCTCCCTGTGCTACAGTAGCCGAGAGGGGGGGGGTCCCCTGTTCACGCGCGCGCCGTACGCGCGTGCCGCGCCGCGCGCCGGCGGTCGTCCGGTCGCCGGGGCCGGGGCACCGCCGCGTGGTGCGCCGCAGGGGGGGGGGCCCGGGCCGCCTCGCCCTTATCTCTTCCCCGTCCGCGGCTTTAAATGGCGACGAGCTCGTCCATCGCCTTCTTCTCCTCGGTTCACCGGCAACCGGTACTACCGATCGGCGGCGACCGTTACTACCGATCAGCAGGAATTGGTCGTGTCCCGACCAACTCCACCCTCTCAATTCCACAGCCAGCTAGCCAACTTCCTTGCGCACCTCCTGAGCCCCTTGTTGAGGTTTGCCATTGCCGGAATCCCGCGCAACTGCTGCTTCGTCCTCCGCGCCGACCGAGCGCCGCCGTGGGTCTTCGCGACGCGGACAGCTCGCCTCGGTGAGCCTCTCTCCGTTAGCACGTGTGTTCTACGTTCCGTGTCTCGCCGTGGTGCTCATGTGCGCGACGGTTTCTTGTTTGGAGCTCAGGGTTCGCCGGAACGGGAGATCGCCGTCGAGCCCAGCTTGCTGTTTCCGACCGTCACCGTCAAGCTCGTCGTTCCGAGTCTTCTCCGTCTCAACCACCTGTGATTCTTGACTCCGGTGAGCTCTGTGGTACCCTCGCTGTCGTCGGTTTAGCTTGTGATGGTCCATAGGTCGCGGGAGCCGAGCCGCTGCCGCGGTGAGCCGCCATGGCCGCTCTCGGTCGTGCTCGGTAGGCCGGGGGGCGGTGCGGAGTCCGTAGCTAGGGTGCGGTCGTCAGTAGGGACTCGTCGGGTGTCGGTCTCCTGTGGCGATTCCGCCGGCACGGCCGCGCCGGTGGCGCAGAGCCGCCGCGCGCGCGAGCGAGGGAGGCGGCGAGAGGAAGAAGAAAGGAGGAAGGGAAGAAGAGACTGACGGGCGGGGCCCGTTCGTCAGCGGCGCGGGGCAGAAAGAGGCCGCGCTGGGCCGGCCCGCGTGCTGTTGGGCCGACTCGGGCCGTTGTGGTGTTTTTCTTTTTCGGGAAATTTCCAAAGGGTTTTCTATTAATAATTGAAATGAATAGTTCTGTATTTTAATCTTTTTGTGAGAATTAATATACTGCCCCAAAAATTATGGAAATTTTTGTGAGTACTCTCTATAGTGTGTAGTATTTTATAAAAATATTAAATATAGATTTTGAACACTTTCTGTAGTAGTTAAAAATCAGTATATTAAATAAAAAATGCAACTTTAGGCATTTTTAATTAATTCCCTGTAATTCCAAAAATCATGAAATTTTATGTGCCACTATTATAAGTCAAGATCTATCTGTTTGTGAAGTTTGAGGTCAAAAAGAAATAATTTAATTAATTGTTAATTATCTGCTTGGTTAATTGATTAATAAAATAAATAGGAAATTTTGGTGATTAGGGTTTGATGTGGATTTTTGGATTGATTGAAATTCTAGGTCAATCACCTATATGACCTAGGGCTGTATGGATTAGATTATTCATGTCTAGCTAAGATAGGGTCATGTACTCATGTGTGGTTTATTTATTGGTTATTAAATTTCGTCTGTCATTTCATGTGCATCACATTCATACATTCATTCATTGCAAACGTGTAGTGACCGAGAATCCAGAGGTTAAGTCTGAGGGTCCATCTGAGGAGACTACTCAGGAAGTCATACAAGGGTTTGACATTTGTGGAACTGACCCGGATCCGACACTCTACGCAATTCAAGGCAAGCCCCGGTGCATTTAACCCCTCCTTGTTATTTAAAAATATTTATCACTTGAGTTAATCTATTGCATTAGGTTACTAGGAGTTGATTGACAACCACTTGATGCATGACCATCCTTGACCAATTAACAATAACTGATAACCTGATTTGATTAAAAGACTTGAAAAATGCTTAGTCATGCTTGACGGTTAGATTTGCAAAAATGCTATTTCAAACTATGATAATACAAATGAATCACTTTATGGGTCTGGTTATGTCCTTGTTGTTGGCAGTGTTCCTAGCTAGTTCATTGTCATCAACAAGGATGGTTTTTCCCGCTTGGTTGGCCAACTGCTTGGGTTAGAGTCCCAACTTTCGTCGCCATCGGGAAAGGGATGTGAAAACCGGGTAGTTACCAGTGTACTTGGGTTAGAGTCCCAATGCATGGTTTCTAACGGAAAAATATTAGGGACCGTTCGTTGTCAGGCCTGCTGTGATCAAGACCTTGCAACTAGCCACATACTTCGGAAAGCCTCTGACTCCGGTGGCTCTACTGCTGGAACCGACAACCACGCACTGGGAGTGGAGAGATGGCGAGAGTAGCGTGTACCCTCGTGGCCGTCGTGCCTGGAGACGAGAGGAGTACTGTGCTCTCGGGTGGCGCAGGACCGGTTCCGGGGTATGAAAAGCCGTGGTAGGCGGGGTTGGCGTATGCAAGCTTAAGTGCTACATACGCAATGTGGATAGGGATCCCCAGCTGGGTATTAATCGATTCGAATCGTCGTTGCTCCTCGGATATGGAGACTTGATCCTCACACCTACAGTGAAAAGTGGTTCGGAACTAGGATTGTTTTGAAATCGATTAAGTAAAGGAAAGAATGTTGACATATGAGAAAGAACTTGTAGAATTGGATAATGATGGATAATGTTATTAAAATAAAATATTGAGATAGGATTAGTAGTGCTTTTTCCGCAAAACCTTCGAACTCTTGCTAAGCCTTACCTTGACTCCCCTTAGCCTGCATTCCTGAGTCTAATCTTACACTTTTAGTCGGGTAAGTCTTGCGGAGTACCCCATGTACTCAGGGTTTGTTAACCCCGTTGCAGGAGGGCAGCAGGAGACCGAAGTTTGTCTCGCCCCGTGCTGCGTCACTATCATCCAAGAGAGTGAAGAAGACTAAAGTTAAACCCTTGGGCAGGGTTCGTGAAATGTTTAACTATCTGTCGTATAATTTTATTCGAACACTGGACTGTAATATTAAGTACTATTTATTCTTCCGCAAATTCTACTCTGATGTATTTTGTTATAAAATGTTGTAACTCTGTAATGACTTCGCAATGGGATCCTGTCGGAGATAACGGGTGCTTATGTAGCCCAACAGAGCCCGCTTAGGTCATATGGAACACGGGTCCGGCTGTCAGATGTCATTAGTGACGTTGACAGGTGCCTGTGGGCCACGTGATTTAGGCGGTTCTGTTTCAGCTGGTATCAGAGCGTTCCATTGCTAAATCATTGCAGGTTACCTTTTGAAAATTTCAAAATGTTTTGGATCATAAAAAAAAAACTTAAACTGATATTTTGAGTCCAAACTGCTTGCAATCTTACCTTACTCAGTAGTTCTTATCTTGTTCTGTAATTTATCTTAATATGGTTATGGTAGCAGGTGGAACAACATCATTAACACTAGCCCTATGTTTAAATTAATTATGCTTTGATTTGTATTGCATGGTTTAAAATTTGTAAGTACGTGCATGCATCATGATAATCACACATGTTAATAACTTCCTCCTTAAAAGTGGGTATATGGGTTAGGAATTATCACACCTATTCTTGCTAGCCTTGTATATCCTCATTAATTCAAACTTACCTTTCCAGCTGGCACGGACTAGGTTAACGGCGCGCAAGATGACTGGTCCTCGTGGAGTTCCACGTCATCAGTTGGCACCCCGCGGCAGTGACGAGGCGTCCGGCAGCCGTCCGCCCCGCCGCAGTCGCAAGGAATTAAAGAAAGAAATCAAGGAGCTGCACCGTGAGATGAGTCTCTTGAGGGAGGACTTCCAGGTGGCCCGGGCTGATCATTACCGGGATGTGAGGACCAACAGGGACCTGCGGCGGGAGATCGACCGCCTAACTCAAGAGAGGGAGGAAGCTTTGGAGCAAATTGGCGCGGCACGTGATCGCGTTGAGGAGCTGGAGGGGTACATCGAGAACCTTGAGTGGAACAATGGGATGCTGCACGAGGAAGTGCATAGGCTGAACGATCAGCTTAACCCGATTCTGATTCCACGAGAGGAGGAGCCTGAGGAGGGTGTGGTCATAGGACCAGATGATGAGTATTATGACAGCGAGACTTCAGAGGATGGTTACCTTGAGGCAGCCGACCCAGCGGAGGATGTAGTCGTCGAGGAGGACGAGGAGGAGGAGGTTGTTGTTATCGACTAAGCTAGTCTTAGGACTAGTGGGGTTTAGTCTTCTGTATCCGAGTATTGTAATCGTAGTGCCAAGAACCATAGCCTGGGCGGGTCTTATTCCGTTTATGTGTTGAACTTTGTTAAATTGGTGTTCTAAGTTGTAATGCTACTATGTTTTAATTATGCAATGTGAGTCCTTAGTGATTGTCCTGAAACAGATGGTCAACACTCGCTCAAATGGTGCTGGTACTTCTGACGAAGGAGCTGCTCCCTATCCACCACCCATTCCACCAACCTTAGCAGATGCCATCGCAGCCCTAGCTCATGCAGCCAACGCTATGGCTCAGAACCGAGAAAACCGTGGCGGGCGTCGGGGCCGCCGCGAGGATGAGGAAACCACCTATGTAGACTTTACTGAAACCCGTCCACCAGTTTTCACAAAAGCTGAAGAACCTTTGGAGGCCGATGACTGGCTTCGTACTATGGAGCAGAAGTTCAGTTTGATCCGCTGTACGGAAATCCAAAAGCCACTCTTCGCGGCTCAGCAGTTGCGTGGTCCTGCCAGTGCCTGGTACGCCAACCTGTTGTCTGCACAGCCCGAGGGGCATCAGCTTACTTGGGCAGAATTCCGCGAAGCTTTCCGAGCACATTACATCCCAGCAGGTGTAATGAAGATGAAACTGGACCAGTTCTTAGCTCTGCAACAGAAAGATTCTTCTGTGATGCAATATGTGAACCAATTCAACCATCTAGCCCAGTATGCTCCTGAACACACCAATACTGATCAAAAGAAGAAAGATTGCTTTGTCAGGGGCCTAAACTTCAAAATCCAGCGTAGTTTAGCTAACAACCTCAACTGCTCTTATCATGAAGCTGTAAACAGTGCCATTGCTTACGAAGAAAGTGATCGTAAGCATCAGGATGAGAAGAAGAAAAAGAAGTCAGGCTTTTCTGGCGGTCAAAAACGCCAGAAGATCATCTATCATCCTACACACCACAATCGCCCCGCTTACCCTCAGCAGCAAGTCGTGGTACGCACCGCGGCTACCTCCCATACCTCGAATCAACAGAACACCACTCAGCCGAATGCTCCAGGCGTTCGTATCAATACACCCCAGACCACCTATAATCATCCTTGCTACAACTGTGGCAAATTGGGACATTGGGCTCGTGACTGTCCATACCCCAAGAAGTACAATCAAAATGCCCAGAAGAGTCCTGGACAGCAGCAACAGCAGCATCAGAATCAGCACCGTGGTCAGCAGCACCAGGTTCAGAAGGTCAAGCTTGTCAAGAAGGCTGGACATGTTTATTATACTCATGTGGATGACATCCCTGCAGGAGAGCCCGTCATGATGGGTAGGTTTCCTGTTGCCAGTCACCCCGCTATTACACTTTTTGATTCTGGTGCATCACATTCATTCATCAATCGTACATTTGTGGTAAAACATGAGATCCCGATTGGGGAAATAACGGAAAACTTCCTTATACATTCGCCCGGAGGGCGTATAAATACTAAGGAGGTAGTGCATCGAGTACCTATCGAATTGGGCGGGCATATATTCCCAACCACCATGATAGTACTCAAGGATCAGGACATAGATGTCATATTAGGTATGAATTGGATGTATTAGCACAAGGCACTGATTGATGTGCTGAATAGGACCATAAAGGTCAGCATACCGGGTAGTCAGTCTCAACTTCTTATCCAACTGCCACTACCCGTGAGAATGATTGAGAAGACAGTGCAAAGACTGTGTGCCACCTCAGTTCAAGAAATCCAAAATATTCCGGTAGTTTGTGAATTTCCGGATGTATTCCCTGATGACCTACCCGGTCTGCCACCTGACCGTGATGTAGAGTTCGCTATTGAGTTGAAGCCAAGAACTGCACCTATATCCCGCAGAGCCTATAGGATGCCTCCCAAGGAATTGGCTGAGCTTAAAATTCAACTGCAAGATCTGCTTGATAAGGGTTTCATCAGACCAAGTTCATCTCCTTGGGGTTGTCCGGCTATATTCGTGAAAAAGAAGGACAAGTCACTCAGACTCTGTGTCGATTATCGCCCACTCAACGAGGTCACCATTAAAAATAAATATCCTTTGCCTCGCATTGACCTACTCTTTGACCAATTAGCTGGAGCCAAGGTCTTTTCCAAAATTGACCTTAGGTCTGGTTATCACCAAATAAAGATCCGTCCTGAGGACATTCCGAAAACGGCATTCACCACCAGATACGGCCTTTATGAGTATCTGGTCATGTCCTTTGGCCTAACCAATGCACCTGCCTATTTCATGTATCTCATGAACTCTGTTTTCATGCCCGAGCTTGACAAGTTTGTAGTCGTGTTCATCGATGACATCCTTGTTTATTCCAAAACCCCTGATGAACATGCCAACCACCTCCGTATTGTCCTGACCCGTTTGAGAGAGCACCAACTATATGCCAAGTTTAGTAAATGTGAGTTTTGGCTAGATCGAGTTCCTTTTCTCGGACACATTCTATCAGCTGAAGGTGTATCCGTGGATCCCAGCAAGGTGGAAGAAATCTTGAATTGGAAGCCACCAACCACAGTTCATCAAGTCCGGAGTTTTATGGGAATGGCAGGGTATTACCGTCGGTTTATTCCAGATTTCTCAAGAATAGCCAAGCCCATTACCAACCTGCTGAAGAATCAGGTCAAGTTCATCTGGTCGCCAGATTGTGAAAAGGCATTTCAAACCTTGAAAAAGTTGTTGACCACTGCACCAGTACTGGCCCAACCAGATATAGAAAAGCCCTTTGATGTGTACTGTGATGCTTCTGGTACCGGACTTGGTTGTGTCTTGATGCAAGAAGGAAGGGTCATTGCTTATGCCTCCCGGCAACTCAAGCGTCATGAGGAGAATTATCCCACTCATGATCTAGAGTTAGCAGCTGTGGTACATGCCTTGAAGATATGGCGTCACTACTTGTTGGGCAGTACCTGTAATGTGTATACAGATCACAAGAGTCTGAAATACATTTTCACTCAAGAAGAGCTGAACATGAGACAGCGAAGATGGCTCGAGTTAATCAAGGATTATGATATTGAAGTGCATTATCACCCTGGCAAGGCGAATGTGGTCGCTGATGCGCTCAGTCGTAAAGTGCACTGCAATTGTTTGACAGTCAAGCTGTATGATATGTCCTTGTGTTATGAGTTGGAAAAATTAGGGATAGAAATAATTCCACAAGGCAGTTTGATCAATATTAGTATTGAAACACCCATCCGGGATGAGATTATTGCCGCTCAGCGGGAAAGTAACGGAATCAAGAACATCAAGGAAAAGGTTCAGGCTGGCAAGGCAGATTGTTTCCGGATCGATGATGATGGTGTCGTGTGGTTCAAAGATCGTCTGGTAGTTCCGAAAGTGCCGGAGTTACGACAAAAGATCCTTGATGAAGCACACTTGACGAGGTTTTCCATCCATCCTGGCAGCAACAAGATGTACCAGGATTTGAGACAAAAATTCTGGTGGACCAAGATGAAGATAGAGATTGCCCGGTATGTCGCGAGATGTGACACGTGTCAGAAAGTGAAGGCTGTTCACATGAGGCCTGGAGGGGAACTGCAGCCATTACCTGTTCCTGCATGGAAGTGGGAAGACATCAGCATGGATTTCATAGTAGGTTTACCCAGGACAACTAGAGGTTTTGATTCCATCTGGGTTATTGTAGATCGCCTAACGAAGCAAGCTCATTTCTTACCAGTCAAGAAAGATTTCCGGGCACCGACATACGCGAAGCTTTATATTGAAAACTTAGTTAAGTTGCATGGTGTACCGAGGACCATCGTTTCCGATCGAGGTACCCAGTTCGTCTCTAAGTTTTGGCGAGCTTTCCACAAGTCCTTAGGTACAAAGCTTTTGCATAGCACTGCCTACCATCCGCAGACGGATGGGCAGACGGAAAGAGTCAATCAAGTGTTGGAGGATATGTTGAGGGCTTGTGCGCTCAATTACCCCGATAAGTGGGATGATTGTCTGGCATTGGCTGAATTCTCGTACAATAACAGTTATCAAGAAAGCATCAAGATGGCCCCATTTGAAGCGGTCTACGGTCGAAGGTGCCGAACCTCATTGAATTGGTCTGAACCTGGAGAGAGATGGTTTTATGGTGTGGATTTGGTCAACGAAGCCGAAGAGAAGGTTAAGCAGATTCAAGAAAATTTGAAAGTAGCACAGTCTCGGCAGAAGAGTTATGCCGATAAAAGGCGTCGACCTTTGGCATTCAAGATAGGGGACTATGTGTATTTGAAGGTATCACCAATGAAAGGAGTCAGCCGATTTGGCGTTAAAGGCAAGTTGGCCCCGCGTTATGTTGGACCTTTCCTAATCATAGAACGCGTGGGAAAAGTAGCTTATAAGCTGCAGTTGCCTGAGCATCTTTCGGAAGTACACAATGTATTCCATGTGTCACAACTCAAGAAATGTCTTCGAGTACCTGATCAAGTCATCGAAGTGGAAGGAGTGGAACTTGAACCTGAGCTGACATACTCAGAGTATCCTATTCGAGTCTTGGACATAAAAGATCGTGTAACTCGGAGGAATACAACCCGATGGTACAAGATCTAGTGGAATGCACATTCCGAAGAAGAAGCCACTTGGGAGTCGGAAGATTACCTCGCAGAGAATTTCCCGGAGTTCTTTGCTACCTTGTAGAATGTACACTTTAGTCTCGACATATGTAAGCGTTCTTCTGTTTTTGCAGATTTTAGAATTAGTTGGTTGAGATCTATTCTTGTTCATTCCTTGTTCCAGTTATTGTTTCTACTAAATCTCGGGACGAGATTTCTTTTAGGGGGGAAGGCTGTAATACCTTTGGTATTAGAATTCAATTAATCTGCCATGTCATCATATTTAAATTTAAGCATCTGCATATGATTGAGCTTAGGGCCTAGAGTGACTTGATTTCAGCTAAGTATTGATTGTGTACTTGAGCCCTTAATCAAAAAATCAAAAATGAAATTAAATAGAAATTGAATTAAACCCTAATGTTGATCTAAAAACCCCATTTCAAAATCTAAATGAAATATGGTAAAAGTGTCTAAATAAAAGTTGTAGAGTTTTAAAAATGGAACAACTTTTATTTTTGGAGATTTTGAAGTTATATTATAAAAATTCAAATTTAACTCAAATTTCTATATTGAAATTTATATTTGAAACTTCAATTTCAAAAATATCAAGAATCTTCAAAAACTTCCTTCATAGAAGTTGTCAATCTCTCTGAGAAGAATAACTTTCATGTTTACCAATTTTCAAGTTGTTGAGAAGAATCAAAAGTAATTTTAAAAATTCAGTTTGAAATTCAAAACCCTTTTTACCCCTTTTTCTGTAGTTTGAAAATTTGACCGAATCTGAACATACTTCAAAAAGCAAAAGTATTCTACACAAAATTCTCCACAACTTTTATTTTGGGACCACTCACTGATTCAGCTTGGGTAGGGTTTAATTGGAGAAAATAGCTTTTGACCTCTCCCTGTGCTACAGTAGCCGAGAGGGGGGGGTCCCCTGTTCACGCGCGCGCCGTACGCGCGTGCCGCGCCGCGCGCCGGCGGTCGTCCGGTTGCCGGGGCCGGGGCACCGCCGCGTGGTGCGCCGCAGGGGGGGGCCCCGGGCCGCCTCGCCCTTATCTCTTCCCCGTCCGCGGCTTTAAATGGCGACGAGCTCGTCCATCGCCTTCTTCTCCTCGGTTCACCGGCAACCGGTACTACCGATCGGCGGCGACCGTTACTACCGATCGGCAGGAATTGGTCGTGTCCCGACCAACTCCACCCTCTCAATTCCACAGCCAGCTAGCCAACTTCCTTGCGCACCTCCTGAGCCCCTTGTTGAGGTTTGCCGTTGCCGGAATCCCGCGCAACTGCTGCTTCGTCCTCCGCGCCGACCGAGCGCCGCCGTGGGTCTTCGCGACGCGGACAGCTCGCCTCGGTGAGCCCCTCTCCGTTAGCACGTGTGTTCTACGTTCCGTGTCTCGCCGTGGTGCTCATGTGCGCGACGGTTTCTTGTTTGGAGCTCAGGGTTCGCCGGAACGGGAGATCGCCGTCGAGCCCAGCTTGCTGTTTCCGACCGTCACCGTCAAGCTCGTCGTTCCGAGTCTTCTCCGTCTCAACCACCTGTGATTCTTGACTCCGGTGAGCTCTGTGGTACCCTCGCTGTCGTCGGTTTAGCTTGTGATGGTCCGTAGGTCGCGGGAGCCGAGCCGCTGCCGCGGTGAGCCGCCATGGCCGCTCTCGGTCGTGCTCGGTAGGCCGGGGGGCGGTGCGGAGTCCGTAGCTAGGGTGCGGTCGTCAGTAGGGACTCGTCGGGTGTCGGTCTCCGGTGGCGATTCCGCCGGCACGGCCGCGCCAGTGGCGCAGAGCCGCCGCGCGCGCGAGCGAGGGAGGCGGCGAGAGGAAGAAGAAAGGAGGAAGGGAAGAAGAGACTGACGGGCGGGGCCCGTTCGTCAGCGGCGCGGGGCAGAAAGAGGCCGCGCTGGGCCGGCCCGCGTGCTGTTGGGCCGACTCGGGCCGTTGTGGTGTTTTTCTTTTTCGGGAAATTTCCAAAGGGTTTTCTATTAATAATTGAAATGAATAGTTCTGTGTTTTAATCTTTTTGTGAGAATTAATATACTGCCCCAAAAATTATGGAAATTTTTGTGAGTACTCTCTATAGTGTGTAGTATTTTATAAAAATATTAAATATAGATTTTGAACACTTTCTGTAGTAGTTAAAAATCAGTATATTAAATAAAAAATGCAACTTTAGGCATTTTTAATTAATTCCCTGTAATTCCAAAAATCATGAAATTTTATGTGCCACTATTATAAGTCAAGATCTATCTGTTTGTGAAGTTTGAGGTCAAAAAGAAATAATTTAATTAATTGTTAATTATCTGTTTGGTTAATTGATTAATAAAATAAATAGGAAATTTTGGTGATTAGGGTTTGATGTGGATTTTTGGATTGATTGAAATTCTAGGTCAATCACCTATATGACCTAGGGCTGTATGGATTAGATTATTCATGTCTAGCTAAGATAGGGTCATGTACTCATGTGTGGTTTATTTATTGGTTATTAAATTTCGTCTGTCATTTCATGTGCATCACATTCATACATTCATTCATTGCAAACGTGTAGTGACCGAGAATCCAGAGGTTAAGTCTGAGGGTCCATCTGAGGAGACTACTCAGGAAGTCATACAAGGGTTTGACATTTGTGGAACTGACCCGGATCCGACACTCTACGCAATTCAAGGCAAGCCCCGGTGCATTTAACCCCTCCTTGTTATTTAAAAATATTTATCACTTGAGTTAATCTATTGCATTAGGTTACTAGGAGTTGATTGACAACCACTTGATGCATGACCATCCTTGACCAATTAACAATAACTGATAACCTGATTTGATTAAAAGACTTGAAAAATGCTTAGTCATGCTTGACGGTTAGATTTGCAAAAATGCTATTTCAAACTATGATAATACAAATGAATCACTTTATGGGTCTGGTTATGTCCTTGTTGTTGGCAGTGTTCCTAGCTAGTTCATTGTCATCAACAAGGATGGTTTTTCCCGCTTGGTTGGCCAACTGCTTGGGTTAGAGTCCCAACTTTCGTCGCCATCGGGAAAGGGATGTGAAAACCGGGTAGTTACCAGTGTACTTGGGTTAGAGTCCCAATGCATGGTTTCTAACGGAAAAATATTAGGGACCGTTCGTTGTCAGGCCTGCTGTGATCAAGACCTTGCAACTAGCCACATACTTCGGAAAGCCTCTGACTCCGGTGGCTCTACTGCTGGAACCGACAACCACGCACTGGGAGTGGAGAGATGGCGAGAGTAGCGTGTACCCTCGTGGCCGTCGTGCCTGGAGACGAGAGGAGTACTGTGCTCTCGGGTGGCGCAGGACCGGTTCCGGGGTATGAAAAGCCGTGGTAGGCGGGGTTGGCGTATGCAAGCTTAAGTGCTACATACGCAGTGTGGATAGGGATCCCCAGCTGGGTATTAATCGATTCGAATCGTCGTTGCTCCTCGGATATGGAGACTTGATCCTCACACCTACAGTGAAAAGTGGTTCGGAACTAGGATTGTTTTGAAATCGATTAAGTAAAGGAAAGAATGTTGACATATGAGAAAGAACTTGTAGAATTGGATAATGATGGATAATGTTATTAAAATAAAATATTGAGATAGGATTAGTAGTGCTTTTTCCGCAAAACCTTCGAACTCTTGCTAAGCCTTACCTTGACTCCCCTTAGCCTGCATTCCTGAGTCTAATCTTACACTTTTAGTCGGGTAAGTCTTGCGGAGTACCCCATGTACTCAGGGTTTGTTAACCCCGTTGCAGGAGGGCAGCAGGAGACCGAAGTTTGTCTCGCCCCGTGCTGCGTCACTATCGTCCAAGAGAGTGAAGAAGACTAAAGTTAAACCCTTGGGCAGGGTTCGTGAAATGTTTAACTATCTGTCGTATTGTTGTTCCAAACTCTACTGCTACTCTTTTAAATTTATGGTCTGTAATAACTACACTTAATTTTATTCGAACACTGGACTGTAATATTAAGTACTATTTATTCTTCCGCAAATTCTACTCTGATGTATTTTGTTATAAAATGTTGTAACTCTGTAATGACTTCGCAATGGGATCCTGTCGGAGATAACGGGTGCTTATGTAGCCCAACAGAGCCCGCTTAGGTCATATGGAACACGGGTCCGGCTGTCAGATGTCATTAGTGACGTTGACAGGTGCCTGTGGGCCACGTGATTTAGGCGGTTCTGTTTCACACATGCTGGTGGAGCATTCAAGTGGTGAAGTTTCCCAGGCTTGGATGCTTGCTCAAGTAGACTGGAGAAAGAACAAAAGAAGGGAGCAAGACATGACAAAAATTGTTGGCCACTTGCTCAAGAATTATTCCTAGGAGAGTTCTCATATGATTAGCAAAAATCACTAAGCAAGGTTTTGGTAATCTTCTCCCATGCTTAGCAAAATGTGATAGCTAAAATAGTTGCATGCATGGAATCTACGGGAGAGTGAGTGGGGAGCAAGGATGGGATGTGAACACTTCACTCTACTCCCTAGTCCCTATGCTAGGAAGAGGACACGCGTGGTGATGGCTGATTTTTTTAAGAAAGATTCTTTCTTAATGAAGTTCAGCTCTAACTAATGTGTAAATTGATCATCAACCCCCTGATTGCCTTGTTTAGTTGCTAACCCTCTTCTCTATTGCAAATCTCAAGCTTAATATTAAGAGATGAGAGAGAAAAGGCCCCCTTGGGTAGGTCGGCCGACCCCTCTTATCACACTTTTAATATTTTCAATCAATATACTGTTGATAATCTTGTTGTGTGAGAAAAGTGGACAGTGGTAGGTACAAGAGCTGGGTCGGCCGACCCAGTCTTGGACTGTACTCAGGCTTGGATTCTTTCGATGGGTTTTATTAGCATGTTCCAATAGTGTTAAGCTAATCAAGGTCGAGAATGAAAGAAGAGAAAATAAATGCTAAAATAAATAAAAGAATTGCCTACTTACCTTGATGGAGGATTTACCTTCTTAAGTCCGTGAAGTAGGATTTTCTCACTGTAATGGTGTGGTGAAGTGCCTTGGATATGCAGCTGGTTGTACCACCTTTCTTTTCCAGACTCGTTTGCTTTCAGGATTAATGAGCATTGCTCAACCCTCGGCCGAAAGTGGAATTTCTCTTGGGTCCCGTTAATAGTGAATTGAATTTCTCATGTTCTAACATCAATGTGTGCATTGGCAGTACGGAGGAACGGTCTCCCTAAGATAAATGGAGTATTTTCGTCGATCTCCATGTCTAGGACTTTGACATGACACTGACACTTGCTCCCAAGTCACACAGTGCATGCTCAAAGTACTGCGTCCCAATGGAGTAGTCTATGGTGGGACACCCAGGGTCCTTCTTCTTGGGTGGAAATTGGTTCAATATGGCCGCGCTGCATTCTTCAGTTAATTTGATGATTTCCATTATGGGCAGCAGGTGTTTGTGGTTGAGGATGTCTCTCAGGTACTTGGCATAGGTTGAGACCTGCATTGCGTCGAGTAATGGAATATGAACATATAAATAACGGATTACCTCAACGAATTTCCCGAATTGCTCATCGATGGTTTGTTTCCTTGTCCTAGGGAAAGGTAGCAGCACATTGGTGTCGTAGTACTCTTGTGGGGCTGTCTTTCCATGGGACTTCGTGTTATCTTCATGAGGTGGCGACCCTTCTTCTTCTTCTTCATCTTTCTTGTCTTTTCTTGCGGCCTTTCCTGTCATGTTAGGATGTGGTGGATCGCGAGTGGTCTTACCTCCCTTCGAGATCACTGCATTGATATTGGCTCGAAACTAGGATCCACTGATGTAATGCCTTGCTTCACGATAAAGAGAAGCAAAGGCAGGGGTAAGCCCTCCTACAACTATTTGCTACTAAATTGATGATAGATTCCGGATTCGATCTTATTAACATTCCTGGCTATGCTTTCCCAGGCAACGGTGCCAGAAATGCTTGTTGGTATTTCTTATGTCTATTGGATAATTCCGCAAGCGCATAGAATATACCGTTGTAGCACTTCACCCGGGAGTATTCCAAGGTATCGTTATTTATTTTATCCCAAGGGAAAGCGGTAGCTAGAAATGATAATCAGAAGAGATCCTTAAGTCTATCTCAACTAAGTAACAACTAGAGTAGAGGGGGTAATCGAAGTATGTAAGAAAGTGATGATTCAAAGATAAACAAATGAGATACTAAAGAATAACTAGTGCAGTATAGGTAGGTGGGAGGACAATGAGTGAGAAAGGTTCCTA
Organism: Eremochloa ophiuroides; assembly: GCA_038502445.1. Classification (NCBI taxonomy): domain Eukaryota; kingdom Viridiplantae; phylum Streptophyta; class Magnoliopsida; order Poales; family Poaceae; genus Eremochloa; species Eremochloa ophiuroides. Next base: position 46,567,005 of record JAHLJS010000006.1, read on the forward strand.
TGATTCTTACTCCTATGAACTATCCTATCAAATGGACGAGATACACTAAGACTGATACCTTACTCTTTGTGTGCAGGGGATAGTCCGAGACAGTAGAGGGACAAAACCTCTACCCGAAGCGGCTATACACTTACAGGGAGCCTACCTTATAAGAACTTGCTTAAAACACGTGGTGAGATGCTAAGAATTAACAGGGCTATCACCACCTGTAAGTACCCACTAACAATCCGTGCAGCAAGCGGCATTCAAAGGCAAGACTTAGCTTAAGCACCACGCTTACACTAATTCTCACTACTCTAGCTGGGTACCAAACAACTAGAGCACCCTATGATAGGTGATGAACTACACACGCGGGTTGGTTATAGGATCACAATCTAGTGTATACCGACCAAGTAATAAGACAACTCACAACAATACTATTATTAGAATAGTAATGCACTAAGTAAAGACTCAGTAAAGTAAACCAAGAATATTATATTGATAAAAGTAAGTCTTACAAGAAAGAAAAAGGTACAAGAGCTATGCCAGACTCTCCAGAAGACGACTCCAGAGACCCCGAGCTTAGCTCGACTCAACTCTAACTCCCACACTAGACTACACTACTATAGAAGTGGAACTACATTATTCCTCACTTGTCTCTTGAATGAATCATGTCTTGAGAAGGTGGAGGCTGCCTCTATTTATAGGGGGAGATGGAGGGGTGCCACGTCACTGATCCGTGTGCTCCATTCCTCACCGCCCTTGGATAAACCGCCTCAAAACCGCCTCAAGATGGACGACCAGGATTGAGCCAGCAGCATGGAGGCATGCACAAGGTCGGTGGACCATGGCGGTGGGCTGGACCCACCAGGGGGTCGGCCAACCCCCCTGTGACAGGGTGGGCCCACCACCAAGGTCCACACCTGTCACAGAGCATGGCTATGTGCTGGGTTTGCTTGGTTCTTGTCGGTTCACGCCTTGATCCATGTGCTTTGATCTTCCACCATTGATTGAAAACACATCTTTGATCCGAAGGAGGCAATGAGCTGGGTGGAGTATCACATGGATCGTGCCACGTCACCAGAGCCCTGGGGGCCTGACATGTCGGTCGGTTGACCCCTATGTGAGCCCTCTTGGTGCTCCACTCTCTTTTATATGCTTTCTTGAGCCATGTGTTGATGTGTGATGGCTTGGTGCCCAATTAAGTGGGTCGGCCGACCCACTAAATTGGCCTCTAAGTGCTCACCTCTACCCTATTTGATCTTCTCTGCATTCAAAGGCTAAGAGTACAAGTGTAACTAGTTATTGGATAAAATAAGTTCATGTTATGTTGATCTTCCATCAAAACCGAGTCCTGTTGACGGTATTTAGAGTGTGGAATTTTATAGTTTAATCACCATCAACAGGATCCCCCAAGCTTAACCTTTGCTCGTCCCGAGAAAACAATTAAACTTAGCCTCGGCGGATTAGTGGTTGCTATAATGCTCACATTTCAATAGTACCATGTATATAACAAAATACTTCTCTTTTGAATGGAAAATTTGACTGTTAAAACTCTGTTAAGCTTCTAAGAGAAGGTGATAGTGGTGGGGTAACTCTATTACAATCTCACTATGTGGCAAAGGTGCTAACTCGCTTTATCAGAGAATAGCTTCTCACTATGAGGCCAAGTGGCTTCATGAACTCCTTATGGATTTACCGGTTGGTGAGAAACCTATACCGGCTATTTCTATGAACTGCGATAACCAGACTATGATTACAAAGGTTAACAGTTCTAAGGATAACATGAAGTCCACAAGACATGTTAAAATAAGATTAAAATCTATCAGAAAATTGAGAAACTCCGGAGTGATAGCGTTGGACTATGTCCATACGTCTAATAGTGTGGCAGATCAATTTACTAAGGGTCTGTCACGTAATGTGATAGAAAATGCATCGAGAGAGATGGGTTTGAGACCCACACGAAATTTACTATAGTGGTAACCTATTCTATGTGATCAGAGATCCCGTGAAGTTGGATGGTGAAACAAGCTGGTGGTAGATTGAGAGAAAAGACCCTTAACTAAACTTATCTCTGATGCATATCTTTCCTATCTGTAAGGCAGGTTGGTTTTTACCATAATGTGTTCCAAGTGGATTAAGAGAAGCAAAGATGTTGGCTACAAAACATCTTTTGAGGAACACACCTATATGAGTCAGACTGCTAGTCACAGTCTATGAGATTTGGGTGATCTCTAAATACTCATGAAAGGCACAGGAGTATGACTTATATGCTCTAACCAGGGGGATGCTCTTGGCAACCTTGTATCAGTAAAGGACTTAGGTGAAACTTATTTCGCACAAAACTATCAATTCAAGGCATAGTCCATTGTTCAGTTGTGAAGAAGTGTAACCTCTGTTCTAGGTGGATGTTTAACTTAACAGTCTCCATCGAAACACTGGTATATCAAACAACTAATGAATCGAGAGCATTTTATATGTGCCATAGTATTTGGTGGGGATTGTTGGATTTAATATGGATTTGTTCATATTTTATTCAATTAAATCAAATAAATCCTAAAGCCATATAAATGCTAGTGCAAATGTTAGAATGAATATAGTTGATGACCAACTGGTAACGGCCATGTTTATGGTGGGGTTACTAGTAACTCCCATGGTTATGGCGATAACTCACATGATTATGGTAATTGTTACTAGTAACTCTCCTATAGTAATGGTAGGAGTTACTAGTGGTTGATGGACGCTTCATGACCTCCAGGTTCTCTCTTATTCATGCTCTACGCTCCGGCGTCTATATATACAGGCGCTGGTGTTCATTCGCTATGAGACGTGAAAATCGAAGTAGCGCCACTGTTCTTCTGTTGAGTTGTTCCTGAGTTTCTCTGTCCCGTTACTCTGTGCGCACGGAGTGTCGGGAGAGCAGGTGCCTCCGGAACCCTCGTTCGCGTGAGATCCTTGCACGAGGAGCACGGCGATTAGGTTTTTGGGGAGCGACTCCACGACTTCTCATCTTGATCGGCTCTCGCTACATCGACTGGGTCGCGCCATCAACATCGACGATTCGCTCGTCATCGACTAATTGGTGGCGATTGGATATTCTCGGCGTGTGGTCATCGGCTATTCCCAGCGGGTGAGGATTGACTATTTGCATCTACTACTTCCTGGTGACCGTTTGTGGGACTGCACTGCGATCCTCTACCTGCATCGACTGTGGTCCACTACTTCGAGCAACGCACTATGTCGACTAGTACAAATGGAGCCTCCGATGCCCTCGGCATTGGACCCTCCGCTGGGTACATTCTAATCTGATGCCCTCAGCACGTTGTTGCGTTTGAGAGTGACATACACATGCACATATTTATCATCATAAATCTGCTAATTTATTTTTGGATTAAATTGACTTGGAAATTGCCTAAATTCCTAATAGAAACAAACCTCCTAGATAGGTATGAACATGAGATGGAAATAAAAAGACAGAGTATGCGAACATGCCTCTTTGAAATGGATCACCAAGAGTTTCCGCATTACTGTTGGGCTCCTGACATGTCTCCACTAAACTCAATAATGGGACGTCGAAAAGACAAACCGTTTGTTGGGTGTTAATCTAGACTTGAGGTAACATTGGTATTTATCTATATTTATTTTTCCTCATTACATAAATTGTTTTTCACTTTAGCATATCTAATTTTCTATATTAGCATTGTATGTACAAAATAAAATAATTTTTCATTTTTGCATTATAAAATTATAAGCCCTATGTAAATAATTTTATGATGTGGAAAAACCCACAAGAGTATTCACCGTGGTGATATAAAAATAAAAAGAGAAATATCATACATCTAAAACTAGTTCATTGCATCGTACTCCCTCAGTTCTAAAAAATGTCATTTTTTGTTTTCTAAAAAATAACTTTGACTAAATATATATTAAAAAAATTTAGTTTTTATTAGAAAGATCTTTTAATGTAGTTTTTTAATAAATTTATATGGGGATACAAATGTTGTATATATTTTCTACCAATCGAGTTGAACTTATGGCACGCACACCAACGGTGGCACTTTTTTAGGGAGAGAGGGCGTATCTCTCAAAATGGAAATGATGAAAGTTGCTCTGTCATAATTCCTCTCAAGAACCTAATTTCCAACCATGAATTCTTGCTTGTTTTGATATGATTGATTTGACATAAGGATTTATTCTCAACTTGAAACTCGTGTGTAGCATATATATGCTTGATCTAAATCTAGGTAATTAGCTAATATGATATGAAAAAATCTAAGCTGTTATTTATCTTATTCCAAGTGATACTAAAGTTTTTAAGATTTATTTTTAAAAATATGAAAATGATGCACGATGAGTTTCTTGTATGACATAACTTGAAATTCCTACCAAAGGCATATATGATAGACTATAAAAACTTTCACACATATGCTGTTTATTATTATGCATTGAGTTTAGTTAAGCTTTGTTGACCCTTATGAGAGGTTTTCCATGCTCTTGAAATCAAGATCACGCACGCACCATCACATATGCGCTACTCCTACATTGAGGGTAGGCGCGAAAACATTCCATTTTATACCAAAAATGTTCTATTCCTATACTGGGAGTGAACACCAAAAATATTTCTTATAGTTTTTTATCCTCAAAAAATGCACCAAGTTTTAGTTGCTATCTCTCAAAAGTTTTTGTTGCAAAAAGATACATGTGGCTATGCAAAAGTTATTAAAAAAGAGAGTTAGAGAAAATAATGGGTACAAAGATGTCTACCTGAGAGGAAAAAATGGATAAATGCCTAAGATATCTAAAACAATGGGTACTCTAATGCCTACCTAAAAAAGAAGAGATGAATAAGCTAGTCATGTGCTCTTGCAAAAGTATTTCCAAGTTTCAAAAGGGAGATATGTTTTTAAGGAATACAATAGAATTAGGTTAGCCACCATATATATCCACCACACATACATCGACACACATGCACATTTTGATTTGATTGTATGTCTTAAATCTCTTCAAATCCATTGTTGGACTTACAATATATGCATTGCATGTATGCTCTAGCTTTTTCCCAACTTATCAACTCCACATAAGCCTTAGTAGTAGAAGCACAAAAGACAACAGGATAGTGTATGACTGATTTTTTTTAATTGGACAACTAAACATCTAATCCAGAGGCACACCTATGAAAGAACAAGTCTAAACTTCTGTTTTTTCCATGACTAAGATGTCACTTGAATAGATAGCAAAACTAGCACTACAGGATTCGGCCGGTTTGCCGAGTGCTTAATGCACTCGGCAAAGGCAAATTTGCACTCGGCAAACACTTGGCAAAGACCCTCTGTCAAACAGCCTCACGGTAAAGGCGGCTTTGCCGAGAGCCAAATCACATGCACTCGGCAGAGGATTTGCCGAGAGCCGTGCTGGCACTCGGCAAATATTTGACGCCGTCCATCCTACGGTCACGCTGTTTTTTTTTCAATTTTCTTTGCCGAGTGCAACACTCAGCAAAGATTTTTGTTTTTTTTAAAATCCTCTTTGCCGACGAAAGGATCGAGTATGCCCAAGAGGGGGTGAATTAGACAACTAATAATTTTTCGCAAAACAATTCAACCTATCGCCATTTTGCCCAATCCCACCCCACAATGCTTGTGTTAGATTATAAACCTAAAACAAGTTAAGCAACCTAGAGCCAAGTCCTAAACATGCAATTCTACTCTAGGAATGTAAAGAGCACAAAGTAAATGTGGGAAAGTAAATGAGATTGAAAGACAAAGCCAATTTTTCCCGAGGTATTGGAGAGTCGGCACTCTCCACTAGTCCTCGTTGGAGCACCCACGCAAGGGTGTAGCTCCCCCTTGATCCTCGCAAGGACCAAGTGCTCTCTACAGGCTGATCCTTTGCCTCTCCGGCACGGTGGATCGCCCACAACCGCTCACAAGCTTGGCTTGGGCCGCCCACAAGCTCTCCAAGCGGCCACCAAGCCTCCGATCACCACCAAGCCGTTTAAGTGATGCCGATCACCAAGAGTAACAAGCTCGAACTCTCACTTGATCCAAACAAGGCCAAAGAGATGGAGGGATGCACACAAGTCACTCTTGATCAACTCTAGGGAAGAAGCTCACTTGAATTCGCAATTCACTCAACCTCCTTAGGGCTCTTGCAATCCCACAAGGTCTCAAGGTGTGTTCAGCTGTTTGAAGTGGCAAGAGATCTCCCATGGACAAGCACAAAGAGTATAAATACCCCCGACACAAGCCCATGGCCCTTAGGCACAAAACCCTCTATTTTCGGGTGCACCGGACGCTATTAAGTTCACACCGGATGCGTCCGGTGGTTGTCCGGTGCCCCTCCAACGGCTACTGTACCTGCTGTGATTTTGAACGCACCGGACGCTGGCAGTGTCCGGTGGGACTTCACCGGACGCGTCCGGTGCTCAAAATCCCTCTCGAGAACCTCTCTGCGTGGACACAGGACGCTCCCGGCTTTGTCCGGTGCAGCGTCTGGTGGTTGTCCGATGCTAAGCCCTAACTCAGGGTACAGCACCGGACACAGACTATCGTCCGCTGCTCTCTGAGACTGCACCGGACGCTCTGGTCCACATCCGGTGCAGCGTCCAGTGCAACTTTTTGTTCGCCGAATCAACAACTTTCCAAAATGAAGTTTGTTCCAAATAGTTCACCAGACCTCTCTGCACTCACTAGACCTAGGTTTGACAAGTGTGCACCACACTACCATCTCCTAGTCAAGTCTAGTTTAAGCTACCCATTCAAACCCCCCTTAATAGTACGGCCAAAGTCAAAAACAAGACCTAAAATACTCTAAGTGCCTCCCAACACAAACGGCACTTAGAACTAGCCTATCTCCATCTTGTCTTCCGTCCTTTGAAAACCAAATCGATTTCCATCGTTAGGGGCTTGAACCTACATGTTATTATGTCCTAACCTATAGGTTATCCTGCAAAACACACATTAGACATAATAACCTCCTTTTGTCATTAATCACCGAAACCACTAGGGCCTAGATGCTTCAGCCGAGTGCCGTAACGCGCAACACTCGGCAAAGGTTGCCTCTTTGCCGAGTGCCTCGCTCTGGCACTCGGCAAATCTTGCCTCTTTGCCAAGTGCCAGGCCTAGGCACTCGGCAAAGTTTGTTTGCTTATTTTTTTTAAAATTATCTTTACCGAGTGCCATGGTCAATGCACTCGGCAAAGCCACCTCTATTTTTTTGTTTTTTGCTTTTCCATGTCAACAACAATGCATATATATATCAGAAACCCTAATTTAAATGCAATATATCAAAAACCACATATTTATATGACAAACAATCAAATTTATCATGACAAGCACATAATCCACAATGTCTTACAAAAGACAAGTCCACAAGTTTACAAGTCCAAAGTCCACAAGTTCAAAGTTCACAAGTTCATTACATAAAAATGACTCCGCAAGTTGCTCATGACAACTATGAGGGTTGGGATGGCCCAACGTGCTACCCAGGTGACCCTTCGTACTGGTTCGACGCTGCCCCCAACTGATGCTACACAAAAGAGAAGAGATTGCATGTAAGTGACAAGATAAATATGTAAGCAATTTAAAGGAAAGTGAAAAAATTCGGTAGCACCTCCCCTATATGGGGAGATTTTCAAAACCTGCAAGAAAAACGTCGGCACGAAGGCCGACAACCACATTTCCAGCACGAAGGCCACACATCAACAAATTCGGCACGGAGGCCCACAAATCAGCAAAGCCGGCACGAAGGCCATCACTACATTTGACACTAAGCACGAGCAAAGAATGTAAAACATCCATACTCATACTCACCGGACTAGAATCTGGACGATGTTGTGGTGGTGGTGGTGCAAGCAGTTGTTGTGGGATCTCCCAACTTTGTTGCTGCCCAATTTGTTGCACGAACTTGACCAAATCTGCCTCCTATCGCTGATCATGCTCCCACTAGGCCTCCAAAGCTTGTTGCACGAATTTGTGAAAACATGTGGACATGTCTGGGTTTTAGACATCCGACGTCACAACTTGCTCGAAACCCTCCCAATTTTGTATCATAGCCTCTACATGCGATAACATGACACCTCAACAAATTTCATGATTTTCAGACTTCATTTGCATTTTATATAATTTAAAAACACTGCGACCACAAGCAGGTGGCCATGTTTCATGAACAAGTGAAAGGACCTTGTTTGGTTTTGGTAATTGAGTGACAAATTAGGTGGACTAATATGTGTTTAAGTGTTGATTACACAGGAGATTATTTCACAGGTACATGTGTACGAGCATCTATGCCATGGAGGTGGATATGGCTTGGAAATGATGCTTAGCTCACATATATGGTATGAAGGAGTTAAATGCATGAGACATGACATGGAGTCATGTGGCTAGGTGAAGAAGATCACAAGACAAGGCTTTGCATCGACGGACCGATTGCAAGTGTGAAGGGCAAGTCGGGTGATGGCTTGGCGCCGATGGACCAACGCAACAGTGAAGAGCAAGCAAGTCGAGGATTGATGGACCAAAAGCTACGTGATGATATGAAGTGGATCATATCATTCATGAGGTGTTGGTGCATGTGTTGCATCGGCATCGACCAAGGTGTTGGAGATAGTGATGAAGGTGGTGATCGAAATGGAAAGCGCAAGCCAAAGGTATAACCATAGGGAATTTTTGTCACACCCAATTTTAAGGATAAAATGGGATGCATAATCTTATGTGCGCCCAGAGATCAGTCACACACATAAGCCAACAAATTGCATAAATTGTATCATAACCAATGTTTAATACATAGCGAATAATATCAAAGTCATTACACAGCGGAAAAATAAAGATAACTCTCGCGGTAGCTCCATAGCACAGGGACGTCGACTGGTGAAGCACAAGTCTAGTAGTCCTCTGGGTAGTCCTCATCACTATCACCATCTGTTACCCATCCGGGAATTTTGACCAAGTAATGAAAAATAAACAAGCGTAAGTACATGTCATACTCAACAAAACTAGCATGGGTTCATGAGGCTCAAAAGGGTTGACACGGTTTAATAGTAGGTTGCTTTTAATTAATCACCTTTTATGCAATTGAATAGCAACAAGTTAATAAGCCCATTCTCATGATCATAGTAAACATAATTAATGACTAGCAATAAATAGACTAGCTACAAGTAAACATCACACTGAAAGATAACTATTCCGTGAGTTTTCCGGGCCACTCGTGACCGTGAGCGCAGCTAGTATACCAGTTTTACACTCTGCAGAGGTTGTGCACTTTCACTATGAGCCGTGATTCCCATTTGCTCGGGTTAATTACTCCCATAACACTACCAAGGTGAAAGAGCAGGGTTTCACTATGAAGTCTTTCTAAATACTTCGTCTAACAAGTTAGGGCCGCTAGGGACCCGGCAAGCAGATGTAGAGCCCCCCTTCTTCATGGCACAAGATCACGCAGGTTATACACACTCGGACAGGAGCCGCACTATACCCGAGTCGTCAGGCCCCATCACGCCTTTCGGTAACCTCTAACAAGCTAGAAAAAGGACCTATACTTGACTAAAACCAGAGCCATGTAGCCCTCATAGTTGCACTGTAAGTCCTAGCTTTTGCTGACAGATCATTACCAAGGGGGAAGGATATGGAGCATCACAAAACTATGCCCCAATCCCCTAGTTCCATGTTGCTAAAAAGGCATCTTTTAATCCTTATTGCATATTCAATTAATCAGTTTACATGATCATGATATCAATAACGCACTAGCATCAATTACCATATGCATAATCCCATAGGTTGCAAGGAACAGGATAACAAAACTAGGAAGTAACTATGGTTAACAAGGAAGACACATGCAAATGCAATTATTTATTTGGTGAATAGGACAACAAATATGATCCATACTAATACTTGCCTTGATCAGCAAATTCCTGGTGATCCGGGTTGTCGAAGTACTGATCTTGATCACCCACGTAAGGCTCACCGTCTATACTCGATCCATCATAACAACACACACGCATACAGGGGCAATCATAGATACAAACAAGAGTTTTCATTAGAACAGTACACCAATAGAGAGAAAATAAATTAAAAAGGTTATAAAACAAGTCTACACGTCACTACGATCACATCGATATAAAGTTTGCGCAAATCGGATTTAAAACGAGGAAGATATGAATTTTACAAGATTTATAATAGAATAATAATAGATTAAATATAATCTCAAATTTTAAAAGTTGAAAATATATGAAACAGTGGTACCATCAGATAGATTATGAAATTATGAATCTAACGCAATTTGAATCGTTCAAATCGGAGCTAAAACGTGGAAATTATAAATGAAACAATTTTGAATTCAAATCTGAAAACACATAACACATTTTTATATATACCGCGGGGAAATATGTTTTCTAATTCGGAAAACATAAACCGGTGAATGCGCTTTGGACCGCGGCCATCAACATTAAATCTTATGGGGGCTCTTTTGCAAAAGGGATGGCCGAAGGGGTACGGGCTTTTCTGATCCGTTGGATTCAACACCGACGATCAAGATTAGAAGAGAGAGAGGGAGGACGGAGCTCCGGCCGGAACAGGGGCGGGGCGCTGTGACGCCATGGCCAGCACATCGCCGGAGAAGGCGAACTCAGCCTTCGGTGCATGAAATAGGTCGGGAAGGGTACCCATAGATCGGGAAGAGCATCGCAAGCTCACCTAGGGTGATGGGAAGGTCGGAAATCGACTCGGGGGTGGTTCGTGACGGCTTCCGGCGGACGGCGAGTTCCTGCGCGGCGGCGAGGGCATGTCAGCACTCGATTCAAGAGGGGAAAAAGGCTTGGTGACCTCACTGGTACCATACGAACCTTTGAGGATGGCTTACGGGTAGGGAAAGACGATGAATTCGCCGAATTGAGCCCGACAGCGGCGGGCGGAACTCGGCTGGCGGCTCTGTTCGCGCGTGGGCAGAGATGCGGCATGGCTGCTAGGGTTCGGATGGAAACGGCAGGGCGGCGGCGCTGCTTATATACTCCCCAGGTGCGAGTAGATAGGAGATTGGATACGGCTGATTCGTAGGAGATTGAATCGGAGACGATTCCTCCATCGAATTCGGCCCCGTTCGTTTTCGGGAGCGGGCTCTGCTCGCAGCAGAGGGGATTAGGGAGGGAAGACGCCGACCAGTGGGGTCCATGCAGCAGCGAGTCAAGGTACTGGGTCTCGGCTGTCAGTCTCGCAGGGCGGAGAGAGGGCGCGCGCGCTCGGCCGCGGCGGCCCGGCCGTGCCCTGCTCTCGGTTCAACCAGAGGAGGAAGAAAGGAAGAGGAAGGCGCGGCCTATGACGCGCGGGCCCCTCCAGTCAGTGAAACAGAGAGGGAGAGAGGGTGTGGGTGTTGTTGCCGGCTAGCTGGGCCGCCTGGTGAGCTTGGCCACGGCCCAAAAACAGGAAGAGGAGGAGCAGGCTGGTTGGGCCTTCGGGCCAGAAAGAGAGAGAGAGGGTTTTACCTTTACCTAATTCTTTTAAAGATTTTCAAATTGGTTTTCAAAATGAGATTTGAATATTTGCCAACTCAAACAAACCAGAACAGTACAAGAAAAGAGGTGCTCCAGCATGAATGCACATACATGTGTATGGCCTAGGTTTAATTTTGTATTTGTGAAAATTAATATTTCCCTACATTAAATGATCAACAATAGCACAATTAAAGGTCTCAAGGTGTGTTCAGCTGTTTGAAGTGGCAAGAGACCTACCATGGACGAGCAGAAGGAGTATAAATACCCCCGACAGAAGCCCATGGCCGTTAGGCACAAAACCTCTGTTTTTGGGTGCACCGAACGCTCTTAAGTTCACACAGGATGCCTCCGGTGATTGTCCGGTGCCACTCCAACGGCTACTGTACCTGCTCTGATTTTGAACGCACCAGACGCTAGCAATGTCCGGTGGGGCTTCACCGGACGCGTCTGGTGCTTAAAATCCCTCTCTGGAACCTCTCTGCATGGACACCGGACGCTCCCGGCTTTGTCCGGTGCAGCGTTCGGTGGTTGTCCGGTGCTAAGCCCTAACCCAGGGTACAGCACCAGATGCCCGCACAGTAACGACTGATCGTCCGGTGGTTCTAGACTATCATTCGCCGCTCTCTAAGACTGCATCAGATGGTCTGGCCCGCGTTCGGTGCAGCGTCCGGTGCAACTTTTTGGCCTAAAACTTCGCCGAATCGATAACTTTCCAAAACGAAGTTTGTTCCAAATAGTTCACCAGACCTCTCTGCACTCACTAGACCTAGGTTTGACAAGTGTGCACCACACTTCCATCTCCTAGCCAAGTCTAGCTTAAGCTACCCATTCAAACCCCCCTTAATAGTACGGCCAAAGTCAAAAACAAGACCTAAACTACTCTAAGTGCCTCCTAACACCAAATGGCAGTTAGAACTAGCCTATCTCCGTCTTGTCTCCCATCCTTTGGAAACCAAATCGATTTCCATCGCTAGGGGCTTGAACCTACATGTTATTATGTCCTAACCTCTAGGTTATCCTGCAAAACACACGTTAGATATAATAACCTCCTTGTTGTCATTAATCATCGAAACCACTAGGGCCTAGATGCTTCAATCTCCCCCTTTTTGGTGATTGATGACAACAACCTCAAATAGATTTAGAAAGAGTGAGGTTTTCAAATCTTGATTCATATAAGCATGAGACAATAAGAGCAAAGGGGTTGGGCATGCTTATACGAACCAAGACACAAGGTACACAATTATATAAGAGTTAAGCGCAAGTACCAACAAGTATAGCTCACAAGAATCGGAGTAAAGAATGCGGAAGCAACACAAGTGAGCTACACAAAGCAAGTGACATGATATAGATATGAAACAAGCTCACATGTCACCAAGAGTATATCACACACAAGCATATCACAATGCATGAAAACGACAAACATGATGCATGAGTGTATATCACAACAAAATAAAAGCCAAAAACCAAAAATCTCACGCGCTCCCCCTAAATCTATGGCTCTCTCCCCCTTTGGCATCAAGCACCAAAACCTAAGGGTCGGAGGGTGCAGTCGGGTCACGGTGAGCAATCTGGAAAGCTGCAGCATCTGTCTCTGAGTCTGGGTTGGAGGCACCCTGGCCCTCTGTCTGCTGAACTAGAGGTGAAGCGGTCCAGGTCGGAGGGTCCTCAACTGTCTGCTGCTCTGCCTGTGGCTCAACTGGCTGCTCAAGCTGTGTCTGCTCTACCACTGGCTGCTCAAGCTGCACCTGCTGTCCCTGAGAGTCTGGAGCGGGAGGAACGTCTGGTTGCAGGTCAGCTGAAGGCTCTGGCACTGTCTCCGTCACTGTTGTGTCGTGAGTAGCAGGCTCTGAAGAAGCGACAGACGACGGAAGTGTCCCTGTAGTCGTGCCTGTGACAGGAGCTGCAGTCGTGACGGGGAGCTGAGGCTGAGGCGGAGGAGTGTCCATCCCTGTAAGCTGACTATACGAGAACTCTAGGCCCCTGCTAGCTGAAGGTGTGAGAAATGACTGAGAAGATGACTGCGGAGAGAACCCAGTGATAATAGATGAGAACTGAGTGTACTGCCACTGGGGTGCCTGAGGAGGAGTGACCTCTGAAGTAGCAGCTGGCTGTGCCACTGGGCTGTAATGCTAGAGCAGTCACAGGTGCAGAAACTGTGGACGGGTCAGGCTGCTGAGTCGGAAGTGGAATCACTGTCACTCTGGCCAACGCCTCAAGCAAAAACTGCTGCTACTGCTGAACGGCTGCCTGCTCCTGCAGCTAACGCTGAAAGGCATCCTGGTGAGCCTGGACCTGTGCAAGGGTAGCTGCCAGCTCTCTGGCGAACTTGGCCTGCTCCTGGGCCATCCTCTGCTGCTCTATAGCCTGCTGCTGCTGCGACTACTGGAGACTCTGAAGTATGGCTAGCAATGCTGGGTCGCTTTGGTGACTCTGTGGTGCGAAGCTGGAGCTACCGGCCTCTCGGGCGTGAGCACGAGGCGACAAGGGTAGCACGGGGTCAAAGTCCTCATCTATGCTGTCAGACGGGAAGTCATCGTCCACTGGGCTCCCCCGTGCTAAGCACTCAGCTCGAAGCTCCTTTGCCTCAGCAACGACCCTGATGGCCTTGTCCTGCTCCTCCTCTGACTTTGGCACGGCTCCTGACTCTCGAGTCTAATGCCGAGCTGCCAAGGGTCTCTCACGACGAACAAGTTGTGTCACGTTGTAAGGAGAGTAGGCGTGTGTAGTATCCGTCAGCTCGGCACGAATCTCTGGAGGGATAGGAGCAACTGTACAAACTATCAAGTGACAAATACAATGCCCATATGGCATCCTGCGGCCTCCTCTGAATCCATCTGTAATCAAATCCTCCATCTCTGACAGCTATAATATCCCAAATGTCAAAGCTCTCCTGCCTGACCACGTGGGCTAAGAGCCAAAGCTATAGGCGGGTGATCCCCTCTATGTAGCCCTCACGCGGTCGTATCATCCTCCTGAGGACAGCCTCTAGCACTCGGGCTAGGAAAGTAAGGTCTCTGGGGCGGCGACTAGAACTCTCTCCAAACGGCTCTCTGAAGCAGGGCCAAACAAAGTCAGTGCTAGGGTATATGCCGCCGTGAGGTCATCGAGGTGGGTCTGTCAAGTCGTAGCACTCCACGTGAACTCTGGTCTCTGACGCCTCAATCCCAAGAATCTCTCGAGCTCTCTCAGCGTACAGGCGGTGATCTCTGCTAGCAAACGCGAAGTGAATCCACCTGTGCTCTGAGTCAACAAACAGTGAAGCATAGAACTCTCTGACCCAAGTCTCTATGTACTCCCCTGTCCTACTGAGCAACCCTGAAAGTCCAGGCAAGTACGTCAGGTAGGGACGTACCTCCTCTTCAAGCACTGCGCAGATAGACTCAACTGAGATAACTCTGTGTGCTGCAAACTGAGTCCCTGCCCTGAAGAACGCCCTGAAGAAATCCTTGTGCAACGGGTGGTAGAACCAAGAGCTAGCTCTGGGGTCCCGTGTTGGTATAAGATAACTCAAACAAATAAACACTAGGATTATCTGCAAGAGGAAAGATACTGATGTAGCACTTCACCTCAGAGTATTCCAGGTATCGTTATTTATATTTTACCACTGGGAAAATGGGATGACTAGAATCTAGACTTAACCCCTGAGCTGCTATCAAGGATGGAGAAAATAGGTGATATAGGAGATTGCTAATGCTTCTAGTTCTAATCCTCACAAGATATGATATGATTGTTCTGAAAGGGGGTATTACTATAGGAATACACCAACAAAGGGTAAATTCCTTAGCAATGGAAACCTACAGTCCTACTGACGGGAGGTGGACTGTGTAAGACTCAACAAGGCTAGGTCACCCTCGCGATCTACCACCGATCCGGACAGTATAGGGCATTTATGAGTAAATATAATCTAAGCACCACTCTTAAACTATAAATAAATACTTCAATCAAGGAGGTACCAAGACTAAAGCAGTCAAAAGAATCATAAACCATAAGAACAAAAATAGCAAAGTTGCCCACTTAGATTAGAAGTTGAACTCCGAAGAAATCTTCAGAAACAAGCCCCAAAGAAGGACTTGAATCTGCGGGTACAAGTCATAGAGCAGTCACCGATAGCCGGCAACTCCTCCAACTATTTGTAGCTCTACTACCACACCACTTCTAGAACACGAATAGCCCTAATCTAGAGAGAGTACATGGCTAATCTTCTACTTGATGGTTGGCTCTAGATCCTATCTCGGGTTTCTACTCTATTTGAGATACGTCGGTGGAATTCTGAAACCCTGGATTGATTTCTCTCTGGATCATCTGAAACCCTAGGGGGTCTGGGGGTCATTATATATGCCGGTGGGATGAACCGTAGCCCTTGGATCAAACCGACTTCGGCGGACGGTGTAGATTGCGTGAAATTTTGGGTTGTGGGTTCACGTCGAAGCGCACGCGGAAAGGACTCCTGACAGGGTCGGCTGACCATGTCAGAGGGTCGGCTGACCTTCTCTGGCTGACATGTGGGCCCTATGTTGGCAGGAGTGTCTCTGTTGTTCTCTAGAATATTCTTGATCTCCTGCCACCGTGTAATTCGGAATTTTTCTCTGCGGTGTGGGTCCTCTTTGGTTCTTTTCCTGTATAGTCCCTGAAAAATACAGATTCACCAAAACTCGTGGAATTCTGTTAGTTTAAATCCTATTCTAGGTATTGGCTTTCATTTATATCCCTTATCATGATTGGTTGACGGGTAAAATCATACAATAACTACCGTCAACATCCCGCTGCGGAGGAAACCACTCGTGAAATGGGAGACACCTAAGGAGCTGAATTTGCCTCGCCGAGACAGTGTGAAGATCGGACCGGCGGTGGTACTCGTCCCGATGAGGAGGTGACCGGCCCCCACGACGCTGAGTCTCGCCCCTAGGTGGGACAGAAGACGAAGCACATGGGTGTAAGGACCAGCGAGGTAGTGGAGTCCCCTCTGTCGACTCTGGCTCACCCTCTGCCTCCTCTGTCTGCTCTGGTGTTGTGCCCTCTGCCTGCCCTGAAGAGCCTCTGGTGACGATTGTTGACGGTATTTATACCCTGTTTTCTACCATCATAACCGTCAACAAAACACCCTTTTCAGGGAAGAAACAAGCAAACACATAGTGACTTAGGTACAAATAACTTGGTTCCACATGTACATGTTAGTATTTGTTTGCAGGTGCTCAAACCAAGCATTTTCAGAGTAGAGAAACACCAAGAGGAGAGTGGAGCAACTGGAGGGCCCACATGCAGGTCGGCTGACCTACATGTGGGGCCCACCAGGGCTCTGCTGACAAGGCACGATCCATGTGACATCCCACTTAGCTTAATTCCACCATCAGATCAAAGTTGTGTCTCCAATCAACGGTGGAAGATCAAAGCACGTGGATCAAGGCGTGAACCGACAAATACAAACAAATCAAGTACACAGACACGCTCTATGACTGGTGGGGACAACACCTGGCTAGGCCCACCTGTCATAGGGGGTCGGCCGACCCACCCATGGTGGGCGGTCAGGCCACCGCCATGCTCCACCGCCTTCCTGCATGTTTCACACGTGCTGGTTTGATCAACACCGTTCATCTGAGGCAGTTTCAAGGACGGTTTATCCAAGGGCCAAGGTGGAAAGGCACATGGATTGATGACATGGCATTCCCCTTCATTCCCCCTATAAATACCCCCCTAGTCCTTCACTCTAGACATCAAGGGAATAAAGTATCAAGTGTATCATAGAGAGAAAGACTGCTTTAATAGGTTTAGCGTTAGAATAAGAGGGAAAAGAGTGAGGGAAGTCTTCAGGAGAAAGCCTCGGGCCTGTCGGGAGTCTTCTCCAAGGTGTACCTCAGCGGATGCAAGCTTCTAGTAAGTTTTACATCTAAGTCCTTCTAGTATTTGATATTCTGGTTCTGGTATTTTAAGTATATACTTGCTTTACTTGCACATTGCTTTACTAAGTGAAGTGCTCTAATCTCTAGCTAAGATTAGAGTAGTAAGTATAGTGTAGACGTGGTGTCTAGGCTATACTTATCAGTGTGGGCCGCTTGTCACACGGATTGTTTGTGGGTGCTAGCAAGTGGTGACAGCCTTGTCTGGTCTTAGTATCCCTCCACGTGTGTAAGACAAGTTATTAAAACGGCTGGGCATCAATACAATAGCATAGCTGCCTCGGGAGGAGTTATATCTCCTCCTGTTTCGCCTATCGCCTCTTGTAAAGGGAGGAGGTGATAAACCTCTTTATACTTAGAAAGCCAAGACCAGATATTGTTTGCTACATAGAACCTCTCTATGCCTATATCCTAACCCCCTTTGATCACCAAACCCCTTTTATCACTATCTGACGACCTTGGACCAAGTTAGTTCACTTCACGTTCTCCTTGGAAAATACGATACCTGGAATACTCCCGGTGAAGGCTACATTGACTACCGTACGCTTACGGTATATCCATTTGCCACTTTTGGTGTCAACAAGCTTTCTGGCGCCATTGCCGGGGAACGGCAGCTGTCTTAACTACAGTCGAGTCGTCTTAGTTATACTTGTTTGATCAAAACTATCTCTTTCACAGACACATGGATCAAACACCTATCTTCGAGTATGCTGCTCCATCGGGCGCTAGTATGGAGCCGCCTAGTTCGTCACAGGCCATTTTGGCCGTTCGTTATGAGCTATGCCCAAGTCTCATAGCGATGGTTCAGGAGAAACCTTTTTCTAGGGATGAAGATGAGAACCCCTATACACACCTACGAGATTTCGAACAATTATGCTCTTGCATACATATCCAAGGGATGAGACGAGATACCCTTAAGTGGAAGCTATTTCCATTCTCTTTAACGGGAATAGCCAAACGATGGTATACTCATCACGTAGGTAGTGTAAATGTAGAATGGGAGAAGCTGCAATCAAAGTTCTGTATCACTTTCTTCTCCATTTCCTGAGTTGCTCGTCTTCATGTAGAGATCCTAAACTTTAGACAAAAGGAAAAGGAACCTCTAGGTGCGGCATAGGCCCGTTTCACAGACTTAGTATCTTCTGGCCCTGATTTAGCTATAACCGAGCCAGCACTCTTGCAACTTTTCTACCTCGGTCTTAGCCAAAATTCCGCACAATTTCTTGATTTAGCCTCCAAGGGAGCATTCTTGCATATCTCTATTAGTGAAGGTAAGGAAGTTCTTGCGAAAATTCTTGAGAACACCCCCTACACTAATGTCTATGATGAAGCCCCCGAGGAAGATCAAACCCCGAAGGACGAACCTACGATAGCCGAAACCTCACCACTCACATCACAAGCTATCGAACCTGAATCAAAACCACCAAATCCTCCAGAGGAAGTTAAACCTCTGGAATTTTCTCTTGATATCGAGGTTGATCTCTTCTCCGATTTTGGAAATGCCTCGAATCAACCTGTGCAAAAGAAGTCTACAACACGTGAAGCTCCAAATGATCACATCCCACATTGCCTTGAGACCAACTATCTCATGGAGACTGTTCAAGAGCTCACGTCCATTATGAGTGACGAATGGCTGAAGGAGGCCGAAGCCTCACCTGAGGTTATTAGGACCCTATCTTGCTTCACAACCATTCCTTGCGTTACAAATAGGACTACCATAGACTCTCGTTATGACCCTGCCGTAGGAGTGAGCATTATGTCTAAGTCATTAGCAAATGCACTCTTAGGAGAGGAATAGAAAGCTGCGGGATTGCATAGACCTTTCCTGTCACAATTAACAAGGTCCATATCCTCCTGCACTTCTTTATTTTTGATATTGAGGAATTTGACTTGTTGATTGGACACCCGCCCATGAGATTCCTTGATGGATTCCATGGGGGGAACCTTGAAGGTCATCTCAGGAAAGAACCTTTGTCTTTCGATTCCGCTCGCAAATTCGGCCAATTCTAAGACAGAAATGCACCCCGAGTCTAACCCTATAGAGGAAGTAATGGCTGCATCTCTTCTAGAACCTTCTCATCCTAATCTAGAAGAAGATGCTAAGGATTTCATCCAAGAAAAGGCCGAATTAGAAGAAACTTTAGATTTGGATAAATCTGAACCCCCATCTAAACCCTCTATAGAACTTAAGCCCCTTCCTTCTGGACTTAAGTATGCCTTCGTTAATGGTGATAGGGAGACTCCCGTAATCCTTAGTGACCAACTTTCTGAGGAGAAAACCTCCAAACTCATCACCATTCTAGAGAAACACCGCTCTGTCTTAGGATACTCTCTTCAAGATCTCAAGGGAATTAGTCCCACTCTTTACACCTATCGCATCCCTATTGAGCAAGATGCTGCACCTTCTAGGGAGCCGCAGCGGAGGCTAAATAATGCGATGAGAGAAGTAGTAAAGAAAGAGGTCTTGAAACTCTTGCACGCAGGCATAATCTACACTGTTTCTAACTAGCGAGTGGGTTAGCCCCGTCCAGGTAGTGCCTAAGAAAAGAAGGGAGGGATGACGGTCGTTAAAAATGAGAAAAATAAACTAATACCTCAACGAACCGTCACGGGTTGGAGAATGTGTATAGATTACCTGAAAATTTAACAAGGCCACAAAGAAAGATCACTTTCCATTGCCATTCATCGATGACATGTTGGAATAGCTTGCAAAACATTCTTTCTTCTGTTTCCTTGATGGGTATTCGGGTTATCACTAAATCCCAATCCATCCCGACGACCAAAGTAAGACAACCTTCACATGCCCCTATGGAACATATGCATGTAGGCGCATGTCTTTTGGCCTATGCAATGCCCCTGCCTCTTTCCAAACGTGCATGATGTCCATCTTCTCCGATATGATCAAAGAAATCATGGAGGTGTTCATGGACGATTTCTCAGTCTATGGCAAAATCTTCGATCAATGCCTAGAGAATCTGGACCGTGTCTTACAAAGATATGAGGAAAAGCACTTTGTCCTGAACTGGGAGAAATGCCACTTCATGGTTCGAGAAGGAAAAGTGCTAGGACATAGAGTGTCCGAACGTGGGATAGAGGTGGATAGAGCTAAAATAGAGGTCATAGAGTAGCTTCCACCACCCACGAATGTTAAGGACGTTTGTAGTTTTCTTGGTCATGCAGGATTTTATAGAAGGTTTATAAAAGATTTCTCTCAAATTGCTAGACCTTACAACAAACCTGCTTGCTAAAGATGCACCCTTTAACTTTGATGATGAGTGCTTAAACTCCTTTTATTATCTTAAGAAAGCACTCGTCTCTGCACCAATCATACAACCCCCTGATTGGACGCTTCCTTTTGAGATAATGTGTGATGCTAGTGATTATGCTGTAGGTGTTGTCTTAGGACAAACCAAATATAAGAAACATCATGCAATCTCATATGCTAGCAAAACCTTAACTGGGCCACAACTTGAACTATGCAACAACTGAAAAAGAACTGCTGGCCGTGGTTTTTGCTATAGACAAATTTAGATCTTACTTAGTTGGAGCTATAAGTCATCATTTACACTGACCATGCTGCATTAAAGTACTTGCTCACTAAGAAAGATGCTGAACAAAGGTTAATAAGATAGATCTTACTGCTCCAAGAATTTAATCTTGAAATTAAAGATAAAAAGGGAGTAGAAAACTCTGTAGCCGATCATTTGTCTAGAATGCAATTCAAAGACAAACAGGATCTGCCCATCGATAACTTCCTGCGAGACGACACGCTCCTCATGGTCACGGACTCCCACCCCTGGTATGCAAACATTGTCAATTTCATGGTCAGAGGATATGTGCCACCAGGGGGCAGACAAGAAGAAGCTCATCCAAAGAAACCAAGGTACGCCTCTGGGATGAGCCATATCTGTACGGAGTCTGCAATGATGGAATATTGAAGAGGTGAGTGCCAATGAATGAAGCAATCAAGATCATTGAGAAATGCCATGGAGCAGATTATGGAGGCCATTATGGGGTATTCAGAACCCACGCAAAGATATGGCAAAGTGGATTCTTTTGGCCTACCATGTACAAAGATGCATAAGACTATGTGAAGAGATGTGCAAGATGTCAGAAACATGGAAATATCAACACCCGGGATGCAATGCCACTCACAAACAACCTTCAAGTGGAATTATTTGATGATGGGGAATTGACTACATGGGTCCATTCCCCAAGTCTCAAGGCTGTGAGTTCATCCTGGTGGCAGTGGATTATGTGTCCAAATGGGTGGAAGCTATGCCTTGCACGACCGCTGATGCTTCACATTCAAAAAGGATGTTTAAAGAAGTCATATTCCCAAGATTTGGCACCCCAAGACTAGTCATAAGCGATGGAGGATCACACTTCATAGACAGAGGCTTCCGACGTTTCCTGGCCGACATGGGAATAAAGTATAATGTTGCAACTCCATACCATTCCCTAGACAAGTGGCCAAGCAGAGACGTCCAATAAGCAAATCAAGAACATCCTACAAAAGACAGTCAATGAGATAGGGACAGCTTGGAAGAGCAAACTACCTGGATGCACTCTGGGCATACAGGAACGCATACAAGACCCCAATTGGTATGTCACCATACCAGCTTGTATATGGGAACACATGCCATCTGCCGGTAGAGCTAGAGCACAGAGCACATTGGGCAATCCAACAATGGAATATGGATCTGCCCTCTGCTAGAAGAAATAGAAAGATACAGATCTCAGAGCTTGAGGAATGGAGAGAAAAAGCCTATCATAATGCCAGGATCTATAAAGAAAGAACCAAAAGGTGACATGACAAGAGGATCAAGCCCATGGAATTCCATCCTGGAGACAAAGTCCTAATGTTCAACTTAAGGGTCAAACTATTTGGCCATAGGAAAGCTAAGGAGCAAATGGGAAGGACCTTACCTGGTAATCAATGCAGCAATGCATGGAGCCGTCACGCTTCAAGACGACATCGGCAACATCTTTAAGGTAAATGGTCATCGTCTCAAAGTTTTTCATGAACATGCACCAATAGAAGAAGAAGTTGACAAGATAGAATTCATCCCTGATGATGAATTAACATAATTAAAATCTACATGTCTTACTTTCTCTTTTCAATTGTTTGTATAGCTTGATCACTAGATAGGTTTCAAATAATTAGAAATTCCTCCTTTTAACACTTTGAGTCCCCAAAACCCCCAAGTAGAAGTGGATAGCCAAAATTCGGTGACCACATGGGATCAAAACTAGTCCAAGTTATAAAATTCTCAGAAATAAATAATCTTGTCGCACTGGGTGATCCAAACCCAGGATGGAAGACCCCCACTTGGTGCAACTCAAAATTTTGGAAAATGGGACAGTGTTCAGGAGCACTTGTAGGTGACGTGACATAAATTTGGGGCAATTTTATGGGTCGGCCGACCCATATTTGGCACCCCCTCAACCTCGTCACATTTAGGGAAGCATTTAAGGAGCGCGTGGGGAAGTTGCCACGGCCAGATGACCCATATTTGGGGTCGTCCGAACCACCCGTGGCACCCCGTTGCGACCCACCAGGTCCAGAACATTGTGCCGACATTCCCCTGACATTCTCTCGCGATTTCGAAAAGGAGAATGTTGGCACTCGTCTTCTTAACCCCTTCCTCTTCTTCTTCCTCCTTCCACCATCTTCTTTCACCATTCCAGCACCCTCCTACCTTGAGACATCAAAGAGATACACCATGGCCCCACTAGCAAGAATGCCATCATCCCCACTGGAGAAGGCACTTCGAAGCCCCAAAGGTCACTGACTGAAAGCCTGGAGAGAGCTTTGGCCGTCAACGTGCTGGAGGTGGAGCTTCTGAACTCGCCGCCACCGATCGGAGAGCCGCCGGGGGCCTAGGGCTGGGTCGCCTGACCCTATAAGGGTTCGGCCGACCACCCCACTGTCGTGCCCTCAGTCCACTTCTTCGCCAAGGTCACTCACTCCGCGACGAGACCTCCGAAAGCCCCCTATTCGATCATCCACACTAATTAGGCCTACCACAGGCCAATTGGCATTGAAGGGGAAGATTCTGGAGCTGCCAGAGCAATGCCCCAATTCTCTCTACTCGGATTTGTCAAGGAGCATCAGCTCCTACACCCCTTCCACGCCCTACCATGTTCAAGGGCCGCAAGATCATTGGTGGTGGGCTGGGTGTAGAGAAGGTGTTTGTCCCTTCTCTCACTTCGGATGAGAAGAAGCAGTTGAGGGAGTCCCTTGACTCCAACTCCAACTCCCCTTCCAACATCTGGAGGAGGATGGATGCACCACCGATCAATGGCCCACCAGGCTAATTTGAAGATGATCGGGAAGTGAAAAGCGACATGGAGAAGATGCTCAAGATTGTAACTAGTCTTAGGAAAAGGAATAATGAATTAGAGGTGACTGGTGTCGGAATTAAGGATGGCACACTTAGATATGGAGGACAACTTTCGCGCGCTCCGCATTAGCACTAATGCGAAGCTCAAGCGCATGGCCACTGCCATTGGCCAAGAGTAACATGCTAAATCTATCTTCTCCTTAGATTGGGATTCCTTTAGAATAAATTAGGGACTAGCTAGATTTTCCCTTTTTAATGTTTTGATTTTTACAATTGTAATCATGCCCTACATCAATATTAAAGAGTTGAATAAAATACTTTTGCATTCTGCTGGTGTGTTGCCATCAGTAGAACACCTTCACTTAATGTTGTTCTCTGTTCCTATGTCACCAGATGAAAGGAACCAAGTGTGGGGGGTTGAACGACCCTCCTCAATAGCTCTCACGGCGATTTTGAACATATCACGGTGCACGGCACGTTCGCTGGATCTACTAGGACATGAAAGGTCACACAAATGGGTCGAATGACCCACAAAATGATGCCCAACAGGAAAACAATTGCGCAATGATTATGTTTTGAGATGAGGAGATTCAAATGGAGGGGACAACGGCCCTTTGGCGGGGTCGGCCGACCCCTACCATTGGGGCCTGGACCCACCAGCCAGACTCCCTGCAGCGAGAGTATGCTTCCTGACTGGTTTGCACTCTTCCTCCCTCTCGAATCGTACATTTTCTTAATTTATTTCTTTGTTCTTCAATAAAAATGAAAATAAAAATTTGAATACTTGCATCCCAAAATAAAAGAGATAAAATTCATGACATTTGAAGAGTAGAGGTGACACAAAGTTCAAATTTATGCATATGCCTATACTTGTGGGTAAATATCTTGATAGGAAATCATATTGACTAAGATATTTATAAATGTGAGATAACTCTTGGCACATGACTCACACTTTTTCCATTCAAAGTACTTAGAAGTTTATTTCTGAAAAATGTCACAAAACCATAGTGTCACTTACTCCTCAATAGTAAGAAAATTTATACCAAAGCAATATATGATCTTCGTGTTTGAAACCCCTTCTAATCATGCTACATGCAATTGCTTTGAGTTTGATCAAACCTTGTTGACCCTTGTTGAGAAGTATGTCATAGTCCAAAGATCAAGATCACATACACACCACACATATATGCTGCATTACTACACTGAAAGTACGCAACAACATGCCATTCATTTCATTAAATAAATGATCCATGTTTTAAAGGACAATGAATATCTCTCTTAGTTGATATAGAAAAAGGGACAATGGCTATGCAAAATGAAAAAGAAAGAAAGATGGATAAGTGAAAATCCAAGAAAAAGGGAATATATATTTGAGCAAGTCCAGGCTCATGAATAAAAAAAAGAAAAGAAAAATGATAGCCATGTCCCAAAACAAAGTAGAGAGAGATCATCTTAAATAAAGGAGTATTATAGTTTACCATTTTTCACACACTTGCACATCTTGATCTAGGTTTATGACATTTTTCTCCTGGGATCCTTGTTTTGATTTTACAATATATGCATTGTAAGTATGCTTGCCATGTTTATCCCTACCTGAACTACACATAAGTGTGATGGATGTAGGATAAAACAAAGAAGGCATCCTCAAGATATGCCTTGGTAAGGAATCATATACAACTGAGTGACTTAAGAGTACTATTTGAGGAGTAAGAATGAACTATGTGCTTTCTTTTTGAAACTAATATATAAAATTCTAAGTACTGAGAAGGTAAAAAGTAAGATGACTTTGCCTTGAGAGTTATTCTATTTCTCAACATCTCAAGAATATATGTTAAACAATATCACATAACCCACTGGTATAAGCTATGTGTTGAATAAAAACTTTGTTCACCACTATCTTGGATATGACTTAATCTTTTCAACCCTTCTTTCTAACCTTTACTCGAGGACGAGCAAAGACTTATGTGTGGGGGATCTTGTTGACGGTATTTATACCCTGTTTTCTACCATCATAACCGTCAACAAAACACCCTTTTCAGGGAAGAAACAAGCAAACACATAGTGACTTGGATACAAATAACTTGGTTCCACATGTACATGTTAGTATTTGTTTGCAGGTGCTCAAACCAGGTGTTTTCAGAGTAGAGAAGCACCAAGAGGAGAGTGGAGCACCTGGAGGGCCCACCTGCAGGTCAGCCGACCTACTTATGGGGCCCACCAAGGCTCTACTGACAAGGCACGATCTATGTGACATCCCATTCAGCTCAATTCCACCATCAGATCAAAGTTGTGTCTCCAATCAACGGTAAAAGATCAAAGCACGTGGATCAAGGCGTGAACCGACAAATACAAACAAATCAAGTACACAGACATGCTCTATGACTGGTGGGGACAACACCTGGCTAGGCCCACCTGTCATAGGCGGTCGGCCGACCCACCCATGGTGGGGTCAGGCCACCGCCATGCTCCACCGCCTTCCTGCATGTTTCACACGTGCTGGTTTGATCAACACCGTTCATCTAAGGCGGTTTCAAGGACGGTTTATCCAAGGACCAAGTTAGAAAGGCACATGGATTGAGGACATGGCATTCCCCTTCATTCCCCTATAAATACCCCCCTAGTCCTTCACTCTAGACATCAAGGGAATAAAGTATCAAGTGTATCATAGAGAGAAAGACTACTTTAGTAGCTTTAGTGTTAGAATAAGAGGGAAGAGAGTGAGGGAAGTCTTCACGAGAAAGCCCCGGCCTGTCGGGAGTCTTCTCCAAGGTGTACCTCAGCGGATGCAAGCTTCTAGTAAGTTTTACATCTGAGTCCTTCTAGTATTTGATATTCCTGGTTCTGGTATTTTAAGTATATACTTGCTTTACTTGCACATTGCTTTACTTAGTGAAGTGCTCTAGTCTCTAGCTAAGATAGAGTAGTAAGTATAGTGTAGACGTGGTGTCTAGGCTATATCTTATCAGTGTGGGCCGCTTGTCGCAATGGATTGTTTGTGGGTGCCAGCAAGTGGTAACAGCCTTGTCTAGTCTTAGTATCCCTCCACGTGTGTAAGACAAGTTATTAAAATGGCAGGGCATCAATACAATAGCATAGCCGCCTCGGGAGGAGTTATATCTCCTCCTGTTTCGCCTATCGCCTCTTGTAAAGGGAGGAGGTGGTAAACCTCTTTATACTTAGAAAGCCAAGACCAAATATCGTTTGCTACATAGAACCTCTCTATGCCTATATCATAACCCCCTTTGATCACTATCTGACGGCCTTGGACCTAGTTAGTTCACTTCACGTTCCCCTGTGGAAAATACGATACCTGAAATACTCCCGGTGAAGGCTACATTGACAACCGTACACTTGCGGATATATCCGTTTGCCACTTTTGGTGTCAACAACGATTAGCTGCACAAGCTTCCCTCCAACATACACTGCCTCTGTCGGAAGGTCCTGGCCCATGTGGGCCTCTGTCTCTAAGTCAAGGAGACGCTCTCTCTCTTGAGCTAAAACGGGAGTGGCACCAATCACTAAGCCACCCCCACGGCCACCTCTCTCTGCTCTCTCATCTGCTGCTGCCATTGCCAGTGCCTCTGCTCGCTCTCTCTCTTCTCTGGTGCGCTTCTTATTTTCCTTCTTGGGCTGCTCGACCACCGGCCTCTTGCCCTTGTCACCACCAGGTGGGCGAGAGGGCGGTGGATCGTCCTCTGGAGGAGCTCCCCCGGGTCGCTTAGTTCGGACCATCATGCCACAAACAAGCAAACCAGGCGAGAAACTACCGAAACCTCTGTCAAACCCTGAAACGCTGCCTCTGAACATCTGATCATTGCCGCTGAGAACAACTATCAACTTCCTATAAACTGTCTAAAAGAGGTGTGGAACTGACACTCAGAGGCTTGGCCTCGTGCCGTATCCGTGGGCTTGGCCCTGGATTCAACTGACAATGACCCGCTGCAAGAATCAGAAAGGAGGGTTTATATAAGCATATCACTAGAGAAGCGAGATCCTATCAGAAGCAAGCACATAGGTAAGCAGTAGAGTGAATAGGCTCACTATCTCCGGTAAGAAGCAAACCCTGCGAAGAGAAGAGACAACCATGGGATAGGGCTAGATCACTGCATAAATGAAGGGCACGAGTCACAAAAGAGGGCTATGACAAGTGAATGCAAAGTGATCAAGTGCAGGATCTAGGGTGAGATGACCAAGAAGAATACCACGAAGACAATAATGGTCACTCAGAACCCTAGGAACAGTGCGGAGGGAGCCCTAGCATCACCTTATTGCAACAAGAATGAAGTAAACGCGTATGCGGCATTTCACCGAACACTTGAGCTGCAAGGTAAGTGGAGAAGATAGGGCAACACAGGAGCAGGGCCTCACCATGCCTAGCAGCAACAACGTGGAGAAGGAAGGTAATGGAGGAACCCTATCTACTGTATGGAGAGAAGATCATCGGGGTTGAGGTCCTCCGGCGGCGGTGAGGTCCACGGCAACGCTCCGCCACGACGAGCAGGGGGCTGACACGCGTGCGAGCATAGATGAAAGGCGGCCGAGCACCGGTGAGGAGTGGAGAGGCGGAGGAAGGCGGTGCACGGTGAGGTTTGCAGCGAGGAGGGGCCGTTGCATGACTAAGGGCTTGGACATAGAGAGGCGGCAACGGCGGTTGTACGGGCAGAGGATGAAGACGAAAGAGAATAAGGAGAGGGTCCCGTAGTCAAAAGGAATTCAACGCGCCGGTTAATGTTGCACCGGATGCTCCCGCAGTGACACCGGACGCGTCTGGTGCGCCACCAGAGAGCACCCGAGAGCAAAAATTCACACCGGACACGTCCGGTGACCACCCACCAGACAAGCTTCGCATCCGGTGTAGTCTTCTGGTCCTTCATCTTGAATCATCACCGGACGCTCGAAAATCTTCACTGGTCGTGCTGAAAACACTGTTTCAGCGTCCGGTGCTCCTATTCATCTTCTCTGCAGTGCTGCTGCTCACACCAGACGCAGGGTGCGCGTCCCGTGCAGCGTCCGGTGCAGCGTCCAGTGCTGCGTCCGGTGCACATTTAAGTGTTGTTTCTCCTCCGGTCTTCGCGAAACTTTCTCCCAGCCAAGTTCGAACCCAAATAAGAGGCAAATAAACACTGCTTGGAACTGGTATGCGACATCCTCTCTCAAACCCTCAATTTTTCAAGTATTTTGCCTTAGGCATAATTAGTTTTAATGAAAATAGGCAATGAAATCCAATAACATAACGAAAAACAAACAACCATGCAAATGCAATGCAAGTTCGCATAAAGTAAACTAGATGCTTGTCAAGTTTGTCCTTGGGTAAGCTTCTTCACATGCTTTTGGGCGGTAATCTTAACTGAGTTAGACAAGCCCTACGTGCAATTCAAAGTTAGACAAGTTTTATATTACAATGCAATGCACATGACAACACAGGAACATCTTTTAGTGAAGTTGCATAGATCAAGGCAATTGAGTTCATTCCTTAGTGTGCAAAACCATGCCTCATCCAATGGTTTTGTGAAGATATCCGCCAAGTTATCATCCGTTCTCACTCCCTCAAAAAAAATGTCACCTTTAGCAACGTGATCTCTAAGGAAGTGATGGCGGATGTCAATATGCTTAGTGCAGGAGTGTTGAACCTGGTTATTAGCAAGTTTTATCATACTCTCGTTGTGACACAACAAAGGCACCCTTTTTAAGTTAATTCCATAATAAAAAGGGTTTGTTTCATGTAAAGGATTTGTGCACAACAAGCACCCGCGGCAATGTATTCCGCTTCGGTTGTTGACAAAGCAACACTATTTTGTTCCTTGGAGGACCAAGAAACTAGTGATCTTCCTAGCAAATGGCACCCTCTGGATGTGCTTTTCTGGTCAATCTTGCAATCGGCATAATCCAAATCGGAATAGCCGACAAGAGTAAAGTTAGCTCCTTTGGGATACCAAAGGTCAATGCTTGGGGTGTGCTTTTAGGTACCTAAGGATTCTTTTCACTGCAACTAAGTGGGGTTCCTTAGGGTTAGCTTGAAAGCACACACACATACACACACTAAACATGATGTCGGGCCTAGATACGGTCAAGTACAACAAACTACAGATCATACAACAATAGAGAGTTTGGTCAACCGATTTACCTCCCTCATCAAGGTCGAGATGTCCGTTGGTAGGCATAGGGGTCTTGATGGGCTTCCATTCTTCCATCTTCAAGCACTTAAGGAGGTCCTTCGTGTACTTCTCTTGCAACACGAACGTCCCCTCTCTCAATTGCTTGACTTGAAAGCCGAGGAAGAATGTGAGCTCACCGATCATGGACATCTCAAATTCCTTGGACATCATATCACCAAATTCCTTGCAAAAATCTTCATTAGTCGAACCAAAGATAATATCATCAACATAAACTTGACAAATGAAGATGTGCCCTTTATGTTTCTTGGTGAATAGTGTGGTATCGACCAACCCGATTTTGAAGCCCTTGTTGATGAGGAAGTCGCGGAGGCACTCATACCAAGCCCGAGGGGCTTGCCTCAAGCCATATAGCACCTTGGACAACCTATAAACATAGTTTGGATAACTAGGGTCTTCAAAACCCGGTGGTTGTAAAACATAGACAAGTTCATTTATGAAGCCATTCAAAAATACACTTTTCACATCCATTTGAAATAGTTTTAGGTTGTGATTAGATGCATATTGAAGTAGGGTACTGATGGATTCCAATCTTGCAACTAGGGCAAAAGTCTCCCCAAAATCCAAGCCTTCAACTTGGGAGAACCCTCTTTCCACGAATCTTGCCTTGTT
The DNA here is from genome assembly GCA_038502445.1 of Eremochloa ophiuroides. Classification (NCBI taxonomy): domain Eukaryota; kingdom Viridiplantae; phylum Streptophyta; class Magnoliopsida; order Poales; family Poaceae; genus Eremochloa; species Eremochloa ophiuroides. Next base: position 46,597,492 of record JAHLJS010000006.1, read on the forward strand.
TCTCACAATGTTGCCCTTGTCATCTTGCTTGTTGCGGAACACCCACTTGGTGCCTATGACTCTTGCTCCTTTTGGCTTCTCTTCATGTGTCCAAACTTGGTTGCGGGTGAAGTTGTTGAGTTCTTCATGCATGGTATTCACCCAATTTGGATCTTGAAGAGCTTCTTCTATGCTAGTAGGCTCAATGTAAGAGACAAAAGAGTGATGCTCAATGAATTGAGCATGCCTTTGTGAGCGAGCCATTACCCCCCTGAAGGACTCCCTATTATGAGATCTTGAGGATGAGCTTGTAGGCGTGGAGTAGATCTTCTATCAACCACTTGAGGAGGAGATTGTGGAGCATCAACATATTGTGCTTGTGCCTCAACTTCTTCTTGTGTGATGTGGGTGTCTTCATGAGGATCCACCCTATCCTTGTCTTCATCATCATGAGGCACATTTGATGAGGATGGTTGATTGATCACGTGTACATCATCACCATCATCTTCATCATCTTTTGGCTTGATGTCTCCGGTTGGCATGTTCTTCATAGCCTTCCTCAATAGTTCATCACCTACATCATCAAGATTCTCATGCTCTCCTTGAGAGCCATTAGATTCATCGAACTCCACATCATATGTTTCTTCAACAAGGCTGGTGGCATTGTTGAATACTCTATATGCTTTGGACTTTGTTGACGGTGGATAACGTCAACTTTTATTAGAACTTTAGAAACAAAAGGATACATGAAAACATACTAGTCTAGGTTTTAACTGACAGTTTCCACGAGTTTTGCATGTACTGTATTTTCCAGGGGCTATTCCAGAAAAGCATAAAAGAAGGGTTAAAGAGCATAAAAGACACGAAACTTAATCGCCAAGGAAACATCATCACGAAGACCCTGGAAGGGTGTGGAAGCACCTCGACGAAGATGGGCCCGGAAGCCCACACTTGGGCGCTGGCCGGCGCCAAGGTGGGGCTGGCCGGCCCCATCCCCTAGGGTTTCGGCCGCCGCTTCTGGAGTCTTCTTCCACCGCCTCTTAGGAGTCATCTTAGCCCTTTGTTGAAGTCGGTTTGATCCTACGGCGCATGTTCATCCCACCAGGCTATAAATAAAGGGGTAGACCCCTCCTGAAGGCATCCCTGTTCCTGTGCTTCAATTCAATATCTCCAGTTAGGGTTAGATGTAGCAATTAGGAGAGACTAGTTCTTCTAGATCTAGTCTTGTCTAGAGAAGTAGAGAGATAGAGTAGAGGAGTAGAGATTCAGAGGAGTTCCGCCCTGTCGGTGCTTCTTCATAGCTGTATTCTTCTGGATTCAGCTTCCTCGCCCGGAACTGCGTTCTGAGGTACTTTTGTATTCAACTTCTAATTCAAGTAAGCATTTGTTCTTATTCGTTCTTAAGTTTGCAACTCATATTAAGTACTTTGATCTTGGGTAATTGCTTGATTGAAGTAGTATTTCGTAGTGTAGGCGTGGTGCCTAGGCTAGGTTTACTTGTGAATGTCCCCTGATTGGCCGGATAGTGGTAGATTGCGTAGGTGATAGCTGCGTTCAGTCCTCTGTAGTCCACTTCCCGTTGATAGAATCGATAGGTGTATAAGTGTCTGGTAGGAGGGAACTCTGATTTCGCCTCTTATTCATGTCACTGCCCAGTTAGAACTATATTATTCAAAGCTTACCGGTTGTTGGAACTAGATAATCATTAGTCTATTTTGGGCTCTAATTTTTTGGACCTTCTCACCCATGTAGCCAATCCCACTTCTATCAAACTTCATCACGGTGTTCATGAGGAGATCACTTTGAAGATATTGGCCTCTTGTGAACCTTTGCGAGCCAACGGTGAGATGACTCTTCTCTTGCTTCAACTTCTTGTTCTCTTCCAATAGACTTGCAAGTTATCACTTCTCACTCTTGAGGATCCTGTTCTCTTCGCTAAGCACCTCAATCTCATCATCTTCTTGCACTATTTCAATGACAATGGTGTTGGTGGTTGATTGCTTCTCTAGCTCTTTCTTCAAATTGTCATTCTCAATCTTGAGCTTCAAGTAGTCATCATGGCAATCGGCCACCACCACTTCCTTGCCTTTGCTCCTAGCACCTCGCTCAATGATCTCATCAATCAAGTCATCACATAATGTAGCTATGTCACACTTAACAACATGGTGAGTAGCATCACGTGTTTCATCGGAGAGCAAGTCATAAGCTAAAGCAAGGTTGTCATGATTCACTTTAACGTGAGTGTAGTCCTCTTTTAACTTGTTGTAGCTAGTGGTGAGCTCAATGTGCATCTTCTCAAGTTTATCATGTTTTTCTTTGAGCTCCTTTATGTTTGATTTGAGCTCCTTGAGCTTAGATGACACATTATGATTTTCAACTTTAAGCTCATCACTAGATTTAGTGAATTATTCATTTTGAGCTAAGAGGTTCACATTCTAAAGTTTTAGCTTTTCATTTTTACTTGTTAGCTTTCTTATCACTTTGGTGTAATCATTTAGCAAGCTAGCAAGTTCATCATAAGTAGGTGAATAATACTCATTGCCACTATCACTACTCTCATCATCACTGGGTACCTTCTTATCCTTAGCCATGAGGCAAAAGTGTGTTGGAGACGAGGGCGGTGATGGCGGTGGAGGAAGTGAAGTCCCAATAACAAGAGCGGCCACCTTTTCTTTTCCATCATCACTTTCTTCGCCGGAAGATCCACTAGAAGATTCAATGTCGGTGAGCCAATCACCAATAATGTAAGCCTTGCCATTCTTCTTGTTCTTGCGAAATTGCTTTTTCTTGCCTTCTCTCTTCTTGAATGGCTTGGCCTTCTTTTTCTCATCTTCACTCTCATCACTAGAGTCTTGCCTTTTGCCCTTGTTCTTATTCTTGAACTTGTCTTTCTTGGGCTTTGGGCATTGATGAGCAAGATGCCCAAGCTCTCCACAATTGTAGCAATCCATCTTGGAGATGGGCTTTCTTTTGCTACTTGTGAAGAACTTCTTCTTGTTGAAATCAAACTTGATTCCCTTCTTGTTGAGCTTCTTGAGCATCTTGGTGGTCTTCCTCACTATGAGAGCAATCTCGACATCATCATCATCATCATCATCATCATCATTAGTTGAGGAATCAAGAGAAGAATACTTGACTTGAGATTTGCCTTTCTTGTCAGCCTTGAGAGCTAAGTCCTTCTTCTCTTCCTTCTTAGATGGTGAGCCATCTTGGGGAGTGATATTCATGTACATCTCATGAGCATTGACCTTTCCCAAGATTTGAGTGGGGGTTGCATTTGAGAGATCCCCTTGATGAAACTACGGTCACAATGTGACCATACTTGTCGATAGGGAGAGCATTGAGGATCCTTCTTGCAACTTCGGCCGGAGTGATTTGAGTGAGCCCAAGGCCATTGACTTCCTCTACAATGATATTCAATCGAGAATACATGTCATTAGCATTTTTATTAGGAAGCATTTTGAAAGAATTGAGCTTATCTATGATAAGATAATATCATTCCTCACGCTCATTCTTTGTTCCCTCATGGAGCGCACAAATATCCGACCATAGTGCATGGGTGTTTTTGTGGTTCCTCACATGGTTAAACACCTCTTTGCTAAGGCCTCTAAAGATGATGTTTCGAGCCTTAGCATTCCACTTGTCGTGTTCTTCCTCAACGGGTGTGAGGGTAGCGCCGGCTTTGGGAGTGGGGTAACCATGCATGGCGGCTTTGCCAAGGTCCACCACCTCAAGGTAAGCCTCCATACGAATTTCCTAATAAGGAAAATCTTTACCGTCAAAGACGGGAGGGGGACCATCGTGACCCCCGGACATCCTTCTCTTGGCGGTTAAGCAAAATTAGTGAGCACAAGGCTCTGATACCAATTGAAAGGATTGAGGATGCCCAAGAGGGGGTGAATTGGGCAACTAATAATTTTTCACAAAACAATTCAACCTATCGCCATTTTGCCCAATCTCACCCCACAAGTGCTTGTGTTAGATTATAAACCTAAAACAAGTTAAGCAACCTAGAGCCAAGTCCTAAACATGCAATTCTACTTTAGGAATGTAAAGAGCACAAAGTAAATATGGGAAAGTAAATGAGATAGAAAGACAAAGCCAATTTTTCCCGAGGTATCGGAGAGTCGGCACTCTCCACTAGTCCTCGTTGGAGCACCCACGCAAGGGTGTAGCTCCCCCTTGATCCTCGTAAGGACCAAGTGCTCTCTACAGGCTGATCCTTTGCCTCTCCGGCACGGTGGATCGCCCACAACCGCTCACAAGCTTGGCTTGGGCCGCCCACAAGCTCTCCAAGCGGCCACCAAGCCTCCGATCACCACCAAGCCGTTTAAGTGATGCCGATCACCAAGAGTAACAAGCTCGAACTCTCACTTGATCCAAACAAGGCCAAAGAGATGGAGGGATGCACACAAGTCACTCTTGATCAACTCTAGGGAAGAAGCTCACTTGAATTCGCAATTCACTCAACCTCCTTAGGGCTCTTGCAATCCCACAAGGTCTCAAGGTGTGTTCAGCTGTTTGAAGTGGCAAGAGATCTCCCATGGACAAGCACAAAGAGTATAAATACCCCCGACACAAGCCCATGGCCCTTAGGCACAAAACCCTCTATTTTCGGGTGCACCGGACGCTATTAAGTTCACACCGGATGCGTCCGGTGGTTGTCCGGTGCCCCTCCAACGGCTACTGTACCTGCTGTGATTTTGAACGCACCGGACGCTGGCAGTGTCCGGTGGGACTTCACCGGACGCGTCCGGTGCTCAAAATCCCTCTCGAGAACCTCTCTGCGTGGACACAGGACGCTCCCGGCTTTGTCCGGTGCAGCGTCTGGTGGTTGTCCGATGCTAAGCCCTAACTCAGGGTACAGCACCGGACACAGACTATCATCCGCTGCTCTCTGAGACTGCACCGGACGCTCTGGTCCACATCCGGTGCAGCGTCCAGTGCAACTTTTTGGCCCAAAACTTCGCCGAATCAACAACTTTCCAAAATGAAGTTTGTTCCAAATAGTTCACCAGACCTCTCTGCACTCACTAGACCTAGGTTTGACAAGTGTGCACCACACTACCATCTCCTAGTCAAGTCTAGTTTAAGCTACCCATTCAAACCCACCTTAATAGTACGGCCAAAGTCAAAAACAAGACCTAAAATACTCTAAGTGCCTCCCAACACAAACGGCACTTAGAACTAGCCTATCTCCATCTTGTCTTCCGTCCTTTGAAAACCAAATCGATTTCCATCGTTAGGGGCTTGAACCTACATGTTATTATGTCCTAACCTATAGGTTATCCTGCAAAACACACATTAGACATAATAACCTCCTTTTGTCATTAATCACCGAAACCACTAGGGCCTAGATGCTTCAGCCGAGTGCCGCAACGCGCAACACTCGGCAAAGGTTGCCTCTTTGCCGAGTGCCTCGCTCTGGCACTCGGCAAATCTTGCCTCTTTGCCAAGTGCCAGGCCCAGGCACTCGGCAAAGTTTGTTTGCTTATTTTTTTAAAATTATCTTTACCGAGTGCCATGGTCAATGCACTCGGCAAAGCCACCTCTAATTTTTTTTTTGTTTTTTTGCTTTTCCATGTCAACAACAATGCATATATATATACATATATATATATCAGAAACCCTAATTTAAATGCAATATATCACAAACCACATATTTATATGACAAACAATCAAATTTATCATGACAAGCACATAATCCACAATGTCTTACAAAAGACAAGTCCACAAGTTTACAAGTCCAAAGTCCACAAGTTCAAAGTTCACAAGTTCATTACATAAAAAATGACTCCGCAAGTTGCTCATGACGACTATGAGGGTTGGGATGGCCCAACGTGCTACCCAGGTGACCCTCCGTACTGGTTCGACGCTGCCCCCAACTGATGCTACACAAAAGAGAAGAGATTGCATGTAAGTGACAAGATAAATATGTAAGCAATTTAAAGGAAAGTGAAAAAATTCGGTAGCACCTCCCCTATATGGGGAGATTTTCAAAACCTGCAAGATAAACGTCGGCACGAAGGCCGACAACCACATTTCCAGCACGAAGGCCACACATCAACAAATTCGGCACGGAGGCCCACAAATCAGCAAAGCCGGCACGAAGGCCATCACTACATTTGACACTAAGCACGAGCAAAGAAAGTAAAACATCCGTACTCATACTCACCGGACTAGAATCTGGACGATGTTGTGGTGGTGGTGGTGCAAGCAGTTGTTGTGGGATCTCCCAACTTTGTTGCTGCCCAATTTGTTGCACGAACTTGACCAAATCTGCCTCCTATCGCTGATCATGCTCCCACTAGGCCTCCAAAGCTTGTTGCACGAATTTGTGAAAACATGTGGACATGTCTGGGTTTTAGACATCCGACGTCACAACTTGCTCGAAACCCTCCCAATTTTGTATCATAGCCTCTACATGCGATAACATGACACCTCAACAAATTTCATGATTTTCAGACTTCATTTGCATTTTATATAATTTAAAAACACTGCGACCACAAGCAGGTGGCCATGTTTCATGAACAAGTGAAAGGACCTTGTTTGGTTTTGGTAATTGAGTGACAAATTAGGTGGACTAATATGTGTTTAAGTGTTGATTACACAGGAGATTATTTCACAGGTACATGTGTACGAGCATCTATGCCATGGAGGTGGATATGGCTTGGAAATGATGCTTAGCTCACATATATGGTATGAAGGAGTTAAATGCATGAGACATGACATGGAGTCATGTGGCTAGGTGAAGAATATCACAAGACAAGGCTTTGCATCGACGGACCGGTTGCAAGTGTGAAGGGCAAGTCGGGTGATGGCTTGGCGCCGATGGACCAACGCAACAGTGAAGAGCAAGCAAGTCGAGGATTGATGGACCAAAAGCTACGTGATGATATTAAGTGGATCATATCATTAATGAGGTGTTGGTGCATGTGTTGCATTGGCATCGACCAAGGTGTTGGAGATAGTGATGAAGGTGGTGATCGAAATGGAAAGCGCAAGCCAAAGGCATAACCATAGGGAATTTTGTCACACCCAATTTTAAGGATAAAATGGGATGCATAATCTTATGTGCGCCCAGAGATCAGTCACACACATAAGCCAACAAATTGCATAAATTGTATCATAACCAATGTTTAATACATAGCGAATAATATCAAAGTCATTACACAGCGGAAAAATAAAGATAACTCTCGCTGTAGCTCCATAGCACAGGGACGTCGACTGGTGAAGCACAAGTCTAGTAGTCCTCTGGGTAGTCCTCATCACTATCACCATCTGTTACCCATCCGGGATTTTTGACCAAGTAATGAAAAATAAACAAGCGTAAGTACATGTCATACTCAACAAGACTAGCATGGGTTCATGAGGCTCAAAAGGGTTGACACGGTTTAATAGTAGGTTGCTTTTAATTAATCACCTTTTATGCAATTGAATAGCAACAAGTTAATAAGCCCATTCTCATGATCATAGTAAACATAATTAATGACTAGCAATAAATAGACTACCAACAAGTAAACATCACACTGAAAGATAACTATTCCGTGAGTTTTCCGGGCCACTCGTGACCGTGAGCGCAGCTAGTATACCAGTTTTACACTCTGCAGAGGTTGTGCACTTTCACTATGAGCCGTGATTCCCATTTGCTCGGGTTAATTACTCCCATAACACTACCAAGGTGAAAGAGCAGGGTTTCACTATGAAGTCTTTCTAAATACTTCGTCTAACAAGTTAGGGCCGCTAGGGACCAGGCAAGCAGATGTAGAGCCCCCCTTCTTCATGGCACAAGATCACGCAGGTTATACACACTCGGACAGGAGCCGCACTATACCCGAGTCGTCAGGCCCCATCACGCCTTTCGGTAACCTCTAACAAGCTAGAAAAAGGACCTATACTTGACTAAAACCAGAGCCATGTAGCCCTCATAGTTGCACTGTAAGTCCTAGCTTTTGCTGACAGATCATTACCAAGGGGGAAGAATATGGAGCATCACAAAACTATGCCCCAATCCCCTAGTTCCATGTTGCTAAAAAGGCATCTTTTAATCCTTATTGCATATTCAATTAATCAGTTTACATGATCATGATATCAATAACGCACTAGCATCAATTACCATATGCATAATCCCATAGGTTGCAAGGAACAGGATAACAAAACTAGGAAGTAACTATGGTTAACAAGGAAGACACATGCAAATGCAATTATTTATTTGGTGAATAGGACAACAAATATGATCCATACTAATACTTGCCTTGATCAGCAAATTCCTGGTGATCCGGGTTGTCGAAGTACTGATCTTGATCACCCACGTAAGGCTCACCGTCTATACTCGATCCATCATAACAACACACACGCATACAGGGGCAATCATAGATACAAACAAGAGTTTTCTTTAGAACAGTACACCAATAGAGAGAAAATAAATTAAAAAGGTTATAAAACAAGTCTACACGTCACTACGATCACATCGATATAAAGTTTGCGCAAATCGGATTTAAAACGAGGAAGATATGAATTTTACAAGATTTATAATAGAATAATAATAGATTAAATATAATCTCAAATTTTAAAAGTTGAAAATATATGAAACAGTGGTACCATCAGATAGATTATGAAATTATGAATCTAACGCAATTTGAATCGTTCAAATCGGAGCTAAAACGTGGAAATTATAAATGAAACAATTTTGAATTCAAATCTGAAAACACATAACACATTTTTATATATACCGCGGGGAAATATGTTTTCTAATTCAGAAAACATAAACCGGTGAATGCGCTTTGGACCGCGGCCATCAACATTAAATCTTATGGGGGCTCTTTTGCAAAAGGGATGGCCGAAGGGGTACGGGCTTTTCTGATCCGTTGGATTCAACACCGACGATCAAGATTAGAAGAGAGAGAGGGAGGACGGAGCTCCGGCCGGAACAGGGGCGGGGCGCTGTGGCGCCATGGCCGGCACATCGCCGGAGAAGGCGAACTCAGCCTTCGGTGCATGAAATAGGTCGGGAAGGGTACCCATAGATCGGGAAGAGCATCGCAAGCTCACCTAGGGTGATGGGAAGGTCGGAAATCGACTCGGGGGTGGTTCGTGACGGCTTCCGGCGGACGGCGAGTTCCTGCGCGGCGGCGAGGGCATGTCAGCACTCGATTCAAGAGGGGAAAAAGGCTTGGCGACCTCACTGGTACCATACGAACCTTTGAGGATGGCTTACGGGTAGGGAAAGACGATGAATTCGCCGAATTGAGCCTGACAGCGGCGGGCGGAACTCGGCTGGCGGCTCTGTTCGCGCGTGGGCAGAGATGCGGCACGGCTGCTAGGGTTCGGATGGAAATGGCAGGGCGGCGGCGCTGCTTATATACTCCCCAGGTGCGAGTAGATAGGAGATTGGATACGGCTGATTCGTAGGAGATTGAATCGGAGACGATTCCTCCATCGAATTCGGCCCCGTTCGTTTTCGGGAGCGGGCTCTGCTCGCAGCAGAGGGGATTAGGGAGGGAAGACGCCGACCAGTGGGGTCCATGCGGCAGCGAGTCAAGGTACTGGGTCTCGGCTGTCAGTCTCGCAGGGCGGAGAGAGGGCGCGCGCGCTCGGCCGCGGCGGCCCGGCCGTGCCCTGCTCTCGGTTCAACCAGAGAAGGAAGAAAGGCAGAGGAAGGCGCGGCCTATGACGCGCGGGCCCCTCCAGTCAGTGAAACAGAGAGCGAGAGAGGGTGTGGGTGCTGTTGCCGGCTAGCTGGGCCGCCTGGTGGGCTTGGCCACGGCCCAAAAACAGGAAGAGGAGGAGCAGGCTGGTTGGGCCTTCGGGCCAGAAAGAGAGAGAGAGGGTTTTACCTTTACCTAATTCTTTTAAAGATTTTCAAATTGGTTTTCAAAATGAGATTTGAATATTTGCCAACTCAAACAAACCAGAACAGTACAAGAAAAGAGGTGCTCCAGCATGAATGCACATACATGTGTATGGCCTAGGTTTAATTTTGTATTTGTGAAAATTAATATTTCCCTACATTAAATGATCAACAATAGCACAATTAAATAGTTTCCCCCTATTTTAAATTGATGCAAATTTTTAGGTGTTACAATTCTACCCCCCTTAAAAATAATCTCGTCCTCGAGATTCGACTGGTGCTTACTCAAACAACTCCGGGTACTTTTCTCTGAGATCTTCCTCCCTTTCCCAAGTAGCTTCTTCCTTCGAGTACCGATGCCACTTCACCTTGCACATTTTTATTACTCGACTCCTTGTCACTCTTTCTGCGGTTTGCAAGATCTTCACCGGATGTTCCTCATATATGAGACCCTCCTTGAAAACTATTTCCTCGACAGGAACCTGCTCTTCCGGTACTCTCAAACACTTTCTCAATTGAGATATGTGGAACACATCATGCACACCGGACAAACTTTCCGGAAGTTCTAGCTGATATGCCACTTCTCTACGTCTCTCTAGGATCTTGAAAGGACCAATATACCTTGGTGCCAATTTTCCTTTGCTGTTGAACCTTTTCACACTTCTCATCGGGGACACTTTAAGATATACATAGTCTCCTACATTAAAAGCTAGTTCTCTTCTCCGTGTATCCGCATAGCTCTTCTGTCTGGATTGTGCTATTCTCAAGTTCTCCCTTATTGTTTGGACTTGCTCCTCTGCGTCTCTCAACACATCCGGTCCAAACACTTGACTTTCTCCAGTTTGATTCCAAAACAAGGGTGTCCTGCACTTGCGTCCATACAATGCTTCGAAGGGTGCCATCTTGAGACTTTTCTGGTAACTATTATTATAAGAGAACTCCGCATACAGCAGACTCTTATCCCAACTCGTTCCATACTGTAAAGCACAAGCTCTCAACATATCTTCCAAAATCTGATTAATCCGTTCAGTTTGACCGTCAGTTTGAGGGTGATATGCAGAACTGAAATTCAACCGTGTTCCCAATGATCTATGCACTTGTTGCCAAAACTTTGAGGTGTACTGCGTACCCCTATCGGACACTATCTTCTTTGGAACTCCATGTAGACACACAATCCTTTCCATATACAACTCTGCAAGTCTTGCTCCGGTATAGGTGGTCTTGACGGGGAGGAAATGAGCAACTTTAGTCAGTCGATCCACAATTACCCAGATTGAATCATAACCTCTCTGAGTACGTGGCAATCCAACTATGAAGTCCATACCGACTTCTTCCCACTTCCACTCAGGTATCTTTAGTGGTTGTAGCAATCCTGCAGGCCTCTGGTGTTCAGCTTTAACTCTCTGACAGGTATCACAGATAGCCACATATTCTGCTACATCACGCTTCAGTCCAACCCACCAATATTTTTCCTTCAGATCCAAATACATCTTGGTACTTCCTAGGTGTATAGAATATGCTGACTCATGAGCTTCACGCAGTATAGCGTCTCGAATGGATTTCACTTCAGGTACACAGAGTCTCTTCCCAAACCATAAGGTTCCATTCTCATCTAGCCTGAATCCGGGTGATTTTCCAACCACAATGTTCTCTGCTATTTCTTTGAGCTTCTCATCTTCCAACTGAGCCTTTCGTATCTCTTGCTCTAGTGTGGGTTCAACCTCCATCTCAACAGCATTGATCACAATTCCCAAGTTGAGACGCTCCATCTCTGCACACAACTCTGCTGGAATAGTGGTTGTTCGAATCTCATTAGCATAACTTTTTCTACTAAGAGCATCGGCCACAACATTTGCTTTGCCTGGATGATAATGCACTTCCAGGTCATAATCCTTTATCAATTCCAACCAACGACGTTGCCTCAAATTCAACTCTAACTGGGTGAAGATATACTTCAAGCTCTTATGATCTGTATAGATGTCACACTTATGACCAATAAGATAATGTCTCCAAATCTTCAAAGCGTGAACCACAGCTGCTAGCTCCAAATCATGAGTAGGATAATTCAACTCATGCTTCCTCAGCTGCCTTGATGCATATGCTACAACTCTTCCTTCTTGCATGAGTACACAACCAAGACCTAGGCGGGAAGCATCACAATAGATAGAGAACTTCTTACTTAGGTCCGGCAAAACCAACACTGGCGCTGTTGTCAATCTCTTCTTCAATTCTTCGAAACTAGCTTGACACTTCTCAGACCACACAAACTTGGCATTCTTCTCTAGCAAGGAAGTCATTGGCTTCGCAAGCTTGGAGAATCCTTCAATGAACCTTCGGTAGTAACCAGCTAAACCAAGAAAACTACGAATGCCAGTCACATCAGTTGACGGCTTCCAATTCAACACGTCTGCCACCTTGCTTGGGTCTACAGAAATTCCACCATTGGACACAATATGTCCTAGAAAAGCAACTTCTCTCAACCAGAACTCGCACTTACTTCGCTTGGCATACAGCTTGTGTTCTCTGAGCTTCTGCAAAACCAACCTTAGATGCTCAGCATGCTCTTCTTCATTCTTGGAGTAGATTAGAATATCATCGATGAACACCACAACAAACTTATCCAAGAATTCCATGAATACCTTGTTCATCAGATACATGAAGTAGGCAGGTGCATTAGTCAAACCAAAGGACATTAACGTATACTCATACAATCTATACCGAGTAGTGAATGCAGTCTTAGGTATGTCAGAGTCACGAATCTTCAACTAATGATAACCTGAACGGAGATCAATCTTGGAAAACACACAAGCACCTCTCAACTGATCAAATAAGTCATCAATTCTAGGTAGTGGGTATTTGTTCTTAATGGTGACCTCATTCAGTGACCGATAATCAACACACATCCTTTGACTACCATCTTTCTTATCAACAAAAAATAACCGGGGCTCCCCAAGGTGAAGAACTAGGACGAATGAAACCTTTTTCTGACAGTTCTTTAATTTGTTTCTTAAGTTCTTCTAATTCTTTAACTCCCATTCTGTATGGACGTTTAGCTATAGGTGCAGTACTAGGTAACAACTCAATGATAAATTCAATGTCACGGTCAGGCGGCATACCTGGCAACTCATCTGGAAACACATCTTCAAACTCATCCACCACTGAGTTATCCGGCTGCACTTCTTCTCTGAGCTGATGTACTGTGGCTTGTTGTTGCACTTGCAGAGCAACCTCAACTCTGACCTCATCTCCCTTCTGGGTAGTGATAGTCACGACCTTCTCCTTGCACTTTATATTGATGTCGTTCTTCATCATCCAATCCATACCCAGGATAAGATCAATTCCGGCAGTATTTAACACAGTAGGGGTTATCTCAAATTCTACCCCCTTAATGAGATAGTAACCGGGAGACACTGAAGAGTAGCTTGCATAACACCACCCGGAGAAGAAACCATAATAGGATGTTTCATGACACTAAGGGGAATACCATGCTTTCTAACAAATGTGTGCGAAATGAAAGTATGCGAAGCACCAGAGTCAAAAAGAACTGTAGCGGGGATGGAGTCGATATTGAACGTACCCATCATGACCTCTGGAGTCTCCTGTGCCGTATCAACCGACACATGGTTCACCTTCCCGGTGCGAGGTGGCACTCTCTGCTGGTTGTTCTGCTTCTGGGAGGCTGGGGATTCTGCTTCTCAGGACAATTGTAGGACAAGTGTCCTTCCTTGCCACAGCGGAAACACTTGTTGGGGGCACCATTCTTCGCTGGGATGTTGTTGGGAGCAGTCAATTGTGGCGCCTGGTTGCCACCTTATTGCTGGTACTGGGAACGCTGCTGGTTCTGGGAACGTTGTTGATTCTGGAAACTGTTCTTGAATCCAGACTGTCCCTGTAAACGTTGTTGCTGCTGAGGCTGCTGCAGGTTGTTACGGAAGCGGCTGTTGCTTCTAAACGACTGCCCTTGAAACTTCCTCTTCTTCTTCTTCTCATCTATCTCACGGCGTTTGCTCTCGATGATCAAGGCTTTGTCCACCAACTGTTCAAAGTTGGCGAAAGTGTGGGAGAGCAACTGGTACTGGAGATGATCATTCAGTCCTTCCAAGAAGAGCTCTTGCTTCTTGGCATCATCTTCAACCTCTTTTGGAGCATACCACGACAATTGGATAAACTTGTCACGGTACTCGGCAACTAGCATACCTCCCTGCTTCAGAGAAAGAAACTCCTTCTTCTTCAGCTTCATCAACCCTGCAGGCACATGATGATTGCGGAACCTCTCACGGAATTGCTGCCAAGAGATGGGGTCGGCACGTCCAAAACGGAAAGACTCCCACCAATCCAGAGCAGCTCCCTGCAACTGCCCAGATGCATAGAGAACCTTCTCGACGTCGTTGCATTGGGCGATCTCCAGCTGCCTTTCTATTGCACGCAGCCAATCATCAGCTTGGAGAGGATCACTGGAATGATCAAAGGTGGGCGGGCGTCCCTTCAAGAATTTGCTTCTCTTGTCACGGGGTGGTGGAGGTGGGTTCCCATTGCCATTGTTTCGCTGCAGCAGTTGAATGTTCTGGGCCATCTGCTGCATCAGCTGTGTTTGCATCATCATCAGCTGCTCCATATTAGGCTGTGGCGGAGGTGGTGGTGGATTAGCATTTTCTTCAGAGGTACCATCACCCCTTGGGTTCCTCCTGGTGTGGGCCATCTGCTGTTCAAATTATTGAAGTGAGGTTTAGAATTCTTTTCCATTAAAATAACACTTAAAAGACTAGAACAGGAAATTCTGGGCGTGATCCAACAACAGCAGAGTAGAAAAACAGTCATATCTGGAGTTTCCGAAGTCAAACAGAGACATGCTATACATGGTTGGAAAGCATAAGAAAAACTCTACAACTTTTATTCAGACCATCTCTCCAGATTCTGTCGTTAAGTTTATCAAAAACAGATTTGATTCAAAACTGTTTCAGAGTAACAGACAGCGCAGAAACTTTGACTTGTGACATTTGTTTCTCCCAAACCGTAACTGATATTGAGATGATTCTTGCGGCCAAAGAAAACTACAGAAGTATAGTTTTTCACAAAAAATTTTCATGATTTTTGGTCGTATATAATTAAATAGGAAAAATAACTAAGGCAAAGAGGTCTGAAAAACAGCACTGCTGGAAACTGAGATAATCAACCCAAACAATTATGCATTAATTCAAACCTATATAAAGAGATTTTGCGGACATGCCCACAATCTCAGCACTCATTACAAACTCCAAATCAAGCATTGTTCATAAGGAAAAGCAATCTAGCACAAAAGTTCACAAGACACGAACTAGACTCGACTTGACTCAACTTGCGCTACTAGCGTCTTTTGCTACTAACTGGGGGTAACTCCTCTAGGGGTCGATGTCGGTGCGGGTGTGAGCATCTCCATGGTCACCTCGGTTCCTTGGCGGCGATTCAGCTGGACACCTTGGTGATGGCGGAGGGGGTCCAACACCGAGTTGCCTGTTCAACTCATCCACCGCCCGGCTGAGCTTGTAGTTAGCTTCAGTCCTGGTGTTCAGCTCATCCAGTGTCTGGTCCAGAAAAGTGTTGGTCTGGGCCAAACATTCCAAGGCAGCATGGAGTCGGGCGTTCACTTCTCCAAGTGGACCGGCGATGCTGCAGTTAGCTTGGCCACTCTGACGGCGGGGAAGGTAGCGGTGCATCTCCCACTTGATGATGTCCCAATTCTCATGGCGGTGCACTATAAGAGCTTGTCGTGCGGCATCCTTGATGGCGGCAGCTTTGGAGAGTCGAACGGAGACAGCATAGTGGATATTCTTCACCTGGCTTCCCTCCTTGATGTACACCCTCGTCTCATAGTAGTCGGCGTAGTCAGAGTGCTTCTAGTGCTCCGTCTTGTACAGCACCGAGGCGTTGGGGTAGAAGCGGCGCACCAAGTCGAGAAGCAGCGGGTGGTAGTAGTCATCACCATGATGATCATAGTGAATCATTCCCACCCAGGGTTTTCCACCTTGGTCTCCATCATCGTCGCCATCGTCATCGGGGTCGTCGGAGTCATCCGAGTCGCCTCCATCATCTTCGTCATCAGGGTCGCCAGCACAATCCTGGTCACCCTGCGGCTCCACCTTCTCGGGTTCATCTTCCTGAGGGTCCTCCATAGGTACGTCTTCAGAGCTGTCTTCCAAGGGCTCTTCACTGGGCTCCTCTGCGGGCACCTCCTGCTGGGGCTCCTCCACTGGTACGTCTTTCACGGGTACCTCCGGTCGGGAAAAACGTCCGCCAGAGATGAAGCGCTGCAGGTACCTCTTAGGTGGCATGACACGCCTGCGGGCAGTGCGCTTAAGGTTGGCCATCTACAAGAATTAAGATTAAGTCAAAATTTTGCAATGGACAAGGCTAGGATATCAGCAAAAACTTGTAACAAATTAATATAACAAGTAAAAAGAGATAATAAAGCTAAGGGCTATCCAGTGCTAACTAGGCTTGCGTCCTACAGTCAACACGGCTCCGATACCAATTTGTCACACCCAATTTTAAGGATAAAATGGGATGCATAATCTTATGTGCGCCCAGAGATCAGTCACACACATAAGCCAACAAATTGCATAAATTGTATCATAACCAATGTTTAATACATAGCGAATAATATCAAAGTCATTACACAGCGGAAAAATAAAGATAACTCTCGCGGTGGCTCCATAGCACAGGGACATCGACTGGTGAAGCACAAGTCTAGTAGTCCTCTGAGTAGTCCTCATCACTATCACCATCTGTTACCCATCCGGGATTTTTGACCAAGTAATGAAAAATAAACAAGCGTAAGTACATGTCGTACTCAACAAGACTAGCATGGGTTCATGAGGCTCAAAAGGGTTGACACGGTTTAACAGCAGGTTGCTTTTAATTAATCACCTTTTATGCAATTGAATAGCAACAAGTTAATAAGCCCATTCTCATGATCATAGTAAACATAATTAATGAGTAGCAATAAATAGACTAGCAACAAGTAAACATCACCCTGAAAGATAACTATTCCGTGAGTTTTCCGGGCCACTCGTGACCGTGAGCGCGGCTAGTATACCAGTTTTACACTCTGCAGAGGTTGTGCACTTTCACTATGAGCCGTGATTCACATTTGCTCGGGTTAATTACTCCCATAACACTACCAAGGTGAAAGAGCAGGGTTTCACTATGAAGTCTTTCTAAATACTTCGTCTAACAAGTTAGGGCCGTTAGGGACCCGGCAAGCAGATGTAGAGCCCTCCTTCTTCGTGGCACAAGATCACGCAGGTTATACACACTCAGACAGGAGCCGCACTATACCCGAGTCGTCAGGCCCTATCACGCCTTTCGGTAACCTCTAACAAGCTAGAAAAAGGACCTATACTTGACTAAAACCAGAGCCATATAGCCCTCATAGTTGCACTGTAAGTCCCAGCTTTTGCTGACAGATCATTACCAAGGGGGAAGGATATGGACCATCACAAAACTATGCCCCAATCCCCTAGTTCCATGTTGCTAAAAAGGCATCTTTTAATCCTTATTACATATTCAATTAATCAGTTTACATGATCATGATATCAATAAGCACTAGCATCAATTACCATATGCATAATCCCATAGGTTGCAAGGAACAGGATAACAAAACTAGGAAGTAACTATGGTTAACAAGGAAGACACATGCAAATACAATTATTTATTTGGTGAATAGGACAACAAATATGATCCATACTAATACTTGCCTTGATCAGCAAATTCCTGGTGATCCGGGTTGTCGAAGTACTGATCTTGATCACCCACGTAAGGCTCACCGTCTATACTCGATCCATCATAACAACACACACGTATACAGGGGCAATCATGCATACAAACAAGAGTTTTCATTAGAACAGTACACCAATAGAGAGAAAATAAATTAAAAAGGTTATAAAACAAGTCTACAGGTCACTACGATCACATCGATATAAAGTTTGCGCAAATCAGATTTAAAACGAGGAAGATATGAATTTTACAAGATTTATAATAGAATAATAATAGATTAAATATAATCTCGAATTTTAAAAGTTGAAAATATATGAAACAGTGGTACCATCAGATAGATTATGAAATTACGAATCTAACGCAATTTGAATCGTTCAAATCGGAGCTAAAACGTGGAAATTATAAATGAAACAATTTTGAATTCAAATCTGAAAACACATAACACATTTTTATATATACCGCGGGGAAATATGTTTTCTAATTCGGAAAACGTAAACCGGTGAATGCGCTTTGGACCGCGGCCATCAACATTAAATCTTACGGGGGCTCTTTTGCAAAAGGGATGGCCGAAGGGGTACGGGCTTTTCTGATCCGTTGGATTCAACACCGACGATCGAGATTAGAAGAGAGAGAGGGAGGACGGAGCTCCGGCCGGAACAGGGGCGGGGCGCGGTGGCGCCATGGTCGGCACATCGCCAGAGAAGGCAAACTCGGCCTTCGGTGCATGAAATAGGTCGGGAAGGGTACCCATAGATCGGGAAGAGCATCGCAAGCTCACCTAGGGTGATGGGAAGGTCGGAAATCGACTCGGGGGTGGTTCATGACGGCTTCCGGCGGACGGCGAGTTCCTGCGCGGCGGCGAGGGCATGTCAGCGCTCGATTCAAGAGGGGAAAAAGGCTTGGCAACCTCACTGGTACCATACGAACCTTTGAGGATGGTTTACGGGGAGGGAAAGACGATGAATTCGTTGAATTGAGCCCGACAGCGGTGGGCGGAACTCGGCTGGCGGCTCTGTTCGTGCGTGGGCAGAGATGCGGCACGGCTGCTAGGGTTCGGATGGAAATGGCAGGGCGGCGGCGCTGCTTATTTACTCCCCAGGTGCGAGTAGATAGGAGATTGGATACGGCTGATTCGTAGGAGATTGAATCGGAGACGATTCCTCCATCGAATTCGGCCCCGTTCGTTTTCGGGAGCGGGCTCTGCTCGCGGCAGAGGGGATTGGGGAGGGAAGACGCCGACCAGTGGGGTCCATGCGGCAGCGAGTCAAGGTACTGGGTCTCAGCTGTCAGTCTCGCAGGGTGGAGAGAGGGCGCGCGCGCTCGGCCGCGGCGGCCCGGCCGTGCCCTGCTCTCGGTTCAACCAGAGAAGGAAGAAAGGCAGAGGAAGGCGCGGCCTATGACGCGCGGGCCCCTCCAGTCAGTGAAACAGAGAGCGAGAGAGGGTGTGGGTGCTGTTGCCGGCTAGCTGGGCCGCCTGGTGGGCTTGGCCACGGCCCAAAAACAGGAAGAGGAGGAGCAGGCTGGTTGGGCCTTCGGGCCAGAAAGAGAGAGAGAGAGGGTTTTACCTTTACCTAATTCTTTTAAAGATTTTCAAATTGGTTTTCAAAATGAGATTTGAATATTTGCCAACTCAAACAAACCAAAACAGTACAAGAAAAGAGGTGCTCCAGCATGAATGCACATACATGTGTATGGCCTAGGTTTAATTTTATATTTGTGAAAATTAATATTTCCCTACATTAAATGATCAACAATAGCACAATTAAATTGTTTCCCCTATTTTAAATTGATGCAAATTTTCGGGTGTTACAAATTTCCATTTCACCGGTCTAAGGTTGAGTAGAGAAGTGCTTGACCGAATTTAGGATAGATGGTCGTACTATCAAGAGGGGCAAACTTATTTGCATATCGGTCATCTAGTGCCACTCGGAGTGATCTAACTTTGCATTACTAGGATCGAGTAGCATGGAAAGAAAGAGTGAAAAATCCTTTGAAAAATGATTGTGAAAATGCTAACTCACATACACAAGGTTGTGACACACTTTGGAGTTGGCACATTTGCAAAAGGGTTGAAGTTTCGAGCTTGCGGAAAGCTTGTTTGGATCTTGGAAGGATAAACTGCTTTTATTCTTCGAGTTTTGGATTATCATGTGGGTTATGTAGCCCTCTGAATAAGCTTTCCAAAATATCCAAGATCATCGAAATCGGAGTTCGGAGCTAAGAGATATCGCTGTTTTAGTGAACAGAGGTCTGCACAGGACGCTGCACCGGACGCGCGTTTGAGAGCACCGGACGCGCAGCTACTACTGTAGCAGCGTCCGGTGAGCACAGGACGCTCCCGGCGTCCAGTGGGTGGGCACCGGACGCGTCCGGTGCGACCCTGGAACTCTCGGGCGATGCGTAACAGCTAGTTTGTTTGGTGTTTTGAGCACCGGACAACCACTGGACACGTCCGGTGTGAACTAACTGCGCATCCGATGCGTGCGCAGTGAGCCCTTTGAAGGGGGTAATGTCTCTATTTCTTTTGGGGCTATAAATAGGAGTGAGAGCCGGCCATGGTAGTAGGTCTTGCACCTTGGGAATGTGTTTCTCTTGCTTGTGCATGGCTTAGTGCTCTCCTACTCACTTGTGCTAATTGACATCGCATTCGAGAGTGAGAGATCGATCGCTAGTGCATTGCATCATGAGGATTGCTTCGAGTGGCACTAGGTGATCGAGTTGCAAGCCGGTGGTGCTTGTTACTCTTGGAGGTCGCCACCTCCTAGATGGCTTGGTGGCGAGAGGCTCCATGGAAGCAAGCAAGGAGATTGTGCTTGGCTTCAGAGCAAGCTTGTGAGGGGTTGGAGCTCACCCCGCGGGAGATCGCGAAGAGCATCGCTAGTGGAGAGAGACATGAAGAGCGACAAGTGGTCTAGCAGAGTCAAGTGCTAGAGCTTGTGGTACGCACTCCACGTCGGAGAGTGTGACTTGCAGGTCACCACTAGCAAGAGGATCGGTGGAAACTTTCGAGCTTGTCTCAACGGAGGACGTACCTTGTGGTGACACGTGAACCTCCGTGAAATAAATCACCGCGTCTACATCTTCCCATCCTTCGCGGTGGTTTGCTCCCTTCTATACAAGTCTTTTACTTTGTGCATTCCTTTACTTGTGTAGTTATAGTTGCTCTTGTGAGATCAGTTAGCTTGTGTAGCTTGTCACTCCCCTTCTTAGCTTGTGTAGCTTAGAAATAGTGTCTCACTTAGTTTGCGTAACTGTGAGTTGCGCTCCTTGAATAGGATTGTGTATCCTTATCATTGAGCACGTAGTGAGCTTAGATGCTTAGTGCGCTTTTACTTGCTAGTTGGTAGGAGTTTTCCTGGTGCTTAAAGTACTAGTGCTTAGGTTTGTGTGACCTTACGCTAGAACGGTTTGGGAAAGCTCAAGTTAGGCTTGCACCATTGTTTCTTGCTAGGATCTTTGACAATGTGCTTAAAGTCTTAGTTAGAGGGGTGAATTGTCGTTAGAACCGATTAGGTTTTTATTCCGCTGCGATTAGTTGTTAAAAAGGACTATTCACCCCCCTCTAGTCCGTCATCTCGACCCTACACATGGTATCGGAGCTTGGTCTCTCTTTTATTGGTCTTTACCGACCCAAGAGGATGGTGACTTATGGGATATATGTTGAGTGTCCATACACATTTGACGGCACACACTTTGCACGTTGGAGAAATTGGATGGAATGTAATATTAAGTTTATTTCTCCTCAAATGTGGTGGATCGTAGATGTAGGCTTTCCCATGCGATTGATGAGGATAATCCTACCAAAGCGCAAGGGAAATACTTACAACTCGGTTACCTTGCAATTGACATGTTTCATAGATCTTTGGATTATAGCATCTTTGGACAAATCATGAAGTTTGAGACCACCCATGAGATTTGAGCATTTCTCAATGACAAGTATGGCAAGCTCTCCGATGATGAAGATGATGCCAATGACATGAAGCTTGGTGATCAAGAGCACCTCCATGACTCCGTGATTGTAGAGTGTTGCTCCTCCGCTTGTTCAAGTGATGGTAATGATGATCATACCACAAGAGCACTTGACAAGGGAGTTGATGAAGCCACAAGTGATGCCGATGATGATGATACTACCTCAAGCTCACTTGATGATGACTACGAGAGTGATGCATCAACAAGCTCTTCATCCTCATCACATAGCTACACGTCACTCGGTGACGGCAAGGTATCACTTGCTAATGTGATTGTTGATTGTGATGATCCAAATTTTAAGCTTGTATGCTAACTCGTTAATGCTTTAAGAAATGAGATGAACAAAACAAAGAACTTGACAAATGAAAACTCATTTCTAAAGAACACATGTGAACAACAAAAGCATCTACTTTATGTCATGAGTTGTTCACATAAGGAGCTAAAATTGACTCACAAGGAGCCTAGTGTTGCTCATGAGAATTTGGTACAAGACCATGAATTTCTCACCAAAGAGCTTTCAAATGAAAAATCTAAAACTTGTGAGAGCTCATCACTTGGCTCAAATGATCAATCATATATTGCTACTAACCCTTGTGATGTAAGCATGAAGAATGTATCCACCTGATGTGATGATTTATTGGATATGCCTTGTTCTTCACAATTACATACTTGTTCTTCTTCTATGTCTTGTGAGACTAACCTTTTGAAGGAGAATAATGAGCTCAAATGTGAAGTGAAGGACTTGAGCAACAAGATAGAAAGGTGGAACAACTCAAGTGTCACCCTCAACAACATGTTGAAGAACACAAGAATTGTCGGCGACAAGAGTGGACTTGGGTACAACAAAAAGTGGGCCACAAAAGAGAAGAAACAAGAGAGCAAAAGGCTTGGTCATTTCATGTGTTTCACATGCCATGAGACGGGCCATCTAGCTTCAACATGCCCACTCAAGAAGAAGCCCAAGAAGAAGGAAGACAAGAGGCTCACTCGGTCACAAAGCCTATACAAAAGATTTGTGAAGCCTCAAGTCAACACACCCCAAGTTCAAATCAAGAAGACAAGAAGGGTTAGGGGAAGAGGAAGGCATCCAACTCATATCCATGATTCCAACATGATGATGAGCAAGATTCAAGAGAAGAAGAAGATGGTTCACATCAAGTGCTTCAAATATGAAGATATGGGACACTTTGCTTGAAGTGTCCTAACAAGCTTGAGAAGAAGGCTCAAGCAACCTACAAGAGGCAAGGCAAGGAGGAGCACCACATGAACAAGAAAGAGAAGGCTCAAGTAAAGCAAAGGTTCTACTCATGCCGGGAAAGGGGACACATGGCTAATTAATGTCCCCTAGGTAACAATCCTAAGCCTATTTCAATTCATGAATATACTTTGCTTAGGAAATATGACAATGGTACCTCATTGGTTTCTATTGCAAAACATCCCACTATCCATACTAAGGCAATGTCTAAGTATGTTGCTCCTAACTTGAGAGGACCCAAACTAGTTTGGATACCATCAAAAAGTGGATAAATGTGTGTAGGTACCATGGCATTGGAGGCTTGATTCAATTGGTATTCATATTGATAATCTTTTGTTGATTCAAGTCATGAAGCCTAATGCATATCCTAACCAATTCCAAGTCAAAAGAAGTGAAGTCCAAGTGCTTAACTCATACAAGTGCAAAAGTTCAAGTTGTGGGTGATCCAACGGTTAATTATTTGATGACTTGCAAACATTTGAGTTGAAGCTTGCAAATGGGTGATTATGGACTATCAAGGCATATCATTTGTTGATAAATTACATTTGGATGCATATGAGTCGATTGAATTGGATAAATATGCATATTTGCTTGCTATGAGAAGTTTGAATGGAATAATTGCTTAGTAATTAAATTGGGTAAATTTGGTTGGATATGATCATGAGATGACATTTAAGTAAGTGGATTGAATAGATTTATGTCTTGTGAGGGTATTCAAGCTAGTTTATCTCAAGTTTGATTCAATTTGATGAAGTTTAGCTCAAGTACTCAAATCTGTCCAAAATCTGAAATCTGAGTTAGCTAAGAAGAAAGCCATGATTGAGTTATCAAATCTAATTGGATTGGCTTAAAATTTGATATACATTCTCTAGACTTATGGTATAAGCTGCTATGAAAGTTTTATGAGAAAAGGATAAGGATTACTTTGATTTTGGAGTAGTTCTTGTCAACATATGTGCATCAGTTTTCAGCATATAGCAGTGTGGAGAAAAGTGATGGCTGGCAGTTCATACTTGGTCAAATAAAGCTCAAATTTTTGTGGCTGCTAGTAGACTCATTGAAGGTTATCTCCACAACATTTCATGGTATTTGGACAAGTACTTTGGGAGATATAGCTAATTCTTTGGTATCTCTTGCATTGAAAGGCTCTCAAGTTGGAAATATAATTACTACTGGTTGAGAGTCATTTTGTTTGATTCTGGATCATGAAGATAGGTACTCAAATGAAGATCAATACCAAGCAATGAAGAAGAAAGAAAAGGACTTAAAGAAGAAATTCATTGATCGTGTTAAGTCCTTGGATCAATCAATCAATGGTAATTCAAGTGAGTGTTGAAGATGGTTCTTTGGAGAGAGGTCACTTCTCCCGAGTGTCGGGGTGTGCCGTCTTATGTAGGTAAACCAAGTAGGTGATGCTTGGATGGCTAACATGGAAGTGGTGATCCGGAGAATCATTGGAGATGCTTAGTTGAAGCAATCAAAAGGGTTGATCAAGAAAGCATGCAACATCCAAATGAAAATAATTCATGTGCATACACATGGTATTCATGCTTATTCAAGTGGTATTCTCTCATGCAAGATTGATCAAGAAAAGAGAAGCAAGTCAACCACAACATTGAAGTTAGCACTTGATCATAAGTGGTATTCAATTCTTATGGGTGAAGAATGGTTTTCATGATGATGATTGGTCTTCACCGAGCCATTCAAATGGACTTCACCGTTGCTATTGTTGGAGATTGAATGAAAATGACTATTCTCTACTCCGAGATAGCAAAGGTATCATTGTATGGCATATGCATCCATATTTTGCTAAGGACCTGTTTAGAGCATATAGTCATACATAGATGAGCATTCATAAAAAGTAAAATGATTTTAAGTTCATATGATGCCACTATAGCTTCTATGTCTTGTTTGATCTAGTGGCTAAATATGACTTGTTCATGAGCGTGTGAACCTAGTGTTTGAACTAGTTAAATGAGCAAAAAGAATCTAATTCAACATAGGCAAGATAACCCCTAGTGGCGTGAAGAAGCTTGTCTTTGGTTCAAACCGAGTTAGATTACTTGTGCAAATTTGCTAGTTTAAACCAATCAAGAAAGAAGCTCATGACAAGAATCTAAGTTCAAGAATCACAAGACAATAATGAAAATGGATATCAAGTTATTCTTTCCAAGTGGTATATATCTAGACTCACTAAATCACTAGTAGTATGCACATGTTTATTCCAACAAGTGGTATCACTATTCTTCAAAGTGGTATTACTATATATGGTGTATGTCTATAAGTGGTCCAACATCAAGTGGTACTATGGTCTTTCATCACAGCATCCATGCAAGTGGAATAAGTACAACCCCATTGGTACTCACAAGTGGTGTCTAGATCAAGCATTCAATTGGTATCCAATATTTGTGCAAGTGATCCTCAACTTTAAGTGATCATCAAGATGAAGACTTCCCACTCCAACAAGAGCTCAAGTTCAAGTGGATGATCGATCATATGACATAGGGGAGATACTTATTCTTTTGGTATCAAGAGATACAAGGTACTAACATGTGGTACCTCATCCTATGGATGGTTCTCAAGTGGTGTCATTCCAACTAAAAAATGGTGGTGTCCATCAAATGTGCAAGTTTCTATCCTCAACATCCCTAGCACACACCTTTGCCACAATAGAGCATTGACCTTTTATGGAAATTGATGACAAAGGGGGAGAGATTTGGACAAAGATATGAAATCAAGAGTATGGGGGAGAGTTTGGACAAGAAAGATATGAGAAGAGATGATCAAGATGGATAGAAGTACACGATGAACCATCATGGAGGCCGATGATGGGAGAGTAATAGGCCAACAAGAAAGATGATCCACAATATTGAAGAGTATAAGGAGATCAAAATTCTTGGACAAGAGAAGCACACAAGTAGGGGGAGCAAGCTCATGGAAATGATTGATTGCATTTGAAATGTGCATATTCACATGCTTGCTTGCATTTACATTTAGTTTATTTACTTGTGGTATCCTTACTTCTGTGGTGTATGCTAGTATAGATTTGAATGATGATTTGATAACTAGCAGGCATAGGTTGTTAGCTAGACTTGTGTTTTTCAAGTATTTACTAGAACCTTGCTTATAATGTTGATCTCATGGGGTATCTAGTATTTTTGCTTGTCTAGCTAACTATGATGCTAAGGATGAATTCAATGGTGCAACTTCAATTGGCTTCAAGCAATTGGTATCGAGAAGTTGGTATCACGCTACAAAGGTTTATTCTATGCACCTTAGCATCACTTAGTAGTGTTGGCACTCCCACAAATTCCATATTTATGCATGTGTGAAAATTAGAAGCCAAACCATTTGAGCACACATGTAGGGGGAGTTAATATTATCAAGTCAGATTTTATGAAGCATATCCAAGTCTAATGATTTGAGCTTAAAGATGGATAAGTAACATAAAATCCAAACACAAGTTAATAATTTACACTTGTGTGATGAGCTAACTTGATCAATGCGCTTAATTTCCATATCTTTATAGAGTTGTCATCAATTACCAAAAAGGCGGAGATTGAATGGACCTTGTTTAGTTTTGGTAATTGAGTGACAACTTAGGTGGACTAATATGTGTTTAAGTGTTGATTACACAGGTGATTAGTTCACAGGTACATGTGTGTGAGCATCTATGCCATGGAGGTGGATATGGCTTGGAAATGATGCTTAGCTCACACATATGGTATGAAGGAGCTAAATGCATGAGACATGACATGGATTCATGTGGCTAAGTGGAGAAGATCAAGACAAGGCTTAGTGTCGACGAACCGGTTGCAAGTGTGAAGGGCAAGTCGGGTGATGGCTTGGCGCCGATGGACCAACGCAACAGTGAAGAGCAAGCAAGTCGAGGATCGATGGACCAAAAGCTACGTGATGATATGAAGTGGATCATATCATTCATGAGGTGTTGGTGCATGTGTTGCATCGGCATCGACCAAGGTGTCGGAGGTGGTGATGAAGGTGGTGATCGAAATGGAAAGCGCAAGGCAAAGGTATAACCATAGGGCATTTCCATTTCACCGGTCTAAGGTTGAGTAGAGAAGTGCTTGACCGAATTTAGGATAGATGGTCATACTATCAAGAGGGGCAAACTTGTTTGCATATCGGTCATTTAGTGCCACTTGGAGTGATCTAACTTTGCATTGCTACGATCGAGTAGCATGGAAAGAAAGAGTGAAAAATCCTTTGAAAAATGATTGTGAAAATGCTAACTCACATGTACAAGGTTGTGACACTTTGGAGTTGGCACATTTGCAAAAGGGTTGAAGTTTCGAGCTTGCGGGAAGCTTGTTTGGATCTTGGAAGGATAAACTGCTTTTATCCTTCGAGTTTTGGATTAAGCAATCTTGTGGGTTGTGTAGCCCTCTGAATAAGCTTTTCAAAATGTCCAAGATCATCGAAATCGGAGTTCGGAGCTAAGAGATATCGCTGTTTTAGTGAACAGATGATCTGCACAGGACGCTGCACCGGACGCGCGTTTGAGAAGCACCGACGCGCAGCTGCTACTGTAGCAGCGTCTGGTGCGTTTAGTGCTATTCAAGCTGCAAAAGAGCACCGGACGCTCCCGGCGTCCGGTGGGTGGGCACCGGACGCGTCTGGTGCGACCCTGGCAACTCTCGGGTGCTGCATAACGGCTAGTTTGTTTGGCGTTTTGAGCACCGGACAATCACCGGACGCGTCCGGTGTGAACTAACTGCGCGTCCGGTGCGTGCGCAGTGAGCCCTTTGAAGGCGGTAACGGCTCTATTTCTTTGGGGACTATAAATAGGAGTGAGAGCCGGCCATGGTAGTAGGTCTTGCACCTTGAGAATGTGTTTCCCTTGCTTGTGTATGGCTTAGTGCTCTCCTACTCACTTGTGCTAATTGACATCGCATTCGATAGTGAGAGATCGATCGCTAGTGCATTGCATCGTGAGGATTGCTTCGAGTGGCACTAGGTGATCGAGTTGCTAGTCGGTGATGCTTGTTACTCTTAGAGATCGCCACCTCCTAGACGGCTTGGTGGCGAGAGGCTCCGTAGAAGCAAGCAAGACGATTGTGCTTGGCTTCCGGAGCAAGCTTGTGAGGGGTTGGAGCTCACCTCGCGGGAGATCGCGAAGAGCATCGCTAGTAGGAGCGAGACGTGAAGAGCGAACAAGTGGTCCGACCGAGTCAAATGCTAGAGCTTGTGGTAAGCACTCCACGTGGGAGAGTGTGACTTGCGGGTCACCACTAGCAAGAGGATCGACGGCAACTTTGAGCTTGTTTCAACGAAGGACGTAGCTTGTGGCGACACGTGAACCTCCGTGAAATAAATCACCACGTCAACATCTTCTCATCCTTCGCGGTGGTTTGTTCCCTTCTACACAATTCTTTTACTTTGTGCATTCTTTTACTTGTGTAGTTGTAGTTGCTCTTGTGAGACGAGTTAACTTGTGTAGCTTGTCACTCACTTTCTTAGCTTGTGTAGCTGAGAAGTAGTGTCTCACCTAATTTGTGTAACTGAGTTGCGCTCCTTGATTAGGATTGTGTATCCTTATCATTGAGCACGTAGTGAGTTTAGGTGTTTAGTGCTCTTTTGCTTGCTAGTTGGTAGGAGTCTTCCTGGTGCTTAAAGTACCAGTGCTTAGATTTGTGTGACCTTACGTTAGAACGGTTTAGAGAAGCTCAAGTTAGGCTTGCACCTTTGTTTCTTGTTAGGATCTTTGACTAGGTGCTTAGAGTTTTAGTTAGAAGGGTGAATTGTCGATAGAACCGATTAGGTTTTTATTCCACTGCGATTAGTTGTTAAAAAGGACTATTCACCCCATCTAGTCCGCCATCTCGACCCTACAACAAGGCATTCAAAATTTTGGGTGAGTTCCTGTATACGGCCTCAAAATACACTCTACACCATGGATACCATTTTTTGAATGCTATATTTGATTATTTTATGTACCTACAGTTCAAATTTACTTTTTCGAAGAAATACAGGTAAACAAAATAAATTCATAAAATATAGTAAAATGTCATAAAAAAGTCACAAATTGAAACATGTGCTTGTATACAATATATAAGGACTGTAGAAAAAAAATTAAAATCAAATTTCGAAAAAAATATTTGCCGAGTGCCAGGCATAACACTCGGCAAAGCAGGTTTCTTTGCCGAGTCCTAGGTGGAGGCACTCGGCATACCAACCTTCTTTGCCGAGTGCTAATCTTCGCACTCGGCAAAGTTTGACGGCGTGGGTGGCCTCGGCCGTCACCTGACGCCGTTTTTTGCCGAGGGCCAGTTTGCCAAGTGTTACACTCGTCAAAAAAGACCTTTACCGAGTGTCAATCTTTGCCAAGTGCCATGAACTCTTTGGCACTCGGTAAAAGCCTGTTTTGTCGAGTGTCTCCCTTTACCGAGTGCCCATGTTTCGGCCCTCGGCAAAACTTGCGGCACTCGGCAAATCTTCCTTCTCCTGTAGTGTAGGTCGTCTGTCTAGGAGAAGTGTAATGTTGAACTAAAGACAGAGCAACGGCGTTGCTCTTGATCACTTTGGACATATTTTTTTTTTTTTTTTCGGTATCTAAACTTATATTTGCAGATATTATTAAGGGGATTACTAGCTCTAGACTGTTACAGCTAAAAGGCTAGAATGACTATGGCGTGCCGTGTGTCCTTTGATTCAAGCGGCAATGAATTCTTTTTTCCTTTCCGTGAATGCTTCTTCACTAGAATTTAGCAATAATGACCTTTATATTGGTTATTTTACTCTGCGTCTCGTTGAGGTGTGTGTGTTTTTTAGAACTCTTTTAGTGGAATAGTTATTTGTGGCACCAATTGGTTGACCGAAACGATTTCGCTTCTGGGTGAGATTGGAAGAGACGGCGCAAAACAGCTATAGATGGAACATTTTTATTTTAAATAATGGTTCTTAAGTGATTCATACTCCCTCCAGTATTGAAAAAGATGACGTTTTGAAAAAAATCTTGGTCAAACATTGAAAATATAAATCATGAATAACTTTTAAATTGTTGAGTTTGAAAATATGAAAACTATATAAATAGATTTGTTTTCAGATATATTTTTATAAAAGTATACATATATCACTTTTCAATAAATATTTTTATAGAAATATGAAGTCAAAATCATGCATTAGAAACAGTATCGCTGTCCTAAACGTCATTATCAATACGGAGGGAGTACTTTGCTATCTGCCAACGTGAATCCATGAAGAGTGATTCTTACTGTGAGAATCTGGACGTAATTGTTTGTTCAAGAATCAAAATCTTTACCAAACAGCCTGTAATCTCTCAACTATTATATGAGACTCAATTTTATCCCTATACATTTACAGGACCACTTTTGTCCTCGTACTTTGCATTTTAGACTTATTTCATCCTTGAACTATTAAAGTATGTGTTAGTTCTTGAACCTTTCTTTTCAATTCAACTTCCTCCCTCGCATGCACTACATAGTGCTACACAATTAGAGAAAAAAATTCTTTAGATAAAAACATTATCCGTGGACATTTTTAAAAACTCTTTCGGGTGGTGGGGGAGGGTGGGTCATTAATACATCTATCTTGAGAAAACATTCATGAATTAGAACAATAATCTAGAATACAATGCTTAAGGGACTCAAACCGTCACTTCGGTAGTTCTAGGGTAAAACTAAGGCAAAAGAAAAAGTCAAGGGATTGACACGGTGATCTGAAAAGTTTAGAGACGAAATTGAGCACCATACAATCTTTGAATAAAAAATGACTATTTGGCAACTCTTTTATAAAAATCATTTAGAACAACTCTTACGATGACTTGTATACTGATATACCCTCCGTCCCAATAAATACGCAATTCTCGCATCGCGAGAAGTCAATGATCACAAATTTTGACTGAAAGAAAACACTAATCCTTATGAGACAAAATAAGTATGGTTAAATCGGTTATGAAATATATATTCATAATAAATTTATTTTAAGATATAAATGCTAATACCTTTCGCTTCAAACTTGGTCAAAATTACGTTTTCTATAATTTAGGACACATGAGTTACAAATAATAAACCGTATCAAATTCGTTTTCAGCCACGTAACATCTTCGGGGATACGGGGGATCGTGGCGAGCCAAATTATGGACGCACCTCCATCCTATCCGCGTCCCATGCGCGTTTTCGGGTAAGGCCGTCGCAATCGGTGACGATCGGGGCACTTGAGCAGTCCGAACGCCAAATTCTTGTACACTGTCGTGTATTCCATGTGCCAGCCGCATGTACGGCAAAAACATCCCAGCCGGCTTGGGTGCGAGCGTGACATGCGAGTGGCCTGCAAATATGCAGTGCATGATGGTCGGCCGTAGGACTTGTAGCCCGTAACCAAAGATTCGGTCAGGCGGCGGCGGCGGCGGCGGCTCCAGTGCCGTCGTGGTCGCCGTCGCCGCCCGGGACGTCGCTCACGCAAAGTGTAGCACGGCGGCGGCCTGCCTTTTGCAGGCTGGGCTGGGGGTCCTGAAGCAGTGAAGCGTGATTGCGTGAAACAAACCAACCCTGCGCGCTCCCGTGTGGCACGTAGTACGGACGAATGACGAGTCGATGGATCCTTGCTTGGATCAGCGGCGTCAGATGTTCCGGGGGCGGCGGTTACAGCCGTGGCGCAAGCAGCCAGCGTCCAGAGACACCAAAAAAGCGGCTGGTGCTCCCTACCTCTGGAATGCACAGCAGCAGGCCGGCGTTCCGTGCAGCGGCACGGCAGCCCCCGAAGGGAGCGGACGAAGCTTCCGCGAAGCTTCGCTGGACCATGACGCCCCCGTCCCCAGCAGCAGCAGCAGCAGGCCACAACAACAATCATGACACATCGCCGGGGGGCGATCGTCGCATTCACTGCTCTTCCTTTCCTTCCCGCGGGCGGCCACATCTCTATCTCTATCTTCTCATCTTTCATGCATGATTATGATGAGCTATTGTCTCTCCTGTTTGCTACTACAATCTCTCACAAACCGGCCAAACCTAAAAAAAAAAAAAAAAAACCTCCCGGTTCTGCTATTTTGGTATCAGCAACGGCGCATTGATCTTAATACCCACGGTTTTCATTAACTTTGGTAGTATAAGATAATTGGTCTGGCTAATACTAACAATCAGGCATGCATAGATCAAAATAATTCACATTCGTCCACTCAACTCAACCCAAGCCTTTCCGTGGCTGCGGCCTCCATATATCCTCTTCTGCGCTCACAGACAGACAGACAGAGCGGCGCGCGGCAGGCCGTAGCACAGAGCGAAAAGCAAGGATGGATCGACTGCCGGAGTCGACCCGGGTGATGCGGAAGTACGCGTCGGAAGCCGGCGGGCTGCGCGCGGCGCGGCAGGGCCCGCACGGGAGGTCGCTGACGGCGCGCACGGCGCACAGCATGTCCGCGTCCGCGCTGCGCAAGAAGTCGGACGCGTCGCTGCTGCGCAAGGTGCCCTTCCAGCCGCTCCGCCCGCTCCTCGCCAACCTGCAGGAGGTCTTCCTCGGCACCAAGCTCGCCGTGCTCTTCCCCGCCGTGCCGCTCGCCATCGCCGCCCAGTGCGCCAGCTTCGGCCAGGTATGTCTCTGCTTCCATTCCTTCCTTGGTTCAACCAAGGATTGGATTGTTACCCTACCCTTGTGTCTTCTCAATCGGCCGGGCCCTGATTCCCGACGAAAGGGGCAAGTCGTTATTAGGTGGATGGATGAAATCGATAGATTAGTACCGAGCGATCTCCCAGTCTGTCTGCCCTCTCGCTCCTCGTTCGTGCTGTGTTGGCGATGACAGCAAGCCAATAACAAGCAGGGCCATGCTTAACGACATTCCATTCACTTATGTTCTGATGCGGGTTGGTTGACCTTTTCCTTGGCCGGCGCTCTTGCCATCTCCTTGACAGAATCAGAGTTGAGACAGACCCGCTGCCTCCTGTCGTTTCGTGTCCTGCAGTCCTAGTATTTTCATTTGCAATTTTGCAGTCCTTCGTTCGGGCGTCCCACAGCTCTTCTCTCCTGTTTAAATGCCAAAAGTTGTTAGCCGTTGTTGAACTACAGGGGGCCATAATATAATACAATACAGAGACAGACCCTTGTTTGTTCCCATCTACTGTGCAGTACTGTATAGCACTCCTCTCATAATTATTTATTATTTTTTAAAAATTTTAAGTGTAAGGCATACATGCGTGCCCTTCTAAACACCCGTAAGCTCCTTCCTATCTACGTTATTCTTTCTTCGTTACTCTCGTAATGACGTTCCCAAAGAAATCAAGGTTACCAGGTCACATCTCTGATTCTTCTTCCCTTATAGAACCTTCCCGAAAGAAATCAGTAGCTGGGGTGGGTCTGCCATTCTTCTTCTTTTTCACCAAACAGCAATATGATACCTTAATCTGTCTTCCTCTCTAACTAATTTATTATTTTGCCGTGCATGCATCCAACGAATTTATATGCGAATATATAAAGTGGCAAAAAGAAGTGACGGGCGAATGAATATGATTCCGTGATGAGCCGTGTAGCCAGACACCACCAGGCGGGGGGCGGCGGGGCACCCGGCTTCAGCACCCCACCCCACCACATGCCTGTCAGCCTGAGATCGTCCACCTGTGCTGCACTGCACGGATCCACCTTTTACCACAGATTCCACCTTTCACCGGGACAGGCAGGCAGCACCCGCTTCTGGCGCCTTCTCCTCCTCGCTTTTTTACCTGCGCCACGTGGGTTCTGCGGATCGATCAGGCCACGAAGGCGCGGCCGTAGTCCCATGCTCGCAGAAGCACACGCTTGTCACGTTGCGGCCTACCTCTTTCGTTCGGTCGGCCCCCCGTGGTGAACCTTTGGCACGGCCGGATGCGGGCGACAGCAGGCAGGATTTGGTCCTTGGAGCTTCCTGTTCTTTGGTGGTGTGATGAGAGCAACGTGACGCCCTCTGGCCAAAAAAAAAAATAAAAATAAAAAAATTGGTGCTATATATAGCTAGATATACCTACCAACCTGTCGCCTCTTGCATTAGACATTGACACAAGACTAAATTAGTCTACTTTTGGCACTACTCCTACTTGGTTTCCCTACCTCACTCAGTAATCGAGTATATAGTAGTACAGAAATATTATTGTTTTTCCTTTGGTTCGGTTAAAATGTAGATACCATTTGTGAGAGTTGATATAACTTGGTTGAAATTATGAATTGGAACTGTCTCATTCATTGGCAGGTGTGGGTGTTTGCGCTCAGCTTACTCGGCCTCATTCCTCTTGCCGAGCGTGTCAGCTTCCTCACCGAGTAAGCCCATCATCCATCCATCGCCACTTGTGTTTAACCTGTGTTTCATTTCATCCTTAATTGTAACAACAACTTACATGACGACACGCCCTTGTGTTCTGTTGTGGCTCATACAGGCAGATCGCAATATACACCGGTCCCACTGGTAAGTCGTCACGGACAATTCAATCTCCTATACATGACTTTTTTCAAGCCAGCAACAGCGGTCTCATGGTAATGCTTTCTGCTCCTCTGCATGACGGCGCGGTACGTGCAGTGGGCGGCCTCCTGAACGCGACGTGCGGCAACGCGACGGAGCTCATCATCGCGCTCTTCGCGCTGATGCAAGGCAAGATCGATGTGGTCAAGTACTCCCTCCTCGGCTCCGTCCTCTCCAACCTGCTGCTCGTGCTCGGCACGTCCCTCTTCTGCGGCGGCGTCGTCAACCTCGGCTCCGACCAGCCCTACGACAGGGTGCGTTAATTTAATTGAAACGAACGAACGCGCCGTCATTGTCTTTTTTTCCACATCGATGAACGCGTGCCGATCGATGAACGCGCATGTATGCAGACACAAGCGGACGTCAGCACGGGGCTCCTCATCCTCGGCGTGCTGTGCCAGTCGCTGCCGCTCATGCTGCGCTACGCGGTGGCCGCCGGCGAGCACTCCGTCGCCGCCGCGTCCACCACGGTGCTCGACCTCTCCCGCGCCTGCAGCATCGTCATGCTGCTCGCCTACGTCGCCTACCTCTTCTTCCAGCTTAAGACGCACGCCCAGCTGTTCGAGCCGCAGGAGGTCGAAGACGACGGCGAGGCAGAAGAGGACGAGCAGGCGGTCATCGGATTCGCCAGCGGCGTCTTCTGGCTCGCCTTCAAGACCGTGCTCATCGCCATCCTGTCCGAGTACGTTGTCGGGACGATTGAGGTATACAATTTACTTACAACATCATCATTTATTAAATGGACATTCCCCTGTTTTGCTTAATTAGTTAATTACTCGCTAAGATTGACCGTACTAATTAACGTGGGCTACACCAATCACGCCTGTGCTTACTTACTGCCAGCCTACCTCCAAATCCTGGGATCTGTCCGTCAGCTTCATTAGCATCATCCTGCTACCCATCGTCGGGAACGCCGCGGAGCATGCTGGGGCCATCATTTTTGCTCTCAAGAACAAACTGGTACACATCCAGTCCACATTATTCCTCTCGTCTCACATGTTTATGTCGGACCACAGCCGTGGACTGTTCGTTACTATGAATAGCCCAATCATGTAAAGTGATTAATTAATTCGCTCCTTATACAACAACACAGGACATTACCCTCGGAGTAGCATTGGGGTCGGCGACCCAGATCTCCATGTTTGTGGTGGGTATTATTTTACAATTTTAAAAGTGGCGATTATATATCATATCCCGTGCAGATTTCGTTCGCTTAAATTACTACCTAATCATGGTGGAATAATCGTGCCATTATATATGCCAAATGTGACAGGTGCCTTTGAGTGTCATTGTAGCTTGGATCGCGGGTATTCAAATGGATCTCGACTTCAAGCTGCTAGAAACAGGGTCTCTCTTCGTCTCAGTAATAGTGACAGCATTCACTCTCCAGGTACTCTCCTATCTCATCATTGATGAACATGTACAAGTTCGAACTGGTTTAGAATGAGAAGGAACTAAGGTAGTGAAGATTACTAACCAATTCAACTAGAAGGCATTTATTTGTTAGTAAATGTGGTTAAGTCTTTTTTTATGGTATTGACCATACGTTTGCGGGGGGAGTAAGCTAATCACTTTGTTGCTTTGGCAGGATGGGTCCTCACACTATCTGAAGGGGATCCTTCTGCTGCTGTGCTACATTGTGATCGGTGCATGCTTTTTTGTTACGAGGCAACCTGCAAGTATGTTGGCTCCTTTCACAGAATAGCTGAGATTTACACTTCGTCTTCAGTTGTTCTGATTTTGCCTGTGTCATTCTCCATCTTTTTCATAATAGGTCATGCAAACAACAATGGTCCTGGGCTGTCGCTGCCAACTGGTACTTTGAGTGCACAAGTTGCATAAAGGGTGAGCCTGCAGAGCCTTGTTTTTCGTGAGTTCATCTATCCACTAGTAACTTATAGTAGTTTAAAAGGATAATAGGTGTTTGGCAGAGATGATATGAAAGCAACTCCTCTTTTAATCATGCATATGCATGCCCCGTTGCTATAGAATCATCCTGACCTTGGGACAGCTGGTATGTTCATCATTTGATGAGTAGCTAATGTGTCGTATTCATAGATTAACTATACATACATAGGTCCTACAGTCCTACTATATGATTTTGTCGCCGCAATCACATATCCTGCATGAAACTTACTTCAATGTGTCTCAATTTATTTGTCAACATTCTGGGCCGAGTGCTTGTTTTCCACACAACAAGAACTATTTTCATCAGCGGCTTCTAACATACCTGTATTAAATCTTAAAGGTGCTCAATCGTTTAAGCTCAATTGAATCACTGGTGAGGTTTGACCATCCCAAAATATATCCATTTCTTGTTCTGACCAACAGATGATTGCCTTATCCTGTCAGATTTATTCTATCATCATCTCGAAACAGCTTTTGTGTCTGAAGCCAGTATGGTGTATTCATAGATTTAAGTATGTTTGTGTCCTACTATTTATTTTAGCACTGAAATATATGTGCCTTGAGTAGCAGCAATGTCAAGCAACTTTTACAATAATGTGTTGCGCCCCAATTGGTTTTTTCTTTTAAGGAACAGGCGGGGCAAGGCCCTATTTTATTTGCACTTTTTTACCCTTTTTATTTTGATCTGTAAGCAGTCGGAACAATCTTCGCTGGTGCCCGTCATAAATACATGCAAGTAATGAACAATGCTATAGCCACAATAGGAAGTATATGAATTTGATATACAGATAAGAATTGACAACACCAAAGAGGTTCTATTCACAGTGCCTATCAGACCACTGTACACATGGTCAAAACTAGTTAACATACAAAGATACCACTGTACCCGTTATTTAATTAATACCAACTAGTCTTTGGAGTGCTCATAATTTTTGGGCTTCCGCTGTCTTTATTTATGTTGATTTTTAGATTAGTCCATATTTTAAATGTCAGGTCTGTTCCAAATCTTGAGCAAACGACATGAAAACAGATCTGGATATTACAACAACTGA
Source organism: Eremochloa ophiuroides (assembly GCA_038502445.1). Classification (NCBI taxonomy): domain Eukaryota; kingdom Viridiplantae; phylum Streptophyta; class Magnoliopsida; order Poales; family Poaceae; genus Eremochloa; species Eremochloa ophiuroides. The sequence goes on from JAHLJS010000006.1 coordinate 46,634,718, forward strand.
GGTGTGCTTGATAAACATCTAAATAATATATCGTGATGGGTCTTAATATTATTATGTGTATGCAATTTTACTTTAGTGAGTAGCATTATTTTTCAGCCAAAGGCTTCAGTTCTTGACTACAGAAGTGAAGCTTAGATTTATTTCCTATTAATCTGTAACTACCAATTTCCTATTAATCTGTAACTACCAACTTGCAGTCAAATGTTGTAACTCTGTAATTTCATCTGATGACTTAAACATGCAGTTCAAGAGTCATGTCTGAACAAATGAGCATCCAAGACAGCGACACGTGCTCAAGTCTGAAACAATGCTGTGCAAAGAATTGATGTTTCCAGAAGAGGTGAAATCGGTCAGTGACTCAGTGCTGTCGGAGAAATGTGTTCATCACTGCGCAAAATCGGCATATGAAAAGTATCATTTGTGCTTGTATTACTATCGGTTTAGTTAGGCCAGCTGCTGTTGCAATAAGGGTAGCGAATATGCATCGGGTCTATGTATATGATGGTGTCCTGTTTCATTTATTATACACCTCAATGACAATAAGATATGCAGAGGGTGGATTTGTGTATATATGCGGCTTGCGCGTTTTTACAATATGATTCCCAGTTTGTTTCACTGGGGTAGGAAGCAACCACAGCCCTGTGGTAATTAAATTTATTTTATGGTAGGAAATTTATGCAATCACGAAGTTGCATTCAACCTGGTGCCATTGGCTCTGTTCAGCTGAGGTGAAATTAGTTGTGGCTGAATTGTTGTGAGAGAAAAATAATGTTCCATGACCAAAGTAAGTTGAATCTAGCTCAAACATTAGTATGGTCAGAGACGGATCTAGAAACATTACCAGGCAGAGCTAATTAGTAAAAGATTGCTTAGACCAGCTTCGGGAGGAGTTACGTTAGGTTAAACATCAGGAATTTTTATGGGATACTTGCAGAAAATTTAGGCTGCGCCCTAAGCTGCCGCCGTGGAAGTATTCCTCGATCTTTAGCGATCTTACAACAATCTTTTCTTTCTTTCTTTTCTTGCAAAGAGAACCTCTTATACCGTCATAGTTCCTGCATTTGGCACCATTTCATTCCCCGGTGCTAAACAACCATCTTTAGGGAATGACATGTATTTTACACGATCCAACTACAAACGCATGCGTTCACATACATGAGAGTACACTCACCCTACAAACGGACACACGCACATCCTACCCATATGAGAACCTCTAAATAATGAGTTGGACTGGCAAACTTTTTCTTTTTATTTTCTTTTTGTTTGCGAAGGGAACCTCTTACAACAATCTACTGGCCTTCCTAGTTCCTGCGTTTGGAACCATTTCAACACAGGCACTCACATATACAAATTTCGAGATTGACGAAGTTATAACAGGTGGCTCGCTGTCGACGGGCACGTCGCCTACCAAGATTAGCCCCATAAAATCCTCGAATAAATCTAAGAAAATACTAGCACCTGTATTATGTCGGGGACTTTTGAACCCAGATGGGTATATTTCACCACAAGGAACCCAACCAGTTCAAATAACGCTCAGTTTGCTTTAGTGAATGACATGTTGGCTCAAGGATTGATAAAGCCCAGTGCTAGCTTATTTTCTTTGCCTGTCTTCCTAGCTCCTAAGAAGGCTAGAACTTATCATTTTTGTGTACATTTTCATCATTGGTTGAATGCTTTAAAATTAAAATCTGAGTTCCTTGTTCCTATTTTTTACCAGCTTATGGATCAATTAGCGTATGCCACATGGTTATCTAATTAGGATCTTCATGCGGTTTTTTAGCAAATATCTGTTGCAGAAGGTGAAAAGCACAAGATGGCTTTCCAGACGTAGCTAGCTACCTGGGCCACTATAAATTCTAGGTCATGCCCATTGGTCTGTCGAGTGCAACTAGTATATTCTAAGGAGCTATGAATGACACTTGCACCTGGCATGAGATAGTCTATCCTAGTATTTGTAGGACATCTTGGTGCACCATGGTTCTTATCATGACTATATTCAGTCAGTCAACTTGTTTGAAGGATGTTCGTGGTTTCTTAGCCTTAGCATTGTTAAATTTAATTGCGTTTCTCCAATTTTTATTCAGCAATTAACTCAAATGAAATTCCAACGTAAAAGTTATTGTTAGTTGTAATATGTTAGGTTCTTTATGCCAATGTAATCTACGGTTTGATTAGCTTCATGTGCATGATGACCATTATGTGATAGTGGTTTATTATCTAGTGGGTTCCGTTACTAATAACCAACAATTGATTTGTTAGCTTCATGAGCTACTAGTAACGGGTTCTGCCATGATGGACATCATCTCTTCATGTGTCTGGCTCTTCGTCTTAGTGACTGCATAAAAGGGACACTAATTATCTTGTTTGTGTGAGAGAAAAAAGAACGCATAGCAAGAGCGCCACCACATTGCTATTGTGCTACTCTCTGCCATCCCCGTCCTGGTTCCTATGCACAGAAATAGGAGATTAGGCCTCTTGTACCTCAATCGTCTTTGAATTCACCTACTCGGGTGAAGGACGGCAATCACATTTTCGGAAGTGTTGCTAGCCTACTCGCTACATCTTCTTGTTTCCAGCGTTGGTCGCTACATCCTCTTCTTCCTGGCTTTGGTGAAGGCTCTCAGGTGATCGGTACTGTTTCCTCTCTATACACTATCAAGCTGGATGACTACACCGATAGGAACTTTGTCGACTAGTGTAACCGACGCTGCCGCTAGGTATGTCTCTATTCTTCGCTATTTCGTAAGGACTTGGATCAAGGTCTTGCTAGTTAGCATCATCTATATGCTATTTACGCTTAGACCACACAAGCACATACATGATGTCGCAAATATGTTTATAGTATTTTCATGGATTAAGCTGCTGCTGAAAATGCATAATATTCTAACAATCAATCCAAAAATGTGATATACAATAATTCTCGATAGCTGGCTTTGCTAGTTTGTTGAAACCAAATGTTTGCGGGCACTCATTATAAGAGGCGGCGACAGAGGTGCATTCTATGAATGACCATGATGCACTACTACTTTGTGGTTGAACCTAGGGCTATTGGACTGCATATACTCTTGATAAGGATCGTACGTTCCAACATTTTGATACTACGTTCAAGGATGTACTGCTTAGCGTGCTAGAGGATTCCATAATGGATGCATATGTGTACCTACTATCTGGTAAAGAGATGTGGGAAGCACTTGAGGCCAAATATGGAGTCTCTGATGCCGGTAGTGAGTTGTATGTCTTATAGAAGTTTCATTACTACAGAATTATTGATGGCTATTCTGTGGTAGAGCAAGCTCATGACAATTGACAACTGGAGATTTTTTGTTTTGTTTTGCTTGAGATGTTTGTGGCAGGTTGTATCATGAGAGCATCTTCTGTTGGCATCGACACGATCAACGTATCTATACCACCTCATACTTCTATTAGCTACCGAAGCACAGCTATAATTACCTTCGAGGACATGCACTTGATGTTTAACCTCAAGAGACTCAACACATAGCTCATAACGGTGAGGTGCTTGTAAGTGTCACTATATGTTCACAAACATATGTTGTTATTATTATGTTGAATCAAATTCCAATCCCTGACATGCACATGTGGCTTGCAGAATGCAACATGATAAGCAGGAGAGGGGTTACGGTGAAAATCCGTTTTCTCAAGCAAGAGAAAGGGTTGGTTATCTCAACCCACAGAGAATATACGAGGAGCAGCATACATTCAAAGTCGAAAAGGAAAAGACCGAGGCAGAAGCTGAGGCGAATATAAATGATATAAAAAAGGAATTTGAGGCCACATATGCTGTCTACATAGCAAACGCACTCTCGAATCTTATCAACCACTCTTGACTTACTTAGATAGGTAAGTCGAGATATGCATGCATACTTTTGTCGATGAGAGTTTGAGAATAACTTGATGCTTTTATTCGAGATCATAGGGCATATAGGTTTTATATACTAAAAGGTGGTCCGTATGACATAATTCGAAAAGGGGAGCCATTGGCCATATATCATTAATGGTCGGTATGTAAATTTATGAATACATATATCATACATGTATAGTACATAGGACAATGTTGTAATTAGATAACCACTTGCCGGTTGTATAGTGCCACAAGAAACTATCCAGATCGGTCCATTGTGGCTACTATGTGTGCGAGCTTACGAGAGAGAACGACCGATACATTGAGAACATTGATGAGGTAAGAAATAGTCATGTACTCAAGTTCTATCATTAAAGTTGCAAATGTATGGTCAAATGTAAATATCAAGTCAAACAACTTCAGCAATACTATTTTGTATAACATATGCGCGGACATGTGCGCAATCATGAAAGAAATTATTCTACGCAGTGGTAAATATCATGATGCTACCAACGCGTTAGCGAGAACATAGTTCAGAGTGCTAATAGAAATTGAGATGCAAAATCTAAACAGAGATGATCATTAGAGATTTCATGGAACATACCATTTAGGAGCAAAAAACTTTGATGCATATATACATGTAAGCTATATGGTTAATGTATGACTTAGGTTGGTGCATGACATGTATATACGTGTATGAGCTAATTAAGTCGCATGTTGTTATGATCGATCACGATCCATAGGGGTTAGTTTGGATATGTATCCAATAGGGTTTAGTAATAATATGGCAGGGAATAAAATACTTAAAACTCAACACTGGTGGTGGTGGTGGTTTCCTTAACCAGCTGCACGTGTCAGTAGTACACAAAAGCTCCCTGCTGGCAGTTAGGAACGCATTTCCATATGCGTTTCTCCCAACAGCCAGCGGGAGAGGCCAGTAGTACTAGCAGTTTTCTGTGAACCGCCTATAGAAAATAAATTTCTACAGGCGGTTCCTAAAGAGTACCGTCAGTAAAAACTAGCTTTCTACAGGCGGTTCTCTTTAGGAACCGCCTGTAGAAATCTGTTTTTAACAGGCGGTTCAGTTAAGTGACCGCCTATGTTTATTTTTCCGGCTTTTTTACAAAACAGGTTGTGCCCTACTTTTTCAATATTATAATACAATATGATATTGAATATACTAGGTCCTATTATAGGGTCATTATCTAAACATATATACAAACATGCAATTAATTAATTATATGTACACACATATTTATACACTTCTATGTTTTTACATCACATGTGATATCGATATAAATACACACATATACATCAAAGTTTTCATATGGTTCCGTGCCTTAGTAATCTTCACGCTGAAGATTTAGCCTACTAATATCTGTTAGGGCTCTATACTTGGGCTGTGCTAAGATGCCGGTAGCATCGTGATATTTTCTGTCGAATGATATGACTTGTTTCATCATGAAATTGCACAAGTCCTCGACGATGCCCAGCAAAGTTTTCTCTGACATGTATTTGCCCTTTCTATCTTACATCAACGTCCCTGTATAAACATCATATTTTTTTAACTTGATTATTATTACACATTAATTTGAACTTTAATGACAGATTGTTGCTTGTGTATTACCTGACGTATCGTCCGTTCACTCTCATGAACTCGCACACGTAGAATCTACAGTGAACTCGATCACACATGTTGCTAATGCACTATATATATATATATATATATATATATATATATATATATATATATATATATATATATATATATATATATGTGTGTGTGTGTGTGTGTGTGTGTGTGTGTGTGTGTGTGGGGGGGGGGGGGGGGGGTTGTGGAGGGCACATTTATTTATAAGTTTACATACCGGATAATCATAAATTATATCCATTGGCTTCCCCCATTTGCTGGGGTCATCGAGCTGTCCCTTTTTGATCTGGTACCACCGCCAAGCCCTATGATCTCGAATTAATCATCACCAAATTAATTAATCTCAAGCTCACATCGATACAAGTTTATATGCATGCATACACATCTGGGCTTACCGCTCTATCAAGGTCAGGACTGTTGCATATGATGATGGATCGTAGTCTGCGGAGTCATAGTCCACCACCTATCCCTGCCTTGGATAAATATAAAAGCAGATCCAGTGGTCCCTGCACAAATCAAATTCGTGAATCCAAGTGTATTGAAATTATAAATTAATGATGTCGTAATGTACGTGTACTCTCACACAGTACTTACCCAAAGTGGTATGGGGCAATTATGAGTTGCCTGTTCCTTCACTGCTTCATCACCTTCCCAATGTAGATGGCATATTTGGCTTCAAAGTCCTTCTGCATGTCCACAAGTTTCAAGGCAGCTTCTTCCTCATCCAAGCCCTTTAAGTCATCGTGTCCCAGCCCGATCCTGAATGTATGCTCGTCCTCGCATATTTTCATTGGATTGAGATACCCAATCAATTTTCTTTCGTCTCTTTCAGCACGATTCTCCTACTCATCATGTTGCATTCTGCAAGATGATTTTTTTCTATGTCAGAGATTCTCAAACTTGTTCATACAACACAAAATGGTAACAACACAAGCATATGTGTGTAATAAGTATTAGTGTATATACTTACAATGCAAACAACGTGACAATCTGTACGTCATGTCTTTTGAGGTTCATCATCAAACAGAGGTCCTTGAAGCTGATCATGGCCGTATTGTGGGGACAAAGAAAAGCCACATATGGCATACTTACAGTTATCAAGTCGATGCCAGCGTGAGAAGCTCTCATATACCAGTCGTGCATCCTTTTTATACTAGCAGTGATGCTTGTTAGTCGCTGCCAACTGAGAAGAGGCTTGGTCAACACATAGTTCATGTGGGGGACACAGTTCGTAATCCTTCTTCGTTGGCTTCCTGATCTGTATGACTGTCTGTTTTGCTGCCTTCTCGTGCTCAGCCAAGTCAACGATACGTGTCGTGCGAGACTTTCCAATTCCTTTCATAAACAGAGCCGTGCCAGTAGTTTTCTTCTTCGGCTCATATGGGAAAACCAATTTGGGTACACAAAATTTCCTTTTCTTAGGCGGCGACGGTGCTGGCGGAGTCGTAAACAACTATTTGAATTCTTTGGCTGGTGGGGAAGAGTGTGGATGCGTAGGCAGCGGTGGTTGCGGAGTTTGTTGCTTAGGTGATGCTAGTGGGTCATGAGGACGAGGTGATGGTGGGTCTGGAAGACGAGGTGATGGTGGGTCAGGAATACGAGGTGATGGTGGTTCAGGCATAGCGTCTCCAGGTGATGGTGGGTCCACAGGACAGGAGTGGGGAGGTGTTGGTTGTGACAGAGACTGGCCATGTGATGACTCAGCATGTGTAGACTCCTAAGTTAGCGGCTGCTCCTGAGTTAACTGGACGTCTCGTCGAGGCCACAGGATGAAATTTTTGACAGCCTGGCCAAGTTTCTCAATACCCTCTAGGCCTGCGATGTGTAGCATGCCGTCCTCATATCCTTGGATGACCGTCAAGACTTCTACCTTGCAGTAGTCCTCTGGAATGTCGCTTTTATGATAACTGCGTCCTAGGATCGCAAGGCCACTGGCCACTTCCCTTGTACGATTATTATTAAAACCGTACCTTATGACTAGGGAACAAGGTGTTGGCCTATTGATGTCATCAACTAGATAGCGAACCTTGTTGGCCGTAGACGCGACACTGCTTTTAAGCACTGAACTCGTTATCTGTTGATCAGTTGCTGGGACGAGCTGCATCTGGGGCGGAGCTTGAGTGGTCGTCATTTTTTGATTGGACACCACGCTCGTCAATTGCTGCACCAAGTCAGGATCAGGGTTAGCTAGCATTGCAGATAACATCTGTTTGAAGTCCTTCTTGGCCTCTTGCTCAAAATAATTCTTCATTTCTTCCTTGTATCTATCTCGTTTCTTGTACGTGTTCTCCCACTCCTGACCAAATTCTTCTTTCCATCCCTTCCTGGATGAGATCCCTCATACACGTCTAGGATGCTCGGGGTTACCTAGAGCAATAGTAAGGGTGTCCTTCTCCCTTTGTGGCCTAAATGATCCTTTCTTTTCCTTAGCTGCCACCGCATAGATGTTTTTTGCAGCTTCTTCGACCAATGGATCATGAAAGGACACGCCGGTATCTGTTATTTCTCTAGGTTTTTGAGCACGAAGCCAATTCGCGCTCCTTTCGCCAACTTCTCAGACAGTACAGGCAACCCCGCCGCCTTCCTTTTAGCCTCTTCTCTTCTCCATTTCTCTAGCTGACCGATGACGGTGGATAACGTCAACTTTTATTAGAACTTTAGACACCAAGGATACATGAATACACACTAGTCTAGGGTTTTAATTGACAGTTTCTACGAGTTTTGCATGTTCTGTATTTTTCAGTGGCTATTCTAGAAAAGCATAAAAGAAGGGTTAAAGAGCATGATTACCACGTAACTTAACCGCCAAGGAAACATCATCACGAGAACATTAGAAGCATCTGGAACACACCCGAGGCACCGGGACCCGAGACCCCCCAGGGTGGGGCCGGCCGACGCCCCCTGCTAGGATTTTAGCCCACCTTCTGAGTCTTTTTCCGCCGCCTTTGTGGAGTCATCTCGGCCCTTGTTTCAAGTCGGTTTGATTCTACGGCGCACGTGCATCCCACCGGGCTATAAATAAAGGGGCAAACCCCCCTGGAGGCATAAACCCATCATTCATTCAAGGCATCAAGTCCTCAAGCCATCAAGAGCCTCCTAGTTTATAAAGAGCCTCCTAGTTCATAGTTCTAGCCTAGTTAGATTAGAGAGTAGAGGAGTTCTAGTTCTTTGGCAGAACTGGAGCCCCGGCGTCTGTCTGGAGCACGGAGTTCGGTATAAATTCTAGTTCTTTCTCTATTATTGTATTCTTCATTATGATTAGGGAAACATTGTTCTTAATAGTTCATATGTTCTTGATTACAATAGTCTTTGTCTACTTTGATTATATGTCTAGTATAGTTGGTTTGATCTTATTGAATTCATGTAATTGCTCGTATAGCGTTTATTCATGCGTACGATGGATATATGATGAACGATATGTAGATGTGGTGTCTAGATATTTTGTTTATCTATGAGTGCACCCTGATGTGCCGGGTCGTGTGGTAGATCACGTAGGTGACAGCTGCGTTGAGTCCTCTGTAGTCCACCCCCCGTACGTAGGCTAGCAGGCACGGTCGCGAACTTAGGTGATGACTCTGTTTCACACCTTTCCTAGATGATGCCCTTTGCATGTGATTGTGATATAGGATTAGTCTAACAATGATTGCTAGATGTAATTGCACTAATTAGAGTTATTTATTGATGTAGTTATAGAATTACCTTTGATATTAATTCCTTAGTTTATCCATTGGCTAGCTATTACTATGACTAGAGAAGTGCTCTGATGATTATCTTTTATTATGATGCTTGATCATACTTATCATCTTTTATCTTTATTTACCTTGTGACCTTTGCCTGTTATGAGTAGAGAAGATGACATCGGTAGTGTCACTTATCCATTGTATACCATCACTATCAATATAATAGATTGTAGTTTATCCTAGTTCTTCCTAGTGGTATAAATATAAATCGACAACCTGGTAGAACTCCCTAGGTAAAATGCTACAATGGTATAATTATCTGTCTGCTTGCAGAATTGATCTTAGTTTATATTATTTATATTTATTTCTGCCTAGTCACATAGATTAATATATGAAACCTTTATTTATTCTTAGCATTATTAATTAGGGATGATAACCTAGTTCTTGCATAAGAATGTTGGTAATAGAATAGTGGCTAGTTGCTAATGACAAGTTAATTAATTACCATTCATCTTCTAATCTCGCCTCTCGCATTAAAAGTTATATAGTTATATTTGACGACGTTAGTAGATATCAACAAGCATTTTTGGCGCCGTTGCCGGGGAAGGCACATAAACTTAGGAAATATTGATAGCATATGTATACATAATGGATAAAATTGTATTACCGATTGATCTCTAACTCAAACAGGTACACCCTTGTTTTTTTATCATTTGCTTATCTTATGCAGGGTGATGAATGAATGGTTTTTCTCTTCCAAATAATTATATTGACGATCCAGAGAAACTCTTGAGAAGAAAGAAGTTTGTAGAGACAAGGGAAGATCCCGAATCACTATCAAAAACACCCATCGTTTCTCGAGCTAGTTTATCAAAGGAGCCAGCTCCAACATTGGAAGAAGAACACTTAGGAGAAGACTTATCTCCTGTGTTTGAAGACATGGCTGAGAAGACGCTGCGCGAGTTCTCTGCCCCAACAACAGAAAACATCCGGACTAGACCAGCAGTCAATACTGGGGAGAATGGATTCGAGCTCAAGCCTGCTCTTATCACCATGGTTCAAGCTAGCCAGTTTTGTGGAAAAGCTCATGAAGATGCAAGTCCACACTTACAACACTTTTTAGAGATTTGCAGCACCTTCACGATTAGAGGAGTATCAAGAGATGCTATTTTACTCCGCCTTTTCCCATTTTCACTTTTAGGGAAAGCCAAGCAATGGTTCTACGCCAACAAAGACAAGAACACTACATAGGACCAATGCTCAACTGTTTTCCTGGCAAAGTTCTTTCCTACGGGCAAGACAAATGCTCTGCGTGGGAAAATCTCAAGTTTTCAACAGCAACATGACGAATCATTCACTGAAGCATGGGAGAGATTCCAAGACTATATTGAAGACTGTCCTCATCATGGGATAGAGGATTGGCTACTATTGTAGACCTTCTACGACGGGCTTATCTCAGGCACCCGTGAGTCCATAGATACTGCAGCTGGAGGAGCTTTCCTGTCACTTAAACTTCCAGAAGCTCAAGCACTTGTTGAGAAGATGGCCTCAAATTCAAGCTGTAATGAAGAACGTACTCAACCTCGCAAGAGAGGAGGAGGCATCCATCATCTCAAGGAAACTGACATGGTCACTGCCAAGCTAGACCTCATTATGAAGAAGCTCGACATAGAGAAGAAGGAAGTCATGCATATCAATGATTCTAGCATGACCTATGAAGAATGTGGAGATTACGGGCATTCAGCTGTCAACTGCCCTACATTGCAAGAGGATGTGAACTTCATCAACAACAACACCTACTATCGTCCTCAGCAAAGTCAAGGATGGAACCAGCCAAACCAAGGATGGAATCAGCAACCTCGACAAGGTAATTACCAAGGTAACAACCAAGGTAATAATTATAATAATTACAATCTTCCGCCTTTAATAGATTTAGTTGCTGGTCAATCTAAATTGTTAGATCAAATGTCTAGAAAGGTAGCCTCGAATGATAAAGCTTTAGAAAATATAAATACTAGAATGGATACCTTTGCTTCTGCTATAAAGAATCAGCACAGCTTTAATAAAATGTTAGAATCACAATTAGCTCAGCTTGCTGCTGCTGTCCTTCCATTTGAGAAAGGTAAGATTCCGGGCCAGCCGGAGGATTTAGAAACTGCTAACCTTGTTGATGTTCACAATGCAACACAATACCAAAATTGAGCCTGCAGATATACAGTGGATAGATCACTCACTACCTGAGGTGGGAGACCCTGGAAGACCTGTGATTCCTATCTCCATAGGATGTCATAACTTTCCAGTGGCTATCTACGATTTCGGCGCAAGTGTCAACATAATGCCCAAGATAATTTATGAGATAATTTATGAGAGAATTTTAGGTAATCCTTTGTTGTACACAGATATGCGTTTGCAGCTTGAAGATCAATCTATTTGCTACCCGAGGGAGTACTAGAAGAAGCTGTTATCAGAGTGGGGCAATCATATGTCCCAATTAACTTTGTGATCATGGATACCGAAGGAGATGAGAAGGCACCCATTATCTTGGGACAACCATTCTTATGCACAACCGAAGCCATCATAAATGCGGAACACGCCAAGATTGTCCTCTCCATCAAGGACAAGGAGAGATTTTCTTTCAAGAACCGCATCCTCAAGAATCCAACAGTCCCAAAGCAATTCCATCAACAAGAAGAGCAACAACAACAACCAGCACCCAAGAAGAAGAACAATAGAAGATGGAGGAAGAACAAGCCCCAGCATGTATCTGAAGGAACCGCTCAGCTAATCAATGCTATCAACACAGAAAATGATCATATGCTCCCGAAATCATTTCCAACAAAGAAAGGTGACACAGGTGTACCAATCATTGAATGCACAATCAGAGACATCACTTTTCCCGACACCATCTGCGACACTGGATCAGGCGTCAACGTAATGTCCAAAAAGGTATATGATGAATTATTTGATGATTTACCATTATACCCAACATATATTTAGTTGCAGATGGCAGACCAATCATTGAGATTCCCTAAAGGACGTAGTCAAGGATGTCATGGTAAGAATTCAAAATAAATATATACCCGCAGATTTTCTAGTTCTTGACACGTAGGGAGACGATGAATCACCTATTCTTTTGGGAAGACCGTTTCTCTACACCGCCAATGCTATCATCTACATCGGGTCTGGACAGATCCGCTTCAACCTACCCACCGGAGAGGTACGCTGTCAATTTAAAACACATCTTAACCATGAGCAGATCAGGAAGCAACACAATAGAAGGAAACGCCAAGCCCGCCGTCAGGCTGCCCAGCCTCACTGTGGATGGGAGGAGTTCCCTGGTAAGATTGTGAAGTATGAAGACTGCTACAAGGAGTAAGAAGAAGCCGTACAAGCACTACGCTGGAGTCAGTGGAAAGCGAAAGCTGAGAGGATGGACCAGATTGCTAAGGCAGAGAAAGAAGAGATCCAGACACAAGTAGGAAGAATGGATAAAGAGAGATAAAGAATCAAGAGAAGCTTACAAGGAAGAGCTGGAGTTAGAAAAGAGAGAAGCAGAAGAGACAGAAAAGAGATGGAAGGAGAAGGAAGAAGCACCTGCTACACCACCGCAAAATGGGGAATTGACTGACGTAACCTCAGACAATGAACCTACTGAGTATGTACTCTCCTCTATCTAAGTTATATCGGTAGACTTTAAATTCCGTACCCTAGCCATAAGGTTAGAATGGTAGTTATCTAATTAATCTAACATTCATTAGTAATTTTGCTTAGCATCATTTATTAGTACAATCATTTTTGCATATTAAAAAAATAAACCAACAAAAATGTTTACTGCTTTATTTACTGCATCATAAAAGCCAAGCCCCATGTAAATACACCTATGGTAACCCTGTAGGCATATTTACTGTGGTGGCATAAAAATAAAAATAAAAGTAATGATCTATATTTACTTTGTTGCATTATGAAAATCCTAAGCCCCATGGAAATAAATATTCCCTGTGGTGGCATAAAAATTAATATATAGCATGCATATATATTTGATTTCTGCATAAGAAAATTAGAAAATCCTAAAAAGAGAATCCTGCTAAAATCTATTAATTAAAATCAACTCAAAGAATAATCAAAGTGCTCATTGGCTGACTGCTAACCTCTTGATAATTTGAGCCTCGAGTTTTAGTTTTCTTGTTGAAGTATAACTATGCAGGAATAATAATATGAGTAAGAAGAGAGTCTATTAGTGGCACCCATCAGGAATGCTGCTAACCAACTCGCTCTGAAGATCATTCAAGCACCAAGTATTGCAGACATCAAGCTTGGGGGAGGAGCATCCCCTAGTTACCTGGTAACTTTATCTATGCGCTTATTAAGTCTACTTTATACAAACACAAAATACCAAAAATATGTGAACACATGAAGGTTCACCATAGTATCATAGGAAAATCTAAAAAAACACCAAACATATGTGGGCACATGAAAGTCCACACTCTTAGAGAAGCTTCCTAATTGGGTAAAGAGGCTTAAAGATTCTGCTGGAAATATAAAATCAATTACTTACCATGGAGTGGTACTAAACCTAACCCCTCTCCATAAGATCTGGTATTTTTATTGGCAATTGAGTTTCACAGGACAACACAAGATCAAGGAGCTAGTCAACCCGACGCCCCTACACTGCTGATACACAGTTCAGAAGGATCACTCAATTTGCAACATTAAAGACCCTGTCAAACGTCAAGCTTGGGGGAGGGCACCCTCCAATTAAAATCTAGCTAAGTATAAGTTTCCTATCCTATTTATCATTATTACTATATCGCTTTTTCGTGTAAGTTAGCTAGTAAGATATAATCTAAAAATCAAATAAATATCTGTCTATATATTAGAGTTTGTTTAGAGTCAGTCTAGGCTAGAATAAATTAAAAAAATGATGAACATTAAAATTTTGTCTTGGAGATGATGAATAGTTGCTCTGTCACAATACTTTTCAAATGCCTAGTTGTCAAACTTAAATTCTCCTGAGTTTTGGATATTACTGCTTTAACTTAAGAATTTACTCTGAACCTGAAACTTGTGGAGGCATATATTTGAGCTAAGTCTAGGTAATTGATTGATATGATTCATGGAAGTTGAACTACTATTTATCTTATTCCTAGCATTACTAAGTTTTGGAGATTTATTTGAAAACATAAAACTTACATAATGAACTCTTGTATGACACAATGTGAATTTCTACCAAAGCCATATATGATACATTTAGATAGGAAACCTTTTGCACATTCATGCTGCTTGCTTTACATTGAGTTCAGACAACCTTTGTTGAATACCATATGAGAGTCTTGTCATGCTTTTAAAACCAAGATCACGTACACACTTCAGTACATATGCATTATTCCTACCCTGGGAGTAATCGCAACCATTTCCACTTTCATCAATGTTCATCATGAAAATGTTCTCTCCTGCACTGAGAGAGAACACCAAAAATATATAAACCTCATAGGACAGCCCTGTTATAATGGCTCTAAGTTCTTATTATTCTTATTACCTCTCCAGTTATTCATATTCAAAGGATACATGTGGCTATGCAAAAATATAAAAAGGGAGTAAAAGATGGACAAGTGTCCCAGCATTAAAACAATGGGTACTAGATGCCTGCTTCCCGAATGAAAAGAGAGAGAGAGAGAAAAGAGAAAGAATAAAAATAGCCCATGTGTTCCTCCAAGTTACAAAGGAGAGTGAATCATTTTCAAAGAGCAAAAGTAGAATTACGAATAGCCACTAAATACCACATATACACCTATCCACCATATTCCATACACATGCACATCTTGGTTTAATTGTATGCCTCGATTCTCTGTGGATCCATTGTTTGACTTTACAATATATGAATTGCAAGTATGCTTAAAACCTTGTTATTGCCACTCCTATGAGTTTCACTATAAATCCTTAGTTATAGGAAGGCATAACATTAATGCCTTAAGTGAGATCCACAAATACCATATATACTAAGAGACTTGAGGGTATCATACAATTAAAGCTCTGAGTTTTATTTTAAAAACTTACAAAACTCCGAGATATTGGTACTGTGAAGAATTTGCTACATAGTGCAAGACTTGATTGGTCTTTCTTTCAGTTACTCGAGACTGAGGCAAGGACAGAAAAGCCCCATAGTTAAAGGAAAATGGGTAATTTTAAAAGTTAGAGCAGTTTTGTCTAATCCGGAGGAGAATCTATGTTTGAAGCATGTGTACTTGGGAAGTATAAAGACATTGTAGCAACTCCTGATCCAATTACATTAGTAATTAGTCTTAGTTTGATTGCCAAGGGACTGGCAAACAGATAAGCTTGGGGGTGTTGTTGACGGTGGATAACGTCAACTTTTATTAGAACTTTAGACACCAAGGATACATGAATACACACTAGTCTAGGGTTTTAACTGACAGTTTCCACGAGTTTTGCATGTTCTGCATTTTCCAGAGGCTATTCCAGAAAAGCATAAAAGAAGGGTTAAAGAGCATGATTACCATGTAACTTAACCGCCAAGGAAACATCATCACGAGAATACTAGAAGCATCTGAAACACACCCGAGGCACCGGGACCCGAGACCCCCAGGGTGGGGCCGGCCGGTGCTAGGGTAGGGCCGGCCGGCGCCCCCCTGCTAGGGTTTCGGCCTACCTTCTAGAGTCTTCTTCCGCCGTCTTTGTGGAGTCATCTCGGCCCTTGTATCAAGTCGGTTTGATCCTACGGCAGCACGTGCATCCCACCGGGCTATAAATAAAGGGGCAGACCCCCCTGGAGGCATAAACCCATCATTCATTCAAGGCATCAAGTCCTCAAGCCATCAAGAGCCTCCTAGTTCATAGTTCTAGCCTAGTTAGATTAGAGAGTAGAGGAGTTCTAATTCTTCGGCGGATCTGGAGCCCCGGCGTCTGTCTGGAGCACGGAGTTCGGTATAAATTCTAGTTCTTTCTCTATTATTGTATTCTTCATTATGATTAGGGAAACATTGTTCTTAATAGTTCATATGTTCTTGATTACAATAGTCTTTGTCTACTTTGATTATATGTCTAGTATAGTTGGTTTGATCTTATTGAATTCATGTAATTGCTCGTATAGCGTTTATTCATGCGTACGATGGATAGATGATGAACGATATGTAGACGTGGTGTCTAGGTATTTTGTTTATCTGCGAGTGCACCCTGATGTGCCGGGTCGTGTGGTAGATCACGTAGGTGACTGCTGCGTTGAGTCCTCTGTAGTCCACCCCCCGTACGTGGGCCAGCAGGCACGGTTGCGAAGTTAGGTGATAACTCTGTTTCACACCTTTCCTAGATGATGCCCTTTGCATGTGATTATGATATAGGATTAGTCTAACAATGATTGCTAGATGTAATTATACTAATTAGAGTTATTCATTGATATAGTTATAGAATTACTTTTGATATTAATTCCTTACTTTATCCATTGGCTAACTATTACTATGACTAGAGAAGTGCTCTGATGATTATCTTTTATTATGATGCTTGATCATACTTATCATCTTTTATCTTTATTTATCTTGTGACCTCTGTCTGTTATGAGTAGACAAGATGACATCGGTAATGTCACTTATCCATTGTATACCATCATTATCAATATAATAGATTGTAGTTTATCCTAGTCCTTCCCAGTGGTATAAATATAAATCGACAACCTGGTAGAACTCTCTAGGTAAAATGATACAATGGTATAATTATCTGTCCGCTTGCAGAATTGATCTTAGTTTATATTATTTATATTTATTTCTGCCTAGTCATATAAATTAATATATGAAACCTTTATTTATTCTTAGCATTATTAATTAGGGATGACAACCTAGTTCTTGCATAAGAATGTTGGTAATAGAAAAGTGGCTAGTTGCTAATGACAAGTTAATTAATTACCATTCATCTTCGAATCTCGCCTCTCGCATTAAAAGTTATATAGTTATATTTGGCGACGTTAGTAGATGTCAACACTGACGGTCATATCCACTTGAGGCAAGGTGGTGCTGGTACACGTTCTTCTTTGCTTGTTCTGAAGCAGCTTGGCTCACAGCTAAGAATTCTGGCTGATTCTTCTGCTCTTGAAAAACAGCCCACTGACCTACCGTGATCTTGTACTTTGTTGTCGGGTCCAACCCGAGCTTCAGGTATTTTGCATTCAGCTCATACTTGCAGTTCCGAAACGAGATCGCAATCTGCCTCAATGCATATCCCCTAACGAGGTTTTCTGAACCCTGAGGGAAAACAAACCTCGTACAAAGCTTATTTCACATGTCTGTCTTTGTATCAGCTGGCACATTCTTCCAATTATATATTGTGCAGTCCAAATTATCTCTAACTAAGAAACCAATAGCGTTCCCATTTTCTAGAGGAATAGGGTGAAGTTCCGCTTTTATGCCTAAGCTTACCATGTCCAGACGTGATTTCAGTCCTTCCTTTGTCTTGCTCTTCATGTCTAGTAAGATGCCAACTATGCTCTCAAACATATTCATCTAAATGTGCATGCCATTGATCGCGTGTCGTACATCCAACTCTTTCCAATATGGCAAATGCTTGAAAAAAACTGACATCTTCTTAAATGTAGCCCCTGGAGCTGGCTTGCCATCCTTTCTGGCCTTTCCATCTTTTGTCTTCTTCCCGAAGGTGAATTTGATATTTTTGACAATTTTAAAAACTCTTTGACCTTTACTGTTACCTGATTGAGCAGTAGATTAGTTAGCTATATGGTTCTATATGGTGAGGATCACCGACCAAGGAGCAAATGGTTACCTGATGGAGCAGTAAAATGTAGTTCATCCATATTGTCGAAGTACTTATCCATCTTACGCAAGCGGAACTTGTGTCCTTTTGGTAAGAAGCATCTGTGCCTCATGTACACTAGCTTGTTTGATTCATCTAGGTAGACGCAAGCTGTTTCATCTATGCATATTACACAACCAACCTTTCCCTTGAACTGCCCTGATAGCACTAATAGAGCAGGGTAGTCATTGATAGTAACAAATATAATTGCTTTCAGTGTGAATGTCTCTTTGCGGTACTCGTCCAACATTTTGACACCTTCTTCCCATAATTTTTTCATGTCCTCCATTAAGGGCTCCAGAAATACATCCATGTCAACTCCAGGTTGTGTAGGTCTAGGAATAAGAAGTGTTAGCAAAAGGTATTTTCGCTTCTTCATCAACCAAGGAGGAAGGTTGTATATGGTGAGGATCACCGGCCATGTGCTGTGCTTGCTGCTCCTCTTGGCAAATGGATTCATTCCATCAGTAATTAGAGCGAACCTAATATTTCTTGATTCCTTAGCAAAATCTGGGTGATTTGCATTGAAATCTTGACATTGCTTGCCATTAGCTGGATGTCTTAGCTTTCCATCGTCTTTGTGCTCCTCAGAAGTATGCCAGCTCACAAGTTTGGCATCCTCAGGGTTTGCAAACAAATACCTCAATTGATCAACCACGGGAAGGTACCACATCACCAGAGCCGGAATCTTTTTCTGCGCATAGTAGTCTGCTTCGCTTTTTTCTTTGTTTGTGGGTTTTAAACTCTGTTGGGTCTTCTGTTCGGCTTTCTTTTTCCTCTTACCTGTTGTAGACACAGAGGCTACGTTATCTTCATCTCGATAGTCTTTGTTCGTCTTGTACCTACTTGCGCCACAATTTACACAGCTCTCCAAGTCTTTATAATCATCACCTCGATAAAGGATGCAATGATTTCTGCAGGCGTGGATCTTTTCGACACCCATAGTAAGCGGACTGATTATCTTCTTTGCGTAGTACGTGTTAGCAGGCACATTGTTCTCCTTTGGAAGCAAGTCTGTGAGAATACTCAAGAACGCATCGAAGCTAGCATCACAGAAACCATATCTAGCTTTGACCGTCAACAACTTCATCACGGACCGCAGCGTCATGAACTCTTTAGTACAACCCTTCGATTCATCGTAAAAAGGCTCTTCTACTGCCTTCCTCAAGGCCTTCATACCTTTCATGAAGAACATCGATGGACCAGTATGACGACGTAATATTGCATCTAAGAATTGTGCATCTTCCTCAGCTGTAACATCTAGCAGGACATGATTAGTTCTGTTGTCTACATTTCCTCCAACGAAATCATGATTAGTAACATTTGGCACAACATGTTCACTCTGGGTAATAGGCTGATGTGTCCCCCGTACAAAATTATCCAGACTACCGGCGTCGATGTTCTCACGGTTTCCAGCTATATAAGGTGAAGAGCTACCCTCTCCATGTTTAGTCCAAATCAAATAGTCCTACATAAATCCTCGACAGACCAGATGAGAAAGGATTGGCTCTGTGTCATCAAACACAACAATATTTTTGCAGTCTGTGCACGGACAATATCTGTGCTTCATGTCTGTTCTCCTAGCATGACTCTTAGCGGCATCAATGAACCTGTTGACCTCAGGTATGTATGATGGATCGACTCTTGGTAACTTATACATCCACTATGACATCTCCATCATTACCTATAAATAACAAATTAAATGAAAGGAGAGACAATAATGGTGGAACCCTAGATCCAAAATGTCGACGAGACACCGTCGATAGTCTACCGAGGGGTATGCCCAAGGTAGTAGATTGGTCGGTCAAGGTGCGCCTGAGACGAACAAGCGTTACGTTGGAAGCATGAGACACAAGATTTATACAGGTTTAGGCCACCGTGAGGCGTAATACCCTACGTCATGTGTGTTGCTGGATTGTATTGCTATGATATGAATTGCGGGTTTTGATCTGATCTAGATGTTGGATCCCTGCCCCTCCTTATATAGTCTGAAGGGACAAGATTACAAGTAAACTAGCTAAGTTGGTACAATAACCGTGCGGTGCAGCCTTGCGCCGCACGTCTTTGTCTTCTGGGCCGGGCCAACTTTGATGGTGCGGCCCATGTAGTGCCATGCGGGAATACGGGTCTATACCCCCACAGCTAATCCCGAAGCACCTTGCATTCGTCGGGAGGTGCAGATCTTTAGAGTTGCTTAACCATACGGATGTAAGGAGCTCAGAAAAAATTTAAAAAAGAGTTTCTCTTTGGTGAAGTGTATCCACTTTTGGTTCGTCGGAACCAATTCCTTTACCGTTAGGTGAAGTGTACCCACTTAGTCCCCGAACGTGATAGTTGGTAACTTAGTCACGTGGTGTCAGGGTCAAAGTCTTTATTCTTGCTGATTATGTGAAGTGTCGACGAAGTCCCCGAACACAGCAAGTGATCGGGAAAAATCTTCCGAGCAGTCGAGGCGACGACGAAGTCCCCGAGCACGGTGAGGCGCATATCAAGACCCCCGATGTGCTATCCAAGATCTGCACCCTGATCCGAACAGCATGGAGTGACTTGATAGCTCGGCGAAGAGCCCCGGTGTGGTCGGAGTCCGAGCTGCGCGAAGACGGTGAGGAGCGACGACGAGTCCCCCGCCTAGTCGAAGGCGTAGTCCGAGCAGCGCGACGGCAAGGAGCGGCGACGAGTCCCGGCGTGGTCGAAGGAGTAGTCCGAGCGGCGAGACGACGGTGACGAGCGGCGACGAGTTCCCGGCGTGGTCGAAGGCGTAGTCCGAGCAGCAAGACGACGGTGACGAGAGCGGCGAGACGACAGTGACGAGCGGCGACGAGTTCCCAGCGTGATCGAAGGCATAGTCGGAGCAGCGAGACGACGCTGACGAGCGGCGACAAGTCCCCAGCGTGGCCGGAGGCGGTATCCGAGCAGCGCGAGGACGGCGAGGAGTGGCGACGAGTCCCCGGCGTGGTCGAAGGCGTAGTCCGAACAGCGAGACGACGGTGACGAGTGGCGACGAGTCCCCAGCGTGGTCGGAGCAGCGCGAGGACGACAAGGAGCGACGACGAGTCCCCAGCGTGGTCGGAATCGGTGTCCGAGCAGCACGAGGACGACGAGGAGCGACGAGAGTCCGGCGAAGAGTTCCTACAAAATAAATATGTACAGTGGGTAGTACATGATGTAGATTTTTGGCGAAGAAGGCGGATCCCAATATTGTAGAATGCATAAGATTGTCCGTTTCTGGCTCTTGTTAGGTCACATAATTTCTCCTGGTAGTTGGCCTGTTACGTTTAAACACCTGACCTGACGTATGGTTCAGAGGTTTCTTAACATGACCAGATGAGTTTACGGCTTACGGGGCGTAGATAGGTTTCACGGATTAAGGCGTGTACTACCAAAGTACGTTAAGCAACCCTTGAGAGAAGAAAACGGAGAGATATTTAGTATCTCGTCGGCGGAGAAAATCTTCTGAGTGCCGGAGCGTGGTCGGGGTTTATGGAGAAATCGTCGACGAGTTGTCCGAACTTTGTTGGGGCTTATGGAGAGGTCGGCGGCGCGTGCCCGAACGTTGTTGGGGCTTATGGAGAAAACACCCGGAGATATATGGAGATCGAAGAATATGTAGAAGAATATTAAAAATATGACTTACCTTGGTTGACGTCGGGCGGAGTAATCGGTGTGTCAAGGAGTCGCTTGACGTGGCTCGTATGACGGCTTATTGTGGCTCGTTAGATAGCTTCGGGCTGCTGTTGTTGACGTCGCCACAGAGCGTTGACGATGAGAAGCACTCTGCCAATAAATATCATATAAATTTATAGAGAAATCTAAAGATAAGTAATATATAATAAAATATTTTAATTAAAATAAAATCATGACTTAGCTTTTGATGGACGATAGCTGGAATATCCGGCGTATCACCCGCGTATGGGACGTGGCTTGCTTCGGTTTGATCGGCTCAGTTTACCCCAGTGCTTGTAGATGGAAACTCTTTGCTTTTGTTGTCGTGGGGCTTGGGCAGGCGTGCAGCATGTTTGCATGTTAGCGTGCATGCACACGTACATGCAGGCTTCGCTTTGACTAGAAAGCCCCGCAGGACCATTGTTAAAGTCACACGTGGTCATTGTTAGATATTTTTTTCTTTGTAGTTAGGTACATGAGTGTGAATATAATGGTACCTAAATGGTTAAATGGTTCTTTATGTTCGTGGCGTTGCTGCTTATGGCAAAAAATTATTATTTGTGGATGATTGTATATGTTAACTATGGATTTTTCATTAGTTGTATATATATTTCGAGTCCTGTGAAGATCATTTCTGAGTTCTTTTTTTAATTAATTTGTTAGCTGAGCATGTGGAATAATAATTTGTTGAAATATTTCAAATTTGTCTCAAAATTTTTGTAGTGGCTGGAAACATCTCAAAGTAGCCACGGAACAAATTTTGTAATTTTCGGTTCAATATTTTGATGTGTAGAAATTATGGAAGGTCCTCTTTGTTAATTAAAAGAGGCTATTTTGAATTATTTCAAAATTATTTATTTTCAAATTCTGCATAGAGTACAGTGATGAAGAGCTTACACAAAAAATTTCATGATTTTAGGAGCTCTAATTATTTTTATATGGAATTAACAAAATCAGCATGTAATAGGATTTAATAAAAGAAACAAAAAAAATGGCCATTTAGGGTCGAATCTGGCCTAGCTCGGCCCGCGCGGTGGCAGGTCGGTCCATCAAACAGGCTGGATGGTGGGTTTATTTTACAAAATGTGAAGGACTTCTTTGCAAGAATTTCTGTGAGAGGAGGCTAAACGGTGGGTTATATTTTAATAAAGTTCGAGGGCTTTTTTAAAATCACCAGGAACCGCCCGATCGGACGGCCGGGAAAAGCCAACGATGTGCCACGCTAGTTTGTCAGGGAATGAGGCAGCTTTCGTATATAGAAAATTAATAACTAGCGTGACTTGTGCACACTTTTTGCTTGTTGATCGGACTTGGATGAGTTGAAATCCGTCGGGTAGTGCGTGGTGCTGGAAGCCTTGAGGTTACCGCCAATCAACCTGGGAGTCGATCGCTGGTGCAGAAACTTTAATCCCGCATGGATGCGTGCGTCTGACTTATACCACGCGTTGCAAGTGGGCCTTCTAGGCTTGTGAAATCAGATCAGATCTGATTGATCCGATTGATCAGGAAGCTACGGGACATGAAGTTGTTCGGCTGTCCCACGATTAATTCCGCGTCTTGAAGCGCGAGAATATATGTATCCACAGCGAATTGCCTCGACATGACGACTGTTGTAGATCGTTGAGGGTAGCCGCCGCCAGAGGATAGGTCGCCGTGGACAATGTTGATGAAGAAAAAATCACCATCTAGTTCGCCGCCGCCAAATACCGTTACCGACGACGACGAAAGAAATTTCCATCTTGCTCACCATGGAATCAGGAAGCACATCGCTTACCTAGCGCTCCAACTGTCAACGAGACACCGTCGATAGTCTACCGAGGGGTATGCCCAAGGTAGTAGATTGGTCGGTGAAGGTGCGCCTGAGATAAACAAGCGTTACGCTGGAAGCGTGAGACATAAAATTTATACAGGTTCAGGCCACCGTGAGGCGTAATACCCTACGTCCTGTGTGTTGCTGGATTATATTTGTCGGTGCTAGTTTTGGCGAAGCTAACACCGGCTAGTAAATATGTGTTTTGCGGTTGAGGCTACGGATGGTGTGCAAGGGGGAACACAGGGATTATACTGGTTCAGGCCGAGCAAGCCCTACGTCCAGTGGAGAGGAGAGTCGTGTTGCCTTGCACCGGGGTGCTTGTAGTAGGGGGTTACAAGCTAGTCGAGAGAGGGAAGAGCTCCCAGGTCTCTTGTGAGTGTCTAAGTGTTTACAAGTCGTTTGCTGTGGGTGAGAACTTGGAACTTCTCCGTCCGTTCGTTGTTTTCTGTCGTCCTTCTAAAGCTGGTCTCTGCTCTCCCTTTTATAGCCGCAAGGGAGAGGCAAAGGCGGCTACGACGCTACCTATTAAAATAGTGAGGAGTTGCCGTTCCCCGTTTGACTAGCTGCTGCCTTTTCTCCGTGTCTCCGGGGTATGGGTATGGCTATCTTGGTTCGCGGGTTCCAAGGTAGAAATAGTCGTCTGACTACGTCATGTCGTCAGCTCTCTGGGTCTTCTGGATATGGCCGTCATGGTCCGCACGACTTTGGTGAGTTCACACCTGCCGGCTATCCTTCCGTACGATGTGACAAGAGGGTGAGTCACCTTGGGGCGTTGTTTCCCGAGGCTCGAGATCCTGAAGGCGTGCTCGTCCTTTCGTGTGGACGGCGCAGTGGGCGTCTTTCCCGAAACGGGGCGGCGCACCGTGGACCATACCGTGGAGGACAGGTGGTATGGCCGTCAGGGGCGTGCGAAGCACGGTCGCGTCGAGAGTCTCGCCCGACGGGACAGTGCTTGTAAAGTGGTCAGAGAGATCTCTTGTGGTCCAAGATTGCTCCGCTGACATTACCTGTGCCTTGGATGTCTTCGCGAGATTGCGCTCGAGAGGGATAGGGAAGCTCGGGCGAATCGGAGACTTGGGGCGCCGAGGATGTCGCTCTCCTGAGCTCTCCCGAGCTGGTGCCGCTCTCCCGTGCTCTCCCGAGCTCTCCCGAGGAGGCTCGGGCGAATCGGAGACTTGGGGGCCGAAAAGGCCGCTCTCCCGAGCTCTCCCGAGGAGGCTCGGGCGAATCGGAGGTTTGGGGCGCCGAGGACGCCGCTCTCCCGAGCTCTCCCGAGGAGGCTCGGGCGAATCGGAGACTTGGGCGCCCAGGATGCCGCTCTCCCGAGCTCTCCCGAGGAGGCTCGGGCGAATCGGAGACTTGGGCGCCGAGGAGTGCTATCCCGAGGAGGCTCGGGCAAATCGGAGACTTGGGCGCCGAGGACGCCGCCTCCCGAGCTCTCCCGAGGAGGCTCGGGCGAATCGGAGACTTGGGCGCCGAGGAGTGCTGTCCCGAGAAGGCTCGGGCGAATCGGAGACTTGGGCGCCGAGGACGCCGCTCTCCCGAGCTCTCCCGAGGAGGCTCGGGTGAATCGGAGACTTGGGCGCCGAGGAGTGCTGTCCCGAGGAGGGTCGGGCGAATCGGAGACTTGGGCGCTGTGGAGGCCGCTCTCCCGAGCTCTCCCGAGGAGGCTCGGGCGAGGCTCGGGCGAATCGGAGACTTGGGTGCCCAGGACGCCGCCTCCCGAGCTCTCCCGAGGAGGCTCGGGCGAATCGGAGACTTGGGCGCCCAGGATGCCGCTCTCCCGAGCTCTCTAGAGGAGGCTCGGGCGAATCGGAGACTTGGGCGCCGAGGACGCCGCTCTCCCGAGCTCTCCCGAGGAGGCTCGGGCGAGGCTCGGGCGAATCGGAGACTTGGGCGCCGAGGACGCCGCTCTCCCGGGCTCTCCCGAGGAGGCTCGGGTGAATCGGAGACTTGGGCGCCGAGGAGTGCTGTCCCGAGGAGGCTCGGGCGAATCGGAGACTTGGGCGCCGTGGAGGCCGCTCTCCCGAGCTCTCCCGAGGAGGCTCGGGCGAGGCTCGGGCGAATCGGAGACTTGGGCGCCCAGGACGCCGCCTCCCGAGCTCTCCCGAGGAGGCTCGGGCGAATCGGAGACTTGGGCGCCCAGGATGCCGCTCTCCCGAGCTCTCCAGAGGAGGCTCGGGCGAATCGGAGACTTGGGCGCTGTGGAGGCCGCTCTCCCGAGCTCTCCCGAGGAGGCTCGGGCGAATCGGAGACTTGGGTGCCGAGGACGCCGCCTCCCGAGCTCTCCCGAGGAGGCTCGGGCGAATCGGAGACTTAGGCGCTGAGGACGCCGCTCTCCCGAGCTCTCCCGAGGAGGCTGTCATTAGTGGAATGATGTCGTGGGCCTCTGTAGACGCGGCCTTCGTGGGCTTCCACTGGCCTTACTTGGGCCAGGCCAAGTTGGGAATGAGCTTTTTTGCATCGAAGTTGGGTACCCCTAACTTTGGTAACGACAGTAGCCCCCGAGCCTGTGGCGGAGTGAAGGCACTCCTCCACAGGTTCACGCTGGTTCTTCCTGTCAAAAAAGATAAAGTGTGGGTTGTTTTTTCCGGGGGGTGCACGCGAGCGCACCCGCCGGGTGTAGCCCCCGAGGCTTTGGAGGGATGATATATCCCTCCAAAGGCTTAGAATCGTGTTCGTTAGTCCTCGGGTGTTTTTCGATTTATTTAGGTGGGTTGTTTCCTTGGAAGCGGAGCCCCCGAGCCTCCCACCGTGTGGGAGATCGTTCGGTGGTCTTTCCAAGGTGCAGGGCAAGTTTCAGAGCCTCCGTTTTCGTATCGGAGATCGATCGGGTCCTTCCCTGTCTTTTTTAATTCGACCTTCACGCTCTTTTTTCGGGAAGAGGAAGGTTTGGTCCTGCTCGACTTCCCCGCTGGGGCACGAGTCGGCATTTCCGGTGAGCTACAAACGGGTTGGTCCAAGTGGAGGTCCGTGCCCTATTCGTTAAGGGTCGGCTAGTGGCCTGAGCACACTCCAATTATTTCCCGAGGGTCAGTTAGTGGATGTCGGGTCCCTTCGACGGGTCCCGAGGGCATGATGCCTCCCACGGAGGGATTCCACGTAACCGACTCACTACTGGGACTTGGACACAGCATGGGATGTCCCTTGTGACGTTCTGGGCGTCGGGATACTAGCCGTTTTCGTGACCCATCCACTAGCTGTCCCTAACTCGATTTCCCTGGGGCGACTGTTCGAGCCTCGGAGGGCCAGTCTTCGATCCCCTGGGAACGTAACGGGCGCCCGAGCCCGGGGTTTCTTCGTTGAGAAAACGTAGGTGGAATCGAGGCGCGCGGTTGTAATGATTTGGCTCACCTTTTGAGGCGCGAAGCCTGACGGACGCGACGGTTCGGCTCAGTCGAGGCGGTTTGCGTGCGCGGTGATGGCGGGTCTCTTCCAAGCCGAGGTTGAGCTCCCTCCTCTGAACCTGCCGTGAAGAAGAAGCGGGCCATAGTGCCCTTGTAAAAAGTAACCTTTCGGGAGTGGTTTGAAAGGAAACAAACAATATGGCCCTTCGTGGCCTTAACATTTATGTAAATATTTGCTGAATGTTTGTTTCGCTTTGTTTCGTGCTTTTTTCCTTAGGCATTTTTTCTTGCCGATCCTGTGCCCGGGCCATCGAGCCTCGGGGGACGCTTTTCGGGTGTCGTAGCTTTAGTGGCATAGACGCAGCCGATGTCCTAGGAGCTTTGGCAGAAAGAATCCTTTAGAAAAGAAGCTTAGGTGTTTCCTCCCGAGCTTCCTCCCTTGGCTGAGCGTAGATCTTATAGGTTTTCTTCCGAGTGCGGGTTAGCTTTCGAACACGGAGTGGCGAGGGAAGATGCTGTGGCCCTGGGGCATAAGCGGTCTCCGACTCGACCGGCTCTGTCTTCTGGGGCTTCCCTCATTCTTCGAATTCTATAAGTTCATGCTTGATTTCCGGAAGGAAGCGTGTTTTAGGGAGAAACGAATTCGACAAGTTTTGAAATTTTTGCGTTTCCAAAATTGTTTAATCTCGGGATAGTTCGGGGGTTTCCCCTGTCCTAGCCCCCGAGGGAGGGTCGGCCCTTCCGTAGTTTAGGCCGAGCCTCGCATTTGCTGTGCGGTGAAATAAAGGGTCGCTTCACTCCCGAGTGTAGGCTCGGATTGAAAATCTAAAATCATGTTAAAAAGAGTAGAAGTCGGGTCTTTTCATCGATTTCAAGATTTTCAAAATAGTATAATGCTTGGAAATCTTAAGGATAGAAGCGACTGTAGCTGTTCGATGTTCCAAGCGTTGCTGTAGACCTCGCCGTTCTCGTTCGCGAGCTTTGCCGGGGCGTTGCACCTCGGCGACGATGAATGGTCCTTCCCACGGCGGAGTGAGCTTGTGGCGCGAAGTCCTCTGTCGTCCTGTGAACAATAAGTCTTGGCCGAGTGCCCATGTAAATATCAGACTTTGTGATGAAAGTTGAGGACTTAGCATTTTTAGGGATGCCGTAGCCTCGGTGGTGTAGACAGAGCTAGAGCTGTGCCAGTCCGACCCGAGGGGTTCCCACTTTGTCGCGCACACAGCTAGGTATCTCAGAGAAGGCTCGAGTGAGATCGTTTTTTACTAAATTTCCCAAACGCCCGTCTCTCTTCTCGCACTCAGGCAAAATTCGTGAAATCTTTCTGGAGCGCAAGTTGACCCTCGGGCGGAGGGTGGTGAGTGGAGGTGCCGTAGCCCGGAGGCGTAGGCGATCTCACGGCTCGGCCAGCCCTGCCCTAAGAGTGTCCTTTTACTTCTTTGGATCTCGCAAGTTTTGCTAGAGTGCAGAAAGGAGTTCGGCGCGGAATTTTCGAAAAAGCTATCGAAAAGGCGCAGAGAAAATTAGATCGTCGGTCCCCAAGCGTCCACCCCTCGTCCTGTACTTGAAAAACCCCATGAAATTGCCTCGAAGCGTAAGTCACCCGTCGGACGGTGGGTGGTGAGTGGAGGTGCCGTTGCCCGGAGGCGTAGGCGGTCTCGCGGCTCGGCCGGCCATGCCCTAAGGGTGTTTTCTTGCCTGTTCGGGTTTCACGGATTTTTTCAAGAGGGCTGGAGAGGTTCGGACGTAAGGGAGGTTTCAGTTTAAATCTCAAAATTCGTGATAATTAAAGAATGCTTACTCATCGATCGCGAGACCACAAATATGAACAAAGCTTGGAAGCTTAAGGGTAACTGTGACTTAGCTGCTCGAGCTACCAGCGTTGCGCTGGTGATGATCGTAGAGGCGGTGTCTCGCGCGGGGGGCACCGGATTGGTCGGGTTGACGCGGATGCGCTTCCCCCTGCCTAGTTCGGCGGGAGCGGCGCGTGGCGTTCCCTCTGTTTCCCTGAAACGGGTGGAGGTGTCGCCGGGGTCCCTTTCCCAGCCACCTGCTGGGCCGGGGTCAGGATGATGATGGCTCGGGGCTCAGGTTGGGCGGAGGTTCATCTCGAGGCCGAGGACAGTGGCCGCGAACTCGAGGCTCCCGAACCGAAGCACCGCGCCAGCAGGAAGCGCAGGGACGTTGGCTGCCATCCGCAACCGGGATCAACACGCAAAAGGCCCCTACCTGGCGCGCCAACTGTCGGTGCTAATTTTGGCGAGGCTAACACCGGTTAGTAAATATGTGTTTTGCGGTTGAGGCTACGGATGGTGTGCAAGGGGGAACACAGGGATTATACTAGTTCAGGCCGAGCAAGCCCTACGTCCAGTGGAGAGGATAGTTCGTGTTGCCTTGCACCGGGGTGCTTGTAGTAGGGGGTTACAAGCTAGGCGAGAGAGGGAAGAGCTCCCAGGTCTCTTGTGAGTGTCTAAGTGTTTACAAGTCGTTTGCTGTGGGTGAGAACTTGGAACTTCTCCGTCCGTTCGTTGTTTTCTGTCGTCCTTCTAAAGCCGGTCTCTGCTCTCCCCTTTATAGCCGCAAGGGAGAGGCCAAGGCAGCTACGACGCTACCTATTAAAATAGTGAGGAGTTGCCGTTCCCCGTTTGACTAGCTGCTGCCTTTTCTCCGTGTCTCCGGGGTATGGGTATGGCTATCTTGGTCCGCACGACTTTGGTGAGTTCACACCTGCCGGCTATCCTTCCGTACGATGTGACAAGAGGGTGAGTCACCTTGGGGCGTTGTTTCCCGAGGCTCGGGATCCTGAAGGCGTGCTCGTCCTTTCGTGTGGACGGCGCAGTGGGCGCCTTTCCCGAAACGGGGCGGCGCACCGTAGACCATACCGTGGAGGACGGTCGTAGTGGGCCCATCAAATCTGCTGCCAGGGAAATCCCGACAGGTGGTATGGCCGTCAGGGGCGTGCGAAGCACAGTCGCGTTCGAGAGTCTCGCCTGACGGGACAGTGCTTGTAAAGTGGTCAGAGAGATTTCTTGTGGTCCAAGATTGCTCCGCTGACATCACCCGTGCCTGGATGCCTTTGCGAGTTTGCGCTCGAGAGGGATAGGGAAGCTCGGGCGAATCGGAGACTTGGGGCGCCGAGGATGCCGCTCTCCCGAGCTCTCCCGAGCTGGTGCCGCTCTCCCGTGCTCTCCCGAGCTCTCCCGAGGAGGCTCGGGCGAATCGGAGACTTGGGCGCCGAAGAGGCCGCTCTCCCGAGCTCTCCCGAGGAGGCTTGGGCGAATCGGAGGTTTGGGGCGCCGAGGACGCCGCTCTCCCGAGCTCTCCCGAGGAGGCTCGGGCGAATCGGAGACTTGGGCGCCCAGGATGCCGCTCTCCCGAGCTCTCCCGAGGAGGCTCGGGCGAATTGGAGACTTGGGCGCCGAGGAGTGCTGTTCCGAGGAGGCTCGGGCGAATCGGAGACTTGGGCGCCGAGGACGCCGCCTCCCGAGCTCTCCCGAGGAGGCTCGGGCGAATCGGAGACTTGGGCGCCGAGGAGTGCTGTCCCGAGGAGGCTCGGGCGAATCGGAGACTTGGGCGCCGAGGACGCCGCTCTCCCGAGCTCTCCCGAGGAGGCTCGGGTGAATCGGAGACTTGGGCGCCGAGGAGTGCTGTCCCGAGGAGGCTCGGGCGAATCGGAGACTTGGGCGCCGAGGACGCCGCCTCCCGAGCTCTCCCGAGGAGGCTCGGCGAATCGGAGACTTGGGCGCCGAGGAGTGCTGTCTTGAGGAGGCTCGGGCGAATCGGAGACTTGGGCGCTGAGGACTCCGCTCTCCCGAGCTCTCCCGAGGAGGCTCGGGTGAATCGGAGACTTGGGCGCCGAGGAGTGCTGTCCCGAGGAGGCTCGGGCGAATCGGAGACTTGGGCGCCGTGGAGGCCGCTCTCCCGAGCTCTCCCGAGGAGGCTCGGGCGAGGCTCGGGTGAATCGGAGACTTGGGCGCCCAGGACGCCGCCTCCCGAGCTCTCCCGAGGAGGCTCGGGCGAATCGGAGACTTGGGCACCCAGGATGCCGCTCTCCCGAGCTCTCCAGAGGAGGCTCGGGCGAATCGGAGACTTGGGCGCCGAGGACGCCGCTCTCCCGAGCTCTCCCGAGGAGGCTCGGGCGAGGCTCGGGCGAATCGGAGACTTGGGCGCCGAGGACGCCGCTCTCTCGAGCTCTCCCGAGGAGGCTCGGGTGAATCGGAGACTTGGGCGCCGAGGAGTGCTGTCCCGAGGAGGCTCAGGCGAATCGGAGACTTGGGCGCCGTGGAGGCCGCTCTCCCGAGCTCTCCCGAGGAGGCTCGGGCGAGGCTCGGGCGAATCGGAGACTTGGGCGCCCAGGACGCCGCCTCCCGAGCTCTCCCGAGGAGGCTCGGGCGAATCGGAGACTTGGGCGCCCAGGATGCCGCTCTACCGAGCTCTCCAGAGGAGGCTCGGGCGAATCGGAGACTTGGGCGCCGAGGACGCCGCTCTCCCGAGCTCTCCCGAGGAGGCTCGGGTGAATCGGAGACTTGGGCGCCGAGGAGTGCTGTCCCGAGGAGGCTCGGGCGAATCGGAGACTTGGGCGCCGTGGAGGCCGCTCTCCCGAGCTCTCCCGAGGAGGCTCGGGCGAGGCTCGGGCGAATCAGGAGACTTGGGCGCCCAGGACGCCGCCTCCCGAGCTCTCCCGAGGAGGCTCGGGCGAATCGGAGACTTGGGCGCCCAGGATGCCGCTCTCCCGAGCTCTCCAAAGGAGGCTCGGGCGAATCGGAGACTTGGGCGCTGTGGAGGCCGCTCTCCCGAGCTCTCCCGAGGAGGCTCGGGTGAGGCTCGGGCGAATCGGAGACTTGGGCGCCGAGGACGCCGCCTCCCGAGCTCTCCCGAGGAGGCTCGGGCGAATCGGAGACTTGGGCGCCGAGGACGCCGCTCTCCCGAGCTCTCCCGAGGAGGCTGTCATTAGTGGAATGATGTCGTGGGCCTCTGTAGACGCGGCCTTCGTGGGCTTCCACTGGCCTTACTTGGGCCAGGCCAAGTTGGGAATGAGCTTTTTTGCATCGAAGTTGGGTACCCCTAACTTTGGTAACCGACAATATTGCTATGATATGAGTTGTGGGTTTTGATCTGATCTAGATGTTGGATCCCTGCCCCTCCTTATATGGTCTGAAGGGACAAGGTTACAAGTAAACTAGCCAAGTTGGTACAATAACCGTGCGGTGCAGCCTTGCGCCGCACGTCTTTGTCTTCTGGGCCGGGCCAGCTTTGATGGTGCGGCTCATGTAGTGCCATGCGGATATACGGGTTTATACCCCCATACAAAAAGTGGCTAAATACAGCAAGAATGGTTAAAAAGATGTGAGAGGTATAAACTAACCTTTGTTAGCAATCTCTTTCCAAGACATGAAGACCAAAACTTCTCCCCTCGTAGATGGTGAAATGTGGACCTCCAAATCGCCTACAATGAAAGTTGGTTGCGAGTTACTGCTTAGGTCGGGGAGGAAGAAGGGGTATTTACTATAATAATCTTCTATTAAATCATGTAAATACTACTACGCATGCATATCTCCATTTACTATTATAATCTTCCATTAAATCATATTAATCATACTACACATGCAAAGTCATACAAACATGTATTAAATGCTTATATTATTTTATAATGCAATTAAAACTACTTAATATGCACCGAAAAAGATAAATATATGATTAAAACGTAGCTGATAATATAAATTGAGATATAAAAGTAGAGAAACAAGAAATAAACATAAAGATATACTAATAAATTAAATAAAAGACATTATCTTTCTCTCTCTTCATGCATAAGAACACACCATTAATAGAGGAGAGAACTAACCATGTTGAGAGAGAGGAAAAACTAAACTAAGAAGCAATCATGACAAGAGAGAGAGGAGAAACTTCATCTAACCATGTTGAGCAACCTCATTTGAAAAACAAGACAATAACCTAGCTATTCCTTTCCCTAGCTCATGGTGAAATCCTAGATCTAAAATGTGGTCAAATGGAGCAAAGAATGGTTAAAATGAGGTTAGAGGTATGTAAACTAACCTTTTTTAGCAATCTCCTTCGAAGAAATGAAGATCAAACCTCTCCCCTTGTATTTGGTGAAGTCTGGACCTCCAAAATCGCCAACTATGGAATTTGGCTGCGAGTTACTGTTCAGCTCGGAGAGAAAGAAGGGGTATTTATAGTAGACTTTGTACAGGCGGTTCTTAAGTGAACCGCCTGTAGTAATAGGTTTACACCGGTGGTTCACTTAACAGAATTGCCAGTATAAATAGTCTATTTTTACTGGCGGTTATGTTAAGTAAACCGCCTGCTAGTAACCGTTAAGTGAACCGCTGGTGCAAACGGTTTTGCACTGGCGGTTCATAAGTCTGGCCAGGCTGTTTTTTTCTAGTGGCGTACGACAACTATAACCGTCTGTAAAAATAAAAGCCCGACGCCTGCGTAGAGCTTTTTCTCTACTAGTGTGTAAAACATATTTACACTAACGGTTAGTAAAGAATACTGTCAGTGTAAATTAGATTCTACTTGCGGTTCTTAAATCATCGCCTGTGGAAAAATTGATTTTCACTCGTCTCTTATCACTGATGGTCTAGAAAAACACTAGTATAAGGCCCCGTTTAGATCCACTGCAAATTACAATTGCAACTAGTTATATCAACATTACGGCTCATGTATGGAGCATTAAATGTAAATAAAATGTTTGCATGTTTATACTTTTTGCATGTACATCACGAGACGAATCTTTTAAGTCTACTTAGGTTATAATTAGGACAAAAGTTGTTAAATACAAACTGAACGTGTTACAGTACAGAATTACAACTGCAACTGAAATCTAAACGGGGCCTAAATAGGTTTGCAAGCGCCAATATTGAACATGTCCATGCTAGTGTATCGATCAGTGTTTGCGGCCGCAAAGGTTGATTGCTATGTGCCCACTTCACGACAACAGGGTCGTCAACAATCAACTATTCAACGGAAGGTGGGCATCGCAGCCCTGCTGCCTGACATAATCATATAACTAGGCGAAGCTAGTGTTTTCTAGCAAGTACCCTTATCACTAAGAACCCAAAAAAAAAAAAAAAAACCCAGCTGCCCATCAACACCAACCATGTCGACGGCCGCGGTTGCGACGGCTGCGGAGGGAGCGAGGCGCATCGTCCTGGTGCACGGCACGGGCCACGGCGGGTGGTGCTGGTACCGGGTCGCCACGCTGCTCCGCGCCGCGGGCTACCGCGTGGACGCGCCGGACCTCGCGGCGTCCGGCATCGACTCGCGGCAGCTCCGCGACGTGCCCACCTTCGAGGACTACACGCAGCCGCTGCTGGACGCGCTCCGTGCGCTCCCGCCAGGAGAGAGGGCCGTCCTCGTCGGCCATAGCTTCGGCGGCATGAGCATCGCGCTCGCCGCCGAGATGTTCCCGGACAAGGTGGCCGCCGCCGTGTTCGTCACCGCGTTCCTGCCGGACTGCACCAACCCACGCTCGCACGTCATCGAGAAGGTTCTTCGTTGGTACCTGTTGGTCGTTCGTTGACATCGCTAGCGTGACCTGCTGATGACATGAATGGTCTCTCGAAGGTTTCCGTGACAGATTGGATGGACACCGTCACGGATGCAGAGCACGTTCCAGCCTCTGTGTTCCTGGGGCCTGAATTCCTGCGCCACAAGCTCTACCAGCTCAGCCCACCGGAGGTATCAACTCCGACGACCACCTCCCCTTGCAAATCTGCTGATTGAATCGCCTCATGAATCAGAAAA
Source organism: Eremochloa ophiuroides (assembly GCA_038502445.1). Classification (NCBI taxonomy): domain Eukaryota; kingdom Viridiplantae; phylum Streptophyta; class Magnoliopsida; order Poales; family Poaceae; genus Eremochloa; species Eremochloa ophiuroides. Next base: position 46,669,318 of record JAHLJS010000006.1, read on the forward strand.
ATATCCAGTAATAAATAATCGATGTTGATCTCGGCAGGACTACACGCTGTCCCAGAGCCTGGCCCGGGTGAGCTCCTACTACGTTGCCGACCTGCAGAGCCAGCCGCCGTTCAGCGAGGCCAGGTACGGCGCGGTGGCCAAGGTGTACGTGGTCTGCAGGCAGGATCAGGCCATGACCGACGCGTACCAGCGCACGATGATCGCCGGCTGCCCCGTGGCGGAGGTGAGGGAGATCGCTGACGCCGACCACATGGCCATGTTCTCCGCGCCGGCTGAGCTCGCTGGCCACCTCGCCCACGTCGCAAACACGTACGCTTGATACCACTACCAATGTTTGGTCAGAAATGTCTCCACTAGCGAAAATGGCAACGACTCACGGTAATACTTCAGAGGCCGTTTTCTAAATATGGCTGCGACTGCGAGCTTCCAATAGTAGAAATGTAATAAGAACATCTCTAAATGTTCCCGAAACTCATCCATTTCCAGCTTCCGAGTGTGCTGCTTACTCTTCTTTTTGGCAACACATCTTTCGCTAGCTTCCAGGAGACAATGCGCACATTTGGGGTTACATTTGCCTTCCAGATGTTTTTCCACAGAGATCGATTGCCGTCCGGCCGGGAACTCGGATGCAGTTGGCTGCGTTCGGTAAGCTCAGGCCTAAACGGTAAGCACTCCGCAGTCCGCACAGAGAACGTGCCAGATTTTTCCGGTTGCCAAACCAACACATCCTCAGATCTTCTCTGACAGTTTAATTTTAGCAATTGCATCTGGATCTGCCGGGGTGAAAATAGCCGCTATCCTATTGAAGTCCCAGTTATGCTCCTCTGAGTCCAATAAATCCGAGATCCAGATTTAACTGTTGCTCCCTCCACTGACGGTTCCTCGTCTCTGACTCTGAACATGATAGAACTCTGTGAGCTGTTGAATTGCTGATCCACTGGCCGTGCCCCATTTGTAGCTCTCTATGACTTCCTTCACCTTGTGAATTAGCTCCGCATTCGTTTCAAAAAATAGGAGGGTGTTGTCTGCAAACAGGAGATGTGATCCCCGGTGCACCTTAGCAGATCTTCAACTTGTTTATTAACCTTGAGAAGCCATCAACGACAAAAAGAAAAGGTTTGTGTCAAAAAAAAAACGACAAAAAGAAAAGGTAGGGCGAAAGAGATCGCCTTGGTGTGGTGTAGAACTGTAGACACACCATTGAAGAGAAACTCGTAGTGAACCGTAAACACACATGTCATGATACGGTTCACCTGTGCACTCTGAATATATACCCAGCTTCAAGATAGCTATCAGAAAACCCCAATCCACCACAAGATCGTAGGACTTGGATAAATTCAGATTATAGGCACAAAAATGACTCCTAGAATCGTTAATAGTCTAAATGGCATGCAGGCATCCAAACGCTATAAGCGCATTGTCTGTGATCATACGAAATGATGAAAGCAATTGAGGAATGCTAAGTAACATCCGGTTGTTTTTGTGGGCTGCGAATGTTCGGTTTTTTTGGCCACACGAGACAGGCCTCTGCCTCCGCTGTCCCATCCACACCACCCCTAATCCTAGAGTGCCCTGTTGTGCGTTCAGTGTGACTACTATTTTTGGCCAAGGTTGTGCCTTCTGTGAGCAGCAGCAGCTGTTGCTGCGTGAGACTCGGAATGGGGGCCGATTAACCTTGCTTTGAGTGTCAGAGACTCATAGCTCATAGATACGTATAGCTCACCGACACGGTGCATTGCCGCGTTGATTGAAGTGTGACGCCTGTGAAAGAGGGCATAGGGTACTCTGGGATGTAGTGCAACAGACGGCTTCCGACCATCCTTCAGCTTCAGCGTCAAGTTTTTTTCCTTTTGATTTTTTTTCTATTTTTTCTTTTCTTTTATGTTTTTTTACTTATTTTTTTGTATGTTTTTTATTTTATTTATTTATTTATTTATTTATTTTTATCTTGTGATGTTCTATGCTATAACTTGTGATGCTTTTATTGTGTAATGTTCCTCTTTCTTTTTTATCTTTTTTTATATATTTTATTTTTAATTTTCTTTTTATTTTATGTTTTCTTTTTCCTTCGCTTTTTTCTTTCATTTTTTATTTTTAGTTGTCCTATTTTTTTTCTTTTTTACCTATTTTTATTTTTGTTTTATGTTTTTTCCTTTTTATTTATTTATTTATTTATTTATATCTTGTGATGTACTATGCTATAACTTGCGATGCTTCTTATGTGTAATGTTCCTCTTTCTTTTTTTTTATCTTTTTTTTGATATTTTTATGTGTAATGCTTTTTATCGTGTGTGTGTGTCGTGCGTGTGTGTCATGTGTGTATCGTGTGTGTATGTGTGTGTATCGTGTGTGTATGTGTCTGTGTGTATCGTGTGTGTATGTGTGTGTATCGTGTGTGTATGTGTCTGTGTGTGTCGTGTGTGTGTCCGTGTGTGTATTTATGTTTTATTAATTCTATAAAATTTTAAAAAGTTAGAAAACGTCATATCAACACATCCTCAGATCTTCTCTGACAGTTTAATTTTAGCAATTGCATCTGCATCTGCCTGGCTGAAAATAGCCGCTATCCTATTGAAGTTCCAGTTATGCCCCTCCGAGTCCAATAAGTCCGATACCCAGATTTACTTGTTGCTGCTCCACTGACGGTTCCTCGTCTCTGACTCTGAACATGATAGAACTCTGCGAGCTGTTGAATTGTTCATCAACTAGCCGTGCCCCTTTCGTAGCTCTATGCCTTCCTTGACCTTGTGAATTAGCTCCGCATTTGTTTCAATAAATAGGAGGGTGTCGTCTGCAAACAGGAGATGTGAAATCCCTGGTGCACCCCAGCATATCTTCAACTCTTAGATCAAGTTTTAGCTGGCTTTCCTGTTTATTAACCTTGAGAAGCCATCAACGACAAAAAGAAAAGGTAGGGCGAAAGAGATCGCCTTGGTGTGGTGTAGAACTGTTGAAAGCCCTAGTTTGGTTTTGATAATTGATGACACCATAGGGACTAACCTACATGCTAAGTAAATGGCTAAGTGTAGGTAGTCCTATTCATAGAAGTGAGGAGCCTATGAGGTGATGGTGATGATCAAGAAGGCTTATCCATGGAACAAGAGAGGTGGATCAAGTGAATAGATGATCAAGGTGATAGAAAGCAACTTGAAGAGGTGATCAAGGCTAAGGTATAACCTCTAGAAGGCTTTTCTTTTGGTGATCAAGACACTAAGAGGGTGTGATCACATTTAGGATAGATAGCCGACTATTAAGGGGAGAACTAAGTGATTGGATTACCTTCAAGTGCTTTAGGTTGCATTTCATTGCATTGAATCTAACTCAACTTAGTGATCAACGTAGAAACCCTTGAAAATTGTTTTGAAAATGCTAACACACTGTGCACATCTGTTGAAAACCTTGAGTGTTAGCACATAGAAGCAAGGGGTGTGAAACTAACCTGAGAAGAGAAGTTTTCAGAGCGTCGGACGCTAGAGAGCAGGGGCGTCGGACTAATGTCTACTTGCGTCCGACGGTCCCCAGGCACTATTTCTAACTGTAAAAGCGTCGGACGGTACTCTTTGGTCCGACGGTGAGCGTCGGACGCCGTCCGAGCATTTTTGGAGCTCTCTGGTCGTTTCTGGAACCGACCGACGATGGAAATCGTTGGTCCGACGCACTGTTAATAGAGCGTCCGACGGTGGCTCAGTCGTTCGCTGGCTGTGAGAGTCGGACAGTCCGACGCTGGTTGAGAGAAGAGCGTAGGACCATTGATTCATGGTCCCACGGCTTAGCGTGGCGAGTTCACGTTCTGGCGAGGTGCGTGGAGAGGAAAGTTCAAGGCGTAGGACGATGCCTGTTAGTCCGACGCTTACCCTCGGATAGCATCCGACGGGGTTTGTGCTCTCTGGTAACTCTCTGGAAGCGTGGGACCGTGCTGTGCCTTAGTCCGACGCTGTCTAGTCCGACGGTTGGAAGATGTGGCGCGATCAGTTAGCCGTTGGGATCGAACGGCTGAGGTTAAACTGAACTGACACGTGGCGAGATCGTGAGCGTCGGACGTTGGACATTGGTCCGACGTCTACCGTTCGACGGTAGTGTCCGACGTCATGAAAAGTGGCTTAACGGCTGTTTCTTGTGGGGTAACGGCTAGGAGTGCACTTAGGGGTATTTATACTCCTTCCTTGATCACTTGGTGACTCTCTTGCACATTTGATTCATTGCCATACACTTGTGAGCACTCTCTAGCCTCCCACTTATTCACTTGTTCATCTTTGATCATCTTTATGAGTCGATTGATCCTCAAGTGCATCATTGCTCTGTGATTTACATTCTAGAGCACTTGAGAGCAAGCCCTCGCTGAGTTCTTATTCTCTTGGGGCATTGCCGTGTCCCTACCGGCTTGGAGGTGATTCCGGTGTTGAGGTTGATTGGTGATTGTTCAAGCCCACACCGAAGTATTGATTGTTAGGGGTTCTTGCGGTTATTCCCCGACGGAGTGCCAAAACCGACTCTTGTGAATTGCTTGTGGTTGATAGCCACTTCTCTTGTGTTGGTGAGCGGCTCTCGGTGAGGGATTGGCGTGTGAAGCCTAGCTCGCAATCCACCAAGTAAGACCCGTGCCACAACGAGGAGTAGCGTGACGGCGATCACGTGAACCTCAGTAAAAAATCGAGTGTTGTCTCTTCTCTACCATCGAGTGGATGTTTGGTTTTCTGGTGTTCTATTGGTGATTGGTCATCTTGATCTTATTGTCTATCTCTTGGTGATTGGCTCTACACGGCAAGTCGTCTTCACTTCAACAAGGCCCTCGTTATAGCTCCCTCGATCACTCACTCACTTGCGCTTATCACTTGTTTAGGTGCTCTCTCCTTAAGTTTTGAAGGAGTGAATTTCTTGCGATTGAGTATATATTCTTGTGAGTAGTATATTGTGCTAGGTGGTTTGCATAGAGTAGTTTAGAGCTAGTGCTTAGCAATAGCCTTGTTAATTACTAACTTATGGTTAAGTGCTTTGTAGAAAACCCTAATATTCGATGAGTCTCGTAATTTACAAGCAATCTGTGTAATTAGTTTTTTTCGTTTATATTTAATACTCCATACATATATCCAAATATTTGATGTGATGGGTGTAAAAATTTCGTTTATGCTTGTTGGCATTTCTTAACGTCGTTACAAAAGATAGACTAAAAGTCCATCCCCGGCAATGGCGCTAGAAATGTTTGTTGGCGTTTTTTAGCATCACTACTAAAGATAGACTATAAGTCTGTCCTTACTAATAATACTAGAAACAAAAGTTGACATTCATAACCACCATTTCTTCAGAAAGGTAACCCTTAGCCCTTAAAGGCGCCGGCCTAAGTAATGCAGTCTGGTAATAGCAGTTAGAAGTGCCGGATTGGCCTTCCTAACAGTCATTACTTACGATATGCAAAACTGTGACATGACGCCGTGGGGTGCACAAGAATTACAATCCTTAAGTAATGGTACTTAGGTACGCCAATCGATAGCTCAGTAAGAAATAAGATTACTCTGCAAGCGCACAGAACTATCATTGTAGCATTTCAACCCGTGAGTATTCAAGGGTGTCGTATTTATAATTTCTCGTAGGAGGGCATGATGAATTTCATCTAACTTTGGTATAAACATGATTACTTATTTGGATGCATAGGTAGGCATAGCATAAGCAGGGGTTAAATCAAGTTTATAAGATAGTGGACACACGCATCGGAGCAACCACAAGGTTGAAAAAGGATAAAGAATAAAAGAATACAACTAACTGAGCAGGCTTTAGTCGTATACAGCTATGCAAAGAATAGCATTTACATCTAACTAGTAAGACTAGAATTAGGACTGTGTTTGGGATGATAGGGAGATCCCCGCAGCTGGTCTGCCAGCCGATAGAGACTTTCCGAACTCCTACTCAATACCCGAACGTGGGGGAGTGCTAGGGATGGACAGGGCTGTCACCACCTACCTACCTACCCCTCTGCCCGTGGGGTACCGACATATTCGCTGATCTCCGCGTACCCGAACACCATGCTCGCGTAATTGGAAAAACTCCTAACCTCCCGGGACCCCAACCCTTCGGATTGACAGGCTCGGCTAGGAGCAACCATGATAGCACAACGAACTATTATCCCATCCATAGTTCTTCCTCTATTCCTACTAATTTGATGAACAATGAAGAACTTTGATGAACACATCAAGAACATAACACATAGACTATGAACTAGTTCATATGTTATGATCATCATATGAACAAGATTATACTCTAATTCAGACGCATTGCTATAAACATAAGATGAGAACTTGCTCATAGAGGAGAACTGAATTATATGCATACCAAGATGTTCTTGATTCCTCCAAGGAGACAAGCTCTCCTTGATAGCTTTGCCTTGCTCTACTACTACTAAACTAGAGAGAACAAGTATGAAATGTGAGGTGTAGTGCTCCAAATGTTGGTGTGTGTGAATGATGAAGGAGCACCATCTATTTATAGCTAGAGTAGAGCGGTTTGGGCGTCTCTAGGTTTAGAAGGAGGTGAAATCGCCCTTGGGAAACTGCCTTGAGCACCGACTCCGAAGACTAGGCCCAGGAGGCCCCACCAGGGGGGCAGCCACACCTGGGGGCGGTTGGTCCCCTGGCTGGGCCCGCTGGCCACCGCCTTCGGATGGTCGATTGCTCCCTGGGCCTGAGCCTCTCCTGTGGTTACGGATGGATCTAGTTCATTGTTTGAGATGGGCTTTCTTCTTTTCTTGGTTTGCGCCTTCTCTGAATATGTTTCCTGGAAGTGCTCTTTCTTGTGGATTTGACGCATTTCCACGTGTCAAACCTGCATGTTTTATACACGACAAAACTCGTGGAAGGATTAGATAAAAGCCCTACCTTCTATTTGTTTTAGTATTAAAATGATGTTGTATTTTAGTTTGCTAAGAACCGCCAACAACTCCCCCACACTTGGTCCTTTGCTCGTCCTCGAGTAAAGTGCTAAGGACAAAATGGGTTCGTCTTCCTTGTCAAAAGAGTCTGCATACAGGATATTCCAAGCTTCACCTGGATTTATGAACTTCAAAGTGTCTACCGAATCACCTTGAGTAATTGAAAAATGGAATAGCTTGGAATCAAATTCTCTTACTCTTGTCCTTGCATAGAGACTTGGGTTTTGCAAGATTTTGAAAACATAAAGATAGCTTGTGTTCCTTGAATGATTCTCTCAAGTCACTCATTTTGTAAGTGGTCCCTCACCAAGGCATGAAAAGGTGATGCCTTCACTTTGATCATCGTACCTCTAATAAGGCTTATCTGGAGTTTTAGGTAGGAATGAGAAATGATGAGGCACACTTACCCTGCATATGTTGTCAAGTCAAACCTCAGACCATACCGGAGGGAGTGCGCCATACTCCTATATCAGAATGTGCATGTGTGTGGAAAGTATGAAGGTGGAACCTAATTCTAAATCTTTTTGGTACTCCATGCATCATGATTCTCCTTGGATACAGCTTAGGAGGATATGGGCTATAAGATCTTATTTTTTTTATTTTTTTGAATGGGTATTTAAACTTTTTCTTTCCCGTTATTTTCTTATGCCCCTTGGCATGATCTTTCTCCTTTTTTTTCTTTTTTTTAACATAGCCCCATATCTTTTATTGGCATATGAAAAACTTTTAAATAAAGAGATATCATGATGGTAGATGAATGGAGTAAAATTTTGTAGAAGGAATGGACGATTCTTAGGATGAGAACCGACACTTCTTATTTGGGCGAGAAAGTTGCGCAACTCTCAGTGTAAGAGTTGGCATATTTTTGGTGGGTGGATGAAGTGCATGTTTTGCGCAACTCTTAGGGTGAGAATTGTCTTTATTTGGTGGGTGCAAGTGAATTCTGATCTTGGGGGCATGAAACATCTGTCAACAGCGGTCAGAAATTTGGTCAAATTCAACACAAAATAAGTGGCATATGTAGAAGGTTTTATCAAATAGAATCACATATGGCCTTGGTAGGTATTTGACAATCATTCAAGGAGCATGCTATTGAGTTTTTGTTTTTATAAGATAAATCCCAAGTACTTTGCAAGAATGAGCAAGCATCATGTCATCCTACTATATCTCATCCGTCAATTACTTAGATAGAAACGGGGTCTCTAAACAGTGTTCATAAATCTGTAGGAATTTTAGCAGGGAATAAAAAGTATGCAAATATCTCGAATGTAGGAAGACAAGTTTTGATGGAGTATGAAGGGGACATCATTTTAAATTTTTATCTTAAAACTTTTCAGAATGAGAGAGGAAAAAAGTTGCACAAACCGAATTTTGATTTTTGTTATTGTGCAATTGTCTTTGTAGAGTCCTCCCCCACATTTGTTTTCTTTTCCTGTCTTGGTTAGTCACAATATATATATATATATATATATGGCAAAAATAAGTGCTCAACATAAAAACTTTATTCCATTGATAAACTCAAATAGGCACATTCACATTGATAGTAAATGATTGTGAAAAAGAGAAGTGCCTAATTATTCGTGCAGTAGGTGCATTCTAAAGATACTCAAGATGATGATCAACACCTAGGGCTTTAGTGACTTTCCTTAGCTTAAGATTGATCTTGAAGTGGAAACTATTAACGTCATCGCTAAGGTTCCTAATCTCTGTGTTCTTGGTCTCTATGTCATCTTCTAAAGTCCTAAGGAAAGCACGCAAGCTAGCATGTTTAGCTATGAGGTTATTGATGATATTAGAGTCGTCTTCATCGTCACTGCTTTCGTACTGTCCTGCATGACGCTTGATGGATGGCTGTGGTAAATGCCTCCTAATTCTAGGAAAGGTGCTAGCGGATGCTACCTTTTTGGCCGAAAGTGCAGGCTTGCTTGCCGACTTTTCACCAGAATACATGCTAGTCCCAATACCGCTAGGGGTCTTCCTCTTGAGGCCTAGAAAACTGGTAGAATGGGTAGCAGCGGTCTTCTTCTTGGCGCCACCTTCGGGTGCAGGAGAGTGTGCTGGCAGGATCGCTAAAGGCTTCTCCTTCACAACATGAGCTTCTTCCCTAACTAATGGACTCTCTTGGTAAGGTGCTATGTCTAGGTTCGTTATGGCCTTTGGAGCGTTGATCAGTGAGAGGGCGTAGCTAGACTATGGTCGGCACTTAGAGATGGAAGAGTTTAGCAAGCTTTGCAAAAGGAAGAAGAGAGAGGTTGGTGTGAGAAAAAGAGAGGCCTATGAAGGTTTAAATAGGTGCTTCCGTGGTCTCTGGTAAGGAAACAACTTGATCGTAACCATGAACGCGATTCTGGAGGGATCAGAGTGAGGTACGAAAAAGTTTGGCACAGATTGGGCCAGGCAGGGGGGCGGCCGGTCCCGGGGGCGGTCGGTCCCCTTGGTCCACCAGCCGGCCTCTGCTTTTTGGCCCGATGCTTTGCTGATTGTGTAGATCCCTATCTTGGTTACGATCAAGTTTGATGCGCAGTAAGTCAGACTGATAGTGTGTGTGATTGAGTGTGGGAAATGGTTGATATTCATGAGATTATGCTCAAGATCACACTATCATGCATTTATGAGAAAGTATTTCTATGATCATAAAAATATTTATGTGCATGAAAGAAGATCATAGGGATTTTCTATTTATTTCATAAATGCAACAAGAGCACCATGTAATCATATGTTCATTATAAAAGTTTAAAATATATAAATATTTATTTATTATTATTATTATTTGTAGAATAAAGAGATTACTTAGGTATTTATTGAAAGATTTGTTAAATTTTTATTTAAAGTAAAAATTAAAGATAACTTACCGATTTACCTTCGGCAAGGGCTCAGCCTTTTAAGTCCGTTGAGTAGGACTTTTCTCCTTCATTGATTTCTTGATGATGGTACATCCATCTTGGGAGAAGTAGACGGTTGTACCTGCTTGGGCCTCCATACCTTCTGAATGGTTTTGGGCAGTGTGGTAGTTTTTTCGACATTTGTTTTGGGTTTCCACACCGACTTCTTTTGTGAAGGCTTGGGGATTTCTTCCCTCTTTTTAGGAGCCATTTTATTTTTCTGCTCCTTATTTATATTTCTTTTAGGAGCCGCCTTTCCTTTTGGCTCCGACTTTTTCTTTAATTCTTTTGATAGATTTTTTAAGAGCTGAGGCTGAATCTCTACCTCCTTAATGCCTTGGGGGTTCTGCCCATATCGGATACGTATCATGTTGCATTCTTCCTGACGGCGAGGCCTGAATTCGAACTTTTCTTCTTGTCCATTGATATTGAAGCGGATTTCTCCAGCGCCAACATCAATTTTTGCTCTGGCCGTGCTTAGGAATGGTCTCCCAAGGATAAGTGGTGTTTCTTTGGTAAACTCCATGTTGAGCACCATAAAATCCACTGGGACATAATACTCTCTGATTTTGACAAGGATATCTTGTGCTATCCCCGCCGGGTACCGAATTGAGGAGTCAGCCAACTGAAGTGTCATGTTGGTGGACTCTAAGTTGGTGAAATTCAGTCTATCAAAGACTGATTTCGGCATGACGCTTACGCTTGCCCCAAGATCGCATAAGGCGTGGTTAAATTGCTGGGTGCCAATGGAGCATGTGATCGTGGGGCACCCAGGGTCTTGTTTCTTCTCGGGTAGATGATTGAGTATAGCTGCGCTACACTCTTCCGTCAGCTTGACAATTTCTGTGGACGGTAATGGTCGCTTGTTGTTGATGATGTCCTTGATGAATTTGGCGTAGGACGGTATGTGCAAGACATCCATCAGCGGAACGCTGACGTGTGTCTTCTCGACCATTTCCACGAATCGAAGGAACTGCTCATCTCCGGCCTTCTTCTTCCTTCTTATCCTTGTGGGGAAAGGTAGCATCGTGGTGCCCACATAGTTTTCCGGTGTCAGCTTATTTTCCGCTAATTCTTCCTGTAGTTGTGCTGACTCGACCTGTGTCTCCTCTTGCTGCCTTGATGCTTTACCTGTCTTATGGTTAGGGTGTGGTGGATCACGAGTGGTCTTACCACCTCTCGTGGTCAGTGAGTTTATATTCTCAATAGAACTAGCAGGTTGTATGGCAGATTTAGCAGCAAAGGCAAGCTGGGCGATCTGAGTTTCTACTCTTTTATTAAAATTTACTTGGTTTTTAACAGATAAGGATAGGCTATCAAGCTTAGCATTTATGGTTTCAAACATTTTATCATTGAGAGAAAGCTTGTTTGTAAGGTATTCATTTATTTTAGCCTGTCCTATAATAAGATCTTTTAATGAAGGTTGGGAGGAATTGAAATTTAATTTAAAATTGGAAGAATTTCCTTGGGGGCGATTCTGGTTCTTCCACCCATTACTTGTTTGTTGATGTTGGCGAAACCCGTTGTTGACGTATGTGTTAACACCGAATTTTGGGCTGGGTAGCCGATAGCCGATGCCAGAGGAGGATAGCCGATACCGGAGGAAGATAGCCGATCTCAGAAACAGGTTCCGTCCAGTGGAAGGAAGAAAAATAGCCGATTGCACGGTGAATCGGTTATCGGGCGAAGGTGACAGAAGGCGTGCAGCGTCGGTATTTGTGACGTCATCCAGAGTCCGCGCTGCCAAGATGCGATCATGATCGGAGTCCGTTATGAAAGGGAAGGTGTGACTCCAAGTTACCTAAGATATAGGATAGTTTGTTGGTTTCCTTATCTATTGATGAGTTGTAATTCGACTAGGACTCTATCTACGCTCAGGGTATAAATATAAGCCCTCAGCCATTGTAAAATAATCAACAACATCAATACAACACAACTTTCGGCTCCGGCCAACAAACCCTAGAGTCAGTCGAGTCCGGCGAGTTACTTCATCCAGGCTGGGTGTCATCCGGTGGACGCAGGCTTGCTTGTAAGTATCGTCAACCCCCTGTTAAACTATGTTCTTTTAGCGTCATCCGGTGGACGTGGAAGCATGGCGGACCAGGGTCCTTGCTAAGCTCTGTTTCTTTGGCGTCATCCTGGTGGACGCGGGGAGCATAGTGAGTCAAGGATGATTCACGCTGGTTTACCCGATCAATCTGTGTTAACCGTCATCCGGTGGACGAGATGCAGATTAGGACGCTTTTCACGCGCGGATTAGTTATTGATTCGTGTTTGTTTGCTTGATTAGTCTATTAGTTAATGTCATCCGGTAGACAGGCTATAGATTGAGATAGTTTGCATGCATGGATTAGTTATCGGCTCTAGCTAAATTTGGCAATTTAGTTAGATTCATTAAGTTACCAAGATGTTATTTGTTGTTTATTGTTTACTTGTCAATATAACATCTCTTTGCCTGATCAAGATTGATAGATTTGGCTTTAGATTTATTTGAATCTGATCGTCGTTTATGCTTTCTTATGCCTATTTTACCATGATGATCAGTTCCATGTTACATCGGCTAATTCCCTATCAATCTTGTTCGTTACATGTTGTGCCTTCGGTTCTAGTTGAGACATGAGTGGTTCTGAGGTTATCGTAATGTCTTATTTTTTGTGTCCTTGTTTAAGTTAAACAGAGCGTCATCCGGTGGAACAGGTTTAACCTAAATAAGTTTTCACTAGATTAGACTTGCTTTAATTCGAAGTCTGTTTATGGCTACGCTAGCATTCGTTCGTGCTTCATGGACCCTGTATCGGCAAAAGAGCCGATTCAGTTATGCTCTCATGAGTAGATCGTGTATATAGACTTATTTGGATATCAAACGATCTAGCTTTGTTTGCTGGGTTTATCGAAGCCCGCTGGCCGTTAGACCAGGTGAAAGCAGACTTGGTGAACTTAACGAAGAGGTTTGCTAAAGCCGCCGGCCTTCTAGACCAGCTTTACCCGGTCTCTGCTTGTTTGATGCACAGATTAGATCTGTACACATGATCTATTTTTTTATGCACATTAACTGAATTAGATCGGCTAGCACGTTATTGTCTTCATATGAGTATTCTGATAGCCGTTTTACTTCATTATTATACTATCGGTTCATAACATGACGGAATCGGCTTTCTAGACGATCTCCGATTGAATCGGCTCTCAGAGCCACATAATTGGAACTACCTAGACACACCGGTTAGTTCCGCCCTGTGATTACTGATTACTATTGTTTCCTTATCAATTGCAGGTCAAATTGACTAGCACGCTTGGGTGTTACTGACACTCTCAGACCGGGTTCGAAGCTAGCTGGATCTGCGAGAGCTCTACTGCCTTCAAGTGTCGTTTCCGACTTCGCTGGTGTGTTGGGCTTAGGGAACCACTTTTTGCGCCAACACACTTTTTGGCACGCTCGGTGGGACATTCACTGAAGACCATGGCAAAGGGGAAGACTGCGGCTGACGGATCCTCCAGGGATGACGGTGTCCTCAGGGTCAGGGTCGAAGATCTCAGCGAGGAGGACGTGGCCGAGCTGAACAAGATCGTTGAAGAATTCGCTGATGCCTGTCTGCTCTCATTCAGCAAGCAGCGTGATGGCTCTATAGTAAAGAAGAATGCATTTCCAAGATGGATCATGGACGGCCATTCTGATAAATCTGACAAGGAGTGCAAGGCCGACCTCAAGCAGATGCTGGAAGAAGCGACCTTGGAGGCCGCCTATTCAGCAGTCGCCCATCACCATAAATCCTTCCTGCAAACATTCTATAACATCATGAAGACCGTTCTCAAGCGGTAGGATTGGGAGTCTTTGGGCCCAGTTTACTTCAACATACCCGCAGAAGATGCAGATCCGAAAGCAGCGGCAGGGACCTCCAATTCCTCACCGCAACAGCCGAGCCAGTCGAAAACACCAGTGCACGGTGTCACTGCGGCCGGTTCGGCTCAAAAAATAGCAGCTTCCCCCAGATTATACAAAGATCATACTCCGGAGGAGCTCGCCGCTTTCATGCAGGCCACTGGGCAGACGGTGAACTCGATGAATTCATCTGCAGTGAACCCGACGGCTAGAAATATGCCGGCAGCAGACACGGCCAACCCAACTCCTGGATACCATGAGGGGATCACATATCAAGACCTTCAGGCAGCACCGCATCCAGGGTAATGCCCAGACGCCCAACAATCAGCTGCTGGAGCAGATGAGTGCCATGCTCCGTGATACGTTCGGTTTGCAGCCGAAGACCGGGACTGAAATCAAGTATAGACGTCCTTACCCCGAGTGGTATGACCGAGTGACATTACCGCCCTGGTATCGCTTGCCCGACTTCTCCAAGTTCAGTGGGCAGGACGACATCACCACCATGGAACACATCAGCCGTTACCTGACCCAGCTCGGTGAAGCTTCATATGAGGTAGCTCACAGGGTCCGGCTTTTTCCGCTATCACTAACAGGGCCGGCGTTTAGCTGGTTCGCATCTATGGAGCCTGCCTCGATTCAAAATTGGGAAGATCTGTAGACCAAGTTCCATAATTATTTCTTCTCTGGCACTGGGGAGAAAGACATCACAGATCTCACCAACATGCGCCAAAGGCTGAATGAACTTGGATCGGCTTTCATCAAGTGGTTCAGGGAGACCAGGAACATGTGTTACTCCTTGAACCTGAACGACAAGCAGCTCGCCAAGATAGTGGTCAGTGGGTTGCTCCCACACGTCCAAGAAAAACTGGTAGGCACCAACTTCAACAGCATCAGCGAGGTGATGCAGAGGGTGGCCGCATTAGACCAGCAGGCCCAGAGCTTCAAGAAAGAATCGAAATACAAGCAGTCGGCCTACGTCTGTAATTCCGACTCAGAAGATGGGGAGAATGAAGAAGTGGCTGCTGTTGAGCTCAAATGGGGTACAAAGCCCATGGCCGTGCCGAAGGGTTGGAGCGCGGAAGATCGATACGACTTTGACACACGCAAGCTGGACAAGCTCTTCGACCTGCTAGTTAGTGCGGGCCACATTACCTTCCCAGCCGATTACGTTAAGCCGTCTCCTGAAGATTTGTAGGGGAAACCGTTCTGCCAGTACCATGGCCTCACCTCACACTCCACAAACAACTGCCGCAATTTCAAAGCAGCAATACAGAATGCTATTAGGCGCGGCCTGTTGAAATTTGAGGCCCCTCCCAAGGGAAAGATGAAGATCGACAAATTCCCATTCCCGAAGGGGCAGAACATGGTCCAGATCGCAAATCCTCTGACTAAGGTAAAGGTGTTAACCTCCGAATGGGCCAAGAAGAACTCTTCAGTTGATACCGATGCACAAATCACAGCTGGGGAGCTAGCGTTGCTCAAAGGAAGGAGGGAGCAGAATCAGAGACAGCTGGAGCAGGGACAGTCCAGCGGCACCAAGAGCAGAAGACCCACGCACCAGCACCTTCTGAATAAATGGCGACGACAGAAAGAGAAAGATCATCAGAGGCAGCTGCAGCGCGAAGAAGAGGAGTACCGCAGATGGCTCCGCGAGGAAGAAGAGGCGCGCTATCACGAAGAAATGGCTCGCCACCAGGAAGGTGAGGAGGATCACTGGCATTGCCCATTCTTCTGACACTGCTGGAACGAAGGCTTGAGATTGCCTGACGCTGCGCAACTGGCCAGAATGCAGCGATCAGTACCGAGAGTACAGGCAGTCCTAGGTCAACTGCCGGTCTGTGCACCAGAGACTGGGGAGTCCCCAGAGCCTGTGGATCGGCGTGAAAAAAGGGACCTGCGCGATCGGCTTGATGAGGCGGTAGTTGAACGCCGACAGCCGGTTTGGCAAGAGAACCAGTGGTGCCCGGGGGATCTAACTAGAAGCCAAAGGCGCCGGGTGCAGCGGCTCAGGAACAGAGAGCTCCAGGCTGAGGGGCGCACCAAACAGGTGTGGCGCGAAAAGCCTTCACAAAATAATGGAAAGGCTATAGCCGATGCACAGATGGTGTTTGTGCTGCCTGCAGAATTCAGAGCTAGGAAGTACGATACCGATTCCGACTCAGACGATTCGGGATCAGAAGAAGGAGTGGCCAAGTTAGTACTCGCACAGCAAGCTACTTTTGATAAGCCGGCCAAGAATTGACATCTGAAGGCCCTCTATCTCAAAGGTTATGTCGACGGCATGCCCATGACGAAGATGCTGGTGGACGGCGGCGCCACTATCAATCTCATGCCCTATACTACATTCCGCAAGTTAGGTAAGGGTCCCGATGATCTAATAGAAACTGATTTAATGCTCAAGGATTTCGGGGGCAATTCTTCCAACACTCGGGGGCAATTAACGTTGAGCTGACAGTGGGGAAGAAGACACTGCTTACTACCTTTTTCGTGATCGACAGTAAAGGTGCCTACAGCTTGCTGCTCGGACGCGACTGGATTCATGCCAACTGCTGCGTGCCATCCACCATGCATCAGTGCCTCATTCAGTGGCATGGCGATGAAGTCGAAGTGGTCCCGGCCGATGACTCGATCAGTGTGGCGACGGCGGATGCCACATACTGGGAAGCTAGGGATCATGATTGTTTCTCTGGCAAGGCTTGGGAAGGAGGCTCCATCAAGGTCAGCGATGAGAGTCAACAGCCGATCAGGGCAATCGGCTCTGAGTCTTTTTATTAAATGGAGAATCCGATCGACGGCATAGAGGGTAAGTTGGGGCAAGGATTCACGTCGGCCGACAAGCTCGAAGTAGTGGATGTTGGACCCGGCGACAGGCCAAGGCCGACGTTTATTGCCGCCAATTTAGACCCGGAGTTCAGGCAGGAGCTGATTCAACTGCTGAAGGAATACAAAGATTGCTTCGCCTGGGAATATTATGAGATGCCTAGATTGGACAAATCTATTGTTGAGCATAAACTACCTATCAAGCCAGGGTTTCGGCCACACAAGCAGCCTCCACGTCGTTTTAGAGAGGACGCTCTACCCGACATTAAGGCCGAAATCACGAGGCTGTTAGAAGCCAAGTTCATTCGAGCTTGCCGATATGCCAGGTGGATATCGAACATCGTCCCCGTGTATAAGAAAAATGGTAAATTGCGAGTCTGTATTGACTTCAGGGATTTAAATAGAGCTACACCGATGGATGGCTACACTATGCCAATAGCCGATATGTTGGTAGACTCGGCTGCTGGGCACCAGGTTATTAGCTTCATGGATGGCAATGCTGGTTATAATCAAATTTTTATGGCTGATGAAGACATCCCGAAAACTGCTTTCAGGTGCCCTGGTGCACTTGGTTTGTTTGAATGGGTGGTCATGACGTTTGGTTTGAAGAATGCCGGCGCGACCTATCAGAGAGCTATGAATTATATATTACACAAGTTGATCGGCAAAATCGTTGAAATCTATATAGATGACGTGGTGGTTGTAACACCCTAGTGTTAGTTACTATTTTCACACTTGCATTTGCATGTCATCAAGCATAGATCATGTCATTTCATGCATCATTATCATTGCATTTTATTTGATTCCCTTTTATTGCTATATGTTTGTTTATATGTCCATAACATGCTAAATGTGTTGACATGCAAATGTGATGCTTGTTTACTATTCTAAATGCTTTAGACATGTTTGGGATAACATTTGGAACAATGTTCATGTTGGTGAAATTCCCAAAATACCCCTCTAGCTCATAGTTGACTAGAGAGCCCTCTAAAAGCTATTCTGTTTGACCAAACAAGAAGGGCATTTTAGAGATTCTGCATGTCAGTGCACCCTTAATCAAAGTTGTGTAGAATTTTATAAGCAACAAACTTTATTTTTGTGTCAACTCATGAAAATGGGTGGAAGGAGGTCAAAAAGTTGAATTAGTGCAGATTTGGAGCTGTTTTGAAGTTTTCAAAATTTTCCTAAGTCTAAACTGGTTTTCAGTTTCGGTGTACCCCTGTTCATCGACCTGTATCTCTCAATCCAGGCCAAACTAGAGTAAAGTGCCTTAATATGAAATTATCTACTCATGTAGCTCTTTGATCCATATTATTGAAGTTTTCGCTGAAACGCACTGGATCACGAGTTATGGCTTGATCAAAATCGGGTTTCAGTCGGGTTCGCGGAGACTGAATCAGAGCCGATTCAGTTCGGCCGTCGGTCATCGCCGCGCGACCGCGTCAGGCATCGGCCGCCAGGTGGCGCCGTACGCCGTCGTTGCCCTGCCGCGCCGGTCGGCTTTACAAAAGGGCAACACTTCATTCTGTCTCCCGCACACTCCTTCACTCTCACTCGCTCGCCCTCGCCTCTCTGCTCTCCTCTTTCCCCTCCGCCGTCGCCATTTCCGCCGCACCGCCGCCGCGGTGAAATCCGCCGCCACCGAGCCGTCTCCGACCGCTCCATCTTCGGCGTAGCTTCGACTTGCTCTGCTCTTCGTCCTCGACCCGTTGCCGACCTCAGCCGACCTAAGGTATAGCTCCAGCGAGCTTCTCGCCGTCCGCCATTGCCGGAGCGCCGCCGAGCTCTCGGGTCGCCGCGACGAGGGCGATGCCGGAGTCGGCTTCTCTCTCCATTGCTCGTCTAGGAGTCTGCGTTAGCCGTAGATCCATTCTAGGCCGTCGGATAGGTCTATCTCGCCGTAGTTTCGCCGGAACCCGAGCTCGCCGTGAACCCGCTCGCCACCGTGCCGCCATGCGAGCGCGGTCAGTGAGCTCCCGTGTGCAATAGTTCGATTCGTCGCACGCATAGGTCCGCTAGGGTTCCAGGGACAAGGAACGAAGCTTAACCGCGCGAGCAACGGCCGGAATCGGCCGGCGCAAGCTCGCCGGACCACCGCCGTCCGCCATTGCCGCCGTCGAGCTCGCTCCGGTGGGGTTCGACCCTCGGCAGTTGGTCCATCGGGTTCGTCTCGTTGCCACGAGTCGGTAGGTAGCCTCGGCGTCGCCGGAGACCTCGCCGTCGGCGAGCTCTCGCCGGTCAGCGCCGGCGGCTCTGCCCCTCTCTCTGACGCGTGGGGTCGGGTCGACCCCGGGGCCCGCGAGTCAGCCATTCGGGTGCGCCTCTGGTTCACTGAGCCGGGTGCACATAGCAGTTTCTATCGGGTTTGGGTTTTATGATTTATAAAATGAATTTCCAGAAAATGTGTAAAATCTTCCAAAATTCATATATGGAGCTAGGAAGGTCCAATTGGGGTGAACCAAATTTTGTTGTGTTTGTATTTCTGAGGTCTATCAAGGAAAAATATAAAATGTACTTTTTTAATACTTTTTATGTGCAGTTATAATTAAATTGTTAATTGCTTGCAAACTTGATAAATGCATAAGTAATTGTAGGAATATGCTAAAAATGTGATTCCACTTGCATTAATCTTGTTTAGGGAAGTAGAATCTAAGAAAAATATGTTTGCTAGTGTTGCATTGTTATTTATATGATGTCTAGTATAATGTGCCTTTTATGCTTTAATCTTGCAAAAATCACCATGCTTAATGTGTTAAGGTTATGGTCATGAATATTTTTTCTGGACTATGTTATGTTGGAAAGAAGCTAAGAAAATTAGGAAATCTGTTGTTTGATACTTTTCACTGTGTTAAGTAATTTCTATTGTTTAAAAGGCTGGTTGCTTGTTATTTTTGTGTAGACTGTTATACTTGTCCAAATGGGTTGAAATTTTGTCAGTAGGCTAGTATGGATGTGCAATAGCTACTGTAATTTTTATGGATTTTTCTGGTCACAGTAAATAGTAGGTCCAGTTATAGGCTAGGGCTCATTTAATTGTTTTAAGCAAATATCTTTTGAGTGGGGAATGTTTTTATGCATTTCTGTGTTGCTCAGCGTTATCACCTGTGTTAAACGGTAGAGCTGATCCTAATTTGAGCTTAGGGCAGCAAGGTTAATATTTTGTTTATATGATGTTGCTCGCGCTTGTTAATTATAAGTTGGTTGTGGTAGGTTAGTTGATGCATATTAATTATTAAGTGCAGGTTTTAGACCCCTCACCCGGGACGAGAAATTGTTCTATGCTTTGCTTAAGAAGGGTGAGTATGAGTTGGGTGTCTAGGGAAGAAATATGCACGTACTCAATAAATGAGTATGGATTGTTAAACTGATTGCATATCATGGGTTAATTTGTGCATCTCTATCTTGCATTTCATGTGCATTCTCAGTTCTCATATATGCATATCATGCATACAGGATCGCCGGGAGGCATGACGCTGTTGCAGTTCGATCCACCGGAGGAGGGAGTTCCGCCGGAGATTGAAGTGCCAGAGGTTCCCGAAGGTCAGGAAGAAGAAGCTGAACTTCCAGAGTGCCCGGATCACTAACCTACTAACTTTATGAAAGGCAAGCCCCGGAGCATCCCTAAGTCTCCACCTACTCTTTTTACAAATGCACTGGTCTTTATTAAATCGTATGATTGTGCACTTAAGTATAGGAGTTCAAATGATACCGTTGCTGCATTTATACCTTGTCCACTTATACTTGATCCTGAAGTTATTACTAGACAAGGGGATGGGTTCGATCTTATGCTTAGCCATGCTTAGACCGGTAGAAGACGAGGGATTTCCTGTCCTTCGCGAGCATAGGTGGTTACTAATGATGATGGGGTTGGATTCCACATGATGGACTATATGTGCCACCATGCCACAGTGTCTAATGAGAGAATCAAGGCTAGGTAGCGGGGAGCCGCATGACATGGTTGAGGTCATGCCGTCTTCGGTGCTGCTTGCGGCCGACTAGGACTGAGGCCACCAGACATCAGTTGAGATTGAAAGACGTCGTCACATAGCTGGCCAGATAAGTCATTCTGACCGCGAAGCCGAGTATTTCTTTCTGAGCCGGGAATTGGGCGTGATAAGTCAGACATATTCTGGAGGTAGGAAGGATGTGCGGAGACACCATCTTACCAAGGGCAGGTCAGGGACCTGATGCATCCTGGAAGTGGGTTTGTCTCTGAGAATATGGACCCCTCCAAGCCCGCGATACATATTATGTCTCAGAAAGATTTAACGGTGGCCCAAGAAGCCAGTGGCTCGGCTGACAGGGTTTGTGATTGGCATATTTGCCAGCTGGTACAATCGATTCGAATCGCCATCTCTCCTGGTTAGTGAGAAACTGAACTGATCTTCTGGTGAGGTAGAGGCTAATAACTTGAACCTAATGATTCTGGTGAGATGAGGTTGATATCTGTGGATATCGGAAATCATATGGTTTTATTGATTGTTACAATATTCAGTGAATGCTTAGTATAGTGGCTAATCTTAGTAAATAGCTTAACTGAAATCGAAGCTTATCACAATTAAAATGAATAAGTTGAGGTTCTACTGTAGTAATGCTTTTGATGCAAAAATGATGCTACCCTCTGAGCTCCACCAAATAAGCCTTGCATATCCTTGAGAGTCCTTTTATTTACTCCCTGTCGGGTAAGTCTAGCTGAGTACAATTGAGTACTCAGGGTTTTATTCCCATTGTTGCAGATGGTGTAGTCTACGACGCGTATTGCAGGAATTGCTTCACCCCTGCGGGCGAAGAAGACTAGACCCGAGGGCAGGGTCATTATCTATTCTTAGATGTTGTAAGAATGCTGTGACAGGGTCATTTGATGGTACTCGTATTTGAACTCTGTGGTGTAAAACTATGTTGACTTCCGCTACTACTATATTTGTGTAAAAGGCTATGTTGTACTCTGATGTTTAAATTCAGTTGCGAACTTACGTGTCATGTGATCGGGTATTGCTGAATGAATGATCCTTGGGGTATGAAATGTTTGAAATCCTTCGAGATTTCCGGACTACCGGGTTTATATTGGCTCAAGTGCGACTGGATTGCGATTAAAATGCGATCATTGTACTTGTGCTCGTATAAATTGGTCGGTTCTGTGACAGCTGGTACCAAAGCATAATTCAGCATATACCGTCACTTGACTATTTAAGAACTAAAAGAGTTTTGAGTTTTACAAACTAATTGCCAACTGGTAGTGTGTATAGGTGATTTAAACCGAGTGTTTGCAAAACTAATGAGTACCAGTGACCAAGTCTTATAGCCCTATATATATGTGGTAATTAGGTGGCTTATGTAAGTACTGACTTGGGGGAAATTGCATCATATTTCTATTTGTGGTTCATTTGGTTTTATCGTGCGGATAATCATGAACTGTCGGTTTCTTATTGCTTCTTATGGGTCAATGTACCACGTCGCCTAAGGTAAGGTGAGATGTGAGTGTAAGATCGAACAACCATCGATCGATGGTGAGTGTATGGTTACTGAAGTGAGTACATGTGATCCATTTGTGTACTTATGGAAGTAAGGTGGAGTAATTACTTTTGGGGTCGCAAATGATCATGGGAACATTTCCGGCAAAAAGTGCTTCTTGTTGCCCTGCATACATTGGGATTTGGGCTGAAATGAATCTTCTGCAGGTACACTAACCACACGAAATGTATAGCACGGTTAGTTACGTATATGAGAGCACGTGGTATGCCACCGACTATAACGTTAGTTAAAATATATTATGTGTGAGGTCGTTGGCACGTGCATGCATCATGATCATGAAATTAATTCAAACTATTTGTACTATTTCCTTCCCTATGGTAAAATTTGTGCTGTCCTATCTTATTCTAAATGCTGAAAGATGTTGTAATGTACCAGATGGCAGCTGAAGGTGAGCCGCAGAGTGGTCAGTTTCTGGAGCAGTTTGGCACACCCACT
The DNA here is from genome assembly GCA_038502445.1 of Eremochloa ophiuroides. Lineage (NCBI taxonomy): Eukaryota > Viridiplantae > Streptophyta > Magnoliopsida > Poales > Poaceae > Eremochloa > Eremochloa ophiuroides. Next base: position 46,691,783 of record JAHLJS010000006.1, read on the forward strand.
GTGCTATGGAGGTTGTTGAAGTCTGTGGGATATGCAGAGCCACCACTGTATTTCTGGAAGCCAGCGAAAACCATGGTGCAGCCTTAGTTTGATGTTTGGGTGACTATCCCTGTGCTTGAAAGGGGTTGGTCATTTCTAGGAATAAAGGTGGAAGTTGACATGAGGACGCCATGGGATGGTGCGCAGCTTGCAGCTTTCGAGGTGTTGATGGATATTTGCAGCCGGTTCAACAAGAGAGCTGATTTGGGGCCAGCAAATGTTTTTCCCAAGGTGGATGCTTCTCAGGGTGAGTGGGCTCAGTCTAGCCAAGCTTCTTTGGAGCGAGGCAGGGACGAGCGTGCTCATAGCACGGGTGCTTCTATGAGTGCTATGTTTGCTGTCCTGAGGATGCACTATTCCACTAGGGATGATTGGATGAAGTGCGTTGAAACCCTGCATGATGCTGTTGAGAAGAAGTTAGAAGCTGAAGAGTGGGCACGTATGGCTCGTCGTAGATCAGATGACTTGGTGGTAGGTCTCACTGCCTATCGCAATGAGTTGTTACGATGCACTGGCGCCTTGTTGGCAGCTGATCGCCGTGTCGAGGTGCTTGAGAGGGAGAATGCAGATCTTCGCCGCCAGCTTGACAATCGCAATATGAGCTTGACACGTCAGCGCAATGAGTTTCTGCAGGAGTTGCGTGCTAGTCAGCAGTAGGTTTGGGAGTTACAGCAGGATGTTCATCGTCTGAACAACCGTGCTGATCTGTTTCATCCTCCGGGTGCAGCGGAGTTTGCTCCTGAGATCTTCATTGCAGCTGATGTTGGTGAAGCAAGTGAGGAAGAAGAGGAAGAAGACCCCGAGGAGATCGTGCCTATTGACGAGAGTGATGACCATGGTGGGAACGTGTCCGGCGTGGACAGTGACCACGATGACTAGGCTTTTTCTAGTGATCTTGCCATGATTGGCACCCTTTTGTAGTGGGAGAACCTTTAATGTAATGTAATGGGTAGAACCTGGTTTGTACTATGTGAACCCTGTGTGTTATCAAATTTTTAATTAAGTAATGGTAACTTATGCAGTTGGAAACCCTTTTTGGTTGCGCCTTGTTATTGTGCGGTTGTGTGATGATTATTGAATTATTGTGCCGTTTGTTGGTTATCAAAAATGATCATTGATATCTTCTGGGCATAATCTTTCAGTTTTCTTTGGCATAACCGACACCTAACAATGGTTGTTATGTGTTGCTACAGATGGCACCTCATACCCGTCGTCATGGGTCAACCAGTGGTGGTGGGAACGAACATGAAGCTGAGGAGTTGCCGCCTCCTCCACCGCGTACCCAGGAACAGATGTTTGCTCAGTTCTTGCACACTCAGCAAGCGATTCTGCAGCAGATGGTTGCTAGTAACAACCGCAATCGAGATGGACGCCGCGGAAACGATGAGGACCAGTACAGTAACTATAAGGACTTCATGGACACTAAGCCTCCGGTATTCAAGTAGGCCGTAGAACCGCTGGAAGCTGATGAGTGGTTAAGCACTCTTGAGCAGTCATTCTCTGTGCTGCGATTGACTGAAACCATGAAGGCTAGCTTTGCTGCTATGTTACTGCAAGGCCAAGCTGGAATATGGTGGGCCAATCGCAAGACCGCCTACCCTGTGGTCGCTGATATCACCTGGGAGCAGTTCACCAGGGATTTCAGGGGACATTTCATTCCAGCAGGCCTGATCAAGATGAAGGTCAATGAATTCATGCAGCTTACTCAGGGTACCAAGACCCTCACTCAGTATCATCATGCCTTTAACAATCTGTCGAGGTATGCCCCGTGGATGGTAGATACAGATGAAAAGAAGATCGAAACTTTCAAGAGAGGTCTTAGTACCAAGGTTATGAAGACTCTGGCGAACAACGCTCGTACAACTTTTAACGAGTTCATCAGTGAAGCTTATATCCAAGAGAAACAGAACAACTTGCACACTGCTTCCAAGGGAGGCAAGAGGCCATTTGAAGGAAGCTCCTTCTCAGTCAAGGACTCCAGCAGCTAGTCGTGCGGTGGCAAATCGCCCTGCTTACCGTCCGGCTGTTCCTGGAGCAAAATTTAGACCCCCTCCAAAGAAGCAGCCAGCGCCACAACGCTACAAGAAAGGCTTCGCAGTGCCTTTGAACAAGAACAATGCTCCTCCAAGCAACGCCGTTCCAGTGAGGACCAACCAAGGTCTGGGGCGATGCTTTAACTGCGGTCAACAGGGGCATCTTGCTCGCTATTGCCCTCATCCAAAGCAGGCTCGAGTGCATCACACCACTATTGAAGAAATTCCAGAAGGTGAACCAGTCACTGCGGGTATGTTTTCAGTTAACCAGCACCCTGCCATTGTTTTGTTCGACTCTGGATCATCGCATTCTTTCATAAGTCAAGCATTTGCACAAAGGCATGCCTTTCAGATCGTTGATTTGGGCTGTAATTTCCGGATAACCTCAGCTGGGGCTGAAATATGCACACGTGAGGGTATCAAGCAGGCGAGTATTGAGATTAATGATAGGAGTTTTATTAGTCATCTCATTGTGTTGCCTGGGCTAGGACTGGATGTAATTCTAGGGGTTAGCTGGATGAACAAATGGGGTGCGGTATTGGACGTTGCTAACCGAACTTTGACGTTGAAGGCGCGCCAGGATGGGGGTACCTTTCAAGTTTCCTTACCTCGAAGAGGGGATCTTTTTAATCTCTCTTTCGTAGTTGAGGGCAAGACCGTCCAAGGTATTCTGGTAGTGTGTGAGTTTCCTGATGTCTTTCCTGATGATCTACCTGGACTTCCTCCTGATCGAGATGTGGAGTTTGCAATAGAACTTATTCCCGGTACGGCACCTATTTCTCGAAGGCCATATAGAATGCCTCCTCATGAATTAGCTGAACTCAAGAAACAACTCCAGGAGTTATTGGACAAAGGGTTTATTCGCCCTAGTTCTTCTCCGTGGGGCTGTCCTGCAATCTTTGTTAAGAAGAAGGACGAAACTTTGCGTATGTGTGTGGACTATAGGCCACTAAATGCTGTGACAATTAAGAACAAGTATCCTCTACCTCGTATTGATATCTTGTTTGATCAATTGTCCAAGGCCAAGGTTTTCTCCAAAATTGATCTGAGATCTGGGTATCATCAAATTAAGATCAGACCACAAGATATTCCCAAGACGGCTTTCTCCACTCGGTATGGATTGTATGAGTATTTGGTAATGTCTTTTGGATTAACCAATGCTCCTGCACATTTCATGTATCTAATGAATTCGGTATTCATGCCTGAGTTGGATAAGTTCGTGGTAGTCTTTATTGACGATATTCTGGTGTACTCTGAAAACATGGAGGATCATGCTGAACACTTGAGGATAGTCTTGACTAGACTCAGGGAGCATAAGCTGTATGCTAAGTTCAGCAAGTGTGAGTTTTGGTTGACTAAGGTACCTTTTCTGGGCCATATCTTATCTGCTGAAGGTATTTCTGTAGATCCGTCAAAAGTTCAGCAGGTGTTGGATTGGCAGTCACCAACAAATGTGTCTGAGGTTCGTAGCTTTTTGGGATTAGCTGGGTATTATCGCCGCTTTATCCAAGATTTCTCTAAAATAGCTAAACCTATGACCAAGTTATTGCACAAAGACACCAAATTTGTGTGGAGTGAGGAGTGTGAAACAGCTTTTCGCACCTTGCGAACGTTGTTGACCACTGCTCCAGTTCTTGCACAACCTGATATTGAAAAGCCTTTTGATGTGTACTGCGATGCTTGTGGCACTGGGTTAGGATGTGTTCTCATGCAAGAAGGCCGAGTCATTGCTTATGCCTCGCGTCAATTGAGAAAACATGAGCAAAACTATCCTACTCATGATTTGGAACTTGCCGCTGTAGTTCATGCATTGAAGATTTGGCGCCACTATTTGATGGGTCACAAATGTCATATCTATTCCGATCACAAAAGTCTCAAGTACATTTTCACTCAGCCCGAGTTGAACATGAGGCAAAGAAGGTGGTTGGAGTTGATCAAAGACTATGATTTAGAAGTACACTATCATCTGGGCAAGGCCAATGTCGTAGCCGATGCTTTAAGCCGAAAGTCTCATTGCAATGTATTACAGCCTTTGCTAGCAGACGGATTCAATCTTGTGCATCCAGTGGTGTTGAATAATATTACTCTCAGTTGTACTTTGGAAAGCAAGATTATTGAAGGTCAGAAAATAGATCCCGGCATATATCATATCAAAAGGAAGATGAAAGAACAAGAAATGCTTCATTTCCGAGTAGATGAAAAAGGTATATTGTGGTTCAAGGATCGATTGGTAGTACCGAAAGACCGTGAGTTGAGGAATCAGATCATGGACGAGGCTCATTTGTCCAAGTTGTCTATCCATTCTGGTAGTAGTAAGATGTATCAAGACTTGAAACCCAGGTTCTGGTGGACCAAAATGAAGAAGGAAATTACAGCCTATGTGGCCAGGTGTGATACATGTTGTCGCGTGAAGGCTATTCATCTTAAGCCAGCAGGTCTATTGCAACCTTTACCAGTTCCAGGTTGGAAATGTGATGAGATAACCATGGATTTCATATCTGGGTTACCTCTAACGCAAAAAGGCCATGATTCTATTTGGGTGATTGTGGATCGATTGACTAAGATTGCACATTTCTTACCAGTTCGAACTACAGATCGACCTCATCAGTTGGCACAGCTCTACTTTGCTCAGATACTTCGGTTACATGGTGTGCCGAGGATGATAGTTTCCGACAGAGGCCCGCAATTTATTGCACGCTTCTGGGAGCATCTACACAAGTGTTTGGGAACCAATTTGGTTCGCAGCTCAGCTTATCACCCTCAAACTTCTGGTCAGACTGAAAGGGTAAATCAAATCCTCGAAGACATGTTGAGAGCTTGTGTTCTATCGTCTAAGGGTTCGTGGGAAGAATGGTTACCTTTGGCTGAGTTCTCATACAACAATAGCTATCAAGAGAGTATTCAAATGGCTCCTTTTGAAGCATTGTATAGGCGCAAATGTAGAACTCCTCTCAATTGGGTTGAATCAGGCGAAAGGAGATATTACGGGATTGACTTTGTGAAAGAGGCCGAAGAGAGAGTGCATACCATTCAAACACATCTCAAAGCCGCTCAGACTCATCAAAAGAGCTATGCGGACAAGTGAAGAAGGCCATTGGAATTTGAAGTGGGTGACTATGTATACTTGAAGGTGTCACCTATGAAAGGCGTGCAACGCTTCGGAGTGAAACGAAAGTTAGCTCCAAGGTTCGTAGGTCCTTTTCAAATTCTGGAAAGAAGTGGGAAAGTAGCATACAAGTTACGATTGCCACCACACATGTCCACTATCTTCAATGTGTTTCATGTATCCCAACTCAAGAAATGTTTACGAGTACCGGAAGAACAAGTGGATTTTGGTGATATCAAGTTGAAATCAGATTTGACCTATGAAGAAAAGCCTATTGAAGTAATAGATTACAAAGAGAGAATCACCCGTAGCCGAGTGATCAAGTTCTATAAGGTGGTATGGAACAACCAAAGTTATTGGGATGCGACTTGGGAGCGAGAAGATTACCTCAAGGAAGTCTATCCTTCTTTCTTTAAACAATGGTAATTAACTCTAATCTCGGGGACGAGATTCTTTTAAGGGGGGAGGGCTGTAACACCCTAGTGTTAGTTACTATTTTCACACTTGCATTTGCATGTCATCAAGCATAGATCATGTCATTTCATGCATCATTATCATTGCATTTTATTTGATTCCCTTTTATTGCTATATGTTTGTTTATATGTCCATAACATGCTAAATGTGTTGACATGCAAATGTGATGCTTGTTTACTGTTCTAAATGCTTTAGACATGTTTGGGATAACATTTGGAACAATGTTCATGTCGGTGAAATTCCCAAAATACCCCTCTAGCTCATAGTTGACTAGAGAGCCCTCTAAAAGCTATTCTGTTTGACCAAACAAGAAGGGAATTTTAGAGATTCTGCATGTCAGTGCACCCTTAATCAAAGTTGTGTAGAATTTTATAAGCAACAAACTTTATTTTTGGGTCAACTCATGAAAATGGGTGGAAGGAGGTCAAAAAGTTGAATTAGTGCAGATTTGGAGCTGTTTTGAAGTTTTCAAAATTTTCCTAAGTCTAAACTGGTTTTCAGTTTCGGTGTACCCCTGTTCATCGACCTGTATCTCTCATTCCAGGCCGAACTAGAGTAAAGTGCCTTAATATGAAATGATCTAATCATGTAGCTCTTTGATCCATATTATTGAAGTTTTCGCTGAAACGCACTGGATCACGAGTTATGGCTTGATCAAAATCGGGTTTCAGTCGGGTTCGCGGAGACTGAATCGGAGCCGATTCAGTTCGGCCGTCGGTCATCGCCGCGCGACCGCGTCAGGCATCGGCCGCCAGGTGGCGCCGTACGCCGTCGTTGCCCTGCCGCGCCGGTCGGCTTTACAAAAGGGCAACACACCATTCTGTCTCCCGCACACTCCTTCACTCTCACTCGCTCGCCCTCGCCTCTCTGCTCTCCTCTTTCCCCTCCGCCGTCGCCATTTCCGCCGCGGTGAAATCCGCCGCCACCGAGCCGTCTCCGACCGCTCCATCTTCGGCGTAGCTTCGACTTGCTCTGCTCTTCGTCCTCGACCCGTTGCCGACCTCAGCCGACCTAAGGTATAGCTCCAGCGAGCTTCTCGCCGTCCGCCATTGCCGGAACGCCGCCGAGCTCTCGGGTCGCCGCGACGAGGGCGATGCCGGGGTCGGCTTCTCTCTCCATTGCTCGTCTAGGAGTCTTCGTTAGCCGTAGATCCATTCTAGGCCGTCGGATAGGTCTATCTCGCCGTAGTTTCGCCGGAACCCGAGCTCGCCGTGAACCCGCTCGCCACCGTGCCGCCATGCGAGCGCGGTCAGTGAGCTCCCGTGTGCAATAGTTCGATTCGTCGCACGCATAGGTCCGCTAGGGTTCCAGGGACACGGAACGAAGCTTAGCCGCGCGAGCAACGGCCGGAATCGGCCGGCGCAAGCTCGCCGGACCACCGCCGTCCGGCATTGCCGCCGTCGAGCTCGCTCCGGTGGGGTACGACCCTCGGCAGTTGGTCCATCAGGTTCGTCTCATTGCCACGAGTCGGTAGATAGCCTCGGCGTCGCCGGAGACCTCGCCGTCGGCGAGCTCTCGCTGGTCAGCGCCGGCGGCTCTGCCCCTCTCTCTGACACGTGGGGTCGGGTCGACCCCGGGGCCCGCGAGTCAGCCGTTCGGGTGCGCCTCTGGTTCACTGAGCCGGGTGCACGTAGCAGTTTCTATCGGGTTTGGGTTTTATGATTTATAAAATGAATTTCCAGAAAATGTGTAAAATCTTCCAAAATTCATATCTGGAGCTAGGAAGGTCCAATTGGGGTGAACCAAATTTTGTTGTGTTTGTATTTCTGAGCTCTATCAAGGAAAAATATAAAATGTACTTTTTGAATGCTTTTTATGTGCAGTTATAATTAAATTGTTAATTGCTTGCAAACTTGATAAATGCATAAGTAATTGTAGGAATATGCTAAAAATGTGATTCCACTTGCATTAATCTTGTTTAGGGAAGTAGAATCTAAGAAAAATTTCTTTGCTGGTGTTGCATTGTTATTTATATGATGTCTAGTATAATGTGCCTTTTATGCTTTAATCTTGCAAAAATCACCATGCTTAATGTGTTAAGGTTATGGTCATGAATATTTTTCCTGGACTATGTTATGTTGGAAAGGAGCTAAGAAAATTAGGAAATCTGTTGTTTGATACTTTTCACTGTGTTAAGTATTTTCCATTGTTTAAAAGGCTGGTTGCTTGTTATTTTTGTGTAGACTGTTATACTTGTCCAAATGGATTGAAATTTTGTCAGTAGGCTAGTATGGATGTGTAATAGCTACTGTAATTTTTATGGATTTTTCTGGTCACAGTAAACAGTAGGTCCAGTTATAGGCTAGGGCTCATTTAATTGTTTTAAGCAAATATCTTTTGAGTGGTGAATGTTTTTATGCATTTCTGTGATGCTCAGCATTATCACCTATGTTAAACGGTAGAGCTGATCCTACTTTGAGCTTAGGGCAGCAAGGTTAATATTTTGTTTATATGATGTTGCTCGCGCTTGTTAATTATAAGTTGGTTGTGGTAGGTTAGTTGATGCATGTTAATTATTAAGTGCAGGTTGTAGAACCCTCACCCGGGACGAGAAATTGTTCTATGCTTTGCTTAAGAAGGGTGAGTATGAGTTGGGTGTCTAGGGAAGAAATATGCACGTACTCAATAAATGAGTATGGATTGTTAAACTGATTGCATATCATGGGTTAATTTGTGCATCTCTATCTTGCATTTTATGTGCATTATCAGTTCTCATATATGCATATCATGCATACAGGATCGCCGGGAGGCGTGACGCTGTTGCAGTTCGATCCACCGGAGGAGGGAGTTCCGCCGGAGATTGAAGTGCCAGAGGTTCCCGAAGGTCAGGAAGAAGAAGCTGAACTTCCAGAGTGCCCGGATCACCAACCTACTAACTTTGTGAAAGGCAAGCCCCGGAGCATCCCTAAGTCTCCACCTACTCTTTTTACAAATGCACTGGTCTTTATTAAATCGTATGATTGTGCACTTAAGTATAGGAGTTCAAATGATACCGTTGCTGCATTTATACCTTGTCCACTTATACTTGATCCTAAAGTTATTACTAGACAAGGGGATGGGTTCGATCTTATGCTTAGCCATGCTTAGACCGGTAGAAGACGAGGGATTTCCTGTCCTTCGCGAGCATAGGTGGTTACTAATGATGATGGGGTTGGATTCCACATGATGGACTATATGTGCCACCATGCCACAGTGTCTAATGAGAGAATCAAGGCTAGGTAGCGGGGAGCCGCATGACATGGTTGAGGTCATGCCGTCTTCGGTGCTGCTTGCGGCCGACTAGGACTGAGGCCACCAGACATCAGTTGAGATTGAAAGACATCGTCACATAGCTGGCCAGATAAGTCGTTCTGACCGCGAAGCCGAGTATTTCTTTCTGAGCCGGGAATTGGGCGTGATAAGGCAGACATATTCTGGAGGTAGGAAGGATGTGCGGAGACACCATCTTACCAAGGGCAGGTCAGGGACCTGATGCATCCTGGAAGTGGGTTTGTCTCTGAGAATATGGATCCCTCCAAGCCCGCGATACATATTATGTCTCAGAAAGATTTAACGGTGGCCCAAGAAGCCAGTGGCTCGGCTGACAGGGTTTGTGATTGGCATATTTGCCAGCTGGTACAATCGATTCGAATCGCCATCTCTCCTGGTTAGTGAGAAACTGAACTGATCTTCTGGTGAGGTAGAGGCTAATAACTTGAACCTAATGATTCTAGTGAGATGAGGTTGATATCTGTGGATATCGGAAATCATATGGTTTTATTGATTGTTACAATATTCAGTGAATGCTTAGTATAGTGGCTAATCTTAGTAAATAGCTTAACTGAAATCGAAGCTTATCACAATTAAAATGAATAAGTTGAGGTTCTACTGTAGTAATGCTTTTGATGCAAAAATGATGCTACCCTCTGAGCTCCACCAAATAAGCCTTGCATATCCTTGAGAGTCCTTTTATTTACTCCCTGTCGGGTAAGTCTAGCTGAGTACAATTGAGTACTCAGGGTTTTATTCCCATTGTTGCAGATGGTGTAGTCTACGACGCGTATTGCAGGAATTGCTTCACCCCTGCGGGCGAAGAAGACTAGACCCGAGTGCAGGGTCATTATCTATTCTTAGATGTTGTAAGAATGCTGTGACAGGGTCATTTGATGGTACTCGTATTTGAACTCTGTGGTGTAAAACTATGTTGACTTCCGCTACTACTATATTTGTGTAAAAGGCTATGTTGTACTCTGATGTTTAAATTCAGTTGCGAACTTATGTGTCATGTGATCGGGTATTGCTGAATGAATGATCCTTGGGGTATGAAATGTTTGAAATCTTTCGAGATTTCCGGACTACCGGGTTTATATTGGCTCAAGTGCGACTAGATTGCGATTAAAATGCGATCGTTGTACTTGTGCTCGTATAAATTGGTCGGTTCTGTGACAGTGGTGAAATCCAAGAGCAATAAAGATCACCTGGCCGATTTGAGGGCCACTCTGGAGTGCACAAGGAGACATGGTTTGAAGATGAATCCTAACAAATGTGCGTTCGGCGTGTCGGCTGGCGAATTTCTTGGATTCATGGTCCACCGCAAAGGGATAGAGATCGGCAGCAAGAGTAAGAAGGCGATCGATGAACTTGTACCTCCAACCAATAAAAAGGAATTGCAGTCTTTGCTTGTTAAGATTAACTTCATCAGAAGGTTCATCGCCAACTTATCAGAGAAGGTACTGCCGTTCTCACCATTGTTGAAGCTCAAGAATGATTAAGAGTTCAAATGGGGTGACGTGCAACAGAAGGCTTTTGACGAAATTAGAGAATACATGAAGACTCCCCCTGTCTTAGTACCGCCACGGACAGGGATGCCTTTTAAGTTGTACGTGACGGCCGAAAGCCATACCATTGGATCGGCCCTTTTTCAAGAGTTTGAAGCGAAAGAGAGAGCAGTTTTCTACCTGAGCAGGCGGCTCCTTGACCCTGAGACAAGATACCCACCGACCGAGAAGTTGTGCTTGTACCTATTCTACTCATGCACCAAGTTGAGGCACTACTTGCTTGCCTCGGAGTGTGTGGTGATGTTCAAGGAGGATGTCATCAAGCACATGCTTTTGATGCCTATTTTAAATGGTCGGATTGGCAAATGTATCCTGGCGCTCTCAGAGTTTGACTTGAGGTTTGAATCGGCTAAGGCAGTCAAAGGCCAGGCGATAGCCGATTTCATCACGCAACATCACGGAGGATCGGCTAATGTAACGGATATAGCACCATGGACTATGTTCTTCGACGGCTCTTCGTGCAAGCAAGGTGGTGGCGCCGGAGTAGTGCTCACCTCACCGCGGGGTGTGCGTTTTGAGTATGCTTTCCAGATCGGGCCGATTGTCACAAACTATCAGGCTGAATATGAAGCCGCGTGGAAAGGTTTTCAGCTTCTGCATGAAGCAAAAGCCGATACAGTTGAAGTATTTGGCGATTCACAACTAGTCATCAACCAATTGCTCGGCTTGTATGAATGTAAAGACGAGATACTCAGAGGCTACTATGATCAGTGCCAGGCTCTCATCAAGAAGTTCATGACGGTATCTCTCTGTCACATCCCCAGGGCCCAGAACCAGGAAGCTAATCGGCTGGCGCAGAACGCGTCGGGTTATCGGCCGATGCAGGAGATTTGTAACAGCGAGCAATCAGCTGATGACTGGAGGGGCGAGATAGCAGGTTACCTGGCAAATCCTTCACAACGGGTCAACAGAACGCTAAGGTACAAAGCCACCAAGTATGCGTTGCTGGATGGTCAGTTGTATTACAAGACTGTTGAAGGAGTGTTGCTCAAATGCCTGGGGACAGAGGAATCAGTGAAGCTGATGAGCGAAGTACACGATGGAGTCTGCGGTGCACATCAATCAGCTCACAAGATGAAGTGGATCATCAGGAGGACTGGTTACTATTGGCCTACGATGCTGGAAGATTGTTTCAAATATTATAAAGGGTGTCAAAAATGCCAAAAGTTTGGAATATACAAAAGTCTCCAGCCTCTGCTATGAATCCTGTAATTAAACCATGGCCGTTTAGGGGATGGGGTATTGATCTAATCGGCCAAATCTACCCACCATCAAGCAAGGGTCACAAATGGATCTTGGTGGCGACTGATTACTTCACCAAGTGGGTAGAAGCCATTTCTTTGAGGAACGCCACTTCAGCTGACGTGATCGAATTTGTAAAGGAGCACATTATTTATAGGTTTGGCATACCTCAGACGATCACAACCGATCAGGGGACAATGTTCAGTTCAGAGGAGTTTATGACCTTTGCTGACGATATGGGCATCAAGATTTATAATTCATCGCCGTATTATGCCTAAGCCAACGGACAAGCAGAAGCCTCCAATAAAATTTTGATCAAGGTCATCAAGAAAACGATTGAGCAGAACCCCAGAAAATGGTATTTGCATTTGAGCGAGGCACTATGGGCATATCGCATGGCACAACATGGATCGATCAAAGCTTCACCTTATGAGCTAGTCTATGGACACGCTGCCATCTTGCCATGGGAGATTCAGTCTGAGACACGGCGTGTCACGTTGCAAAACAAGCTTACAGCCGGTGAATACAAAGACATTATGATGGACAGTTTAGAAGATTTGCACTGTCATCGGCTTAGGGCTTTGGAATACATTGAAAAGAACAAGGTACGGGTGGCCAAGTATTACAACACTAAGGTAAGAAGCAAGAGCTTCAGCGAATCAGAGCTAGTATAGAAAGTCATTCTACCTATTGGTACCAAAGATAGCCGATTCGGTAAATGGTCGCCAAACTGGGAAGGCCCGTATCGTGTGGTGGAATGCGCTCCGGGTAACGCTTACATCCTTGAAGACTTGGAAGGGCAGAGACTCGCCAGAGCCATCAACGGGAAGCATCTGAAGAAATACTACCCTAGCATCCCAGTTGGGGGATAATAGCCGATTCATGTGAATCTGGCTCTAACAGCCGATGCCGTGCAAGCGGGTCGCCTTCAGGACAAAAATGGCCGACATCGTAGTAACGAGTTGCCCTTAGCACAAAAAATAAAATACCCTCGGTGGGGTGTAACAGCCGATGCAATAAGCATCACCTTTAGTCCAAAAATATATAAAATAGTAAAAGCAAAATATACAGTCTTACAAATTGGATTGTTTCAGGCATAACGAGTTCAGAAGTATCATATACATCAGAATGCCTAATACAATCTAGTTTGGATTATTGATGCCGTCCCGGATCACGTCCTCAGCGTCGACGGACACGGAGAGACCGTCGGCATGAGGGGCGAAAGCGGCCATCAGCGTGCCGAACTCCTCCATGTCTTGGCCTGCCCGGATCCCCGGTTCGACGTTCTCCAGCACGATGCCGGAGTTGATCTGGGCGGCGGCCAGAGCTCCCGCGGCACCATGACGGACGCCGTTCATCGCCACCTGGCGAACGCGGTGGTGCACGTCCGCAAGCTGTTCCACCTGCGTTTGCCCCCATGCGCGGAGGACGTCGGTGACGTTCGCCGCAGCCACGCGCAGTTCGTGTAGCTGCGCTGTCAGAGCTGCATAAACAAGGAAGGTCAGTGATTGGAAATGCGCCGTGCACACAGTTGGACAAAGCGAGAGATTACCTGCCACGGTGGCCTGCGACTCCGCGTGGTTGGCCCGCGCCTCCGCCAAATCAATGCTGGCGGCAACGAGCACGACGGCTTGGTCCTCGTTCTCCTTGTCCAGCCGGCCGACCTCTTTGGTCCTCGTTCTCCTTGGCCGACGGATGGAACGGCATGTCACAGATGAAGAACTTTGATTGACAGGCGCGGGCCAACCACGCGGAGGGAACGGCATGTCACAGATGAAGAACTTTGATTGACAGGCTCGGCTAGGAGCGACCATGACAGCACAACAAACTATTATCCCATCCATAGTTCTTCCTCTATTCCTACTAATTTGATGAATGATGAAGAACTTTGATGAACACATCAAGAACATAACACATAGATTATGAACCAGTTCATATGTTATGATCATCATATGAACAAGATTATACTCTAACTCAGATGCATTGCTATAAACATAAGATGAGAACTTGCTCATAGAGGAGAACTGAATTATATTCATACCAAGATGTTCTTGATTCCTCCAAGGAGACAAGCTCTCCCTGATAGCTTTGCCTTGCTCTACTACTACTAAACTAGAGAGAACAAGTATGAAATGTGAGGTGTAGTGCTCCAAATGTTGGTGTGTGTGAATGATGAAGGAGCACCATCTATTTATAGCTAGAGTAGGGCGGTTTGGGCGTCTCCAGGTTTGGAAGGAGGTGAAACCGTCCTTGGAAAACCGCCTTGAGCACCGCCTCCGAAGACTGGGCCCAGGAGGCCCTACCAAGGGGGCGGCCGCACCTGGGGGTGGTCGGTCCCCTGGCTGGGCCCGCTGGTCACCGCCTTCGGGTGGTCGGTTTCTCCCTGGGCCTGGGCCTCTCCTGTGGTTACGGATGGATCTAGTTCATTGTTTGAGATGGGCTTTCTTCTTTTCTTGGTTTGCGCCTTCTCTGAATATGTTTCCTGGAAGTGCGCTTTCTTGTGGATTTGATGCATTTCCATGTGTCAAACCTGCATGTTTTATACACGACAAAACTCGTGGAAGGATTAGATAAAAGCCCTACCTTCTATTTGTTTTAGTATTAAAATGATGTTGTATTTTAGTTTGCTATGGACTGCCAACAACAAGCAAACCCTTCCTAGAGTATACAAATATAAATCGACAACCCCTGAATAATTTAGGGTAAAACACTACAATGGTATAATTATCTGTGCGCTTGCAGATATCTTATTCAAAAAATTTAATAATATTATTTATTTTGTTATGACTTATTTTATCGTAAAAGGATTGAGGATGCCCAAGAGGGGGGTGAATTGGGCAACTAGTAAATTTTTCGAAATATAATTCAACCTATCGCCATTTGCCCAATCTCACCCCACAAGTGCTTGTGTATGATCTAAGCCTAAAACAAGTTATGCAACCAAGAGCCAAGTTCTATCACAAGTATACTACTCTAGGAAAGTAGAGAACACAAAGTAAATACGGGAATGTAAATGAGATAGAAAGACAAAGCTGGTTTTTCCCGAGGTATCGGAGAGTCAGCACTCCCCACTAGTTCTCGTTGGAGCACCCACACAAGGGTGTAGCTCCCCCTTGATCGTCGCAAAGACCAAGTGCTCTCTACGGGCTGATTCTTTGCCTCTCCAGCGCGGTGGATCGCCCACAACTGCTCACAAGCTAGGCTTGGGCCGCCCACAAGCTCTCCAAGCAGTCACCAAGCCTCCGATCGCCACCGAACCATCTAGGTGATGCCGATCACCAAGAGTAACAAACCAAGACTCTCACTTGACTAAGAACAAGGCCAGAGGGTGATGGATGCACACAAGTCACTCTTAATCTCTCTAGGGAAGAAGCTCACAAGCAATGGAGTTCACTCAATCCTCTCTAGGGCTTTTGCACTAACACCAAGATCACAAGGGTTGCTTTTGCTGAACAAATGGGCAAGAGAGCTAGAATGAGGGTGATAGAGAAGTATAAATACCCCCCAAACCTCACACTAGCCGTTGAGACACAAAACAGCTTTCTGCGAACCGTCGGACTCGATGAATAGTGCCACCGTCGGACTAAACGCCACCAGTCCGACTCTCACAAGCGTCCTGTAGTCAACACTGTGCGGAGGAGCGTCGGACCATAGTCTGACGCCCTTGAGCTCTCGGGTGAACTCAGCACAGTGACCCTCAACAGCTACAACAGGGACCAATGGTCCGACGCTCCCCGTCGGACATAGTCCGATGCTCAATTGAGCTCTCTGGACCTCTCTGGAAACATCGGACTCAGCGAAGCATTAGTCCGACACCCTCTCTCTCCACCGTCCGACGCTCGCCTGTGAAACACCTGGCACCTTCGGATGCTGGGCAATGGTCCGACGACCATCCTAGCAGCGTCCGACGGTCTCTGGCAAGCTGAGAAGCCACCAGAGGCTGCCACGTACTGTCGGACTCTGAGTATTGGTCCGACGACCATACTCCTCAGGGTCCGACGCTCAAAACTCAATCAAAACTTCGCCGAATCGAAAACTTTCCAAAACGAAGTTTGATCCTCTCTCTCTCAAGAGACTCCCTGGGCTGTCTAGAGCTATGTTGGACAAGTGTGCATCACATATACACTCTCTAACCTTTCCCTAAGTCAAGCTACCCATCCAAACCCCTCTTTATAATATGGTCAAAGTGAAAAACAAAACCTAATACTACTCCAAGTGTCTCTCAACGCCAAACGACACTTGGGACTAGCCTATCACCGTCTTGTCTTCCATCCTTTGAAAACGGAATCGATTTTCATCGCTAGGGGCTTGAACCTGCATGTTATTATGACCTAATCTCTAGGTTATCCTACAAAACACACGTTAGTCATAATAACCGCCTTGTTGTCATTAATCACCGAAACCACTAGGGCCTAGATGCTACAATCTCCCCCTTTTTGGTGATTGATGACAACAACCTCAAATAGATTTGGAAGGAGTGAGGTTTCTAAAGTCTTGATTCATATAAGAATGTGTCAATAAGAGTAAAGGGGTCAGGCATGCTTATACAAATCAAGACCACAAGGTACACAAGTATATGAAATAAGCACAAGTACCAAGTGTTATGCTCAAGATCGGAGTGAAGTGGGAAGATAAGACAATGAGCATAACCAAGAGAAAACCAAGTGACATGATATATATAACATGAAGCTCAAACACATGTCACAAACCAAATCTCAAGCACACATATATACACAAATGCATGAAAGTAAACATGATGCATGAGTATGTCATAAGCAAAAGTCATCATAAGAGTCAAATCCCTCTCTCATCGCTCCCCCTAAATCTATGCTCTCTCTCTCTCTCTCCCCCTTTGGCATCAAGCACCAAAGACCTAAGACTCAGGAGGTGGAGAAGAGGCTGTAGTGTCACGGTCGGATGCATGAGGATGGATCTCAAACTGTGAAGCATCACCATCTGACTCTGAACTCTGAGCTGTCGGACCCTATGTCGGTATACGAGTAGGTGAAGCGGTCCGGGTCGGTTCAGCTTTCTCTGTACCGGGGTCAGTCTCTGTGTCTGGAGCTACAGAAACTGTCTCTGTATGTGCTGGCTCCTCAGGTGCTGTCTGAACAGACTCGGGAGCTGTCTGCTCCTCGGTGCTAGGCTACCGACCCTGTGGCACTGCTACTGTCACAACTACTGCCTCAGTGTCTGTAGTAGTCGCGAGAGGCTTAGAAGAGGCAATTGAGGACGGCAGAGTCTCTGTCGTGCCAGTAGCAGGTGGAGCTGTGGTGAAAGGCACAGGCTGTCGGTACTCAGGAGGTGTAGGTAAGCCTGTGATCTCGCTGAAAGTCACACCTAAGCTCCTGGTCACTGAGGGGCCACCTGAGTCTGGAGTGAAACCTATGTGGATCGGCGTGAACCCCTGAGTGAAGCCTGGAGAAGCAAACCATGCTGAGTCTGCTAAAGAGGAGTGGTAAACTGACTCGAGAAGGTAGCTGTGCCCTGACTCTGAAGTCCGCCGGACTGTATAGCTAGAGTCACCTGGGCTGTTGTGGCTGCTGGTCCAACCTGCTAAACCGGAGGAGTGGTGGCCAAGTACGGTGGGGCGCCGGTGTGCCTGGTGATATGCTCCATGAACCCAAAAGTCTGAAGCTGGATCTGCTGGCTCTGGAGCTGCATCTGGAGCATTTGCTGCTGAAACTGGTCCTGTCTCAACTGAATCTGTGCAAACGCTGCAGCCTGCTCTTGGGCTATCCAGGCCTACTCCTGGGCAAGGCGAGACTGCTCCTGTGCCTGCTGCTGCTGTGACTGCTGAAGGCTCTGTAGTATAGCAAGCAGGGCTGGGTCTGTCTGTGGAGCAGAGCTGGAGCCACTGGCCTCCGAGTCATGAGCTCGAGGATGCCTTGGGATAGGCCAGTAGTCCAAGTCGGAGCTGGAAGAGGAAGAGTCAAATAAACACCAGTTAGAACTACTATGAGATTCCCTCTCTCAAACCCTCAATTTTTCATATAGTTTGCCATAGGCATATGTAGTTTTTATGAAAATAGGCAATGAAATCTAAGAACGAAACGACAAATCAACAACCATGCATATGCAATGCAATTCACGTAAATTAAACTAGTTGCTTATCAAGTTTGTCCTCGGGTAAGGTTCTTCACACGCTTTTGGGCGGTTATCTTAACCGAGTTAGACAAGCCCTACGTGCAATTCAAAATTAGACATGTTTTATATTACAATGAAATGCAAATGACAACACAAGATCATCTTTTAGTGAACTTGCTTAGATCAAGGTAATTGAGTTCATTCCTTAGAGTGCAAAACCGTGCCTCATCCAAAGGTTTAGTGAAAATATCCGCCAAGTTATCATCCGTTCTCACTCCCTCAAAGGAAATGTCACCTTTAGCAATGTGATCTCTAAGGAAGTGATGACGGATGTCAATGTGCTTTGTGTAGGAGTGTTGAACCGGGTTATTAGCAAGTTTTACCGCACTCTCGTTGTCACACAACGAAGGCACCCTTTTTAAGTTAATTCCATAATCAAGTAGGGTTTGTTTCATGTAAAGAATTTGTGCACAACAAGCACCCGCGGCAATGTATTCCGCTTCGGTTGTTGACAAGGCAACACTATTTTGTTTCTTGGAGGACCAAGACACTAGTGATCTTCTAGGCAAATGGCACCCTCCGGATGTGCTTTTTTGGTCAATCTTGCAACCGGTATAATCCGAATCGGAATAGCCGACAAGAGTAAAGTTAGCTCCTTTGGGATACCAAAGGCCAATGCTTGGGGTGTGCTTTATGTACTTAAGGATTCTTTCACCACAACTAAGTGGGATTCCTTAGGGTTAGCTTGAAAGCGCGCACATATACACACACTAAACATGATGTTGGGCTTAGATGCGGTCAAGTATAACAAACTACCGATCATAGAACGATAGAGAGTTTGGTCAATCGATTTACCTCCCTCATCAAGGTCAAGATGTCCATTGGTAGGCATGGGGGTCTTGATAGGCTTGCATTCTTCCATCTTGAAGCGCTTGAGGAGGTCCTTCGTGTACTTCTCTTGTGACACGAATGTCCCTTCCCTCAATTGCTTGACTTGAAAGCCGAGGAAGAATGTGAGCCCACCGATCATGGACATCTCAAACTCCTTTGACATCATATCACCAAATTCCTTACAAAAATCTTCATTAGTCGAATCAAAGGTAATATTATCAACATAAACTTGACAAATGAAGATATGCCCTTTATGCTTCTTGGTGAATAGTGTGGTATCTACCAAGCCGATTTTGAAGCCCTTGTTGAGGAGGAAGTCACGGAGGCGCTCATACCAAGCCCGTGGGCCTTGCTTCAAGCCATATAGCGCCTTGGACAACCTAAAAACATAGTTTGGATATCTAGGGTCTTCAAAACCCGGTGGTTGCGAAACATAGAAAAGTTCATTTATGAAGCCATTTAAAAATGCACTTTTCACATCCATTTGAAAGAGTTTTAGGTTATGATTAGATGCATATGTAAGTAGGACACGAATGGCTTCCAATCTTGCAACCGGGGCAAAAGTCTCCCTAAAATCCAAGCCTTCAACTTGGGAGAACCCTTTTGCCACGAGTCTTGCCTTATTTCTCACAATGTTGCCCTTGTCATCTTGCTTGTTGCGGAACACCCACTTAGTGCATATGACTCTTGCTCCTTTTTGCTTCTCTTCAAGTGTCCAAACTTGATTGCGAGTGAAGTTATTGAGTTCTTCATGCATAGCGTTCACCCAATTCGGATCTTGAAAAGCTTCTTCTATGCTAGTAGGCTCAATGCAAGAGACAAAAGAGTGATGTTAAATGAATTGAACATGCCTTTGTGAGCGAGTCACTACCCCCCTTGAAGGATTCCCTATTATGAGATCTTGTGGATGAGCTTATAGGAGTGGAATAGATCTTCTATCAACCACTTAAGGAGGAGGTTGTGGAGCATCAATATCTTATGCTTGTGCCTCAATTTCTTCTTGTGTGATGTGGGTGTCTTCATGTGGATCCACCCCATCCTTGTCTTCATCATCTTGAGGCACATTTGATGAAGATGGTTGATTGATCACTTGCACATCACCATCATCTTCATCATCTTTAGGCTTGATGTCTCCGGTTGTGTACCACCCCTGGTGTTACTGCCACTAAAACCTGCCATGTCATCATGATCGCATGCAAATCATTCCGCATTTAACTCTGTTAAGATGCATATACTAAAATAATTTTTATTCTTGCATTTGATTGTGAATAGGTGATTTAGAGTGATTTATTATGTAAATATTTGTATAGGTGTGTAATTAACAAAATCCAATTGTGAAATAAAAAGAAAATCATTTATAAACCCTAAGACGGGCCCAAAACCCTAATTCAAAAACTAACAGGAATTAGCTGTTGGGCCTTAAATGAAAGTGGTACATCTTAAAAAGTTGAGCAACTTCTATTTTGGGCAGTTTTGAAGTTATTAAAAATAATTTCAAATAAAACCTTAATCTAGGTTTTAAAGTTAAACCTGAAATCCAAATTCAAAAACTAGCAAGAGTCTGATGATGGTCTCTTAATAAAAGTTCTAGTCCTTTCAAAATTGGACAACTTTCATTTTTGGAGGTTTTGAGGTTTACCACTGGAAATTTAAATTAAACCCCAAATAGTGCTTGTTTATTCAAATTTAAAATGCCCTTTCAAAAACTCTCAAGAATTTGGGCAAAATCATTTAATGAAAGTTGTAAGGTTTTTAGGGTTGAACAACTTTTATATTTGGGAATTTTGAACTTATACATTGAAATTTCAAATTAAACCCTAAGGAGTGTTTTAGGATTTAAATTTGAAATGCTATTTTAAAACTATCAGGAATCTGATAAAACTGTTTTAATAAAAGTTGTAGGGTTTGTCAAGTAGAATAACTTTTATTTTTGTATATTTTCAAGTTATTGAGGAAAATCCAGAGAATTTAGTTGAATTTGAAATGAATTTCAAATTGAACTTTTATCCCCTTTTGAATTAATCAAAATCCATTCAAAATTTGAATTTGGTTCAAAAACCAAAGTTGTTCAGCAAGAAATTTTCTACAACTCTTATTAAGGGAACTTCTCAAGTTGCTACATGAAATCAAGGGTAATTTGGTATTTAAAAGGGGAACACTAGGGTGGGAGTACTGTGCAACTACAGGGCATCACCCCTCCCTGCCCTGCTCGCGCGTGGGGGCCGGCTTGCCGCCGTGCGGCGCCACTGTCTTTGCTGCCAGGTCACACGTCGCTGGTATTAACGCCTTCGTGGGGACCCCGGGCCGTGTCCCGAGTGCACCCCCGCAATATAAACCTCACCATCGCCGCCCTGTTTTTCTTCTTCCTCTTCTTCACCTCACCGCCGACGAGTTCTGGTCCACCTCTAAATTCGCAGCGTGAGTTGCACCTCCATCCTCTCCATCTCGCAGAAAGAATCATCTTTTCCTTAAGCGTCGTGTGAGCCTGTTTGTGCCTGTTCTCGCCACCGGAATCGGTCGCTCGTGATCATCTTCTCCGCGCACGGCGAAGGCGCCGCCGTAGTCTGTTCGGGTGGCCCAAGTACTTCGGCAAGTCTTGGCTCGACGTGTCGCTCGTTCTAGTTCTTATCTCTTCCCTATATGCTCATAGGCTCGATCGATTTATCTCTGTTACCCCAGGAACGCCGGAACGGCGCTTACGTCGCCAGAGCACCGTCGCCGTAAGTCCTAACATCGACGTCGTACCTCCTCGGTCCATCTCTGTTTCAACTCGTGCACGCAACGAACTGCGGTGAGCACCCCGAACCTTTCCCGCCCCCTATTGCCAGCTTTACCGCACTCTAGTAGCCGGAACGCGGCTCGCCACCATTGTCCGAGCTGTCCGGGCCGCCATGGCCGCGGAGGAGCTCGAGCCGAACCCTAATATGCCCAACCGAGCACACAAACCGATGCGTCAGGTCACAGAATAGTTGCCGGAGTGTTTGGCCTCGCCGGAGCTGTCGTCATCGGCAAGCCGCTGCGGTCAGGGCCGTGCGTGCGCGAGCGGTGTGTCGGCCGAGCGGGGAGGGAGGAGGTGCGCGGGGAGGGCCGCATTGGGCCGCTCAGCCGGCCAGCTGGGTCGGCCCAGTTGTGCGCGGGTGCACTGAGGGAGCGCGCCGGAGCGTGTGGGCCGGCCTGCCGAGTTGGGCCAACTCGGGCCGAATTGGAGTTTTTCTTTTTCTCGCGAATTAAAACTTGTTTTCCAATTTCCTGAGCATATGAATAGTTCCCTAGTTTGTTATTTTTGTAGAAATCAATCTATGGCACTAAAAATGATAAAAATTTTTGTGGGTACTCTCTGTGATGTGTGGAATGCAGGAAAAATATATAAAATGGTTTCCAATACTTTCTGCGTGGACTAAAATTGTGTCTATTAAATGATAAAGGCAACTTTGAGGAATTTTAGTAAATTGTATATTGATCCAAAAATCATGACATTTAATTTGGAACTGTTTTGGGCAGAGAGCTATCTATAGAAAGAGTTTAGGTACAAATGGAAATAGTTTACTCAATTATTATTCAAATGCTCTATTAAATCGATTAATAATAAATAGAAACCCTAATCTTTTTAGTTTTGTGTGACTTTGGAATTGATTGAAGACCCTGGGTCATCCATTATAGTGATCCTTGGCACTTTAATTGTTGTGTTACAGTAGAAGTTGAAAAAGTTGTGCAGCGGCTTTCTATGACGGTTAAAATGGTCAATAAAAATGAAATGCGA
The DNA here is from genome assembly GCA_038502445.1 of Eremochloa ophiuroides. Lineage (NCBI taxonomy): Eukaryota > Viridiplantae > Streptophyta > Magnoliopsida > Poales > Poaceae > Eremochloa > Eremochloa ophiuroides. Next base: position 46,714,232 of record JAHLJS010000006.1, read on the forward strand.
AAACACCCTTCTACCTTATGAGAAATGTTTTGCAACTTTACCGTGAAGGAAAGTTGTACTCAAGGTTGTTAATTAAATATTTGTTCTATATTTTCCATTCATGTCATTCCACACCATGTAAGCATGCATCATTATTTTACGTGTAGAGATCGGGTTTTCGGAAGAATTTCTTGATTGCTACCGATGGAGGAATTATTCGTCAAAAGAAGTCAAGTGGGTTTCTCTGGTTTTTGGCGGAAGTGACAGACCTTCAACACAGGCAAGCCCCGGTGCATTCAGCCCCGCCTTGTGTTTTATAAAATATTTATAACTTGGGTCTATTATTGCATTAGGTTGTTTGGAGTTGTTTGTCACCTATATTGTTGCATTACCTGCCTTGATATATAATACTCCAGAAACCTGTTTAAAAATAAAAATGTTCAAAAATGCTTAGCCCTGCTTAATCAATTTAGATTTGCATAAAAAGGCTATTTTTGACCTATGTGAATGTGATAACTATGAATCATGAGAAAGGAAAAGGGACATGAGTCTGTTCGGGGATTGTGTACTTGGGTAGCAGCCCCAATGCACTATAACCGACGGAAAGGGGTTTTCCGTTCATTGGTTGTGAATTTGGGTTAGAGTCCCAATGCTTGACCATCGGTGGGAAAGGGATTTGAAAAACCGTTGGGACACTTTTCTTTGGGTTAGAGTCCCAATGCAATGTCACTGGCGGAAAAGAATTAGGGACCGTTCATTGTAGGCCTGCTGTGATCGAGACTTTGCAACTAGCCACATACTACGGAAAGCTCTGACTCCGGTGGCTCTACTACTTGAACCGACAACCACGCACTGGGAGTGGAGAGATGGCGAGAGCAGCGTGTACCCTCCTGGCCGGCGTGCCTGGAGAGGAGAGAAGTACTGTGTTCTCGGGTGGCGCAGGACCGGTTCAGGGGTAGAAAAGCCGTGATAGCCGGAGTTGGTATATGTAAGCTTAAGTGCTACATATGCAGTGTGGATAGGGATCCCTAGCTGGGTACTAATCGATTCGAATCGTCGTTGCTCCTCGGATATGGAGACTTGATCCTTTGACCTACAACTGAAAAGTGGTTCGGAACTAGGTGTTTTGAGAATGATTAAAGAATTTGAAAGTATGATGATACATGAGAATGAATTTGGAATTATGGATTTTGATTAAAATAAAATTGAGTAAAATATTGAAATAGGATAGTAATGCTTTTCTGCAAAACCTTTGACTCTTGCTCAAGCCTTACCTTGACTCCCCTCAGCCTGCATTCCTAAGTCTCACTCCATTTTCTTTAGTCGGGTAAGTCTTGCGGAGTACCCCCGTACTCAGGGTTTGTTAACCCCTGTTGGAGGTGAACTAGTGTACAGTTCTGCGTGGATCGTGCCGGTCAACGGATCGTGCATTGACGGAGGAGTGTATGTGATACAAACCCTTGGACGGGGTGTCTAGTTGTATGATGCTACTCCACTACAAAACTCTGGTTTGGGATAATGTCATTTATATTTGTAAACCTATGTTTATGTAATACTTCCGCACTCTTCACTCTGATGTATATTATTTGTGTAAACTGTTGTAATACTGCAATGCTTACAATGAGATCCTCGGGAGGTTAGGGTTTCCTAGGGAACCTGATAGGCCACCTAGGTCAAGGGGAACTCGTGCAGACTAATCGTGGGTCCTTAGGGACGATGACGGTGCACGTGGGCCCTATGATTAAGGCGGTTCTGTCACAGGTTGGCATGTTCTTCATAGCCTTCCTCAATGGTTCATCACCTACATCATCAATATTCTCATGCTCTCCTTGAGAGCTGTTAGATTCATCGAACTCCACGTCATATGTTTCTTCAACAAGGCTGGTGGCATTGTTGAATACTCTATATGGTTTGGACTTCAATGAGTAACCAACAAGAAAACCAATATCACAACGTCTTTGGAACTTCCCTAAGTGTTTCCGCTTCTTGTAAATGTAGCATTTGCAACCAAACACCCGAAAGTAGGAGACATCCGGCTTCTTGCCAATGAGTAGCTCATAGGGGGTCTTCTTTAGCAACCGGTGAGGGAATAGGCGGTTGGAAGCATAGCATGCGGTGTTGATTGCCTCCGCCCAAAACCTCTCCGGTGTGTTGTACTCATCAAGCATTGTCCTTGCAAGGGTGATCAATGTCTGGTTCTTCCTTTCTACAACTCAATTTTGATGAGGGTTATAGGTGGATGAGACTTCATGCTTGATCCCAACTTCATCACAATATACTTCAATGTTTGTGTTGTCAAATTCTTTCCCATTGTCACTTCTAATCTTCTTGATCTTCACTTCAAATTCATTTTGTGCTCTCTTGGCAAACTTCTTGAAAGATGCGGCAACTTCGGTCTTGTCATGAAGAAAGAACACCCAAGTATATCTTGAGAAGTCATCAACAATCACTAGGCAATAGAGCTTGCCACCAATACTTTCATAAGTTGTTGGCCCAAATAAATCCATATGAAGTAGCTTTAATGGTCTTGATGTAGATACAAATGCCTTGGATGGATGTGTATTTGCCACTTGCTTGCCGGATTGACAAGCACTACATAGTTTGTCCTTCTCAAATACAACATCTTTCAATCCTCTCACCATCTCCTTCTTCAATAGCTTTTTGAGTGTGCTCATTCCAACATGTGCAAGCCTTCTATGCCATAGCCACCCAAGAGATTGCTTGGTGAATAGACAAGTCTTTAAATTTTCATCTTCGGAGTTGAAATCCACTAGATAGAGGTGATTGTAGCGAAAACCCTTGAATATCACTTCATTGTCACCTTTTTCGGAAACAACCACTTCTTCACTTGTAAATAGGCATTGGAAGCCAAGTTCACACAATTGACCAACGGATAATAAGTTGAAGCTCAAAGAAGCAACTAGAAGCACATTTAAAATAAAATGATCATTTGATATAGCCACTTTGCCAAGCCCTCACACTTTGCTCTTGGAATTATCACCAAACGTTATCTTTCCTTGGTCTTCTACATTCTTTTCAAGTGAGGTGAACATACGAGCATCACCGGTCATATGTTGAGTGTATCCACTATCAATTACCCAATGAGAGCCACCGGTCTTGTAGTTCACCTACACACAACAAATCAAGCTTGATGTTTAGGAACCCATACTTGAGAAGGGCTCCGGAATTTCTCAACCAAAGTTTTAGCCACCCACAATTGCCTAGGACTATTCTTGATAGGGGGACCTAGGAACACCACTTTGACCTTGCCCTTAGAATCCATTCTAAGCATGTAATGAGAATCAAATGCAAATGGCCTAGCATGCTTTGGCAAAGGTTGTGGTGGTGGTGTCTTGCACTCATGAGCAAAGTGACCTCCTTGTCCACATTCAAAACATCTCTTTGGCTTGGGCTTGGGCTTGTTCTTTGTTTTGTTGAGTCTATTTTGGGCTCTAATGTTTTGGACCTTCTCACCCATGTAGCCAATTCCACTTCTATCAAATTTCATCACCGTGTTCATGAGGAGATCACTTTGAAGATATTGGCCTCTTGTGAATCTTTGCAACCAACGGTGAGATAACTCTTTTTTTGCTTCAACTTCTTGTTCTCTTCCAAAAGGCTCGCAAGTTGGCACTTCTCACTCTTGAGGATCTTGTTCTCTTCTCTAAGTACCTCAACCTCATCATTTTCTTGCACCGTTTCAATGACAATGGTGTTGGTGGTTGATTGCTTCTTGTTGGTATAAATTAACTGCACTCTACTTAAATAAGATTGTATTCGGATTATCCGCAAGCGCACAGATAAAATACCGCTGTCACATTTCACCCGGAGGTTTTAAATATCGAATCCACAAGGAACAGTAGGTGATAATGACCAAGCCGATGAACTTAACCCTACAATTAGGCTAGATAATATCAAGAAAGAGGAATAGCTAATGACTATCTAGTTCCAACAACTGGTAAACTTTGAATAATATCATTCTAACTGGGCAGTGGCATGAATAAGAGGCGAAATCAGAGTTCCCTCCTACCAGACACTTATACACCTCTCGATCCTATCAACGGGGAAGTGGACTACAGAGGACTCAACGCAGCTGTCAGCCTACGCGATCTACCACTATCCGGCCAATCAGGGGACATTCACAAGTAAACCTAGCCTAAGCACCACGCCTACACTACGAAATACTACTTCAATCAAGCAATTACCAAGATCAAAGTACTCAATATGAGTTGCAAACTTAAGAATGAATAAGAACAAATGCTTACCTGAATTAGAAGTTAAATACAAAAGTACCTCAGAACGCAGCTCCGGGCGAGGAAGATGAATCCAGAAAAAATACAGCTGCGAAAGAAGTGCCGACAGGCCGGAACTCCTCTAGAACTCTACTCCTCTACTCTATCTCTCTACTTCTCTAGACAAGACTGGATCTTGTAGAACTAGTCTCTCCTAATTGCTACATCTAAACCTAACTAGAGATATTGAATTGAAGCTCAGGAATAGGGATTGCCTCCAGGGGGGTCTGCCCCTTTATTTATAGCCCGGTGGGATGAACGTGTACCATAGGATCAAACCGACTTCAACAAAGGGCCGAGATGACTCCTAAGAGGCGCCGGAAGAAGACTCCAGAGGCGGGGGCCGAACCCTAATAGGTTGGAGCCGGTCGGTCCCATGGTGGCGCCGCCCGGCGCCCCACTGTGGGCTTTCGGGCCCCGGTTGCTCGGGTGTGCTCCAGAGCCTTCTAGGGTCTTCGTGATGATGTTTCCTTGGCGGTTAAGTTTCGTGTCTTTTATGCTCTTTAACGCTTCTTTTATGCTTTTCTAGAATAGCCCTTGGAAAATACAGAACATGCAAAACTCGTGGAAATTATCAGTTAAAACACTAGACTATTGTATATTCATGTGTCCTTTTATGTCTAAAGTTCTAATAAAAGTTGATGTTATCCACCATCAACAACACCCCCAAGCTTACCAGTTTGCTAGTCTCTTGGCAAACAAACTAAGCCTAATTTACCAAAGTATTTGGATCAGGAGTTGCTACGATGCTTTCATACTTTCCAAGTACACGTGTTTTCAAACAGAAATTCTCTTCCGGATTAGATAAAACTGCTCTCTAACTTTCAAACTTATCCATTGTACCTTTAACTATAGAGCTTCTCAGCTTTTGCATAAGTCTTGAGCAATCGAAAGATAGAACAATCAAGTCAAGCACTATGTCTCAAATTCTTCACAGTATCAATATTCCGGAGTTCTGTAAGTTTTCGAAATAAAACTCAGAGCTTAATCGTATGACACCCTCAAGTCTCTTAGTATATGTGGTATTTATGGATCTCACTGAGGCATTAATTATGTTATGCCTTCCTACAACTAAGCATTATAGTGGAGCTTATAGGAGTGGCAATAACAAAGATGAGCATACTTGCAATTCATATATTGTAAAGTCAAACAATGGATCCACAGAGAGTCAAGGCATACAATTAAACCAAGATGTGCATGTGTATGGAATATGGTGGATAGGTGTATATATGGTGTCTAAATGCTAATTCTACTTTTGCCCTTTGAAGATGACTCACTCTCCATTTTGGAACTTAGAACTTTCGCGGGAAACATGAGCTATCTTTATTCTCTTTTTCTTCTTTTCATTCTTCTTTTTTTTCATCAGGGAGGCAGGCATCTTAGTACCCATTGTTTTAATTGCTGGGACACTTGTCCATCTTTTACTCCCTTTTCTCTTTTTTTTCTCTCTCTTTTTTTCAATACTTTTGCATAGCCACATGCATCCTTTGAGTATAAATAATTGAAGAGATAATGATAAAAACTTATAGCAATTAAACAGGGGCTGTCGTATAGGGTATAGTTTTGGGTGTTTACTCCCAGTGTAGGAGAAAAATATTTTTAAGGTGGATCTGGTTGGAAGTGGAAAATGATTACGCTTACTCCCAGACTATGAGTAATGCATATGTGGGTGGAGTGTGTAAGTGATCTTGATTTTAAAAGCATGACAAGACTCTCATAAGGTATACAATAAAGATTGACTACACTCAATGCAAAGGAAGCAGCATAAATGTGCAAAGGTTTTTCTATCTCTAAATGTATCACATATGGATTTGGTAGGAATTCACACTTTGTCATATAAGAGCTCATCATGTAAGATTTTAAATTTAAAATAAATCTCCAGAACTTAGTAATGCTAGGAATAAAATAAATAGCAGCTCAACCTTCATGTATCATATCAATCAATCACCTAGACTTAGCTCAAGCATATGCCTCCACAAGTTTCAGGTTCAAAGTAAATTCTTAAGTCAAAACAGTAGTATCTAAAACTCGGGAGAATTTAAGGTTGAAAACTAGACACTTGAAAGGAATTACGGCAGAGCAAGTATTTATCATCTCCAAGATAAAATTATAATGTTCTCCAATTTTTATTTGACTCTAACCTAGACTGACTATAGACACACTCTAAGACCACTCTAATATATAGCTAAGTTTTTATTTGGTTTTCAAATTTTATCTTACTAGCTAACTCACGCAAAAAAGCAATATGGCACAATAATAATAAGGTGGGAAACTTATACTTAGCTGGATTATAAATGGAGGGTGCCCTCCCCCAAGCTAGATGTTTGACAGGGTTTTTGATATTGCAAATTGAGTGATTCTTCTGGGAGCAGGTGTATCGGCAGCGTAAGGGTGTCGGGTTGACTAGCTCTTTGATCTTGTATTTTCTTGTGAAACTCAATTTCCAACAAAAATACCAAATCTTATGGAGAGGGGTTAGGTTTAGTACCACTCCATGGTAAGTGATTGATTTTATATTTCCAGCAGAAGTTTCCTAATTGGGTGGACCTTCATGTGCCCACATATTTTTGGGTTTTTCCAAAAAGTGTGGACCTTCATGTGCCCACATATTGTTAGTATTTTTAGATTTTCTTATGGTACTATTGTGAACCTTCATGTGTTCACATATTTTTGTTATTTTATGACTTTATAAAATAGACTCGATAATAGCATAGGTATAGTTACCTGATAACTAGGGGATGCTCCTCCCTAAGCTAGATGTTTGCAATACTTGGTGTTGATGATCTTTTAGAGCAAGCTTGTCAGCAATAGTCCTAGTGGGCTCCACTGATGGACTCACTCCTCAGTCATAGTGTCATTCCTGTAGAATTTTACTTCAACAAGAAAACCAAAACTCGAGGCTTGAATGTGATAAGGGTTTAGCGGTCAGCCAATAAGTAATTGATTATTCTTTTGAGTTGATTTTAAATTGATAGGTTCTAGCAGGATTCTTTTTAGGATTTTCTGATTTTCTTATGCAGAAAAGTAAATATGTATGCATGATGTATATTTTATTTTTATGCCACCACTGAGAATATTTATTCTCATGGGGCTTAGGATTTTCATAATGCAAGAAAGTAAATACAAATGCTATTATCATTTTTTTATGCCACCACAGTAAATACTCCTACAGGGTTACCTCACGTGAGGTTTTAATATTTTATGATGTAGTAAATAAGACAATAAAGATTTTTATTATTATTTTTTCTTTAATATGCATAAAAATGAATATGCTAAAGTGAAATTACTAATGTAGCTCGAAATACTAATTAATTAGATAACTACCATATTACCTTATGGCAAAGGTGCGGGATTTAAAGTCTACCGTTAAGACTTCCACTCTTGTGTATCTCTCCGTCTTAGAGATGGAGGTCTTGATGGTTGCACCCCTTGTGATGATGATGTCACTTTTTCTTTGCTTGGGCAGCAGGTTGGAGTAGAGCATTAATAGTAGAAGCTGACAGCATCTTGCTTAGCGTGCATGTTCACAGAACTTTCACTTGTAGAATTTTGGGAATTAACAAATTTTTGCTCGAAGTGTTGTCCTGTTTGCACAACCAAGGTAGAGATCAAGTGCATGGGCTCTGTTGGTGGAAAAACACCAACACAACCAAATCTATCTCTTTATTTTCTCTGTCCTTAGGCACATTGAATAAGACGAAATTGGTGTTGCATAATTTCTCCACTTATGACATGAGTGGTAAGATCAAAAGATTAAGCATTTATGTTGCATTTAAGTTCATATGGCAAAAAAGATTTAAATTGCTTAACCAATGGAAGGGTTGTCTATCTCTACATAATATATAAATTTTCACATGAGTATGACTATCATCTTGGAAAGATAGAATACAATGTTTTAGCACATTTGGTTAAGACTGAGGTCAAAAGAATGATGCCATGAACAATCTTAAAGGACAAAGCATGTTGAATTAATTAGATTAATCAATTAAAGTGTAACTCTAACATGTTTGGGTCTTTATTTATCTGCATACCAAGATCAAGAGGAGAATAGTAACCACTTACCTTAAAATATTACCTTCATTATAAGAGCATGATGGCACTAAGTAATGAAGTGTAGATGACTGGTGGTCCTTTCCTTCTCTTGCATCTGAGTTGTTCATGAGCATCTTGTCTCCTTTGTTGCTTATCCTCTCTGGTATCTTTTTGCTTCTTTGATCTTATGACACCTTGTCAGTCCATTCATTATTATGCCTGCAACAGATTAGTGGACAACACATACCCGAAAGGATGTACAACTTTGGAACATAGGTTGTTTGTCCAGAATTTTATTATGTTCCATCTATGCTATTAAGAAGATAGGATTGATATTATGTTAGCATAGATTATATTCTATACCGACATGGCTTGAGTCCAAGTAACTTGCAGCAGAAAATAAAGTGAATGAATCATTAATACTCATAGTTCTTCCATCCATGATGAATGAGCTGTGTCTTCCTCTGCAAAGTTATTGAAGTTCAGATGTGCCCTGTCTCATCTCCGATTCGAATTCACCTCATGACTTACCCAGATTAATTTTGAAAGTTTCCTACAGGGGTTAGTCCAACAAAATATCCAATGTCTACTACAGCAATTTCTAGTTCAATAACCAAACCAAACTCCATGTCTAGTTTTAATTAAGAAAGGTTTTTCTAACCTGAGCACCACGCTCAATTTAAATGCCAATGGAAGTATTTGCAGTACTTCCAAACCAAATCTTACTATGGCAAACAAAGGTGACATGAAAGCACTTATAGAGATTTATTCATTTAGAGACGAAAAGGCGAACAATTGAACATGAACTAGAAAGGTAGAGACAACCAATATTAGCAACATAACATTTTCTAATTGAGCCCATTCCCCCAAGCTGGAATTTTGCAAAGCAAAGTTAAGCTTGGATGGATATAATTCAATATTACATGATGATTGCTTGGACATACCTTGCGTTGTTACTCTTCTACTTCAAACCTAAAATAGTTAGTGACAAAAAAATCCGAGGAAATATTTTCATAATTTTAATTCTATGCTCAATCACAAGGGCATTATAGTAAAATTAAAGGTGCAAGCTCAATACATTTTCAAGAGTGATTATTTTAGGACACAAAGTCATTCTTGGGAAACCTTCGTTCATGGGGTGGTTTCCTCTAGAACACCAGTCTTTGTTCACCTATATCAAGATTACAACGAGATCTACAATATTTATGATAAACATATGCATCTACAACCATCCTTTCAAAAAATTTATGAACAGGTAGAATGAGGGGGTTGAAGATCTCGTGTGTGATAATGTTAGAGAGACCAATTGATCCAGGAGATTTCTCATATGAGCATGGAACTGATGAGGTGTTAATGAAATAATTCCCGTGCTCATCGATATAATCTCCCTTTTCAAACTCCAAGGGTGTTTCTTCATGGATGTCTATAGGCAACAAGTTTGTCTCTATTATTTCATGTCTACAACATTCATTGGATGTTTTATTTTCTAGGATTTACCATGGATTGGTGTCTCTAAGATTGGTTTTGTCTAAGGCTTTCTTTAAACTTGGATGAGTCATGTTTACTACAGAAATTAATTTAAGCTCACCATTTGAATCTAGACCAAGTTTAGATGCTAGTACTAAGGCTTTGTCCTCTTCCATCCATTTTTTGACAATAGCATATGTGTTTCTAGTATATTCTATGCATTACTGCCATTGTCGCAGCTCTTCTTGGTCATTCCAATAATCTTCATGACTCCTATTCTTGGGATGTCTTAATGGGATCCTAGGGTCATTATGAGACTTAGGAGAGAGAGCATAAGAAGGATCATCGGGGTCAAGGATGGGTTTAGAGATGGGTTCAGATGAGACATTTAATTTGGGCATAGAAGGGGAGAAGATAGAGTTGATTCCTAAGTGGCGTTGCTCTCCTTCTATGGCATCACTAGACATGCCATCCTTACATTCTTCCCAATGTCTTTCAGGGGGAAAAAGAAGTTGACGATATTTTTTTCAAGATGCTCTTCTGAGAAGATCTGATTTACATTAATTTACGAACATCTTAGCTAATTGGAAGTCTAAATCATCAAAGTGGGGTTTCGATGGTTTAGGATTGACAGCTAAATCTTGGGATTGGAGTGATTTTGTTTTAGCTACCAAAACTTCCTCTTCTAATTCGGGAGATGATTCCTTCTCTTCCTCGGGGAGTTCAGAATTGGCTTGAGCAACCTTGTTGATCATAGCTCTAGCTTTACTTATAGGTAAATAAGGAAAGGCTCCTCCAGAGGATAAATCAAGGGATTTCCTAGAATTCTTCGTAAGACCCAAATAAAAATATTGAATAAGCACAGGGTCTGGAAAACCAAGGTCAGGGCCAGATGTAGCAAGTTCATTAAAACGATCCCCTGATGTACTAAGAGATTCTTGTTCTAGTTGCCTAAAAGTTAGAACCTCTTTTCGAAGGTTAACTACTCTATGGATGGGAAAGAAATATAAACAAAATTCAGAGCATAAAGTTTCCCAATCACCTTGCATACTGTAACACCCTAGTGTTAGTTACTATTTTCACACTTGCATTTGCATGTCATCAAGCATAGATCATGTCATTCCATGCATCATCATCATTTGATTTGAATTGATTCCTTTTTATTGCTATATGTTTGTTTATATGTCCATAACATGCTAAATGTGTTGACATGCAAATGTGATGCTTGTTTACTGTTCTAAATGCTTTAGACATGTTTGGGATAACATTTGGAACAATGTTCATGTTGGTGAAATCCCCAAAATACCCCTCTAGCTCATAGTTGACTAGAGAGCCCTCTAAAAGATATTCTGTTTGACCAAACAAGAAGGGCATTTTAGAGATTTTGTATGTCAGTGCACCCGTAATCAAAGTTGTGTAGAATTTTATAAGCAACAAACTTTATTTTTGGGTCAACTCATGAAAATGGGTGTAAGGTGGCCAAAAAGGTGAATTAGTGCAGATTTAGAGCTGTTTTGAAGTTTCAAAAATTTGCTAAGTCTAAAACTGGTTTTCAGTTTCGGTGTACCCATGTTCATCGACCTGTATCTCTCAATCCAGGCCGATCTAGAGTAAAGTGTCTTAATACCAAATGATCTACTCATGTAGCTCTTCAATCCATATTAGTGAAGTTTTCGCTGAAACGCCCTGAATCACGAGCTAGAGACCGATCAAAAGTCGAGTTTCAGTCAGCTTTCTGCAACTGAAACAGGCCGATTCAAATCGGCATTCAGCCGAACGGCTGGCCGCGCCGTCAGACGCCGCGCGCCAGGTGGCGTCGTACCCGCCGTTGGCCGCCGCGCCGGTCAGCTTTACAAAAGTGGCACGCCAGCCGGTTCCCAGCACGCTCCTCTCACTCTCACTCGCTCGCTCTCACTCTCCCCCGCTCTCTCGCCTCTCTGCCCGCCGTTTTCCCCTCCGTCAGCGCCATCGCCGCTGAGCCGTCGCCGCGGTGAAATCCGCTGTCACCGCGCCGTCTCCGACCACTCCATCTCCACCGTAGCTTCGCCTTGCTCTGCTCTTCATCCTCGACCCGTTGCCGACCTCAGCCGAGCTAAGGTATAACGGTTTGGCCTTTCTCGCCGCCGCGCCATTGCCGGAGCACCGCCGAGCTCTCGGGTCGCCACGACGAGGGCGATGCCGGGGTCGGCTTCTCTCTCCATTGATCGTCTAGGAGTCTCCGTTAGCTGTAGATCCAGTCTAGGCCGTCGGATGGGTCGGTCTCGCCGTAGGTTGGCCGGAACCCGAGCTCGCCGTGAACCCGCTCGCCGCCGTGCCGCCATGCGAGCGCGGTCAGTGAGCTCCCGTGCGCAATAGTCCGATTCGTCGCGTACATAGGTCCGCTAGGGTTCCAGGGACACGGAACGAAGCTTAGCCGCGCGATTAACGGCCGGAATCGGCCGGCGCAAGCTCGCCGGACCACCGCCGTCCGCCATTGCCGCCGTCGAGCTCGCTCCGGTGGGGTACGACCCTCGGCAGTTGGTCCATTGGTTTCGTCTCGTTGCCACGAGTCGGTAGGTAGCCTCGGCGTCGCTGGAGACCTCGCCGTCGGCGAGCTCTCGCCGGTCAGCGCCGGCGGCTCTGCCCCTCTCTCTGACGCGTGGGGTCGGGTTGACCCCGGGGCCTGCGAGTCAGCCGTTCTGGTGCGCCTCTGGTTCACTGAGCCGGGTGCACGTAGCAGTTTCTATCGGGTTTGGGTTTTATGATTTATAAAATGAATTTCCAGAAAATGTGTAAAATCTTCCAAAATTCATATCTGGAGCTAGGAGTGTCCAATTGGAGTGAACTAAATTTTGTTGTATTTGTACTTCTGAGCTCTATCAAGTAAAAATATAAAATGTACTTTTGGAATACTTTTTCTGTGCAGTTATATTTAAATTGTTAATTGCTTGCAAACTTGATAAATGCATAAGTAATTGTAGGAATGTGCTAAAAATGTGATTCCACTTGCATTAATCTTGTTTAGGGAAGTAGAATCTATGAAAAATATGTTTGTTGGTGTTGCACTGTTATTTATATGATGTCTAGTATAATGTGCCTTTTATGCTTTAATCTTGCAAAAATCACCATGCTTAATGTATTAAGGATATGGTCATGAATATTTTTTCTGGACCATGTTATGTTGGGAAGAAGCTAATAAAATTGGGAAATCTGTTGTTTGATACTTTTCACTGTGTTAAGTATTTTCCATTGCTTAAAAGCCTGGTTGTTTGTTATTTTTGTGTAGACTGTTATACTTGTACAAATAACTTGAAATTTTGTCAGTAGGCTAATCTAGATGTGTAATAGCTATTGTAATTTTTTTGGGTTTTTCTGGTCACAATAAATAGTAGGTCCAGTTATAGGCTATGGTTTGTTTAATTGTTTTTAAGCAAATATCTTTTGGTTGGGAAGTGTTTTTATGCATTTCTGTGAGGTTCAGTATTATCACCTGTTTTAAACAGTAAAGCTGATCCTAATTTGAGCTTAGGACAGCAAGGTTAATATTTTGTTTATATGATGTTGCTCGCGCTTGTTAATTATAAGTTGGTTGTGGTAGGTTAGTTGATGTATGTTGATTATTAGGTGCAGGTTGTAGACCTCTCACCCGGGACAAGAAATTGTTCTATGCTTTGCTTAAGAAGGGTGAGTATGAGTTGGTTGTCTAGAGAAGAAATATGCACATACTCAGTAAATGAGTGTGGATTGTTAAACTGATTGCATATCATGGGTTAATTTGTGCATCTCTATCTTGCATTTCATGTGCATTCTCAGTTCTCATATATGCATATCATGCATACAGGATCGCTGGGAGGCATGACGCTATTGCAGTTTGATCCACCGGAGGAGGGAGTTCCGCCGGAGATTGAAGTGCCAGAGGTTCCCGAAGGCCAGGAAGAAGAGGCTGAACTTTCAGAGTGCCCTGATCACCAACCTACTAACTTTGTGAAAGGCAAGCCCCGGAGCATCCCTAAGTCTCCACCTACTCTTTTTACAAATGCACTGGTCTTTATTAAATCGTATGATTGTGCACTTAAGTATAGGAGTTGATATGATACCGTTGCTGCATTTATACCTTGTCCACTTATACTTGATCCTGAAGTTATTACTAGACAAGAGGATGGGTTCGATCTTATGCTTAGCCATGCTTAGACCGGTAGAAGTCGAGGGATTTCCTGTCCTTCGTGAGCATAGGTGGTTACTAATGATGATGGGGTTGGATTCCACATGATGGACTATATGTGCCACCATGCCACAGTGTCTAATGAGAGAATCAAGGCTAGGTAGCGGGGAGCCGCATGACATGGTTGAGGTCATGCCGTCTTCGGTGCTGCTTGCGGCCGACTAGGACTGAGGCCACCAGACATCAGTTGAGATTGAAAGACGTCGTCACATAGCTGGCCAGATAAGTCGTTCTGACCGCGTAGCCGAGTATTTCCTTCTGAGCCGAGCCTTGGTGCGACTAGGCAGACATATTCTGGAAGGTAGGAAGTATGTGCGGAGACACCATCTTACCAAGGGCAGGTCAGGGACCTGATGCATCCTGGAAGTGGGTTGGTCTCTGAGAATATGGTCCCCGCCAAACTCGCGACATATTGTGTCTCAGAAAGATTTAACAGTGGCCCAAGAAGTCAGTGGCTCGGCTGACAGGGTTTGTGATTGGCATATTTGCCAGCTGGTACAATCGATTCGAATCGCCATCTCTCCTGGTTAGTGAGAAACTGAACTGATCTTCTGGTGAGGTAGAGGCTAATAACTTGAACATAATGATTATGGTGAGATGAGGTTGATATCTGTGGATATCGGAAATCATATGGTTTTATTGATTGCTATAATATTCAGTGAATGCTTAGTATAGTGGCTAATCTTAGTAAATAGCTTAACCAAAATCGAAGCTTATCACAATTAAAATGAATAAGTTGAGGATCTACTGTAGTAATGCTTTTGATGCAAAAATGATGTTACCCTCTGAGCTCCACCAAATAAGCCTTGCATATCCTTGAGAGCCTTTTTATTTACTCCCTGTCGGGTAAGTCTAGCTGAGTACAATTGAGTACTCAGGGTTTTATTCCCATTGTTGCAGATGGTGTAGTCTACTACGCGTATTGCAGGAATTGCTTCACCCCTGCGGGCGAAGAAGACTAGACCCGAAGGCAGGGTCATTATCTATCCTTAGATGTTGTAAGAATGCTGTGACAGGGTCATTTGATGGCACTCGTATTTGAACTCTGAGGTGTAAAACTATGTTGACTTCCGCTACTACTATATTTGTGTAAAAGACTATGTTGTACTCTGATGTTTAAATTCGGTTGCGAACTTATGTGTCATGTGATCGGGTATTGCTGAATGAATGATCCTTGGGGTATGAAATGTTTGAAATCCTTCGAGATTTCCAGACTACCGGGTTTATATTGGCTCAAGGGCGACTGAATTGCGATTAAAAATGCGATCGTTGTACTTGTGCTCGTATAAATTGGTCGGTTCTGTGACAGCTGGTACCAGAGCATAATTCAACATATACCGTCACTTGACTATTTGATAACTAAAAGAGTTTTGAGTTTTACAAACTAATTGCCAACTGGTAGTGTGTATAGGTGATTTAAACCAAGTGTTTGCAAAACTTATGAGTACCAATGACCAAGTCCTATAGCCCTATATATATGTGGTAATTAGGTGGCTTATGTAAGTACTGACTTGGGGGAAATTACATCATGTTTCTATTGTGATTCATTTGGTTTTATCGTGCGGATAATTATGAACTGTCGGTTTCTTATTGCTTCTTATGGGTCAATGTACCACGTCGCCTAAGGTAAGGTGAGATGTGAGTGTAAGATCGAACAACCATCGATCGATGGTGAGTGTTATGGTTACTGAAGTGAGTACATGTGCTCCATATGTGTACTTATGGAAGTAAGGTGGAGTAATTACTTTTGGGGTCCCAATTGTTCATGGGAACATTTCCGGCGAAAAGTGCTTCTTGTTGCCCTGCATACATTGGGATTTGGGCTGAAATGAATCTTCTGCAGGTACACTAACCACGCAAAAAGTATAGCACGGTTAGTTACGTATATGAGAGCACGTGGTATGCCACCGACTATAACGTTAGTTAATATATACTATGTGTCAGGTCGTTGGCACGTGCATGCATCATGATCATGAAATTAACTCAAGCTATTTGTACTATTTTCCTTCCCTATGATAAAAATTGTGCTGCTCTATCTTATTCTAAATGCTGAAAGATGTTGTAATGTACCAGATGGCAGCTGAAGGTGAGCCGCAGAGTGGTCAGTTTCTGGAGCGGTTTGACACACCCACCGTGCTATGGAGGTTGTTGAAGTCTGTGGGATATGCATAGCCACCACTGTATTTCTGGAAGCCAGCGGAAACCATGGTGCAGCCTTGGTTTGATGTTTGGGTGACTATCCCTATGCTTGAAAGGGGTTGGTCGTTTTCAGGAATAAAGGTGGAAGTTGACATGAGGACGCCATGGGATGGTGCGCAGCTTGCAGCTTTCGAGGTGTTGATGGATATTTGCAGCCGGTTCAACAAGAGAGCTGATTTGGGGCCAGCAAATGTTTTTCCCAGGGTGGATGCTTCTCAGGGTGAGTGGGCTCAGTCTAGCCAAGCTTCTTTGGAGCGAGGCAGGGATGAGCGTGCTCATAGCACGGGTGCTTCTATGAGTGCTATGTTTGCTGTCCTGAGGATGCATTATTCCACTAGGGATGGTTGGATGAAGTGTGTTGAAGCCCTGCATGATGCTGTGGAAAAGAAGTTAGAAGCTGAAGAGTGGGCACGTATGGCTCGTCGTAGCTCAGATGACTTGGTGGTAGCTCTCACCGCCTGTCGCAATGAGTTGTTATGATGCACTAGCGCCTTGTTAGCAGCTGATCGCCGTGTCGAGGTGCTTGAGAGGGAGAATGCAGATCTTCGCCGCCAGCTTGACAATCGCAATATGAGCTTGACACGTCAGCGCGATGAGTTTCTGTAGGAGTTGCGTGCTAGTCAGCAGCAGGTTTGGGAGTTGCAGCAGCATGTTCATCGTCTGAACAACCGTGCTGATCCGTTTCATCCTCCGGGTGCAGCGGAGTTTGCTCCTGAGATCTTCGTTGCAGCTGATGATGGTGAAGCAAGTGAGGAAGAAGAGGAAGAAGACCCCGAGGAGATCGTGCCTATTGACGAGAGTGATGACCATGGTGGGAACGTGTCCGGCATGGACAGTGACCACGATGACTAGGCTTTTTCTAGTGATCTTGCCATGATCGGCACCCTTTTGTATTGGAAAAACCTTTAATGTCATGTAATGGGTAGAGCCTGAATTGTAATGTGTGAACCCTGTGTGTTCAGGGCTGGAACCATCAAACTTTTAATTAAGTAATGATAACTTATGCAGTTTGGAAACCCTTTTTGGTTGCGCCTTGTTATTGTGCGGTTGTGTGATGATTATTGAATTATTGTGCCGTTTGTTGGTTATCAAAAATGATCATTGATATCTTTTGGGCATAATCTTTCGGTTTTCTTTGGCATAACTGACACTTAACAATGGTTGTTGTGTGTTGCTACAGATGGCACCTCATACCCGTCGTCATGGGTCAACCAGTGGTGGTGGGAATGAACATGAAGGTGAGGAGTTGCCGCCTCCTCCACCGCGTACCCAGGAGCAGATGTTTGCTCAGTTCTTGGACACTCAGCAAGCGATTCTGCAGCAGATGGTTGCTAGTAACACCCACCATCGCAATCGAGATGGACGCCGCGGAAACGATGAGGACCAGTATAGTAACTATAAGGACTTCATGGACACTAAGCCTCCGGTATTCAAGCAGGCCGTTGAACCACTGGAAGCTGATGAGTGGTTAAACACTATTGAGCAGTCATTCTCTGTGCTGCGATTGACTGAAACCATGAAGGCTAGCTTCGCTGCTATGTTGCTGCAAGGCCAAGCTGGAATATGGTGGGCCAATCGCAAGACCGCCTACCCTGTGGTCGCTGATATCACCTGAGAGCAGTTCACCAGGGATTTCAGGGGACATTTCATTCCAGCAGGCTTGATCAAGATGAAGGTGAATGAGTTCATGCAGCTTACTCAGGGTACCAAGACCCTCACTCAGTATCATCATGTCTTTAACAATCTGTCAAGGTATGCCCCGTGGATGGTGGATACAGATGAAAAGAAGATTGAAACTTTCAAGAGAGGCCTTAGTACCAAGCTTATGAAGACTCTGGCGAACAACGCTCGTACAACTTTTAACGAGTTCATCAGTGAAGCTTATATCCAAGAGAAACAGAACAACTTGCACATTGCTTCCAAGGGAGGCAAGAGGCCATTTGAAGGAAGCTCTTCTCAGTCAAGGACTCCAGCAGCTAGTCGTGCGGTGGCAAATCGCCCTGCTTACCGTCCGGCTGTTCCTGGAGCAAAATTCAGACCCCCTCCAAAGAAGCAGCCAGCACCACAACGCTACAAGAAAGGTTTCACAGTGCCTTTGAACAAGAACAATGCTCCTCCAAGCAATGCCGTTCAAGTGAGGACCAACCAAGGTTTGGGGCCATGCTTTAATTGCGGTCAACAGGGGCATCTTGCTCGTTATTGTCCTCATCCCAGGCAGGGTCATGTGCATCACACTACTGCTGAGGAACTTTCGGAAGGTGAACCAGTCACTGCGGGTATGTTTTCTGTGAATCAGCAGCCTGCTATTGTTTTGTTCGACTTAGGATCGTCGCATTCTTTCGTGAGTCAAGCATTAGCACAAAAGCATGCATTACCAATTGTTGAGTTGAGCCATAGTTTCCAGATAACTTCAGCTGGGGCTGAAATTTGTACGCGTCATGGTGTCGGGGATGTGACCATTGAGATTGGTAATCGAGTTTTCATCAGTAGTCTTATTGTGCTACTAGGGTTGAGTCTGAATGTTATTTTGGGAGTTAGTTGGATGGACAAGCGGGGTGCGGTGTTGGACGTCCCTAACCGGATGTTGACACTGAAGGAACCCCAAGGTGAAGGCACTTTTCAGGTTCATCTGCCCCGTAGGGGAGATCTTTTTAGTCTCTTTTTCTCAGTTGAGGCCGTGACACTTCAGAGCATCCCTGTAGTGTGTGAGTTTTCTGATGTTTTTCCTGATGATCTACCTAGACTTCCTCCTGATGGAGATGTGGAGTTTGCAATAGAACTTATTCCCGGTACGGCACCTATTTCTCGAAAGCCATATAAAATGCCTCCTCATGAATTAGCTGAACTTAAGAAACAACTCCAGGAGTTATTGGACAAAGGGTTTATTCGCCCTAGTTCTTCTCCGTGGGGCTGTCCTGCAATCTTTGTTAAGAAGAAGGATGAAACTTTGCGTATGTGTGTGGACTACAGGCCACTAAATGCTGTGACAATTAAGAACAAGTATCCTCTACCTCGTATTGATATCTTGTTTGATCAATTGTCCAAGGCCAAGGTTTTCTCCAAAATTGATCTGAGATCTGGGTATCATCAAATTAAGATCAGACCACAAGATATTCCCAAGACGGCTTTCTCCACTCGGTATGGATCGTATGAGTATTTGGTTATGTCTTTTGGATTAACCAATGCTCCTGCACATTTCATGTACCTAATGAATTCGGTATTCATGCCTGAGTTGGATAAGTTCGTGGTAGTCTTTATTGACGATATTCTGGTGTACTCTGAAAACATGGAGGATCATGCTGAACACTTGAGAATAGTCTTGATTAGACTCAGGGAGCATAAGCTATATGCTAAGTTCAGCAAGTGTGAGTTTTGGTTGACTAAAGTGCCTTTTCTGGGCCATATCTTATCTGCTGAGGGTATTTCTGTAGATCCGTCAAAAGTTCAGCAGGTGTTGGATTGGAAGTCACCAACCAATGTGTCTGAGGTTCGTAGCTTTCTGGGATTAGCTGGGTATTATCGCCGTTTTATCCAAGATTTCTCTAAAATAGCTAAACCTATGACCAAGTTATTGCACAAAGATACCAAGTTTGTGTGGAGTGAGGAGTGTGAAACAGCTTTTCGCACCTTGCGAACGTTGTTGACCACTGCTCCAGTTCTCGCACAACCTGATATTGAAAAGCCTTTTGATGTGTACTGCGATGCTTGTGGCACTGGGTTAGGATGTGTTCTCATGCAAGAAGGCCGAGTCATTGCTTATGCCTCGCGTCAATTGAGAAAACAAGAGCAAAACTATCCTACTCATGATTTGGAACTTGCCGCTGTAGTTCATGCATTGAAGATTTGACGCCACTATTTGATGGGTCACAAATGCCATATCTATTCCGATCACAAGAGTCTCAAGTACATTTTCACTCAACCTGAGTTGAACATGAGGCAAAGAAGGTGGTTGGAGTTGATCAAAGACTATGATCTAGAAGTACACTATCATCCGGGCAAGGCCAATGTCGTAGCCGATGCTTTGAGCCGAAAGTCTCATTGCAATGTATTGCAGCCTTTGCTAGCAGACGGATTCAATCTTGTGCATCCAGTGGTGTTGAATAATATTACTCTCAGTTGTACTTTGGAAAGCAAGATTATTGAAGGTCAGAAAACAGATCCCGGCATATATCATATCAAGAGGAAGATGAAAGAACAAGAAATGCTTCATTTCCGAGTAGATGAAAAAGGTATATTGTGGTTCAAGAATCGATTGGTAGTACCGAAAGACCGTGAGTTGAGGAATCGGATTATGGACGAGGCTCATTTGTCCAAGTTGTCTATCCATCCTGGTAGTAGTAAGATGTATCAAGACTTGAAACCTAGGTTCTGGTGGACCAAAATGAAGAAGGAAATTGCAGCTTATGTGGCCAGGTGTGATACCTGTTGTCTCATGAAGGCTATTCATCTTAAGCCAGCAGGTCTATTGCAACCTTTACCAGTTCCAGGGTGGAAATGGGATGAGATAACAATGGATTTCATATCTGGGTTACCTCTAACGCAAAAAGGCCATGATTCTATTTGGGTGATTGTAGATCGATTGACTAAGATTGCACATTTCTTACCAGTTCGAACTACAGATCGTCCTCATCAGTTGGCACAGCTCTACTTTGCTCAGATACTTCGGTTACATGGTGTGCCGAGGACGATAGTTTCCAACAGAGGCCCGCAATTTATTGCTCGCTTCTGGGAGCATCTACACAAGTGTTTGGGAACCAATTTGGTTCGCAGCTCAGCTTATCATCCTCAAACTTCTGGTCAGACTGAAAGGGTAAACCAAATTCTTGAAGATATGTTGAGAGCTTGTGTTCTATCGTCTAAAGGTTCGTGGGAAGAATGGTTACCTTTGGCCGAGTTCTCGTACAATAATAGCTATCAAGAGAGTATTCAAATGGCTCCTTTTGAAGCTTTGTATGGGCGCAAATGTAGAACTCCTCTCAATTGGGTTGAATCAGGCGAAAGGAGATATTACGGGATTGACTTTATGAAAGAGGCCGAGGAGAGAGTGCATACCATTCAAACGCATCTCAAAGCCGCTCAGACTCGTCAAAAGAGTTATGCGGACAAGCGAAGAAGGCCATTGGAATTTGAAGTGGGTGACTATGTATACTTGAAGGTGTCACCTATGAAAGGCGTACAACGCTTCGGAGTGAAACGAAAGTTAGCTCCAAGGTTTGTAGGTCCTTTTCAAATTCTGGAAAGAAGTGGGAAAGTAGCATACAAGTTACGGTTGCCACCACACATGTCCACTATCTTCAATGTGTTTCATGTATCCCAACTCAATAAATGTTTACGAGTACCGGAAGAACAAGTGGATTTTAGTGATATCAAGTTGAAATCAGATTTGACCTATGAAGAAAAGCCTATTGAAGTAATAGATTACAAAGAAAGAATCACCCGTAGCCGAGTGATCAAGTTCTATAAGGTGGTGTGGAACAACCAAAGTTATTGGGATGCGACTTGGGAGCGAGAAGATTACCTCAAGGAAGTCTATCCTTCTTTCTATAAACAATGGTAATTAACTCTAATCTCGGGGACGAGATTCTTTTAAGGGGGGAAGGGCTGTAACACCCTAGTGTTAGTTACTATTTTCACACTTGCATTTGCATGTCATCAAGCATAGATCATGTCATTCCATGCATCATCATCATTTGATTTGAATTGATTCCTTTTTATTGCTATATGTTTGTTTATATGTCCATAACATGCTAAATGTGTTGAGATGCAAATGTGATGCTTGTTTACTGTTCTAAATGTTTTAGACATGTTTGGGATAACATTTGGAACAATGTTCATGTTGGTGAAATCCCCAAAATACCCCTCTAGCTCATAGTTGACTAGAGAGCCCTCTAAAAGCTATTCTGTTTGACCAAACAAGAAGGGCATTTTAGAGATTTTGCATGTCAGTGCAGCCTTAATCAAAGTTGTGTAGAATTTTATAAGCAACAAACTTTATTTTTGGGTCAACTCATGAAAATGGGTGTAAGGTGGCCAAAAAGGTGAATTAGTGCAGATTTGGAGCTGTTTTGAAGTTTCAAAAATTTGCTAAGTCTAAAACTGGTTTTCAGTTTCGGTGTACCCATGTTCATCGACCTGTATCTCTCAATCCAGGCCGATCTAGAGTAAAGTGTCTTAATACCAAATGATCTACTCATCTAGCTCTTCAATCCATATTAGTGAAGTTTTCGCTGAAACGCCCTGGATCACGAGCTAGAGACTGATCAAAAGTCGAGTTTCAGCCGGCTTTCTGCAACTGAAACAGGCCGATTCAAATCGGCATTCAGCCGAACGGCTGGCCGCGCCGTCAGACGCCGCGCGCCAGGTGGCGTCGTACCCGCCGTTGGCCGCCGCGCCGGTCGGCTTTACAAAAGTGGCACGCCAGCCGGTTCCCAGCACGCTCCTCTCACTCTCACTCGCTCGCTCTCACTCTCCCCCGCTCTCTCGCCTCTCTGCCCGCCGTTTTCCCCTCCGCCAGCGCCATCGCCGCCGAGCCGTCGCCGCGGTGAAATCCGCCGTCACCGCGCCGTCTCCGACCGCTCCATCTCCACCGTAGCTTCGCCTTGCTCTGCTCTTCATCCTCGACCCGTTGCCGACCTCAGCCGAGCTAAGGTATAACGGTTTGGCCTTTCTCGCCGCCGCGCCATTGCCGGAGCACCGCCGAGCTCTCGTCTCTCTCCATTGATCGTCTAGGAGTCTCTGTTAGCTGTAGATCCAGTCTAGGCCGTCAGATGGGTCGGTCTCGCCGTAGGTTGGCCGGAACCCGAGCTCGCCGTGAACCCGCTCGCCGCCGTGCCGCCATGCGAGCGCGGTCAGTGAGCTCCCGTGCGCAATAGTCTGATTCGTCGCGTACATAGGTCCGCTAGGGTTCTAGGGACACGGAACGAAACTTAGCCGCGCGATTAACGGCCGGAATCGGCCGGCGCAAGCTTGCCGGACCACAGCCGTCCGCCATTGCCGCCGTCGAGCTCGCTCCGGTGGGGTACGACTCTCGGCAGTTGGTCCATTGGGTTCGTCCCGTTGCCACGAGTCGGTAGGTAGCCTCGGCGTCGCCGGAGACCTCGCCGTCGGCGAGCTCTCGCTGGTCAGCGCCGGCGGCTCTGCCCCTCTCTCTGACGCGTGGGGTCGGGTTGACCACGGGGTCCGCGAGTCAGCCGTTCTGGTGCGCCTCTGGTTCACTGAGCCGGGTGCACGTAGCAGTTTCTATCGGGTTTGGGTTTTATGATTTATAAAATGAATTTCCAGAAAATGTGTAAAATATTCCAAAATTCATATCTGGAGCTAGGAGTGTTCAATTGGAGTGAACCAAATTTTGTTGTGTTTGTATTTCTAAGCTCTATCAAGTAAAAATATAAAATGTACTTTTAGAATACTTTTTGTGTGCAGTTATATTTAAATTGTTAATTGCTTGAAACTTGATAAATGCATACGTAATTGTAGGAATGTGCTAAAAACGTGATTCCACTTGCATCAATCTTGTTTAGGGAAGTAGAATCTAAAAAAAATATGTTTGCTGGTGTTGCACTGTTATTTATATGATGTCTAGTATAATGTGCCTTTTATGCTTTAATCTTGCAAAAATCACCATGCTTAATGTATTAAGGATATGGTCATGAATATTTTTCCTGGACCATGTTATGTTGGGAAGAAGCTAAGAAAATTGGGAAATCTATTGTTTGATACGTTTCACTGTGTTAAGTATTTTCCATTGCTTAAAAGGCTGGTTGTTTGTTATTTTTGTGTAGACTGTTATACTTGTCCAAATGACTTGAAATTTTGTCAGTAGGCTAATCTGGATGTATAATAGCTACTGTAATTTTTATGGATTTTTCTGGTCACAGTAAACAGTAGGTCCAGTTATAGGCTAGGGTTTGTTTAATTGTTTTTAAGCAAATATCTTTTGGTTGGGAAGTGTTTTTATGCATTTCTGTGAGGTTCAGTATTATCACCTGTTTTAAACAGTAAAGCTGATTCTAATTTGAGCTTAGGGCAGCAAGGTTAATATTTTGTTTATATGATGTTGCTCGCGCTTGTTAATTATAAGTTGGTTGTGGCCGGTTAGTTGATGTATGTTGATTATTAAGTGCAGGTTATAGACCTCTCACCCGGGACGAGAAATTGTTCTATGCTTTGCTTAAGAAGGGTGAGTATGAGTTGGTTGTCTAGAGAAGAAATATGCACGTACTCAGTAAATGAGTGTGGATTGTTAAACTGATTGCATATCATGGGTTAATTTGTGCATCTCTATCTTGCATTTCATGTGCATTCTCAGTTCTCATATATGCATATCATGCATACAGGATCGCCGGGAGGCATGACGCTATTGCAGTTCAATCCACCGGAGGAGGGAGTTCCGCCGGAGATTGAAGTGCCAGAGGTTCCCGAAGGCCAGGAAGAAGAGGCTGAACTTCCAGAGTGCCCTGATCACCAACCTACTAACTTTGTGAAAGGCAAGCCCCGGAGCATCCCTAAGTCTCCACCTACTCTTTTTACAAATGCACTGGTCTTTATTAAATCGTATGATTGTGCACTTAAGTATAGGAGTTGATATGATACCGTTGCTGCATTTATACCTTGTCCACTTATACTTGATCCTGAAGTTATTACTAGACAAGAGGATGTGTTCGATCTTCTGCTTAGCCATGCTTAGACCGGTAGAAGTCGAGGGATTTCCTGTCCTTCGTGAGCATACGTGGTTACTAATGATGATGGGGTTGGATTCCACATGATGGACTATATGTGCCACCATGCCACAGTGTCTAATGAGAGAATCAAGGCTAGGTAGCGGGGAGCCGCATGACATGGTTGAGGTCATGCCGTCTTCGATGCTGCTTGCGGCCGACTAGGACTGAGGCCACCAGACATCAGTTGAGATTGAAAGACGTCGTCACATAGCTGGCCAGATAAGTCATTCTGACCGCGAAGCCGAGTATTTCCTTCTGAGCCGAGCCTTGGTGCGACTAGGCAGACATATTCTGGAAGGTAGGAAGTATATGCGGAGACACCATCTTACCAAGGGCAGGTCAGGGACCTGATGCATCCTGGAAGTGGGTTGGTCTCTGAGAATATGGTCCCCGCCAAACTTGCGACATATTGTGTCTCAGAAAGATTTAACAGTGGCCCAAGAAGTCAGTGGCTCGGCTGACAGGGTTTGTGATTGGCATATTTGCCAGCTGGTACAATCGATTCGAATCGCCATCTCTCCTGGTTAGTGAGAAACTGAACTGATCTTCTGGCGAGGTAGAGGCTAATAACTTGAACATAATGATTATGGTGAGATGAGGTTGATATCTGTGGATATCGGAAATCATATGGTTTTATTGATTGCTATAATATTCAGTGAATGCTTAGTATAGTGGCTAATCTTAGTAAATAGCTTAACCAAAATCGAAGCTTATCACAATTAAAATGAATAAGTTGAGGATCTACTGTAGTAATGCTTTTGATGCAAAAATGATGTTACCCTCTGAGCTCCACCAAATAAGCCTTGCATATCCTTGAGAGTCTTTTTATTTACTCCCTGTCGGGTAAGTCTAGCTAAGTACAATTGAGTACTCAGGGTTTTATTCCCATTGTTGCAGATGGTGTAGTCTACTACGCGTATTGCAGGAATTGCTTCACCCCTGCGGGCGAAGAAGACTAGACCCGAGTGCAGGGTCATTATCTATCCTTAGATGTTGTAAGAATGCTGTGACAGGGTCATTTGATGGTACTCGTATTTGAACTCTGAGGTGTAAAATTATGTTGACTTCTGCTACTACTATATTTGTGTAAAAGACTATGTTGTACTCTGATGTTTAAATTCGGTTGCGAACTTATGTGTCATGTGATCGCGTATTGCTGAATGAATGATCCTTGGGGTATGAAATGTTTGAAATCCTTCGAGATTTCCGGACTACCGGGTTTATATTGGCTCAAGGGCAACTGGATTGCGATTAAAAATGCGATCGTTGTACTTGTGCTCGTATAAATTGGTCGGTTCTGTGACACATACTTCCTACGGCTCGATTATACCAATGTTTAGCTCTTCCAGGTCAAAGAGAACGGAAAAAGCTTCTACCTTAAAGTCTTATTAGACATGTCAGTAATGTGCAACCATGCACAGGTCTGCTCGAATTCTCATAGGTGTAAGTATGGATTTTCGTTACCTTTTCCCGAGAAGGGTTTATCCCGAATCATATTAATTAGACATGGGCGCAGCTCATAGCCAGGTATTATGATAGGCTCTACAGATTTTGGTGGCCCGAAGCTTTTGCACATGCCAAATAGATAGATAGGTGTGGAATTTAAAGCATCCATAAGGATAAACATAAAATAATGAAAAGGTAGGGATAAAATAGAAAAGATAAAAGTATAATACAAGATTAAGCTAAACTCAGTCAAAATCAGCAAACCGTTCCCCGGCAATGGCGCTAGAAATACTTGTTGGTATAAATTAACTGCACTCTACTTAAATAAGATTGTATTCAGATTATCCGCAAGCGCACAGATAAAATACTGCTGTCACATTTCACCCGGAGGTTTTAAATATCGAATCCACAAGGAACAGTAGGTGATAATGACCAAGCCGATGAATTTAACCCTACAATTAGGCTAGATAATATCAAGAAAGAGGAATAGCTAATGACTATCTAGTTCAAACAACCGGTAAAGTTTGAATAATATCGTTCTAACTGGGTAGTGACATGAATAAGAGGCGAAATCAGAGTTCCCTCCTACTAGACAATTATACACCTCTCGATCCTATCAACGGGAAGTGGACTACAGAGGACTCAACGCAGCTGTCACCTACGCGATCTACCACTATCCGGCCAATCAGGGGACATTCACAAGTAAACCTAGCCTAGGCACCACGCCTACACTACGAAATACTACTTCAATCAAGCAATTACCAAGATCAAAGTACTCAATATGAGTTGCAAACTTAAGAACGAATAAGAACAAATGCTTACTTGAATTAGAAGTTGAATACAAAAGTACCTCAGAATGCAACTCCGGGTGAGGAAGCTGAATCTAGAAGAATACAACTACGAAGAAGTGCCGACCGGCCGGAACTCCTCCAGAACTCTACTCCTCTACTCTATCTCTCTACTTCTCTAGACAAGACTAGATCTAGTAGAACTAGTCTCTCCTAATTGCTACATCTAACCCTAACTGGAGATATTGAATTGAAGCTCAGGAATAGGGATTGCCTCCAGGGGGGTCTGTCCCTTTATTTATAACCCGGTGGGATGAACATGCGCCGTAGGATCAAACCGACTTCAACAAAGGGCCAAGATGACTCCTAAGAGGCGCCGGAAGAAGATTCCAGAAGCGGAGGCCGAACCCTAATAGGGTGGGGCCGGCCGGCCCCATGGTGGCGCCGCCCGACGCCTCACTGTGGGCTTTCGGGCCCCGGTTGCTCGGGTGTGTTCCAGAGCCTTCTAGGGTCTTCGTGATGATGTTTCCTTGGCGGTTAAGTTTTGTGTCTTTTATGTTCTTTAACCCTTCTTTTATACTTTTTTGGAATAGCCCCTGGAAAATACAGAACATGCAAAACTCATGGAAATTGTCAGTTAAAACCCTAGACTATTGTGTATTTATGTGTCCTTTCATGTCTAAAGTTCTAATAAAAGTTGACGTTATCCACCGTCAACACTTCTCAAGCTCTTTCTTCAGGCATTAGTACACAGAAGCTCTATAGTGGCGGTTGATAAGCCATCTTCACTGGCGTTTCACAGGGCCGCCAGTGGGAGAGGCCAGTGAAAATAAATCTTTCCACTGGCGGTTTCCTGTGAACCGCCATATTTCCACTGGCGGTTTCTTAAGAAACCGCTTGTGGAAATATATTTCCACTGGCGGTTTTCTTAAGGATCCGCCAGTGGAAGTATATTTCCACTGGCGGTTCAAATGCAACCGCAAGTGGAGATTGCCGCCCTTTTTAGGGAATTTCAGCCCCCTACCCAGCCATATATATGTATTTATTTATTTATTATAGATATTAAGCTGTATTAGATCATAATCAAATATATCAAAACAAAATTTAATTATTATACAGTATATTTATATACATCAAAGGACTGTGCTCATAATATACACACACATATATATATGTTCATCAAAGTTACATGTGATAACATCTCAAATTTCCACATCTAATTAATAACCCTCTCGGGTATGCCCTAGCATGTTGATTTCCGTTAGCTCTCTGAACTCTTCACTTCCTAGAGTGTCTTCATTATCGTGATAATTTCCGTTGCTTGGAATAACATGTTTCATGATGAATGAGCACATGTCCTCAACTATGTTGTATAAAGTCTCCGTGCTCATGTTCTGCGCCTTGAGTTTTTTATACTTCTGCAACTGTAGTTATATATAACTATATTAATTAATATGTATAAACATCATATACACATTTGTAACTTTAAGGTTATAATGACTATTACTTACCTTATCAACGTTCTCGATGTACTGTCCGGACTCCCTCATAAACTCACAGACATAGAATCCGCAGTGGACCGATCCGGGTGGTTGCTTGTGGCACTATATATGTAAACAGATAAGCGAATATTTAATTAGTTGCAACATTGTCTTATGTGTTGTACATGGATGATAAATATGTAGTCATAAATAACTAACATACCGGCCACTTGTAATTTATTGTTAATGATCCTTTTTTGTTTTTGTCGTGCTTTCCGCCTTTTAGTTTATACCACCTATATGCCCTATGATTTCAAAAGAATCACCTAGTTATATATTCTCAATGCAAACTCTCGTCGAGAAAAGAATGCAAATATTTCTCGGCTTACGTACTGTTGGCGCAAAAAGTGGTTCCCTAAGCCCAACACACCAGTGATGCCAGAAACGACCCTTGAAGGCAGTAGAGCTCTCGCAGATCCAGCTAACTTCGAACCCGGTCTGAGAGTGTCAGTAACACCCAAGCGTGCCAGTCAATTTGACCTGCAATTAAAAAGGAAACAATAGTAATCAGTAATCACAGGGCGGAACTAACCGGTGTGTCCAGGTAGTTCCAATTATGTGGCTCTGAGAGCCGATTCAATCGGAGATCGTCTAGAAAGCCGATTCCGTCATGTTATGAACCGATAGTATAATGGTGAAGTAAAACGGCTATCTGGATACTCATATGAAGATAATAACATGCTAGCCGATCTAATTCAGTTAATGTGTGCAAAAGAAAATAGACCATGTGTACAGATCTGATCTGTGCATCAAACAAGTAGAGATCGGTTAAAGCTGGTCTAGAAGGCCGGCGGCTTTAACAAACCCTCTTCACTAAGTTCACCAAGTCTGCTTTCACCTAGTCTAACGGCCAGCGGGCTTCGACAAACCCAGCAAACAGAGTTAGATCGTTTGATATCCAAATAAGTCTATATACACGATCTACTCGTGAGAGCATAACTGAATCGGTTCTTTAGCCGATGCAGGGTCCATGAAGCACGAACGAATGCTAGCGTAGCCATAAACAGACTTCGAATTAAAGTAAGTCTAATCTAGTGAAAACTTGTTTAGGTTAAACCTGTTCCACCGGATGACGCTCAGTTTAACTTAAATAAGGACACAAAAATAAAACTTACAATAATCTCAGAACCACTTATGTCTCAGCTAGAACCGAACGCACAACATGTAACGAACAAGATTGATAGGGAATTAGCCGATGTAAGCATGGGAACGATCATCATGGTAAAATAGGCATAAGAAAGCATAAACGGCGATCAAATTCAAGTGAATTTAAGGCCAAATCTATCAATCTTGATCGGACAGAAAGATGTTATATTGACAAATAAACAATAAACAACAAATAACATCTTGGTAACTTAATGAATCTAACTAAATTGCCAAATTTAGCTAGAGGCGATAACTAATCCATGTATGCAAACTATCTCAATCTATAGCCTATCTACCGGATGACATTAACTAATAGACTAATCAAGCAAACAAACATGAATCGATAACTAATCCGCGCATGAAAACAGTCCTAATCTGCATCTCGTCCACCGGATGACGGTTAACACAGATTGATCGGGTAAACCAGCGTGAATCATCCTTGACTCACTGTGCTTCCCGCGTCCACCGGATGACGCCAAAGAAACAGAGCTTAGCAAGGACCCTGATCCGCCATGCTTCCACGTCCACCGGATGACGCTAAAAAGACATAGTTTAACAGGGGGTTGATGATACTTACAAGCAAGCCTGCGTCCACTGGATGACACCCAGCCTGGATGAAGTAACTCGCCGGACTCGACTGACTCTAGGGTTTGTTGGCCGGAGCCGAAAGTTGTGTTGTATTGATGTTGTTGTTTTTTGTTACAATGACGGAAGATACATATTTATATCCTAGCTAGACCGACAACCCCGGTAGGTAGGCCAACAAAAATATCTGAAGAGTTGGCTAGCGATAATATGTAAACAAAAGAAAATATTATTATTTCTAAAAATAGCTTCAGTAACCGACGTGACCTTCTCCACCGTGTATGCTTATTTGCCCGAACTTTCCGTCGGCCTTTGCTCCATCTATGCATGCATTACGTAACAATCTTGGACTTGCCTTGTGATTTCCCTCCGTGCACGCAGGCTACCAGGCAAGCCACATGACGCTCCTTGTTGCATGCATATCTTGCCTCCGATCTTTTGGTACTTGCATGCATATCCCTTTCCTTTCTCGTCCGGCCAAAGCTAGCAGGCGAACACTTCTTGCCGTATACCAACGTGACACCAATCAAGTCACGTATATGTGTTTCGGGGCCAGGCTCTTCTCCTTTAACCACGTACAAATACATGATCGGCCGACACAAATCAGGCCTCGCTCTCATGATATCATCTTGCTTTTATCTTCTCTCTCCTTCTTGACATAAATAATATTTCATCGTCTTTCCAGATGTACATGATGTAGCTAGAGCCATTCCTTGCCAATCATATTTCCCGGTTGACCAAATTTTGGTGTTAACACAGGCCCCCCTAGTTCGGAGTATGAATCTTCATGCTTCGAACTATTTTTGATCTCATGGTCTTCTTCAGAGAGCAGAGAAACTCACTGGCAGTAATGATGTGTTTAGAACTTCTTCCTTTAATCCTTGAAATATAAGCATGTTCTCACCATATTTTCACCCTTCTGCACGCCTACAAAACAATAATTCTCCAGTACATGTGGAAATAGGTTAGTAGCAAAGTGCATACGTGCATAAATATTATAGTTCTATCCATTTTAGATAATAATTAGCGGCGCGAAATTATCGACTACCAAGAAAATCCCCAAAGCTTATCTCTTGCGCGTCCGAGCAAGTGAATAAACTTCGGTTGTTGATCAGAAAATGCTACAATGCTGATCACATCTCAAGAGTATCATGTTTATAACGAAGATTTCTTTTAAATTTGAATAAAATGGTACTTTACTCATCCACCCATCTCTTCAACCATGGGGCTTTTACTTCTCACTAAGTCCTCAAGCAACTGCAAAACAGAACAGCTACAGAACTGCTTATCTTTTATCCTTTGATCACTTTTTCTTCCGGAGTTTTATTACTATTATCTTTTTTATAAATTGTATCACATAATGTTGCAAAGTCAAAAACCAAACCACAAGGAGATACAAGTCATATACTTAGATCAAGAAGTGCAAGTGTATTTTTATTTTCCTTGAACATGTCATTCTCTCTAATCATTTTAAAACTCACGAGACTATTGGGCCTTTGGCCATCTTTTATTTTTATTTGGCGATCACGCGATCGTCATTTTTTTCTTTCTCAGTTCTGGAGAACACGCGTCCGTCATTTTTATTTCTGAGCATATAGAATAGCCTTATATCTTATCTAATCAAAGAGAGAATGTCCATGCCTTATCAAGAAATTTATTAATTTATAACGTGTACGTGAATCTTGATCTTGGGAACACGACTATAATCTCACTAGTGGCCACAACATTTTGACTAAGCTCAATGTGACATCCAGTAAATTTTAGTAATCATTTTATAAAAACTCTCCGGATTTCAAGTATCTTTTAGAATAACGTCATAGAAAATTCTATCTCTATTCACATTTTACAACCACTCTTTAGACAAAGTTCAAAATTTATGCAACCCACAGGTCTTAAAAATTTCAAGACAAATATTAAACCATTAAACCCAAATCTTAAAGAAATCGAAACTATAAACTAGACACGGATAAACATAAAATAGGGCATCTATTTATCATTTTAACAATGGATAAACTAAAACACTTATATCACATATTTGTAGAGTGAAATTATCCTCAAAATTTTAAACTTTGAAACTGTGAGGGTAGAGTTCCACGTACCACCGTTGAAGATGTAGGAGCCAATGAAAGTCATTCGTCTTGTCCTTCTTAGTGATGGATCGCTGGACGTCGTGCAACGTGTGTGTGTGGCGAATCCAGGCCCCCCGAGGCATGGCCGATGCAGGATCTTAAGATGCTGAGTGTGTCCTCCTCAAAGGTCTTCTTCGCCATTAGTTCTTCGCATCTGTATGCACGCTCTCTTCGTTCCAGGCCGATAAAGATACTGATGACTCCTTTCATTATCTTAAAATCGGCCGTTGCAGACTTGGACCGGATGTAGCTTGATGTCAGTGATGTCTTCCATATGAACTGGTATTGGACCGATCCATAGCATTCCTCCACGACATCCAAACCGGTATTATTATTTTCCGGCACACATACGTCATATCGGCTGTTCTTCTGTTAGATCAGCTGTTTAATCTTCTAGTTGCTCTGTCTTTGTTGTGAAAATGACCCAGGCCTGGGAATCAGAATTTACCCACTACACATGAGCAAAACCGATTGAAGTTTCCCTGACACGTGTCACCTTGTGTCAACAGATGTGTCTGAGCATATGCTGTAGCAGTATATTAGCTATTAGCCGATTGTTCTTTCTATCGGCTGTCAGGTTACCGAATTCTATGATGTAACCTCTCATGATGACTTGATACACTTTCCATCAACGATGTCAACTGCCTTCATGTACTGACATGCTCCTTCCTCCGAAACAATCTAATCTTGCCTTGAGTAGAAGCACGATGCAGCAGATTCTTCTTTCCTCATAAATGTAAAATTACACAACAGGAAAAATATTTATCCACGGCGACCTGTAGCAGATGAGGTGACCGGCTGCAACTTTTACCCAGACGTGTTGCCTCTTCGCAATAGGCTATCACAACAGCTGATTTAGGAAAACTTAATCTGACTTCAAGGCTTTGACTGCTGGACGTAGTTTGACATAAGCGATGATTTCTCCAAGAAGTATAATAACCCGGCATAGTATATACTGTAATCCTGACATTTTCCTTGTCAGTCAATGGTAACATCTTCGGCTCCTTAAAGTTTTTAGCCGATCAATTTAATGCAATAAAATATTTTGATATATTTTCAATCCACCGACACCAGCTGTTTTATGTACTTGCGGGCTCCATCCAAAAATTCCAGACAGAACTTGGGCCATGGCTCACAATGAAGCAATCGGCAAGTATATATTAAACCAATTCGCCGATACTGATACTGGCTGACTTCCATCTATTTTAGCCGATTAGGAGTTGGCCTCGCAAGTCCATAACTCTAATCGGCTGTTGAGAGGTAATAAGCACAATCAACGTCTTCTGCCTTGCTTCTATCCCACGTGACCATATCCAAGGATTTTAATGTGCGGATAGTTCAAGGGTTTGGGGCAGCCGATTCCATTGCCTTGGACCTTTGAAACCATCAGCTCTGCTTTAATGCCGGCTGCCATCCACTACGGCCGAGCCACTTATACCCCGGCCATACTTTGCTGGAAACTAACAAAAGCAAGATCGGCCTTTCTTCCTTCAAACCCTGCTCGGATATTTCATCAGGGTCACTTCCTCC
Source organism: Eremochloa ophiuroides (assembly GCA_038502445.1). Taxonomy (NCBI): domain Eukaryota; kingdom Viridiplantae; phylum Streptophyta; class Magnoliopsida; order Poales; family Poaceae; genus Eremochloa; species Eremochloa ophiuroides. The sequence continues at coordinate 46,748,287 of JAHLJS010000006.1, forward strand.
GATCAGTCGCAGTTCCGCGTGTCATCGCTCTGTAACAATCGATCATAATAGCCAGTGGGGAAAAGAAGTTAATCTCTTGGGAAACGGTGTTCGAGACACAAGACGCTGGCAATCATCACTCCTCCTGGTAACGCGACCTCCAATATGACGATGACATCCGTGATGATGGTGACGGAATGATCAGGCCAAACAACCTTGTCCTGACTTCTGTGTATTAAAACTCCACCTCCTCGAGGCATCCACTTTAACTGTGGAGTGGCGATTCTGCATGTTGGAGTGGGGACTTCACGCTAAAATGCCTGTGGTAGCGGACACTGGGCACCACATGATCAATTTGGCCATGGCAACCATCGACTCGAACCCATCAGCCTTGCATGGTCGGACTAGCCAATTGGTCGCAGATTCCATTGAATTGTATGCCCCCAGGTGACTGGCTGGCTATCATAGAAGGAGACGATGCAGCGCTGATCAGGATGCTAATGATCATTGTGTACACAGCCTGCTCGACGGACATTGAACTTTGTCGCTGAGCTTCCTCGCACACATCTTCTCGGCTGATCAGCAGTGGAAGGTCATGCCTCGGTCCTTGATTCTGGACTGCTGAATACTTTTTTCGAGCCGATATCTCCCTGGTTTGCTTAAAAGTTTCCCTACTGAAGGATCCATAGGCTATTCTCTTTTGGGCATATAATATTCTGAATTAATACCCCTCCAGATACACCACAGTGAACTGAGCAGCTTTGAGATTTGAAGGCGACTGATCTTTCGATCCCAGCAGAGCACTTCCTGTTTGATTCGGCATTAAATCTATCTGAGCAAATCATAGCCGATAGCATGAAACATCCCTCATTGGCTTTCAGCATTAATGTTATGATTTGATTTTTCAATTGCCATCAGAATGCCAAAATCCACCTCTGAAGAATAATTATTATTTCTTCTTCGAATTCCTGACGTGATGCTCCTGGACTTTTCTTCCGTTACCTTCAAATGACTGGCCGAAACACATAGTAGTTGATGCCTCGATCTGTTGGCTTCGGCTTGCATGATGCAAATTTATCAAAAGCTCCCAAACAGGTACATGCCCATAAAATATTGCACTAAACCGGTCCTTTTCTTGAACAGTTGATTCAACCAACCGATTAAAAACAGCCGATTCCACCAACTGATTAAAATAACCGATTCAGGTTGTCTTTTGTGCGCACGAGATCATATTGTCTATTCCGGCAGAGTCATCAGTGGCTCTTCTTGATCGGCTGATTGGCTGTAGCTCGATAGGCTCAGGACCAGGATAACTGAGCATAATACCAACTTCATTTATCCGATGCAGATATGAATCAGCTATCTGGCCAGATATTGCAGAAATCCGTATCGGTTATTTACTCTTCAACCGATTTCACGCAAGCAATCGGTGGCTACATATGATTTCACACAAGCCTGCTGATGAGTCGATAGTATTTGTCCACGATCCTCCAAGTCGCTATAATCATCGGCGGCAACCATGACGAGGCAGACATGGGCGTATCGTGAAGGACGAGGATGAGCTCAGCGGCGCGCAGGCGTATGCATGATGGATCCAGGCCCCCCATGTGTAGCTGACGTGGGAGGTCGAAGCGCCGAGCATATTCATTGTTAAGAGCTTCTCGACGTCGTCTTTGTGATGAGCTCATATGGAATCTGTTCATCTTGGTTCTGCCTTGTATCTAATATATTGTGACAGATGAGAAGACATCTTTCGTTGATAACCCCCTTGCTGCAAAAGCTGAGAACGGGCCCAACGTGGCTTCAAACAATTTTTGACAGAGCTGCTGTGACCATATACTATTTCTTTCTCTTAGCCGATTCAACGTTGACATACTATCAATCGGCTCATTGTTAAAACCATCGGCTAACTAATCTCCAAGTATTACAGCCGATTTAATTTGAACAGATGAATTCACTCAACAATCCACGGCAAGCACTACGGGAAGAGGAGACCCGTGTTGGTGTGATCGGCTCGTGCGGCGATGATAGGAATAATTGGAGACGATATCTTCCCTGCTACCGGTTATTAGTTATCCACGTATGATTAGCCGATGGCACTGATGCACAACTGTTCACTGGCCACCATGTACGAACCATCCTCTTCTCTGACGCCACCACATATACTTTTCTTATTTCCGGACTAATATACGTTCCAAACATATACATGCAGCAGATGTGTAGCCCTTGAACTTCTGATTCTTGGTTTCTTAGTACATCGGCTCAAGGTTCTTAGCCGATTCAATTTCAGGAGAAGCGATCCAGTCTACGAAATCAATTTCCCGATCATTTTTTCAATCTGCGCACACATGTATCTTCTATGAGCCAACTTGATCCTGATACCGGCTGGCTTCCATCTCTTCAGACTTCCTCAAGATGCACATCTCCTGGCCTCTTGCTGTATTTTATATATTGGTGTTGTAAATTCATAATATGGTCGGTTAATCTAAAACTCTTCTATTAGATGACCGTGTGATACGTTCGGCAACACGCATCTCGACTCCTCTTTTGAGAACCTCCACAACAGCAACACATGATGACCTGAGGATAGCTGATCTCCATGTGCTTCTTATGATTTGTGTTGTACCAGCCTTGAGTCCACACTGGCCTGTTGCTGTCTGGCGACGCGAAGAAGTATGCGCAGCGGGCTCAGGCCCCCCAGTGTGTAGTCCAGACGGGAGTACGTTGAGCTGACAGCAGTAGCCGATAGAGAAAACTCTAACTAATTCCGGCTTCCAGAAAGCTGTCCTGTACTGAATTTTACTTCTTGCTCTAACTGACTCATGCTTCAATCCCCAGGTATAATTTATGTCAGCATGTTGCTTCCCAGCCGAACCCGAAACAAGTTCAGTTATTATGAATTACTATGTTTGGAGATGTAAATAGGAGATCTCAATCATCTTCTCCTTTGTTATCCAGAAAACCATCAATTCTTCACGGAAATCGACACTTTGCAGCTGCGACTTGGTTTTGGATCTTAGCCGATTCTAGCCGATGTATTCTGGTGACTCAATGACTTGACGAAGATATCCATTGATGCTCGAGCGTATTCGGCTGGTCTCTCAGCTGATCCGTTGATTGGCTTTGTTTGACCTCTGACTTTTAATCAAACGACAGTGGTCCCATCGGGCGTGCCAAAAAGTGTGTTGGCGGAAAAAGTGGATCCCTAAGCCTAACACACCAGCGAAGCCAAAAACGACCCTTGAAGGCAGTAGAGCTCTCGCAGATCCAGCTAGCTTCGAACCCGGTCTGAGAGTGTCAGTAACACCCAAGCGTGCCAGTCAATTTGACCTGCAATTGAAAAGGAAACAATAGTAATCAGTAATCACAGGGCGGAACTAACCGGTGTGTCCAGGTAGTTCCAATTATGTGGCTATGAGAGCCGATTCAATCGGAGATCGTCTAGAAAGCCGATTCCGTCATGTTATGAACCGATAGTATAATGGTGAAGTAAAACGGCTATCAGGATACTCATATGAAGATAATAACATGCTAGCCGATCTAATTCAGTTAATGTGTGTAAAAGAAAATAGACCATGTGTACAGATCTGATCTGTGCGTCAAACAAGCAGAGATCGGTTAAAACTGGTCTAGAAGGCCGGCGGCTTTAACAAACCCTCTTCACTAAGTTCACCAAGTCTGCTTTCACCTGGTCTAACGGCCAGCGGGTTTCGACAAACCCAGCAAACAGAGCTAGATCGTTTGATATCCAAATAAGTCTATATACACGATCTACTCGTGAGAGCATAACTGAATCGGCTCTTTAGCCGATGTAGGGTCCATGAAGCACGAACGAATGCTAGCGTAGCCATAAACAGACTTCGAATTAAAGTAAGTCTAATCTAGTGAAAACTTGTTTAGGTTAAACCTGTTCCACCGGATGACGCTCAGTTTAACTTAAACAAGGACACAAAAATAAAACTTACAATAATCTCAGAACCACTTATGTCTCAGCTAGAACCGAACGCACAACATGTAACGAACAAGATTGATAGGGAATTAGCCGATGTAAGCATGGGAACGATCATCATGGTAAAATAGGCATAAGAAAGCATAAACGGTGATCAAATTCAAGTGAATTTAAAGCCAAATCTATCAATCTTGATCGGGCAGAAAGATGTTATATTGACAAATAAACAATAAACAACAAATAACATCTTGGTAACTTAATGAATCTAACTAAATTGCCAAATTTAGCTAGAGCCGATAACTAATCCATGCATGCAAACTATCTCAATCTATAGCCTGTCTACCGGATGACATTAACTAATAGACTAATCAAGCAAACAAACACGAATCGATAACTAATCCGCGCGTGAAAACCGTCCTAATCTGCATCTCGTCCACCGGATGACGGTTAACACAGATTGATCGGGTAAACCAGCGTGAATCATCCTTGACTCACTGTGCTTCCCGCGTCCACCGGATGACGCCAAAGAAACATAGCTTAGCAAGGACCCTGTTCCGTCATGCTTCCACGTCCACCGGATGACGTTAAAAAGACATAGTTTAACAGGGGGTTGACGATACTTACAAGTAAGCCTGCATCTACCGGATGACACCCAGCCTAGATGAAGTAACTCGCCGGACTCGACTGACTCTAGGGTTTGTTGGCCGGAGCCGAAAGTTGTGTTGTATTGATGTTGTTGTTTTTTGTTACAATGACGGAAGATACATATTTATATCCTAGCTAGACCGACAACCCCGGTAGGTAGGCCAACAAAAATATCTGAAGACTTGGCTAGCGATAATATGTAAACAAAAGAAAATATTATTATTTCTAAAAATAGCTTCAGTAACCGACATGACCTTCTCCACCGTGTACGCTTATTTGCCCGAACTTTCCGTCGGCCTTTGCTCCATCTATGCATGCATTACGTAACAATCTTGGACTTGCCTTGTGATTTCCCTCCGTGCACGCAGGCTACCAGGCAAGCCACATGACGCTCCTTGTTGCATGCATATCTTGCCTCCGATCTTTTGGTACTTGCATGCATATCCCTTTCCTTTCTCGTCCGGCCAAAGCTAACAGGCGAACACTTCTTGCCGAATACCAACGTGACACCAATCAAGTCACGTATATGTGTTTCGGGGCCAGGCTCTTCTCCTTTAACCACGTACAAATACATGATCGGCCGACACAAATCAGGCTTCGCTCTCATGATATCATCTTGCTTTTATCTTCTCTCTCCTTCTTGATGTAAATAATATTTCGTCGTCTTTCCAGATGTACATGATGTAGCTAGAGCCATTCCTTGCCAATCATATTTCCCGGTTGACCAAATTTTGGTGTTAACACGTACCTCTATAAGAAGGTCAAGAATGGCGCATACGTAGTGGGATCATAATCTGCGGAGTCAAAGACAAGCACCCTTCCCTGCCTTGGATAAATATAAAAACAAATCTAATGGTCCCTGTATGAATCAAGTTCTCGTGATGCATGGGTCGGGACCACATATATATATGGATTAGACAATAATAACATTAATTGCAAAAAGAAACTCAAGCTTACCTAAAGTTGTATGGGGCCATTATGACTTGCCTATCATGAAATTGAAGCATTGAATTTCCTAAGTATAGGCAGTATCTATCTTCCATCTCTCTTTCTAGCTTAATAATAATTCTGCTTATCTTCTTCCTCAGTTTTGTCCTTCAATTTGTCGTTGTCCTTTCCGATCCTGAATGTGTGCCGCTCCTCGCATATTTCGGTGGGGTCGAGATAGCCAATCCTCTCTTCTGCGTGTGAATAAGGATCGATACCAAATCTCTCCTCCTGCTGGTGATGTTGTAGTCTGCAAGGCACATGTTCAAATGAATCTCATAGACTGAAACATAATACATCAAAATAATAATCAAGTGAGTATATGAGCAACACTTACAATGCCCACACTGTTACGAGCTGAACGTCGAGTCTCTTGAGGTTCATCATCAAGTGCATGTCCTTGAACGTGACCACAGCTTTACTTCGCCCGTTCATAAAAGCTCTTGGTGGTATACATACGCTCAGAGCGTCGATGCCAACAGAAGCTGCTCTTATGTACCAGTCATGCATTCTTTTAATTAGAGATGGGATTTGGGTTACCTTTTCCCAAGTGAGAAGCGGCCTGCCCGGCACATATGTATCAGAGACATTTTCATAATCCTCTTTCGTTGGCTTCCTGATCTGTATGGTCTTCACAGAGGATTTCCCCGATTCCTCAGCCTCAGAACACTCAACGACACGACTTGTGTAGCAGCGTGCTATTCCTGACAACCACAGCATGGTCCCAGCAGTTTTTTGCTTTGGCCGGTGTGGAGAGACCATTTTGGGAACAACATTCCTCTTCTTTGCTGGTGGGGGGTTTTTTCTTTGGTTTGTGGGGCTGACAGGGTCGATGTTTGCTCATGTTGTTTCTCTTGTGGGCCGTTGGGGTCGATGTTTCCTCAGGTTGTTTCTCTTTGCTTGCTGGGGAAGGTGGATAGTTGATAGGAGATGCTGGTGGCGGAGGTTCTGGAATTGGATGCACAGGCGAATTTGGTGAGCTAGGAAGAGGCCGGTTAGGTGATGACGACGGCGATGGGTCATTATGAATGCTATGCTCGGTAGATGGTGGTGGCCCACTCAACCTGATGTCTCACCTAGGCCAAAGGATGAAATTCTTGATGGCTTATCCTAGTGTTTCAATGCCCTCAGGTGCAGGGATGTCCAACATGTCATCCTCATGTCCTTGCACTACGGTCACCACTTTGACCCTGCAGTACTCATCTGGAATGTTTGCACCATGAAACGTCCGTGCAGGGATTGCGAAGCCAGTGCCTACTTCCCTAGTACGAAAATTGGTAATGCCATAGCTTATGACTAGTGAGCAAGGCATTGGCACATCAATGGCATCAACTGGATAGTGAACCTTTGCCGTAGACGCGACACTGCTTGGAGCATTTGCACACTGTGCTATCAACTGCTGAGCTCCCAAAGGCTGTGTCACTGGCACCAGCTGCATCTGCGGAGACTGTTGGGTGTTCATCCTTTGTTGAACAGTAGACATGACACCCACCAAATGCTGTGCAAGCTCGGTATCAGGATTTGCTACTAATTTAGTCACCATGTCTTTGAAGGCTTGCTTTGCCTGCTCCTCAAAAAAATCTTTCAAATCCTCCTTGTATCGATCACCCTTCTTGTACATTCCGGCCCACTCCTCGCCGAATCCTTCTTTCCATCCTAGCCTTGACGAGATGCCTCGTATACGACCAGGGTGCTTGGGGTTACCAAGACCAAGAGTAAGGATGTCCCGCTCCCTTTGTGGCCTGGCACTTCCTTCCTTCACATGAGCTGCCGCGTCATAAATATTCTTCGCGGCTTCTTCAACCATTGGATCAGAAAAAGATGCACTTGACTCAGATATTTCTCTTGATTTGCGAGCACGAAGCCAGTTCGCTCCTTTCGCCAAGTTCAGACAACACTAGCAACCCTGCTGCCTTCTTCGCAGCCTCTTCTTCCCTCCATTTGGGAACCTGCCGCTTGTAACCACCTGTGCCAAGGTGGTGGTGATACTTGTTCTTCTTAGCAAGTGCTAAGTTCGCTTGGCTCCAGGCCATGAATTCTGGGTTAGTCTTCTACTCTTTGAAAACAGTCCACTGACCTTCTGTAATGTTGTACTTGCTGGTGGGGTCCAACCCTGTCTTCACATATTTACTGTTCAATTTAGACCTCCAGTTGCGAAATGGAATGGCCAACTTCCTCATTGCATAACCCTTTACGACTTCCTCTGAACCTCGAGACAGAACAAACTTCTTTGACAACTTTTGCCACAAGTTTGCCTTGACCGAATCTGGCACATCTTTCCACTGAGATATTGTGATATCAAGATTATCCCTAACTAAGAAACCAATCGCGTTCCGAAACTTAGCTTGCACCTCTTGTGGAGTTAGGGGCTCTCCTTTTGCACTTACGTCTAGCACCCTATATGTGTTACTATCCCACTTGTTTGATCCCCTGTCACCTCATTTCCGATCACTCACTTTCCTCTTCCTTGATTCTTCAGTGCTCGTATCGGTAGGTTCTGGCCCTTGGTTTTCGAGTTGCAATTCTTCTTCTACTAGTTGTCGCATTTGAGACACGACCTCCTGTTCATAAAATTGGGCGCACACATGAAATCATGGATGAGTACATATATAGATAGAAGGGATTCATTGAACTTCGTGTATGTTACCTCGTCTTCTCGTGGATCGTAAGTAGGGTCGCGCTCCATTTCACGACGAGCCTTTCTATCTACGCTGGGACACGGATCACTTGAACTTTGATATTGTTGCTCACTCGGCTCGTTATGTTGAGAGGACTCTGATGGTGAAGTCGTCATCGCGGTAATCTAACATGAAATAAAAAACATATATTGTCACATATTGATGTTCACTTGGATTACTATGCATATAACAAGAACACTACTAGATTGTTGGAAAAAACATATATTGTCACATATTGTTGCTCACATATCATTACACTACCATATAAGTAAAACAATTTGGAAACCTAACTAAAATCTAAACTAAACCTAACTAAAAACTAAAACCCTAATTAAAACAATTTGAAAACCTAACTAAAATCTAAAATAAATCTAACTAAAAAAAGAAACCCTAAGTAAAACAATTAGAAAACCTAACTAAAATCTAAACTAAACCTAACTAAAAAAAGAAACCCTAAGTAAAACAATTTGAAAACCTAACTAAAATCTAAACAAAACCTAACTAAAAAAATAAAACCCTAAGTAAAACTAAACTAAATCTAACTAAAATCTAAACACTAAACCTAACTAAAAATCTAAAAAAAATCTAATAAAACACTAAGTAGCTAGCAGGCCGGCCCACTAGCGTCGCCCGCCACAGCCGCGCGAGCGCCACCACCGCCGGCCGCTGGCCGCCGACAAGGGCACGGCCACCACGACGCCACCACTGCCTCCACCGCGCGCCCACCGATGAGCCCACCAGAGCAGGGGAGGATAGATCCATCGCGCGCCACTCGCGCCGCCGCGCCACTCGCGACCCGCCGCGGCGCACCACACCGATCCATTAGAGAGGGGAAAGAAGCACCTGCACGTATAGAGAGGAAGCTTGGCGGCTTACCAGTCACTTGTTTGGCGGCACGGCGAGTCACGACGATGGCGGCGCGGCACGTGCGGGCCGGGCGACGTGGGCGTGGCCGTGCGGCACGGCGGCACGGCTGCGGCGAGGCGCGTGGTGGGGCGAGCGCACGGCTGCGGTAAGGTCACAGCAGCGGCTAGGGCATGCGCGCGGCGAGGGCACGGCTGCGGCGAGGGCACAGAAAAATCTGGCAGTCTGATGGCGTCGGGGAAAAATGGTGGGCTCCTCCAGACTTAGCGAAATTTCGGACGGGAGCGCGCGTTATATACTGGGAAGATTAATACTAGCGGTTGTCCTAAGGAACCGCCAGTGTAAATATTTGTACTGACGATTGTCCTAAAGAACCGCCAGTGTAAATGATTTACACTGGCGGTTATCGTGAACCGCCAGTGTAAATCATTTACACTGGTGGTTCTTTAGGCACAACCGTCAGTACAAATATTTTTAAATTTAATTTTTCAATAAAGAGTCTGTATGTTAGGGTTTAGGGGTTAAGATTTTTTTAGGGTTTAGGGTTTAGCTTGGGTTTTAGGGTTTAGGGTTTACCTAGGGTTTAGGGTTATTGGAGAAATAAAAACATGTTAAAATAGAGAAATGTAAACATGTTAAAATAGAAAAATGTAAACGTGTTAAAACGCATAAATGGTAGCATAGGATACATGTTGAAATAGAAATGGATTACATGACAAATGACAAATAGAATCTAGCTAGCTACTGCTCTTCCTTGTCCATCGGGGCGCACCCATGGCAACTAACTTTGTGGGATGCTTCGCTTAACGTGTCTTATCTTCACTAGATGGTCTACAAAGAGAGACATGTCACTGAATTAGTTAAAATCATCCAGATCAGTTACACCATCAACTCCTAGAGTTTGTTGCTTCCCAAGGAAAACTATATGCTTCGGCTTGTCGTAACTTTTCTTCTCATTTTTAGAAAGGATTTGTTCAGCATAGAAGACCTGTGCGGCACGGTTAGCAAGGATTCACGGGTCATCATTGTAACCTACCTTACTTAGATCAAGAACTCTGAGCCCATAGTTGTTCACTATGACATGTTTGTCTTCAACCCATTGGCATCGAAACACAGGTATCTGAAATGTACCATAGTCTAGTTCACATATGTCCTCAACGAAGCCAAAGTATGTACTAATCTCACCAGTTGCATCCTCTATGGCCTCACATCGAACACCACTGTTTTGCGCCATGCTCTTTTTGTCCTTGGACTTGGTACAAAATGTGAAGCCACTGATGTCATAGGTTTGCCATGTCGTGACCTGGCGTTATGGTCCACACTGTAACGTCCCGCCTCTCCCAGCCGGGCCCGTTTACATGTGGCAGCTTAACTAGGATATAGCCTGCCCTCACAGACCAACACCAGTCTTTTTTGCGCACTTTGTCCTCACTCATGCGCACCCGGGAAGAACTTCCCGGTCGGTCACTCATCGCTCCAGGGCCAAACTCGCTTAACCTTGGAGTTCTTTGCAGATGAGCTTCCAGAAAAGAAGTTGCAACTTGTTGGTATGAGTATTCTATCAATCCTATTAAGCCCTGGGTCAGAATGTTACATCCTCACCCCCTTAAGAGATCGACGTCCTCGTCGATCAATCCCAAGCCAGGAACGTCCCCTCTTGGCCACGTCCGTGTGTCCAGTGCCAGCGCATGTGCCATGCTGTGTGACCACGCCGGATCCACACCAGCCATGCGCACCATGCCTGCGCAACTGCGACACACGCGCCCGTGAAACCGTAAGGGTCGGTTCCGATACCATTCTGTAACGTCCCGCCTCTCCCAGGCCGGGCCCACTTACATGTGGCAGCTTAACTAGGATATAGCCTGCCCTCACAGACCAACACCAGTCTTTTCTGCGCACTTTATCCTCACTCATGCGCACCCGGGAAGAACTTCCCGATCGGTCACCCATCACTCCAGGGCCAAGCTCGCTTAACCTTGGAGTTCTTTGCAGATGAGCTTCCAGAAAAGAAGTTGCAACTTGTTGGTATGAGTATTCTATCAATCCTATTAAGCCCTGGGTCAGGATGTTACACACACGACAACTTCTTGATGGTTTATTCCTCAAACGTTTCCCCATCTGGAATGTCCTGCTCCCTTAGCCATGCGATGAACCGACGCTTGTGTTCCTACTTGACCCAATCGTCCGTGTGCCCACCATTATGTTGGTAAAGATCATTCATGTGACGCTCGATCAAAGGATCCATTATCGAGAGCTGATGCAGGATGCTATAGTGTGCTTCGAGGACTACCTTGTAATCTGATGGGATAAAAGATTTCCGTCCAGTCCTCCCACTTCCATGTAGCCTACCATCGTGTCGTGACGGGAGCAAACCTATTGCAATCTGGTCTTTTAGGACACTATTGCAGAATGGGCCACCAGAAACAATGGCCTCTTCGGTACAGTACCCTTCTATCATGGACGCCTCAGGACGAGCACAAGTTGATACATAGCCATTCAGTACTGACATGAAACGCTCATAAGTCCACATCTCATGCAAATACATGGGCCCCAATGCCTCTATTTGCGGCACCAAGTGCGTCACAATGTGAACCATTATATCAAAGAATGATGGGGGGAAACACATCTCAAGCTGTGACAGAGTCTCCACCGTGAATTCTTGAAGTGACGGCAGCTCATCGCGGTCAATAACCTTCTGTGAGACCTTGTTGAAAAAGTAGCACAACCTAGGTGATTGCCATCTTTAAGAGCACCGGATTTATAGCCCTGATGGCAACAGGGAGGAAAGTAGTCAGCATGACATGACAATCATGTGAGTTGTAATTGGTCAGTGTAAGGTCTTTCATTGACACAATACTCCTTATGCTAGAGCAGAATCCAGATGGAACTTTCAAAATTTTCCACCACACACACATCGCACGTTGCTCCTCTGTGTTGAAGTTGTAGCTTGCTGCCGGGAGGTGGTACTTCCCATTTTCTAGAAGAGCAGGGTGCAGTTCCTTTTTTATGCCCAAATTTAGCATGTCCATACGTGAGTTGAGTCCATCCTTAGTCTTGCTCTTTATGTCAAACAACGTGCCAAAGACGCTTTCAAAGACGTTCTTCTGAACGTGCATACCGTTGATCGCGTGTCGTATGTCTAACTCTTTCCAGTATGGCAAATACTTGAAGAAAATAGACATCTTCTTGAATGTAGCCCCTAGAGTTGGTTTCACATCCTTTCTTGGTTTTCCGTCTTTTGTCTTCTTCCCAAAAACAAATTTGATGTTGTTGACTATTCTGAAAACTGTTTGACCTTTACTGTTACCCGATGGAGCAGTAGAATGCAGTTCATCATTATTGTCGAAGTACTTATCCACCTTTCGCAAGCGGTACCTGTGTCCTTTCGATAAGAACCGTCTGTGCCTCATGTACACTATCTTCTTTGATGCATCAAGGAACATGTAAGCGGTTCCATCTATGCAGATTACGCATCCAAGCTTTCCCTTGAACTGCCCCGATAATGTAAAGAGAGCAGGGTAATCAGTTGATGGTCACAAAAATAATTGCATATAGTGTGAAAGTTTCTTGGCGGTACTCGTCCAATATTTCGACTCCTGTTTCCCACAATATTTTCATGTCCTGCATTAACGGCTCCAAAAATACATCTTTGTCAACGCCAGGTTGCTTAGGTCCAGAAATAAGAATGGTTAGCATAAGGTATTTACGCTTATACATCAACCAAGGTGGAAGGTTGTAGATGGTGAGGATCACCAGCCATGTGCTGTGCTTGCTGCTTCTCTCAGCAAATGGATTCATTCCATCCGTACTCAGAGCGAACCTAACATTTCGTGGCTCCTTAGCAAATTCTGGATGGTTGGCATTGAAATCTTGCCATTGCTTGCTATCGGCTGGATGTCGTAACTTTCCATCGTTTTTATGCTCATCTGAAGCATGCCAGCTCATAAGTTGGGCATCCTCAGCGTTTGTGAACAAACACCTCAATCGATCAATCACGGGAAGGTACCACATCACCAGAGCAGGAATTTTCTTCTGCGCATAGTAGTTTACTTCTTCTTTATCTTTCCTAGTGGGTTGGGTCTTTTGTTGGGTCTTCTTTCGCTTCTTCCCCGTACACACGGTGGTGGCACAATCTTCCTCTCGATAGTCTTTATTCGTCTTGTATCTACTTGCACCACAATTAGGACAACTATTCAAGTCTTTGTATTCATCACCTCGATATAGCATACAATGGTTTCTACATGCGTGGATCTTTTCGACACCCATTGTAAGCGGACTGATTAGCTTCTTTGCGTAGTATGTGTTAGCAGGAACTCTATTCTCCTTTGGAAGCATGTCTGTGAGAATACTCAAGAATGCATCGAAGCCAGCATCGCACAAACCATACCGAGCTTTTACCATCTATAACTTTAGCACTGACCGCAACATCGTGAAATCTTTCGTGCAACCCTTAGACTCATCGAAAAAAGGCTCTTGTGCAGCCTTCTTCATTTCCTCCATACCTTTCATGAAGAAGATAGATGGATCTACATTACTACGCAATATTGCATCTAAGAAGTCTGCATCTTCCTCAGTAGTAACATTGGGCGGACCATCAGCATTAGGCACAACAGGTTCACTCTGAGGACAAGGTGTTTGTCTCTCGTGTATGAAATGACATCCGTCAGCAAGCATATCTGCACCATCGACACGATGTTCACAGGAGTACCAGTTGTGTAAGGTGCAGAGCTACCATCTCCATGCTTTGTCCAAATCAGGTAATTCTCCATAAATCCTCGGCACACGAGATGAGAAAATATTGCTTTCGTGTCATCAAATACGATAACATTCTTGCAGTCTATGCATGGACAATATATGTGCTTCGTATTTGATCTCCAAGCATGAATAGTACCTTAACCATTTACACTGGTGGTTGAGCTAAGCCAACCGCCAGTGTTAAGTTACGATTTTCACTAGCGGTTGGCTTAAGAAAACCGCCAGTGTTAATTAGTTTTCACTGGCGGTTCTTAACTCTGTCCCTCTATTTTATTTGCACTAGCGGCCGGTGAATGAAACCGCCAATAAAAAAAAATGCCCGGCGCCACTGTAGAGCTCCTGTGTACTAGTAAAGTTCACATTCTCAATCTTGAGCTTCAAATAGTCATCATGGTAATCGGCCACCACCACTTCCTTGCCTTTGCTACTAGCACCTTACTCAATGATCTCATCAATCAAGTCATCACATGATGTAGCTATGTCATACTTAACAACAAGGTTAGGAGCATCATGTGTTTCATTTGAAAAACAAGTCATAAGCCATAGCAAGGTTGTCATGATTAGCTTTTACTTGAGTATAGTTCTCTTTTAGGTTGTTTAGCTAGTGGTGAGCTCAATGTGCATCCTCTCAAGTTTATCATGTTTTTCTTTGAACTCCTTTATATTGGATTTAAGCTCCTCGAGCTTGGATGACACATTTTGGTTTTCATCTCTAAGCTCATCACTAGCTTTAGTGAATTGTTCATTCTTAGCTAAGAGATTGCCATTCTCAAGTTTTAGTTTATCATTTTTACTTGTTAGCTTTCTTATCACTTTGGTGTAGTCATTTAGCAAGCTAGCAAGATCATCATAAGTGGGTGAATCATACTCATTGTCACTATCACTACTCTCATCATTACTTTGTACCTTCTTATCCTTAGCCATGAGGCAAAGGTGTGTTGGAGATGAGGGCGGTGAAGGCGGTGGAGGAAGTGAAGTCCCAATCACAAGAGCGCCCACATTTTCTTTCTCATCATCACTTTCTTCAACGAAAGAGCCACTTGAAGATTCAATGTCGGTGAGCCAATCACCAACAATGTAGGCCTTGCCATTCTTCTTGTTCTTGTGGAATTGTTTTTTCTTAAATTCTTTCTTCTTGAATGGCTTGGCCTTCTTCTTCTCATCATCACTTTCATCACTTGAGTCTTGCCTCTTGCCCTTGTTCTTGTTCTTGAACTTATCTTTCTTGGGCTTAGGGCATTGATGAGCAAGATGCCCAAGCTCTCCACAATTGTAGCAATCCATCTCGGAGATGGGCTTTCTTTTGCTACTAGTGAAGAACTTCTTCTTGTTGGAATCAAACTTGATTCCCTTATTGTTGAGCTTTTTGAGCATCTTGGTGGTCTTCCTCACCATGAGAGCAATCTCCACATCATCATCATCATCATCACTTGTGGAATCAAGAGAATTATACTTGACTTGAGATTTTGCCTTTCTTGTTAGCCTTGAGAGCTAAGTCCTTCTTCTCTTCCTTCTTGGAAGATGATCCATCTTGGAGAGTGATCTTCATGTACATGTCATGAGCATTGACTTTTCCCAAGATTTGAGTGGGAGTTGCATTGGAGAGATCCCCTTGATGAAGCACGGTCACAATGTGACCATACTTGTCAATAGGGAGAGTATTGAGGATCCTCCTTGCAACTTCGGCTGGAGTGATTTGAGTGAGCCCAAGGCCATTGACTTCCTCTACAATGATATTCAATAAAAAATACATGTCATTAGCATTTTCATTAGGAACCATCTTGAAAGAATTGAGCTTATCAATGATAAGGTAATATCGTTCCTCTCGCTCATTCTTAGTTCCCTCATGGAGCGCACAAATATCCGACCATAGTGCATGGGCGTTTTTGTGGTTCCTCACACGGTTGAACACCTCTTTGCTAAGGCCTCTAAAAATGATGTTGCGAGCCTTAGCATTCCACTTTTCGTGCTCTTCCTCAATGGGTGTGAGGGTTGCGCCGGCTTTGGGAGTGGGGTACCCTTGTGTGGCGGCTTTGTGAACACCAAGGTCCACTGCCTCAAGGTATGCCTCCATACGAATTTTCTAATAAGGAAAATCGTTACCGTTGTTGACGGTAGTTATTGCTCATTTTTACCCATTAACTAAACATGAATCAAGGGCATAAAACAATACACAACATAGTTATGGGGTTTGATTCTAACAAGTTCCACGAGTTTTGGTGTTCTCACTTGTTTTGCAGGGTATAAAGGGATATTCAATTTTTCACTCATTAAAAGTATCTCAAATGAGGAATTGGAGTTCACCATTGCATAGAGCTCGTCGAGACGATAGACGGACCTATGTTTGCTATTTTTGGAGTCCGGAATAAAGAGATATGGATTTTACAAACACTGGAAGATTCAAGAACCTGAGCTGCGGGATTAATTAAAAGCCGCGGGATTAATTGGGCCTAAATCAGAATTTGGCCCATTAAAGCCTATGTGCACATGGTGGAAAGGCTTAGCACCATATCGCTTGCCCAAGGTGGAGGGAGGCCAGGCGCCCCCATATAAGGAACCCAGGACCCCCCAAGTCAAGTGCACCATTATGGAGTTGTAGAGGCATCCCTCGAATGGATAACCTCTCAACTCTAAAGAATTAGGGCTAAACTTTCCAATGTAGTCGATTTGTTTAAGTTGAGAGTTAGGGAGAGCGGAGCTGCGCTTCGGTTCTGAAGAAGTCTTCAGGGATCTGATATATCTTTGTATCTCATCTTTGTAAGACTTATGCTTTAATATATTTATCTTTTCTATTTACTTTATGCCCTAAATTTGATTGGTTAGTATAGTTGTTATACTTTGGCATAGGATCTCCGCTCACATCGAGTGCTTTAGTTTTCATATGGGATTAGAGTAGTAATTAATAGTGTAGGCATGGTGTCGAGATTAGAGGTTACCTGAGATTGCACTCAACCTTACGAATAGTTGTGGTAGCCCCAGGAGGTGACAGCCCTGATGGCCGACGTATTCCACCTCGTGTAGGTTGATGATTGTAGGACCGTAGTTACAACTTCCTAGTCCCATCCTCATCCTGTTCCGTGGCTAGTGTTCTGATGTCCCGAAGTGTTATTGTGTGATTGCTTTATCTACCATAAATCAGTTATTATAAAACCCCAGTAATAGAGAAGTATTTAGGGACCTTCAATTCTCCCGTTGTCCTCTCACTTTAGCTATCTACTCTTTTATCATAGAATTCTCCTGTGTGTCTATATCATTTAAGCATAACTCATATCATTTATCGTTTACCCCTACTATAGTCTAGTTGGTGTACTAAGTTAGTAGATACATGATGGTCAATTATCAAATTCTTTAACCATTGTTTCCCTGTGGTAAAATATAAATAATGATACCTGGAATACTATCGGTAAAATGCTACAATGGTATTTGTGCGCTTGCGGAATCTTTCACATTTTATTTGCACTTAATAAATACCAACAAGCATTTTTGGCATCGTTGCCGGGGAAGCAATTGGCATAAGAGTTTTATAGTGATCTTGATGTCTGCTAATTTAGTGTACTACTAGATTTAGTATGGTTACCCCTGTTCTTTTGAGTTGTGGAATAAGACAGGTCAACAGAAGCCGTTTTGACCTTCCAGGAAGTTTTCACAAGACAAGAAGATACATTGAGGAGCCCAGGGTGCCTGAGCATTCAAGATTCATCAATAATGGAACCCTGCCATCTCACAGGTTTGCACACATATATATATTTCTTTCTAACCTTGTGTAGATAGGAGAAGGAGGTCGTCATCACAACAATTCAAATCACATCTCAAATGACAAATATAGAGGCTGTGCTACACACAAGTCATGGTAAGTATGATCAAGAAGGTGAGAAAGTCTTGCTCATGGACTTTAAACTTTTGAGTAGTTATCTTTTAATTCTTGCATCTCATTGCATATTTATTTTAATCCATGCATTCACACCATTTAGTTTATATTCCCTCATATCAAATCTATAGCATATTTAGTTCTTGCATACATCCATACCACTTGCATATTAAAAAGAAAATATATATATACCTCACTATGATCATATTATTTTATCTCTATTTGAATAAATCCTTATAATGCTTTCATGCTACCTTTACTTACTATAGTTTATGGCTGGAATAATTTCATACATCTCTTAAATGAAGCATGGTGCCAAGTTTAGAAGTGTTTGATCTTACTTTCAAAGGTTTTTAATCTAAGTTTGTTAATTAAAAGTGTAATAATTCGAAGGTCTTTCAAGAACGACTTTGTGTCCTAAAGTAACCACTCTTTAAAAAATAATGTGAGTTTGCACCTTTTGATGTAATAGCCTTGAGAATTGAGCATAGAATTATAATTATAAAAATATTCCCTCGGGTATTTTTTGTCACTAACTATTCCAGGCTTGAAGTAGAAGAATGACATCATTAGGTATGTCCAACCAATCATCATGCAACGTTAATCCATCCAAACTTAACTTTGCCTTGCAAAATTCAAGCTTGGGGAATGGGCTTATTTAGAAAATCTTATGTTGCTAATATTGGTTGTCTCTACCTTGTCAATCCATGTTCAAATTGTTAATCAATGTCATGCTCTTTCATCTCTGTTTGCATAACTCTCTATAAACTTTCATGTTATCTTTGTTCGTTATAGTATACTTAAGGTTTGAAGAAATTTCATACACCTTTTAAAATTAGGCATAGTGCTGATGATTTTACTTTCAAAGGCTTTTTGAATTAAGCGTGGTGCTTAGGTTAAAATGCCTTCCTAAGTCAAATTGGACGTGGTGTCTAGGTTGATTTTTGAGCCGCTCGTATGCTGACATTGGATATTCTGTTAGAATAACCCTTCCAGAAAACTTTCAATTTAATTTGGGTAAGTCACGAGATAAATTCAAATCAGAGATGAGACAGGACACATGCTAAACTTCAATAACTTTGCAGAGGAAGACATAGCTCATTCATTAGGGATGGAAGAACTATGAGTATTAATGATTCATTCACTTTATCTTCTGCTGCAAGTTAGTTGGACTCAAGTCGTGCCGGTATAGAACATGATCTATGCTAACATAATATTAACCCTATCTTCTTAGTAGCGTAGATGGAACATGATAAAATTCTGGACAAACAACCTATGTTCCAAAGCTATACATCCCTTCGGGTATGTATTGTCTACTAATCTGTTGCAGACATAATAATGAATGAAGTGACAAGGTGTCGTAAGATCAAAGAAGCAAAAGATGGCAAAGAGAATAAGCAACAAAGGAGACAAGATGCTCATGAACAACTCAAGATGCAAGAGAAGGAAAGGACCACCAGTCATCTACCCTTCATTAGTTAGTGCCATCACACTCTAATAATGAAAGTAATATCTTAAGGTAAGTGGTCACTATTTTCTTCTTGATCTTGGAATGCAGATAAATAAAGACACAAATATGTTAGAGTTACATCTTTAATTGATTAGCCTAATTAACTCAACATGCTTTGTCCTTTAAGATTGTTCATGGCATCATTCTTTTGATCTCAATCTTAACCAAATATGCTAAAACATTGCATTCTATCTTTGGAAGATGATAGTCATACTCATGTGAAAATTTATATATTATGCAGAGATAGACAACCATTCCATTGGTTAAGCAATTTAAATCTTTTCTGCCATATGAACTTAAATGCAACATTAATGCTTAATCGTCTGATGTTACCACTCATATCATGAGTAAAACAAATTATGTAACATCAACTTTGTCTTGTTCAATGTGCCTAAAGTTAGAGAAGAATAAATAAAGAAATAGATTCAGTTCTGTTGGTGTTTTTCCACTAGCAGAGCCCATGCACTTGATCTCTACCTTGGTTTTGCAAACAGGACAACACTTCAAGCAAATTTGTTAATTTCCAAAATTCTACAAGTGAAAGTTCTGTGAACATGCACGCTGAGCAAGATGCTGCCAGCTTCCACTATTAATGCTCTACTTCAACCTGCTGGCCAAGCAAAGAACAAAAGTGACATCACCATCACCAGAGGTGCAACCATCAAGACCTCCATCTCTAAGACGGAGAGATACACAAGAGTGGAAGAAAAAGTCCTATCGGTAGACTTTAAATTCCGCACCCTTTCCATAAGGTAACATGATAGTTATCTAATTAATAAGTATTCATAATTTACATTAGTAATTTTACTTTAGCATATTCATCTTTATGCATATAAAAAAAGAGAGAGAAAAATCTTTATTGCCTTATTTACTGCATCATGAAACATTAAAACCCCATGTGAATAAACTTATAGAATATTCGCTATGGTGGCATAAAAAATAATAAAAAATGATAATAGTATTTATATTTACTTTCTTGCATTATGTAAACTCTAAGCCCCATGAGAATAAATATTCTCCGTGGTGGCATAAAAATATATTGCATGCATACATATTTGATTGTTGCATAAGAAAGTTAAAAAACCCTAAAAAGAGAATCATGTTAGAATCTGTCAATTAAAATCAACTCAGAGAATAATCAATTACTTATTGGGTGACCGCTAACCCCTTATCACATTCAAGCCTCGAGTTTTGGTTTTCTTGTTGGAGTATAATTATGCAGGATAACACTATGTCTGAGAAGTGAGTCCATCAGTGGCGCCGACCAGACTGCTGCTGGTAAGCCCACTCTAAAGATCATCAACACCAAATATTGCAAACATCTAGCTTGGGGGAGGAGCATCCCCTAGTTATCAGGTATCTATACCTAATCGATTATCGAGTCTATTTTATATAGTCATAAAATACCAAAAATATGTGAGCACATGAGAGTTCACAATAGTATCATAAGAAAATTAAAAAAATATGTGGGCACATGAAGGTCCACACACTTTTAAGAAAAAACCAAAAATATATGGGCTCATGATGAAGGTCCACGTTTTTTTAGAAAGTTCCCTAAGTGGATGAAGCAAAGGAAACTTTTGGTTGGAATCATAAAATTAATCACTTACGATGGAGGGGTATTAACCTAACCCCTCTCCATGAGATTTGGTATTCTTGTTGGCAGTTGAGTTTTACAAGACAATACAAGATCAAGAGCTAGTCAACCTGGCGCCCTTACGCGGCCAGTATGCCTGCTCCCAGAAGGATTGCTCAACTTGCAACATCAAAGATCACGTCAACATCCAGCTTGGGGGAGAGCACCCTCCATTTAAATCCAGCTAAGTATAAGTTTCCCATCCTTATTATTGTACCATATTGCTTTTCGCGTGAGTTAGCTAGTGAAATAAAATTTGAAAACCAAATAAATAGTGTTTAGGTTAGTTAGTGTGTTTGAATAAAATAAAAGGAGAGTGCTTACAATAATTTTGCTCAGACTCGATGGAAACCATGCTCAGGAATTTGATAAGTTTTCAACCTTTGTTTTCAACCTTGAATCATCCCAAGTTTTAGATACAACCATTTTAACTTGAAGCTTTGCTTTGAACCTGAAACTTGTGGGTAGCAAATGCTTGATCTAAGTCTAAGTAATTGAGGGATATGATATGCAAAATTTGAGCTGCTATTTATCTTGTTCCTAGTGATACTTGAATTATGGGTATTTATTTTGAAAATTCTTAAAACCACATGATGAGTTCTTGTATGACAAGAGCTTTATAATCCTACCACAGCCATACATGCTAGATTAGGAAAACATACACATTATATACTACTTACTTTGTTTTGAGTTTAGTCAAGCTTTGTTGATACCTTAGGAACTTATCATGCTTTTACAATTAAGATCACATGCACTCCACCCTTAATGCACTACTCATATCCGAGTGGGCGCATCCACATTCCACATATTCCATCTAGATCCACCTAAAAATGTTCTACTCCTACACTAGGAGTGAACACTAAAAGTATCTCATTGGTTACCCCAGATCAATGCTCCAAAGTTCTTGTTGCTATCTCCAAAAAAAAAGAAAAAGAAGAAGGGAAGTATTGTTGCAGAGAAGAGGCACGTGGCTATGCAAAAGAGTGAGATAAGAGAAAACAATGGGTACAACGATGCCCGCCTGAGAGGTAAAAATGGACAAGTGCCCGAATTTATCAAAACAATGGGTACTCTGATGCCCGCCTGAAAAAAGAAGAAAAAAAAAAGAAAGATAACCCATGTTGTCCTGCAACACAATTCCCTAGTGTTTGAAAAAGAGAGAGATGTCTCAAGGAGCAAACGAGTAGAATTAGGATTAGCCACCATATATATCCACGTACCACCTCACGTCCACACACATGCACATCTTAATTTAATTGTATGACTTGTTCCTTTGGATCCATTGTTTGACTTTACAATATATTCATTGCAAGTATGTATGAGCTGTCTCCTTACCCATAAGCTCCACACAAGCTATTAGTTATAGGGTGAGAGAGAGAGAAGAGAAGGCATGCATCACTATTGCCTTGGTGAGGATGCACAAATATCACATATTGAGAGACTTGAGAGAGTCATACAAAGAAAACTCTGAGTTCTATTTTGAAAACTTGCAAAAGCTTCAGGATAAGAGTTGAACGACAGAGCTTGAGACATAGTGTTTAACTTAGACATTCTATCCTTCAATTACCCAAGACTCAAGAGAAAGCTACAAGCTCCATGGTAAAGGTAATACAGGTAAGTCTGAAGGTTAGCTTGGTCTACTATAATCCTTGAGTACTTCTTGGTTTAAAACTGAATATTTGTGAGGGGTAGCTATAACTTTTGATATATGCTAAAGTTTGGCTTTGCTAAGGGACTAGCAAAGGGTAAGGTTGGGGGAACTTGTTGATGGTAGTTATTGCTTATTTTTACCCATCAACTAAACATGAATCAAGGGCATAAAACAATAGACAACATAGTTATGGGGTTTGATTCTAACAAGTTCCACGAGTTTTGATGTTCTCACTTGTTTTTCAGGGTATAAAGGGATATTAAATTTTTCACTGATTAAAAGTATCTCAAATGAGGAATTGGAGTTCACCATTGCATACAGCTCGTCGAGACGATCAAAACGGACCTATGGTTTTCTATTTTTGGAGTCCGGAATAAAGAGATATGGATTTTACAAACACTGGAAGATTCTATAATCTCAGCTGCGGGATTAATTAAAGGCTGCGGGATTAATTGAGCCTAAATCAGAATTTGGCCTATTAAAGCCTATGTGCACATGGTGGAAAAGCTGAGTACCATATCGCTTGACCAAGGTGGAGGGGAGGCCGGGCGCCCCCATATAAGGAACCCAGGACCCCCCAAGTCAAGTGCACCATTATAGAGTTGTAGAGGCGTCCCTCGAATAGACAACCTCTCAACTCTAGAGAATTAGGGTTAGACTTTCCAATGTAGTAGATTTGTTCTAGTTGAGAGTTAGGGAGAGCGGAGCTGCGCTTCGGTTCTGGAGAAGTCTTCAGGGGTCTGGTATATCTTTGTATCTCATCTTTGTAAGACTTATGCTTTAATGTATTTATCTTCTCTATTTACTTTATGCCTTGAATTTGATTGGTTAGTATAGTTGTTATACTTTGGCATAAGATCTCCGCTCGCATCGAGTGCTCTAGTTTTCATATGGGATTAGAGTAGTAATTAATAGTGTAGGCATGGTATCTAGACTAGAGGTTACCTGAGATTGCACTCAACCTTACGAATAGTTGTAGTAACCCCAGGAGATGACAGCCCTGATGGCCGACGTATTCCACCTCGAGTAGGTTGATGATTGTAGGACCGTAGTCAGAACTTCCTAGTCCCATTCTCATCCCGTTCCGTGGCTAGTGTTCTAATGTCCCGAAATGTTATTGTGTGATTGTTTTATCTACCATAAATCAGTTATTATAGAAGCCTAGTAATAGAGAAGTATTTAGAAACCTTGAACTCTCCCGTTGTCCTCTCACTTTGGCTATCTAATCTTTTATCATAGAATTCTCCTGTGTGTCTATATCATTTAAGCATAACTCCTATCATTTATCGTTTACCCCTACTATAGTCTAGTTGGTGTACTAAGTTAGTAGACACATGATGGTCAATTATCAAACTTCTTTAACAATTGCTTCTCTGTGGTAAAATATAAATAACGATACCTGAAATACTCCCGGTAAAATGCTACAATGGTATTCTGTGCGCTTGCGAAATCTTTCATATCCTATTTGCACTTAATAAATACCAACAACCGTCAAAGACGGGAGGGGGACCATCGTGACCACAGGACATCCTTCTCTTGGCGGTTAAGCCAAAATAGTGAGCACAAGGCTCTGATACCAATTGAAAAGATCGAGGATGCCCAAGAGGGGGTGAATTGGGTAACTAGTAAATTTTTTGAAATATAATTCAACCTATCGCCATTTGCTCAATCTCACCCCATAAGTACTTGTGTATGATCTAAGCCTAAAATAAGTTATGCAACATAGAGCCAAGTTCTATCACAAGTATACTACTTTAGGAAAGTAGAGAACACAAAGTAAATGCTGGAATGTAAATGAGATAGAAAGACAAAGCCGGTTTTTCCTGAGGTATCGGAGACTCGGCACTCCCCACTAGTTCCTCGTTGGAGCACCCACGCAAGGGTGTAGCTCCCCCTTGATATTCGCAAAGACCAAGTGCTCTCTACGGGTTGATCCTTTGCCTCTCCGGCGCAGTGGATCGCCCACAACTGCTCACAAGCTTGGCTTGGGCCGCCGACAAGCTCTCAAAGCGGTCACCAAGCCTCTGATCGCCACCGAACCGTCTAGGTGATGCCAATCACCAAGAGTAACAAGTCTAGACTCTCACTTGACCAAGAACAAGGCCAAAGAGGGTGATTGATGCACACAAGTCACTCTTAATCTCTCTAGGGAAGAAGCTCACAAGCAATGGAGTTCACTCAATCCTCTCTAGGGCTCTTGCACTAACACCAAGGTCACAAGGGTTGTTTTAGCTGAACAAATGGGCAAGAGAGCTAGAATGAGGGTGATGGAGAAGTATAAATACCCCCCCAAACCTCACACTAGCCGTTGAGACACAAAATAGCTTTCTGCGAACCGTCAGACTCGATGAATAGTGCAAATCGGACCAAACGCCACCAGTCCGACTCTCACAAGCGTCCTGCTGTCAACACTGTGCGGAGGAGCATCGGACCGACTCCAATGGTCCGACGACCACCGTCGGACCATAGTCCGACGCCCTCGAGCTCTCGGGTGAACTCAGCACAGTGACCCTCAACGGCTACAACACGGACCAATGGTCCGACGCTCTCCGTCGGACACAGTCCGACGCTCAGTTGAGCTCTTTGGACCTCTCTGGAAACGTCAGACTCAGCAAAGCATTAGTTCGACGCCCTCTCTCTCCACGGTCTGACGCTCGCCTGTGAAACCCCTGGCACCATCGGACGCTGGGCGATGGTCCGACGACCATCCCAGCAGCGTCCGACGATCTCTGGCGAGCTGAGAA
Organism: Eremochloa ophiuroides; assembly: GCA_038502445.1. NCBI lineage: Eukaryota > Viridiplantae > Streptophyta > Magnoliopsida > Poales > Poaceae > Eremochloa > Eremochloa ophiuroides. The sequence goes on from JAHLJS010000006.1 coordinate 46,773,553, forward strand.
GCCACCAGAGGCTGCCACGTACCATCGGACTCTGAGTATTGGTCCAATGACTATACTGCTCAGGGTCCGACGCTCAAAACTCATTCAAAACTTCGCCGAATCGAAAACTTTCCAAAACGAAGTTTGATCCTCTCTCTCAAGAGACTCCCTGTGCTTTCTAGAGCTATGTTGGACAAGTGTGCATCACATCTACACTCTCTAACATTGCCCTAAGTTAAGCTACCCATCCGAACCCCTCTTTATAGTACGGTCAAAGTGAAAAATAAAACCTAAGACTACTCTAAGTGTCTCTCAACTCCAAACGACACTTGGGACAAGCCTATCACCATCTTGTCTTCCATCCTTTCAAAACCGAATCGATTTCCATCGCTAGGGGCTTGAACCTGCTTGTAATCTCTAGGTTATCCTGCAAAATACACGTTAGTCATAATAACCGTCTTCTTGTCATTAATCACCAAAACCAATAGGGCCTAGATGCTACATATCGTTAGAGATATTTTAATAATGGTTTGTTTATTTTATAATTTGCAAAAAAATTTGAATAAACGAGCGGTCAAACATGATATATCAATGTCAAAAAACGATACTCTTTTTTGGGACAGAGGGAGTATACTCTTCACATCACAAACCTATCAAACTAACTTTTTTAGGTTTTTTATGTAGTGATTAGGCTTATATAAAATAAAGCAACACATTTAACAATTCTAACGATGTATAACATGTGATGAAATGTGTCAAGAAAAATAATAAAAATAAAAAGTTATATGGACCAACTTGACTAGACGGTTGTTAAACATGCCAACATGGAGAACAATGTTTAAACAAATTAATAAATTATTTTGTGATGAATAAACTCTATCATAGGTTGATGGCGTTTGAAAATTAGGCTTTGTGACATAGAAAATGCCTCTATGACATAGAAAATATTGTCACTAGATGGAACTAGACTAGTTGTATGACATTTTTTGTGACATACAACTTTTTATTGTCACTAAGTCGAAATAAAACCGATAATATAATGACATTATGACCTATTATCATACTAAATACATAAAAAAACCACACATCTCCTGTACTGCTTGCATTAGTAATCACTTCTTAGGATTATTCTAAGTACTATCTCAACATCTATCTTATACTTACACTAGGGATGACAACCTAGACACCTAGTTATTCTAAGAGATATAGATTTATTAGAGGTGGCTAAGTATTTCAACCATGTAACACGTTAATAAATACCTAATCACTTTGGCGCCATTATTATGGATGAGATTTTATCCTGTTCAAAGTGACGACGTTAAGAAGTGTCAAGAGATGGTAGCCTTAACAGTAGCATAAGATTAGATCTATATTAACCAACAATTTATCCACAATTACACAAGCCCTTGAACCCATGCATGAACGATCAAGATAAAAAGGAATTAGTTGATATAGCTAGAGAACCAATCATCATGATGAAATATTAGAACACGAATCGTAAAAAGACGATTGGTCTCGATGAGATTTAGAGCCAACACTCTGTTCGGTTGGCTAGATTGTACGGCTGACTGGTTAATTGTTGTGAGAGAAAAACACTGCTGAATGGTTGGCTGATGCTGGCTGGTAAGTTCAAGCGAACCTTGATCGAGCAAATTGAGGTTGCTAGAAGAATAATATAAATAGAATATGTCCTCATGATCGGTAACTTAATGAATCAGCACTAAGTGCCACCTTAAAATAGAGTCGATAACTTGATCTATGCTGTAGCTTATACAAGGTCAGGACCGGACGGACCAATGCAGCAATATAGGGTACAATACAAATCGATACCTTTGATCTATACTATAGCTTGTACAAGGTCAAGATTGGCCCAATGCAACAATACAAGATACAATACAAATCGATAACTTTGATCTACAGTACAATAGCTCGTACAAGGTTGGAACTAGCCCAATGCAGCAATACGAGATACAATACAAATCGATAACTAGCTTATACCAAGATCCATATGAGGCCAAACTTAATCTAATGCAGCCTTACGAATAAGTTACAAACCTTACGAACAAGATGTAAACCGTGGCAGTACTTACAAGCAAACCAGAGACTGGTCGATGTGATTCAGCCCTGATCATTTGAAGAAACTCGCCAAAATCTATAGTGCTCCTACTCCTCAGGGTTGGCCGGGGCCGAAAATGGGTTGTATTTGAATTGTTGGATGTCTTTTACAACCGTTAGGGTTTAGTATTTATACCCAGGGCTTCAACACGAGTCCTAATCAAATAAGATTACGAAATGGGAAAATGAAAGATACTAAATAACTTGGACTTCAATCTTTCCTTTCTAGCGAAGTCCGTCGTATTTAAGCTTCCTTGCGCTTACATAGGCTTCCCCTTCCATGATTGTTACTTTTCTTCATCATCAAGCTAATCAGCCGATCTTAACGCAAATAGCCGACATGGATGAATCAGTCGATTCCACCCTTTTCCTTCATGTGTTTTCAAATAAATATCTTTTATCAAATTCTGGTGTCAACAGCCACACTGTCATGGTCACTAGACACTCCGGTGCCCACGATATTCTCAAACTTGATTTGCCCCACTTCCAAGTTTGTATAGTATCTCAATAGCTTTCTAACAAGTCTTAAATTATTGAAATCGGAGTTCGAAATTGAAAGATATGCCTAAAATATGAAAGGGTGTTGTTGCTGTCCCCGGCACTGCAAGGACGGTGCCCTGTCTGGTGCACACTGTAAAGGGCGCCGCCAGCATCTAAAAAGGCTGTAATTTGCTATTTTTCGACACACCTGTAATTGTGCTAACACCTCAAAGTGATCACCATCTCATGCATGTGAGTTAGTTTTCACAAATATTTTCAAAGGGGTTTTCTCTTTTTTTCACTATGCCACTCGATTCTAGCAACATCACGATATTAGATCACTTCGAGTGGCAGTAGATGGACGATATGCAAATATGTTTTCTCATCTTTATTGTATGGTAATCTATTCTAAACATGGTCAAGCTCTTCTCTACTCAATCTTAATCCGGTGAAATAAAAATGTCCTAGATTATACCTTTGCTCTGCACATTTCTATTCCATCTCCATTATCGATATTGATGCAACACATGCACCAACTCCATTAAAGATTACATGATCAACTTCATATCATCACATGGTTTTTGGTTCGTCGATCCTTGACTTGCTTGCTCGTTATCGTTGCGTTGGCCATCGACAACAAGCCTACTAGATTGCCCTTCACATTTGCAACTAGTTCATCGACGTTAGCCCTTATCTTGATCTTCTCTACCTAGCTGTATGATGTCATGTACTTATCATACAATAAGCTCCTACATAACATGTGTGAGTTTTGCAACATTTCCAAGTTATTTTCACCTTCATGGTATAATTGTGCTCACACAAGTATACCTGTGCACATATATATTTTACTTAAACAAAATTAGTTCACCTTCAGTTAAAAAAACAATTAGTTCAGCTTACTTGTCACTCAATTACTAAAACCAAATGAGCACATTTTACTAAGTACCTCAAGAAAATCCATCATTTGTCTTTCTGGTCTGGGGTCGCCGAAAAATGCTCGTGCTACCAAAGCGCTTGTAAAAGTCTCCCAACAGCAGCGAGAGGCCACCCCACATCTTGCTCAACCGATGAAGTAAATTCCACAAATTTTCTGTTCTCAAACACAGGCCTCGCCAGGGGGAACCACGTGAACTTTCATTAATCAAAACATCGAGAGCAGGCTCTCATTGGTAGAACAGGTATCTGGTTTCTCCTAATTTTTAGTCCCTGTCATATTGAATATTTAGAGGCAAATTTAGAGTATTAATAAAAATTAATTATAAAACAATTTCTTAGATGGGGGATTAATTTGTGAGACAAATGTTTAGTAAGCCTAAATAGTCCATAATTTACCAATGTGATGCTACAGCAACATGTATTAATGATGAATCACTAATATAAAAATGATTTTTAGGGACACATCCATTTTCTACCAGAGGCAGTTAAACTAGCACACTGCCTCTAATGTTGCCTGGGAGCACTATAGCTCCATGACCGCTACTGAAAATCCATTTTCATGTATTTCCTGATTAGGAAAAATAAAAAATTATGTAATGTTTCATTAATAAATTCGCCTATGAATATATATCCATTTTTAGGGACGATTGCGTTAAGAGAAGCGCCTCTGAAAATTCTATTTTAAAGACAGTTATTTTTATCAACCACCTCTTAAAATAAGTGATTTTTCTGAGGTGGTTGACTAAGTCAGCCATCCTTCAAAATAGTCGTAGCACAAATCAATTCATATCTTATTTAAATAATGTTGGATTAAGACAAAATTTATATTAAAATTGTATAGCTCCACGAAATCAATTATTTTGTAGTTGATTTTTTTTGTTTGAGGTCATTTAGGGTTCCAAATATAAAAATTAATTCTCATATCTTAAATTTTAAAATTTTGAATTTCTCAAATTATCTTGGATGGAGAAATATTATGTATCAAAGTTGTAGTATTCGATGAGATCTAAAACTTTATAGTTGAAATTTTCTCATTTAAATTTGATTATGAGTAAAAATATTAATAACAAGATTCATACATACAAGTACAACAAGACATAAATGAATGTGTGATGCTGTCGCAGGAGATGGAATGCGCGAGGGAGACGGTGTAGGTTCGAACCCGGATATCGTTGCACTTATTCAAAAATAAGAGAAAAATAAATTTTGTGAGCTGTGACCGGTTTTCAGCCCTTCTAGCTACCTAAAATTATTTATTTTTTCTTATTTTTATTAGAATTTAAGTGATTTTTTAAAGCGCTCTGAAAATCAATTTTTAGAGATAGTTGATTTAAGAGAACCACCTCCAAAGATCGATTTGTAGAGACGGTTTTCAATCTGCTGCTGAAAATCACTTATTTTTTATAATTGCTGATGTAGTAGCGGTTTTAATAACCGCTTCTAAAGACCTTCTCTAAAAGTTTTTACTGTACTAATAAATTAATTAATCTTAATAGATTTGCCTTACAAGTTAGTTTTGTAATCAAACGTGACACCTCCTGAGTTTTGACTAACCACACTGAGCGCCTGTATACGGGACGGAACGATAAATACACTGGTAAAACATCTGCACCGCGAACCTATATGGAACCTGGAAAGTCCTAACTAGGGATGAAAATGGTACGGATATTTGTCCGACCGTCCGTTCGACCGAATCCGTTTAGAGATGTTCAGATCTGTCCGTATCCGAGTCCGGATATTTAACATCCGAGACCGTATCCGTATCCGAATACTTAAATTGTATATTTATGATGTCGACATCCAATCGTATCCTATCCGGCATGGCTGACACTATCCGTATTCGAATTCGAATTCAATCATAAATATGAAAACAAATATGATATCAGTGATATCCGTTCGTATCCGATCCGTTTTCATCCCTAGTCCTAACGTCCAAGCACAGCGGTCACAAACGCTATCCACCGCTAGCCCTATCCCCACACTGGGAGGCCGCAATCCCACCGGCCCCACTCACGCCCTGCCTGCTCTAGTCGCCCGCGCGTGGCTTGCTGTTGATATAGGGATCTAATTTTAGTGCCACCGACGACAGTACCTCATGTTTATAGGTCTCTGCAATCTCACCTATCATGCGGGCCACACTTGTTTACAGGTCTTTTTACCAACCGAGTTGTGTGATAGCCTAAACCGCCAAGAAATATTTATGATATATAATTAGTATTACTAAAAAGATTTTTGAATCTAATTTTTTAATAAACTTATTTTAAAATATAAATATTGTACGCTTTATTTTATAAATCGAATCAAACTCTTAACACATACTCTGCAACGATGAACCGACATACGTGTAGCCATGATCCGATGCAAGATGCAAGTGGCCCGTGCGTATGGATGAAAATAGTATGGATATTTATGTGACCGTCCGTTCGACCGAATCCGTTTAGAGAAGTTTAGATCTGTCCATATCTGAGTCCAGATATTTAATATCCGATACCATATCCGTATCCGAATACTCTAATCATATATTTATAATGTCGACGTTCAATTATATCCTTTCCGATATGGCTGACACTATCTGTATTCGAATCCGAATCCGATCAGAAATATAAAAACAAATGTGCTATGTTCGCTTGAGCTTAAAACCACTTATTTTTCAATCCTTCTATAGTATTTTTCTCTCATAAGAAATCAACATCGCCATTTATTTTCCGTGCTTTTCCGCTTCGGCGAACAGACACGTAATCGTATCCGATCCGTTTTAGACCCTACCCGTGCGTGTTGCTGTGGCCGGTGGGAAGGCAGCCGTTGGAGCGCCCAACTCACAGACGGCGCGGACTCCCCCGCATGGAATTTATTCCACGGCCAGAGCACACGAGTCATCTTCATCCGCCGACCACTCCACTTCCGGTTAGTCATCTTCATCCGCCGCTAGCCCGCTACCTTCCTCTGCCTTGCTCGCCGCCGCCCACGCCGTGCTCAGGCTTCAACGCTTCTCCTACGTGACCCAGATTTGCGAACTTCAGGTATACTCATTTCCCTTCCCCATTTCAAATTTCGAACTGTCAAAACCCTAACCACGGTTTCACTTCATTCGCTCGTCTCCTCCTTGAGCTATTCCGGCAGCTGCAACATGTTTCGATCGCCTGCGGAGAAGGAAGGGGATGATGCCGGCACGGGCTCTAGCAGCTGGCCGCGCACCCGCCGCTACGCCGTGGGGGAGGAGGTGGAGGTCCTCTTCACCGGGAAGGGCTTCCGCGGCGCGCACTACGAGGCCACCGTCACCGCGTGCTTCCCGGCCTCCGGTCGCTACGAGGTAGTTTACTCCGAGCTCCTCGCAAGCATCGGCGGCCCTCTGCGGGAGGTCAAGGCAGCCTCCGAGGTACGGCCGAGACCGCCGCCGCCGCCGCTCGGGCGCGAGTTGGAGCTCTTCGATCTCGTCGAGGCGTACCACAGCGACGGATGGTGGCCGGGCGTCGTCTCCGACATCCGGCCCAAGCGGAGGCGCAACCAGGCGACACGGTTCCCCGTCTCGCTCCCGCTGTTCCGCGAGGTACTGGAGCTCCCGGCCTCGCTGGTGCGGCCCAGGCAAGAGTTCGTGTACGGAAGCTGGATAGACGCGCAGGAAGTGGTAAGTAAATAGCATGCCTGCTTCGCTCAATCTCACAGATATTTCCTTTTGATTTAGCACTCCAGGTGCAGGCGTGCAGCAATTTTGCACTAGCTTCACAGGAAACAGTTGAATTCCTGCTTAATTTTGGTGATAATTCCCATTAAGTTTCCATTGATCTATTGTATTTATTAAGAAACATAATGTACTCTATAGTTTTCGGGATTAATTTTATTGCTCATCAAGCGTATCTTCTATTTCATCAAATGAAAGCACATAACCTTTTTTTTGCAGGAAAAAAAAACGTTTCTGTACTGCATTTCTTAGATCTAAGTATGCTTCATTGCTTTAGTGTGTTTATTTATTGTCATGCTGATCAGCTGATGCAAATAGGTAGCCAGTAGGATCTTAGAAAATTTTACATGCATTGATCACGAACTTTCTGCCTGTTGGGACTTGGGAATCGGGATGCTCAACCATGCAAGCCAAATAGTACCTGGAATGGTATAACTAGTGTCACCAAAGGGCAAAGGTTTATTTGTCTACCATATATCCATTTGAGAATAAGGTGGATTCATTTATACATCTGTACAACCGAGTCACTTGAATACCTGTGCACTAAATCATGGCTTTCCTAGGCGATCATGTTTACTCGTCAAACTGCCGAATAGCCATTTAGGTTAGTTTAGACAGTAGGGTTATCTAAGCCACCAAATCCAAGTGCTAAGAGAGCATTTGCAATGTTAGTCTGCCAAATAAATTATCTGCAGTTTTATTTAACCTGGCTTTGTTGAAAATGGATTGACTGCTTCTTTTTACTAATTTGAATGCAGCTGCGAGGGATCCCACAGTGTGCAGAAGGAAGCCGCATAGAGGTAATGTGTGATAAACAGGGCAAAGTTTGGAGGCCGGCTACTATCAAGAAGATGGTCGGCGGTACCAACTATGTTGTGAGATATGGAAATGAGAAGAACTCCATTGAGGTCCTTGACACAAGGTTCATTCGGCCAGAACCCAGCTCAGACAAAATGAAGTTGGAGCCCTCGACAGAGGTGAAGTATACCATGTGTTGGGTCTACTTCTAAGTTGCTGTTTCTATTGCTTCGTGTGGTTGCAAGTTTACGATACCTTTTTTTTTTTGGATGTGTTGCTTGCAATGTGTTGTGTCTTTTCAAATGACGGTTGTATTTATCCCATTGATCTGTACTAATGACCTTTTTTGTTTAATAGGAATATGCTAGGAAAAGAAATTATTCAGATTTTGACTATTCATTAGATTCTGACTATTCACCAGAGTTTTTCACACCTGGTGGAAACAGTGATCAGTGTGGCTCAATCCCTAACAAAAGGGTGCGGAAAGAAAATGCACATACGGAAGAGGTGCATTTGGGGCACTCTTTAAATCTCAGGCAATATACAGGCAGATCATCATTAAAGGATGTTATGGATATGGAAATACCTTTTGATGAGCATGTATCTAGGGGGAAACTAGAGAGAGAATGGGAGGGATTAGGGTTTAGGGTTGCAAAGGGGGAAGAGCACATACTGGAAGCCAATGCAGTGGAGAAGTTAATCTGTGCACCGTGTGATGGCAAATCGAGGCACTCCTTGGCAAAGGTACACACTGTTTTGTTTTGAATCCGTTTTCCTTTCTAGCACCAAAATTTGAAAGTATTGCTCACTTCACCAGCATTCAAAAGTGTGTACAGCTATTTTAGCACAAGTTTGCTGCATTTCTCAGATAGTTTCTGTATCTTTCAATCTTTTAGATTCACTATCTTGCAACTGTTATCATGCACCTTTTTGGTCCCTGATTCTTCCTCACTACTGATTGAGATTCCTTGCTGTTTTCATTTGGTCATGTAACCTAGGCACTTGCAAGTAAAAGAAAGGACCTTTCTGTTTTGTCACTTGATGACGTGATTGAAATTGGTAGCAAGTACAGCTGTGGTGATGTTGTTGTGATCAGTGATGACTCTAGCCATGGAAGTTTTGTTGAAATCAGTGATGATTCTAGTTATAACCCAATAAAAAATCTAAGGCGAATGAATCTCCCAGATGAAGAACTTCATTCCAGTCATTTGACACATAATAATCAAGCACAACGCTCTGCGTCAAGATCGTGGCAAGCACAGAATCCTCAACATTATCTTTTGCTAGATGCATCAAAACATTGTATAAATGAGTTATCACAGTCCATGGAGCCATCGGAATTGCCACAGGATCATTCCCACAAGGATGGTGGGCAAGAAATTCCTTTGCCTGGTTGCCAGGTCCAAGAGTTTCTTGGAAGGAATGAAGCAGAAGAACCACGACTATTGGACCATCTTCATTTAGAAAACATGTTGATGAAAATTGATAATTCTTCAGCTAGAGGTGAAAACCATGAAATGTGCCAAGAAATTACAGAGGTAGCACCTCTTCTGGCATTTCTCTTTTCTCGTATTTCCTCATTTATATGATATGTCCTTGATTGTCTAGCATCACTATGTATCTCAATACTGATGCAGGTGAACAGATGGGTGGTTGGTACTTCCATTGAAGGAGCAGACAGTGGTTTGACTAACCCTGGAATTTGTGAGTTCTTGTTACAAGCATAAGCTTTAGTTACACTAGTGAAGCCTGTCTAATCAGATGCAAATATTATCAGCCAGTCAGAAGACTGTCGAACAATCATATGGTGGAGCCTTCCCTATTGGGAAACTAGAACCATCTACGTCTAGACTACAGGATTTTGAAGGCGAATTTTGAAGGCGATCTCTTCTGTATTGAAGCCCCTAACAATAACCAAGTAAATATTCTTTCTTTTGTCATATATATCAAAACCATGACATGTGGGAGAGTCTTGAAAGTGAACCTAGGCCATTTTCATGTGGCCTCTTTTTTATTTTATTTGAGCTTACTGAAATCTCCTTGGAAACTTACCTCAAAAAAAAAAAAAAAAAAAAAAAAAAAAAAAAAAAAAAAAATCTCCTTGGAAACTGTTAACTCTTTCTGGTCATGTATTGATGTTTCGATGTACAGATAAATCTAGATAGCAAAAAAACAGGCATTTCAACTGAGGAGGCGGTAGCAGCCTTCCTAATCGGGAAAGTAGAGCCACCTTCATCTGGACTAAAGGGTGTCAAGGCTGACCTCGTGTGCATTGAAGCCCCCTAATGATAACAAAGTACTCCTCTTTGCTAGAATAAGATGGTTTCCATTTTCAAATTGCCCCTTTTGGTTTTCTTCTAGTTTATTGAATTCCATGTAATATTTCAAACACTCTGCATTGTTGATTCTATCGGCAGATGGAGATAAAAAACGAAAGAATGGGTGTGATGGCTGGTACATCAGCATTCATGCCACTGGTAGTGCCTAACACCGGGAATCTTTCTCCAGTTTTCTCTACAACTTCCTTGCTGCTGATTCCCAATAACGAAATGGAGGTCTTCGAGACGATACCACAGATTCCACACTTCCGTAAGGCATGGAATTGTGCTCAAGAACTTCGTGAAGGAATGGCCCTAGGACTTATGCGCTCTTTTGCAACCTTGGCCGAAAGCATCAAGAAAATGCGAATTCAGGATGAACCAGCACTTTTCGATGAGAAGATGAAAATCCTATTAGATATGGAGGAAGAGAATGGCTTTGAAGTCGGCCCCCTGAAGGTTCGTCTTCATAACCTGCTTTGTACAAGGAATCGCCATATTGGTCTCAAGAACAGGAAAGCAAGATTAGAGAAGGAGATACTTGAGATAGAAGCAATAAACTGCGGATTAGAGCAGCGGCTCAAGTTGCTTGACATGTTCATCGTGGGGATGGAGGAGAAGAAATATCAAGAAAGGAAAGGCTCACTTGACATGCAAAAAACAGAAAATTGTTCATCTATTTCAAAGCTGCAAGCTGATTTGTGTCAAGTTGAGGAATCACTCAAATATGCTGAAGCCAATTTCTGTAGCATTGCTACTGCACCGTGGCAATCAGATGCTGGGCCTTCTCTACTGTGACCTTGCTCAGCTATTAGGGGAGGTGACACTTCTCCTCTACACTTGAATGTTTAATTATGTATATATATATATATATGTATGCTTTCTGCATGGATCTTAGAGAGAAACTAAATGATCTTCTGTTATGTGTATTCTGAGTTTGCAGCTGCCCCACCTAAATGATCTTCATATGTAATTTTGCAACTTGTGAAGTTGAGCATCCTATCTGATGTTTTCAGTAATTAGAAAACCCGTTATTAATTTTTTTTTGCCCCTAAGAAGATATGAGTCGAAGAAGACTCATACAAGCCCATTAGGCCATTGTTTTATTGACTAGCCTGGGAATAAGAAACTTCGCTATGGCCAACTGCGTGTAAGAACTCATAAACTTAATCTTTTTCATATTTCTCAATAGATAGGTGTGAACTTGGTTTTAACATAGGAAAATCACGTCGGCAGTTCGGCACTGCATCCACTTGTCAGAACTATATAATAAAATCCTCTAAATTGGTAGGCGTATCAAGTAGGAGTAGTATGTGTGCCCTTGATCGCAGCGAGCTGATAGATGGGTGCAACAGAGGTCGATCTCGGTACTACTACAGTTGATAGATGTTTCTAGCAGTTTCTCGTCGGCGGCCATCGCCAGCTGCGGCTGCTCGGCCTGGCTGGTGGACGGTGGCGTGGCCCACATGGCGCAGACGAGGTAGGCGACGAGGTTGACAACGCTGAGCACGGCCAGCAGCCAGTAGAAGTAGTCGAGGCGGCTGTGGTTGATGGTGTCGCCGAGCCAGCGCGTGCAGGTCTTGATGAGCGAGACGAGCGCGCTGCTGAGGAAGAAGCCGAGCGAGAGCGTGGTGAGGAAGAGGCCCGTGCTCATGGTCTTCATGCTCTTGGGCGACCGCGTGATGAAGAAGTCCAGCTGCCCCGTGTAGATGAACGCCTCGCCGGCGCCCACCAGCAGGAACTGCGGCGTCAGCATGAACACGCTGATGGGCAGCGGCGATCCATGCCGCCCTGCGCCGCCGCTGGTGGCAGAGACGACGGCGAGGCGCTTCTTCTCGCAGATGGCCGCGGCGGCCATGCCGACGATGGAGAGGAGCAGGCCGATGCCGATCTTCTCCAGGTTCGTGAGCCCCTGACGGCCGACCACGAGGCTCCGGCAGAGCGGGACGAAGACGCGGTCGTACAGGGCGAGGGTGAGCATGATGGCGCCGACGAAGAAGACGGTGAGCGAGGCGGCGGGGATCTCGAAGCCGCCCACGCGGCGGTCCATGGTGGTGGCCTGCTCCACGGAGAAGGTGATCATCTGCGCGTAGATGGTCCAGAACAGGATGGTGGTCGCCCACACCGGCATCAGCCGTGCCACCATCTTGACCTCCTCCACGTGGGACACGGAGCACAGCTTCCACGGGTTCGGCCCGTCGCGGCCCACCTCGTTGTCGTCGTCGCCGGCCATCACCGCCGCGCTGTCCAGGCACGGGAACTGGGCGGTGCGGGGGATGCGCGCGTGCTCGGGGCGGTCCTCGTAGAGCGCGGCGGCGGCGAGCGTGAGCGGCTGCCGCTTGACCATGCCGCGCTTCCGGGCGGCGGCGACAAGGACCTGGAGGACGTGCACGACGGGGCTCCCGGAGCCGCGCTTGTAGCGGTACCGCCTGGTGCCTGACTGGAAGACGGCGATGGCGACGAGCATGGCGGCGGCGCAGATGCCGTAGGCCCAGCTCCGGCCGACGTGGTCCTGGACGTAGACGAGGACGGTGACGGCGAGGAGCGTGCCGACGCTGATGAAGAAGAAGAAGCGGTTGAAGAAGAGGCCCATGGCGGCGCGCTCGCGGGCGTCGCGCTCGTCGAACTGGTCGGTGCCGAAGCCCGAGACGCTGGACTTGAGCCCGCCGGTTCCCAGCGCGATGAGGTAGAGGCACACGTACAGCACGCCCATCTGGAGCCCCGTTGCCTGCTCGCACGGCGCCCCCGGTCCGCACGGCGGCGGCCGCAGCTGCCTCACCGCCGTGGACACGGCCAGAAGCCCCGTGCCCTGCCATATATATATATGAGCTCACGGCATGCGTGCCAGATCGAAGAGCAATAACCGAGGAGTGAGTACATGGGTACTCACGATGGCTTGGACGAGGGCGAAGATGGCGATGGTGAGGTATCGTCCGAGGAAGGAGTCGGCAAGGAATCCACCGAGGAGGCAGAGGAGGAAGGAGGTGCCCATGAAGTCGGTGACCACGTTGGCAGCGGCGGCGCTGGGCAGGTGCATGGTGGCCGTGAGGTACGTGACCAGGTTGACGGCGATGCCCATGGTGGAGAGGCGCTCGCAAAGCTCGATCCCGAGGGCGAGCGCTGCCGCCACCCAGCCGCCCGTGCACGACTTGTCCGCCCGGCAGCCCCTGTAGTCGACGGCGTCCTGCACTAGGTTGCCGCCGCCGCCGTCGCTGGCGCCCCATGCCGCCCTCTCCGCCTGCACCTTCTTCCCGTCCTAATTAACCAAAGGCACGAACGCAACAAGCAACATGGTGTATCAGCCATCAGCAGATTCTGCATTGCATGAAAATATATGCAAGTACTCTCTCTCTATATGTCCTGATCCTGACTGTCACTATCACTACCAAATGTATCATCACTTTTGATGATGAGCTGCAAAACTATATATGAATGAACTACACAATGCAAATATACATGCACAGCTACTACGGTTATTAGAAAATTAGCCTCACGAACCATTGGTTTGAACTTATTATTCCTGGACGATTTCTCTATATGTATTAGCAACACAAGAGAACAGTGTTGTGCGGCGGACGTCTGCCGACCGAGCACAAGAGACCACAACACAATGCAAGGCTAGCTGGAGCGATCGAATGCTGATGAGCTTGCTGGACGACCTGCAGATTGGTGCCTCCTTTTATAGGCACGGAGATCAGGAGACGTGCATGCGACCGTCGACCGACCACTCAGCTGATCATATATATATTATAGAGGAGATCAGGCGGGCGAAAGGGACCTGCACCAGGCGATTGTATGACCTGGATCTTTCGTCTCCCAAATTGTGGGGCAGCCTCCATCGAGTACAATAATTAAATGTTATACATTGATAACGCACAAGAAAGTCGGAGTCTGACGATGATGCCGGGGTGTTGGTAATTGGATGAAGGTCAGAAGATGAACAGCACTCGTGCTAGCTGCTCCTGAGACGTGGAAACTAAGAAAAGTGAGCAGATCATGGAGCTGCGCCAGGTGGGAGTTCGGCTCCAGGCCTTCAGCAGGGGGATGTTGTCTGTGTCCCCCTTCATCCAAAGGGAATGTTCTGGGAGCTTCAAACAGCATCTGCCATCTCTCATGCCTGAATACGGGACCCGTCATGCCGACTAGTGGCCACAATAATGCAGATTGCTAGCTATCAGTGGAGGATCGGGAGGACGGGAGATAAGCTTTACAGATAAAGCTATAGTCCGTAACAACTACTGCTCTACTGCAAAACATGCGTGTGTCAAAACGAGCAGAGGAGAGAGAAAAAAAAAGAGCTTGCTGATCTGTCCACCCTTTAATTTATCATCATTTTTTTTTATAAAAAAATAACATGCGAGTTCATTCATATGCACTATTTGTAGGTCATATAAAGAATAAAGTGACATTCATTTACATGAAAGGACACTAGCAAAGGAAGGTCATCGAGATCCTCTAGATGTAAATGAATTTACACCTGGCAAAGGAATCTATACTTCTTATATAAATAAACCCCACTAGTGAATTCTCTTGACATGCAAGCTCTCCACATCAGCAACCCATTGAAACTTGCAATTAAACTTATATAAACAAACCCCACTAGTGAATTCTCTTGACATGCAAACTGTCCACATCAGCAACTCATTGAAACTTGCAATTAAAGTCGACTAGCACATGTAATTATGATAGCTATCTCTTCATGTAACATTTATTTAGTTGTCCACATCAATATGTCAAACCATTCACTAAAATTAATTTCAAATAGTTTAATTTATATAACTATAAATATATAAGTCCAATATCTTTTTAAATTATCTGGAATCGCGCTTTCTCCTAGTGTAAATATATATAGATAACCCAGCACGTATATTACAGCCACAGGCTCTACCCTCGGCATCGTAGATTTAGTTTACACTCTTTATTCATCGATTTAAAGTGAAGTTCCATTTGGCCTCTCTGAGTATGAAACAACCCCTCTCGGCTAACTTAAAATTAGAAATCTTAGATCCCCAACTTTTAGAACTGAACAACCACCCCTACATCAGATAATAGGACTCAAACTCATTATCCATTGAATTTGAATTTAAACTCTTTATTCATTGATTTAGAGTGAAATTCCATTTGGCCTCTCTGAGTATGAAACAACCCCTCTCAGATCAACTTAAAATCAGAAATCTTATATCCCCAACTTTTAGAACTGCACAACCACCCCTGTGTCATTTAATAGTACTTAAACTCATTACCCATTGAATTTGGATTTAAACTCTTTATTCATTGATTTATAATGAAGTTCCATTTGGCCTCTGAGTATGAAACAACCCCTCTTAGACCAATTTAAAATCAGAAATCTTAGATCCCCGACGTTTAGAACTAGACAATCACCCTGCATCAGGTAAAAGTAGTTTTTTTTTTGTGAGCAGGTAAAAGTAGTTTTGAATGTGGGTTTTCAACCGCATCCTTTTTTAGTTACAAACAATATAATAAACATTACATAAGATTTTTAAACCCAAAAAATACATTCAAGCATCCAAAAAAGTGAAGAAAAATCCTAGAGATATAGTAGGATGACTTGTTCAGCTCATGATATTACCTTTGGAAGTTTCCAAAAATTGGTTCGAGCACCAAGAAAATAGGAGAATATCCAGAAGAAACTAGAAAATTGTCAAACAATGCCTAAACACATTCCGAAACTTTTTATAGTAAAAAAAAAAACTTGATGCATCACACTATAATGTTCTTTAGTTATAATATTTTTGTGGTTGAAAGCCTCCAAAATTGTGTTTAGACATCAACTGTGTTATTTTCAAAATTTCTCAATTTCCTAGAGAATAATCCTATTTTTGGAAGGTTTCAGAGATTGTTTCACAAGCTCCAGGTATATTATTTCGGTATCTCTTGTCTTAACATGTCTCTAGGATCTCCTTGATTATGTTGTGCCTAAAAATATATATTTTTTTTCAAAAATCTTATCTAGTGTTTATTAAATTTGTTTTAAAATTAAAAAAGGATTACATGACTGAAAACCACATTCAAATAGACTTTTAAGATGGTATGTCCAATTCAGAATGCGTTGGAACTCCGTTTGATCAAGGTTGCTTAGACTTCGTAGCTCGTTCATTCATTGTATGGCTTTCTTCTGAATGATTAGGCGTTTTGTTTTTTGCAGTAACAAAACTCTTGTATTTTTTTTTGTGAAAGTGACAAAATTTGGTGTAGCTGTTATGGAAAGTGTTCAATTCAGAAAGTTGGATGATGTAAAAAAAAAAAAATCTGACTTTTGAGTTGAGAGGGGCTTTCGTACTTAGCAACAAGCTCAAGGGCAAATGGACCTCACTATTAAAGCTGTATCATGATACATTATTATTCGTAGCAATGAAAAGCATAATACTCATTTGATTTCTAAAATATTAGAGTGGTAATAATATAAGATCAATTAACTTATTCATAGACTAACATTGGTCAAATATCCTGAAACATCAAACATGTGAATTAAACTAGTCTTAGTTACATATCAATAAATGTGTTTAGTTGGCATGGTATTTATGAGGAAAGTGAGAAATAGAGTCTCACCAGGATCAGGATGAAAACCCATCCGTCATGTTTCCTAACAGAACGAAACATAATGAAACCTCTATTGAGACTAATTTAATGAGCTAGAAAAGCACATAAATGGAGGGGCACATAAATACGGACAGTTCAACATAAGAATACACACTCGCGATTAGTCAACCAATGTTTCGATGAAGTGTGCTTACCTGATCGTATACCTCCATCCCAAAAACAAAACAGTTCTGTCTATGCGATGATATATTAGCGAATAGTCATAAGCTTATTTGTAAAAAAAATGAAATCTTGCAAACAGGAGAACCTTATTTATATTCTTTGAAAGTTTGAGAGAACACCAAAAACAACCATTGACTATATATTCTTAAAAACACACATCTCGCATTCACAAGAATTCACTTCCACTGTCGATACGTTCACCTAGAATATGCAAGATTCTCAAAACAAATTAAGGTTGGATTGGAGTTGTACAGAATTTGTAGTCCTACATTGACTGGAAACGTTGGAGAAAAACTCAACTAGAGAGGCACAAAGGAAAATTTCCATAAAGCTCAAAATTCCAATAGATCCATAATGCATCTCAAAGGAATCAAAAGGAGTTCCATAGGGTTTCCTTTGTTCCAGAGGAGCATATAGGAAAATTTTTTCACGTAGGATTATGTTTTTGAATGTAAACTAGCAGGACCTGCTGTCTATTAATAAAAATAGGGGAAATAACAAGGGCCTAGGCCAAAGGGAAAATAAAATCAACACATCACACTACAAGGAGAAGAAAAGGTATCAAACATCACAAGCCAATATGACTCACAAGATCTCAGCAAGGTGCTTCGCTCCTGCAGCGGCCGCCTCCTTGATTTTGTCTAGCAGTGAGGGAATTGATCCGTGTTGTTTCTGAAAAATTTCGCGTGTTACCCTCATTCCAGATTTCCCATGTGACAACAACAAAAGAGAGCGAAAGGCCTTTAGCGGAAAGTTTGTTGAATGACCATCTCTCCCCACCAATCATTTACCATGGAGTAGTGTTGCCATTGGCTGCACGATGACACGTGTTGAGGAGGAAATGCAAACATAAGATCCCAAAGTATCGGCAATGAACAAACAAGTGAACAGCACTTTCAGCTTCACATCTTTCCTGCAGGATTAGAATCCTTCAAAAAATTCCAGAGTATTTCCTGTAGAATAGGAATGTTGGATTCATCAATTCATGACACATATGATTCTCCTGGACCAATGCTTGATCGATGGTCTTCCTCTGCCTACCATTCCTCCACATCTTTTTGCTGTAGATAGACTGCAGAAAAAAGCAGCCTCCCGTTGTATCTCCTTCTCATGTTGGACCAATGAACCGACCACTTTTTGCACTGGCCTGTTTTCCTCCTCACACCTGCAGGATCTGATCGACCGTCCATTATTATTTGCTGTCTTTTACAGTATAAACATCCTGCAAATATTCACAGTATATGATTGGGCAGGCTGCTCCGATCCTCACGTAGAAAACAATCGATGGAGCTATCTTTTGGTCCAACTTCAGAAAAAGTGGGGTATCTACCTCCTACCCTGCTGATCGATGCTGACAGCTTGTCAATTGCAAGCCTCTCAATCTAGACTCATCATACACATGTATAGTACCAAAATTAGCTTCCATTTATAGATTCCAACTGTTAGGCATGTGTGTGCATATATATATATATATATATATATATATATATATATATATATATATATATATATATATATATATATATATATATATATATATTTTGTGGGGGGCGAAACGTTAGGCATGTATTTATAGATTCCAACTGTTAGGCATGTATATATCAACTTTGATTGTTGTTGACCAAATAACAGCTGTTGAAATACATACCTTTTTAAGAAAAAAAAACACTACTCCCTCTACACTAAAATACAAGCTATCCAAGCGATTTGTAGATAAAATATAAGGAAATTGAAAATCACCTTATCCCTCACTAATTAAGATGAAGGGAGTAGTTTAGTTGTTATTTTCCTTAATTTTCAGCTTTATGTTTGGGAAAATTTAAAAGGAATCTCAATATTTCCTGTCTAGAAAGACAAAGAAGATTGGGTTGAGATCCAGAATACCTTATATTTCGGTATAAATTGAAAACTCTGAATCCCTTATATTTTAGGACTGAGAGAGTCATACTGAAGGAATTTTTAGTAAGTATTTTGTAGATATGACTAATCTGAATAAAATGAAATATTTTCTTCAATGGTCAAAATTTTAAAAGATTGAATCATGTATATGAGAATGTGGCAGTATCAAGCGATAAGGATATGTGTGCAGAAAAATTGCTAAGGTTATTCTCTTTCCATTGCATTATCTAGTTCTGCATAATTGACTTTCAGTAACAGAAACTTTTTTAAATAGAATTCCTTGTGCGTCATTATAAAAGATCGTATTTCCTTCTGTGCCACTAGAAAAAAGTTGAGCTTTTTACCTGTGTGCCATTATAAAAGTTCAAAATGATCTACGTACCACTGAATCGAAAAAAAGTTCCTCTACCCTCGCAAAAAATTTTCTTTACCTACATACCACTTCTCAATTTTTAAAAAATCATAACTTCTCCATACGACATCGGATGAAGACGATTTTTATATGAAAATTGTAGAACTCGACGAGATCTACAACTTTCTGGTTTTGAGTTTTTTCATTTGAGGACGTTAAGATGCTAAAAAAATTAATTTAAGCTTTTAGCACTAAAATTAATTTTGAGCATCTTAACGTCCTCAAATGAAAAACCTCAAAACTAGAAAGTTGTAGATCTCGTCGAGTTCTACAATTTTCATATAAAAATCGTGTTCACCCGATGTTGTATGGAGAAGTCATGATTTTTTGAAAATTGAGAAGTGGTATGTAGGTAAAGAAAATTTTTTGCGAGGGTACAGAGGGACTTTTTTTCGATTCAGTGGCACGTAGGTCATTTTGAACTTTTATAATGGCACACAGGTAATTGTTTCAAAAAAGTTTGGCGGCCCTCAACACCATTGCTCCAAACTTTTTTTTTCCTCTGTGCCACTGCCATCAGATTGAGCTCTAACGGTGTCAAACTGCAAGTGTGAAAAGTAAAAAAAAACCCTTAGATCTAAACATACCATTATTGTTTTGAGCATATTAACGACTTAAAATGAAAAAACTCATACAAGAAAGTTATAGATCTCATCGAAATATACAACTTTCATATAAAAATTGTCTTCATTTAATTTCACAAAAAAGGATATGATTAATATGTCCTAGAAAAAAGCATATCTTTTTTTGCGGAATTAAATGAAGATAATTTTATATGAACTTTTTAGTTTTCAGTTGTTTTATTTGATGGCGTTAGATGCTCAAGAAAAATTAATGGCATATTTGGACATATGGGTATTTTTTTACTTCACACCTGCAGTTTGACACCATTAGAGCCCAAGCTGACGATAGTGCCATGGAAGGCAAAAAAAAGGTTTAGAGTAGTGGTGCTGAAGGCCGCCAAACTTTTTTAGCGGCACAAAAGGAAATGTGATCTTTTATAATAGTGCACAAGGAATTCTTCCTTTTTATAGATTCATATCATATTCTAGCCGCCTCTGCAGCAACAACTTCCGAACTGAGACACCTCTAGAAATGATTAGGTTGCCTCTATAAATCGATTTGTGGAGATGGCTGGAAATAGTGCGTCCTCTAAAAAATTGATTTCTAGATGTGGCTAGAAATAGGTCACCTTCAAAATAGATTTCTAGAGGTGGATGGAAACAATGTAGCCTTTAAAACTAGGAGCTACACGGTAAAATTTAAAATTTTCGAATGACCTCGGACGAAGAGGCGACCAAAGCCAAAGTCGATCTCGAAGAGTTATATCACTAGGCCATATTCAAACATTACTATCAGTTCAAAATCCCCCTTCACTAGCGAATTTTGAACCGGCATAACCAATTCGGCAGTGATGAGATCATGACATCACTGCCGGGTCTGCCAAACCGCAACTGGCAGTGATATGTGAGCTATCACTGCCGGTTGTTAACACTAACCAGCAGTGATAGCTTAGCTATCACAGCCGGTTTGCAATAAGAACCGACAGTGATATAACTTTATAGTTGATAACTTTTTCATTTGAAATAATCTATGCAAGAAAATTATGTTTGGATTTCTCACATTTGTTTAAAATGGCATCGATGAAGAAACGACCAAAATCTAATTTGTAGATCTCCGAGAGTTATGCAACATTGTAATTCACAACTTATTCATTCAAATCATATATCAAAGAAAAAATATATTTGGATTTTGCACATTTGAAATTCAAAATTCCATAATACATCGGATGGAGAATGTTATGGTGGGTCAGTACTCTACCATCATCACGCGACTCAGGGGGCTGACTGTGCCCACGGTGGCATCCAAGCTGAATTGTAGGGTCTTGGATTAGCAACTTTGTTATCTCAGATTTCGCCACTGGCTATTAGGATTTGGCTACAAAGCCTAAACTCTTGATTAATGATAAGCTCAGCTCAAGATTGATTCAATCACTCCAGCTCCCTACTTGTTCTCTCATTCACATGCTCGATGATGCCGGACAATAGGACAGCGTCCTACCTCACAACCGCTGGGAAATCAAGCCGCCTCCTCCCACCCGCCGCTGTTGTGTCGGCTGCAGAGCCTAACAGCCTCATCACTGCCATCGGTGGCCTCTAGTGCAAAACGGGTCAGTTCACCACCCATCTCTTTGACGTAGATGGCCGCACACCATTGTGGCCCGGCGGGCCATCGTCTCTGCCATATAGCACACAAATTACAGCCAATTATCATGAGGCCGACCTCGCTACCGTATGGCCTGTCCAGTTACAGTGGCACTCCGCTTGCCCCGTCCACAACGTCCATTGTCGTCCACAACACGACGTGCAACCAGCCGCCCAACCAATCGTCGCCCGTGCCATCACCTAGATCCCATTCCCGTACTCACCATCCCAAATTCTGTCTCTGGGTTGCCCACATCTAGTGTTGGCTGCAACCGATGACGATAAGGTCGATGGCATTGGTGTTCCTCACTTCCAGAAGTTGTCCTTTCCTAGCATGGAGGAACAACTCGGCTAACTCAATTATTGTAACCACTTCTTTAGGGCACAACGTACACACTCGTGAGGTTGACAAGGTGTACCTCGCTTCATTCGATAAGATCGGTGTTGCACAACACTGGTAGTACATGCTGGAGCGTGATGCCTGCGATGTCAACGCCATCAGGTGCTGGATCTTCAAGACCTTGTGCCAGGAACACTTTGAGCCAGTCCTCAGCACCAACTATCTCTCAGACCTAGCTCAGCTGCCCTTCTGCGGCACTGTGTACGACTACTAGGAGGCCTTCCAGGCTCAGAAGGCCCACATGGTCTAGCTCTCCACAGCACACTAGGTCCAACTCTTCACCGGTGACAAACCAAACCTGATCCGCACTGATGTAGAGCTCCAGGCTCCGCAGAGATCTTTAGCGAGCGATGAGTCAGGCCCACGCCTATGAGAATCGGGCGACATTGCTTCCTGCTGCGGGGACACCACATTTGCCATGCCCTCTCGTTTGGTTGCAACAATAGCCGCCACAAAAGCCACAATGCGGGTACTAGTGATCACGTCCAACCCCAAGCTCTATCTCGGTTGTTCCGCAGGCTCGCCCCAACTGAGATGGCAAACCATCACCAACAGTGTCTTTGCTACAACTGAGATGAGTAGTAGGTGCACAGTCACAAGTGCCCACGCCTCTTCTATTTGGATGTCTCCAACATCAACGAGGTGGATTTGCATCCTACAGATGAAACTCTGTGGAAGAGGAGGAGCCCCATTTAATCTTCCTTCACGCCATTGATAGCATCCGCATAGAGGACACATTGTTGTTGCACCTCACCATTGGCAACCATGAGTTGACGACCCTCCTCAATTCTGGGTCAACCCATAACTTCATCATCACGACCATCACACACCGTGTGGGTCTGCACTTCCATGACAATCATGTTGCACATGTGGTGGTGGCCATCAGGGATCAAGTGGCTTGCTGCGGGTTGGCTCGTGACGTTGCCATACACCACTCGACTGCTACAACATCGTCCTTGGCATATCATTCTTGCGAACAATGGGCTCCCATCCTCTGGGATTTTGACGACTTGTGCTTGTCCTTTTGGCACCATAGCCGGTGCATTCTGTAGAAGGGCATGAGATTGATTCGGTCCAAGATAGCTCATACCTCCTGTTGGCATTTCTAACGTCATCACCAAAAATAGAGTTAGACTCTATTCTCAGCAATGGCGCTAAAAATGATGGGAGGTATAGATTAATGTGCCACCTGATTAGTCTGCAGATCACTTGAACTCTCATCCTCTATCTCTTAGAAGTAACTAGGTTGTCATCCCCAGCATGATTCTAAAAGATCTCTCCTTCTAGCAAGTGACTGAAGTATGTATTATATTATATCCGCAAGCGCACAGATAAAATATACACCATTGTAGCATTTTACCCAAGAGTATTCTGGGTTGTCATTTATATTTTACCATTGGGAAGGGTTGGCAATAAATGGGATGCAAGTAGATAGATAGTTATCATATGCATATGCAAATATGGAGAATACCATGCATGATCTACTTACTCAGAACAGGAGTTATGTCGCAATAATGATGATATATGATAAGCATAATGATCAATAAACCAATCAATCAATATATAATAATGATCACTTAGAGCACTTCCTATCTAGGCACTAGCATGGATTAGGTTGAAGCATAAGGATATCCTAAGTCATTCTAACTATACTATCAAAGACATATTAAATTGGTGCAATTATACTAGCAATCGTGGCAAAGACACTTCATATTCGTACTTAAGGGAACATTACTAAGGAAGATCAAGATCATAGTCAGCCTTCTAAAGTAATAATAGCTTCCTACTCTCCCTATATTCGTAGTATGGACTACAAAGGACTCAACGGGAGTGTCATATCCGTGATCTACCATAGAACCCAGAATATAAGGCGCATTTGCAGACAAACTATATCTAAGCACCATGCTTACATGCTCTTGGTCACCCATCCATGACGTCAATGAATGAGAGCTATACAAACCTATGTATGAATATGAATGCATCCTAACTATGCAAAGTATACAATCTAGATAAGCAATGAATAGCATAATTGAGAACATATTCAATAGTAGAACAATGTCAGTCTACTTTATCTCAAGCACTCAAAAGAGGTTTAAGATACAAGAGACAGCTTACAATAGCTCCGGAAAGCCTTCTAGCTCCAGACAGATCCGGAACTCAAGTAGAACTTGCCTCCTTCTACTTCTAACCTACGTACTTATGCTTTAGATGGTGAAGCTCTAATGATTGTAGGGTTTCTGGATTTCTACAATTGGATTGACTGATATCTGATTGATTGATATGAAACCCTGGGGGGTCTAGGGCTCCTTATATAGGCCGGTGGGATGAACTGTAGTCCTTGGATCAATCTGACATCGATGGGCGGTGGAGATTGCGTGAAAAATCAGGATGTGGGTCCACGTCGAAGCGGAGGCGGGGAAGCCTCTCTGACAGGTCGGCCGACCTGGTCAGAGGGTCGGCCGACCCTCCATCTCTGACTTGCGGGCCCTGCTTCCTCTTGTGAGTCTCTGGTGTTCTAGAATATTCTTGATTTCCTTTCGTAGCGGAATTCGTTATTTTAATCCAACATGTGGGCCTCCCTTGGTTCTTTCCTGAATAACCCCCTGCATAACACTGATTCACCAAAACTGTGGAATTCTGTGAGTTAAAGCCCTATTCTATGGTGGTGTTTGCCTTTATACCCTTATTTCATATTTAGTTGATGGGTACAATCATATAATATATACCGTCAACACCTCCCACCTGCACGTTGCCAGCAACACCGAACCGACCCTCCTCGACAAACTATTGGCATATTTTGATGATGTTTTTTCGCTTTCGATCGGCCTTCCTTGTCTCCCCAACTATCACCACTGCCTACTCTTACTTCCAAGAATAGCCCCGTGACCTTCCATCCCTGATACCCCAGCTCCAAAAGGATGATGTAACAGAACCGCCTAAATTATGTGGCCCACAGGCACCTGTCATTGTCACTAATGACCTCTGACAACCGGGCCCGTGTCCGAAATGACCTACATCAGCACCCGTTTCTCCGACAGGATCCCAGTGCGAAGCCATTACAGAATTACAACATTTCATAGCAAAATATATCAGAGTAAAAGTGCGGAAAGATTACATAGTACTTAGATTACAAACCGGTTCTCTAAATAGAATTTAAGTACAGTTATTACAAACCATACAAAGATAGCAATAGCAGTAGAGTAGACAAATACAATACACTTAGATAATAATAGTAAGAACCCTGCCCAAGGGTTTAGATTCACTCATCATCAATTCCTTCCTCAATGACTGTCATGCAGCAGGGGTTAAGACAAACCTGCCGTGGCTGTTCTCCTGCAACAAGGGTTAACAAACCCTGAGTACTGGGGTACTCCGCAAGACTTACCCAACTAAAGAAAGTGGGGAGAAGACTTAGGAATGCAGGCTGAGGAGAGTCAAGGTAAGGCTTTAGCAAGAGTCAAAGTATTTTGCAGAAAAGCAATAATCCTACTTTTAATATTTTAGCTCAATATTATTTTAATCAAGAACTATTGATCTCAGTTATTTCACATGTGTCCTTCAATTCCACTTACTTATGCATTCTAAAAAAATATTCTAGTTCTGAACCACTCTTCGATGTAGGTGTGAGGATCAAGTCTCCATAACCGAGGAGCAACGACGATTCGAATCGATTAGTACCTAACTGGGGATCCCTAACCACACTGCATATGTAGCACCTAAGCTTGCATATACCAACCCCGTCTACCACGGCTTTTTCGAAACCTGAACCGATCCTGCGCCATCCAAGAGCACAATACTCCTCTCCAATCCAGCACGCCGGCCACGAGGGTACACGCTACTCTCGCCATCTCTCCACTCCCAGTGCATGGTTGTCGGTTCAAATAGTAGAGCCACTGGAGTCAGGGCTTCCCGGAGTATGTGGCTAGTTGCAAAGTCTCGATCACAGCAGGCTGACAACGAACGGTCCCTAATTCCTTTTTCTGTTGACGACAATGCATTGGGACTCTAACCTAAGTACAAGTGTCCCATCGGTTTCCAAATCCCTTTTCCGTCGGTGACGATGCATTGGGACTCCAACCCAAGTACATGACCACTGAACAGAAAATCCCTTCCCGTCGGTGATAATGCACTGGCCAAGTGCACAACCGCCGAACGGAAACATTTCATTTCCCTTTTTCCATTAATTAACAACAGTATATCACAATAGCTCAGAAAATAGCATTTTATGAAAAACTAAATTAATTAAGCAGGGCTAAGCATTTTCCAAATATTTATTTTAAAATGGTTTGAAGGATAGTATTTCAGTGGTCAAGGTTGGCAATGCATCAATTAGGTTATCACTCAACTCCTATGAACTTAATGCAGTAGATTAACTCAAGTTATAATCATTTTGTAAATCACAAGGAAAGGGATGAATGCACCAGTGCTTGCCTTGAACCGCATAGAGCATCGGGTCAGGGTCAGTGCCAAACCCCTGGATCACTTCAGGCACCACTTCTTCAGCTGGGATCTCAACTCTGACTTCTTCACTCCCGGTCACTACACGTGTGCAATGATGTATGCTTAATATGATGTAAATGTAATGGGATGCAAATTTCAATAATCAATAATTCCTGAATTTGAGTACAACTTTCCTTCATAAGCTAACTATGGTAAATCTAATCTAAGATGCCCTAGGCCATAAGTGGAATTGACCTAGGATCACAATCAATATCAAAATCACACCATGCCTAAGTCATTAATGTTTTTCATTCAATTTATTAACCAAATAATCAACATTAAATAACAACTAATCAACTTCTTCCAATAGAGCCCAAAATTTACCAACAGATAGCTTTTGACTTAGAACAGTACCAAATAAAATTTCCTGATTTTTGGTTTAACAGAGAATTAATTAAAATTAAACAAAGTTGCCTTTTCTAATTAAAAGACACATTTTTAGACCCTGCAGAAAGTATTCAAATTCATCATCTAATATTTTTATATAATTCTACATACTGCAGGGAGCATCTGTAAATATTTTTATGATTTTCGGTGCATCCGATCAATCCATACAAAAGACTAATTTCCATTACTATTCATATACTCAGAAAATGGATAAACCTATTTAAATCACCAGAAACTAGAAAAACTGTAATTCAGCCCGAGTCGGCCCAAAGCAAATAGGTCGGCCCAACTCGGGCACCCGCACGCACGCCTGGCCATATTACAAAAGAAACCCCGAAAGACTTGAAATTCAACCCGCGGTCCAGCGCACACTATTCACATGAGTCATGGACTTCACACAAAACCCCCTTCCTTTCTATTTCTTTTGACCTGAGGCCCCTCGGGTTCTTCCCCAGCGCTTACCGACGAACCGCCAGCGGTTGACCGGCCCTAGCTCGCTGCCGGCGAGCTCGCAGGCTAAACCGAGGGCACCATCGTGCACCTGAGACTCCCGCGAACGCGTAGACCTATGTTTTAGGGGCGCTTAGGGTTTGGTTCAATCCCAGCCACGACCGTGGTGACTCGGCCGCGTCGGCGTGCCACACGCCGGCGAGCACGAGGCGGTAGAGTTCAAACTCAAGCGCGCAAGGGATACGGGGGCTCACTGTGACTTGGATAGGCTAGTTGGTTGGACCCAAGACGGTGCAGTGAGTCGGGCTTGACGTCGGCAGCGGGAACGGCAGCACGAACCGGGCGGCGAGCTCGCGTTCCGACAAACCTAGGGTGTTAGACAAGGAACCAACTCGAGCATAAGAATCCAGTGACCTCAGAGGTCTGGAAACACAAGGAAGGGAGGACCCGAGCTTACCTAGGTAGCTTGGTCACGAACGGCGGGATGGCGGTGGCTCTGGCCGGCCGTGGAGACGATAACGGTGTTTCGGCACCCTCTGGTCACTATGGCATGCACTACTGGGTGGAAACGGAGCGCAAGGAGGTGGTGATGCTACTGGTGAAGTGAGTTGGACAATTCTCAAGCGAGTCTGGCCAATTTGTCCGGCGAACCGAGGTGACCCCGACGGCCGAGAGAGATGGAAAGAAGGAGAGAGGGGTGACCGCCAGCTTATAAACTGAAGGGGACGAGTGGATAAAGGCAAGGCGAGAGTCCAGGGGCCCCCGCATCCACGGTACGACGGCGACCGGGCCCTGCCGGCCGGACGACGCTGGCACGCGGTGCGGCACACGCGCGAGTGCGTGCCCTACATAGGGTAGGGGCCCCCTTGTACTGTAGCAGTGCCTAAAGTCAATCCCTATTTTAGCTAATTATGCCCTAATCCATGTAGCATCATGAAAAACGCCAAAAATGAAAGTTGTGGCAAATTTTGTGAAGAAGAATTTTGCTTTTTGCACCATGTTCAAATTCTGCACAAATCTGAAATTATTCAAAAGGGGGTAAATCTCCAATTTGAATTTTAGTTTAATTCAATCAAATTCTCCAAAAATTTCTCAACAACATGAAAATCAATAAACATAAAAGTTGTTCTACATGTTAATATTCACAAGTTTCATTCAAGGTATTTGGTCAGATTCCTTATAATTTTTGAAATGGCATTTCAAATTTGAATTTCAAAGTAGTAATTTGGGTTTAATTCAAATCTTTATTTAAGAACTTCAAAATCACCCAAAATAAAAGTTGTTCCATTTTAAAAGGCCTACAACATTTATTAAGGCACTTTCACCAGAATCCATGTAGTTTTTGAATTAGGTTTTTGGGGTCCAATTTAGGGTTTAATTTGATTTTCTTTTTGATTTTGAACTTAATTTTTCATACATACAATCAATCAACATTAATACATTAAATCCAATCCTAGGCACAATTATATGCAAGGAATTAATTTATTTTAGTACATGCAGGGTGTCAAAGTTTAATGAGGAATGATTTGCAGACTAATATGATGACATGACAGGTTTTAATTAACCGTAACACCAGGGGTGTTACAAATGAGCTGGAGTCCCAATGCATTATGATGCTTGAGCAAGGCACATATGACCAAGAACATCACTCTTATCCACACTTGTCTTCGTCAACAAGCAAGATCTGACCTGATGCTTATATGTGGATTATACGGTGCTCAAAAACCACATAGGGGAAGCCAATTTCCTATTCGGGTTGTCGAAGAGCATCAGGACATTAGATCTGACTTGTTGCATGGTGTGTGCTTCTTAACTAAAGTCTACCTATGTGTCGGCTAGCAACAAGTGAGGGTGCGCCCAAATGATATCGAGAAGATAGCATTCTGAACTCATTATGGCCACTTTGAGTTCCTCGTGATGCCATCCGGGCTCACCAATGCCCTCTCTACATTCCAGACTTGATGAACACGGTGCTCCACCCCTTATACCATAAGCGTGTCTTAGTTTTTTATGACATCCCAATCTACAACACCTCCTAGTTTGAGCACCTCTAGCACTTGCCCACCGTCGTCTAGGTTCTGCGTGCCAATCAACTTCGGGTGAAGTGCTCCAAGTGTGCCTTTGCCACCACATCAGTGGCCTACCTTGGGCACGTGATTTTGGTGTAGTGCAGTGCCATGGATGGGGACAAGGTGGTGGATGTGTTGCTACCTAGCCACAGCCACACTCCGTGCGGACTGTGGGGCTTTATCGAACTTGCCAGGTACTACCTGTATCGGCGCTTCATCAAGGACTTCGGCATGCTGGTGGCTCCCCTCACACACTTTCTTCCCAAGGAGGGCTCTCATTTGTCCAATGCTACCACCATGGCCTTCAATGCGTTCAAGGAAGCACTCTCCACAGAGCTAGTACTCCACCTACCTAACTTATCCATACCCTTTGTGGTCGAATATGATGCATCTAGAATGGAATTCGTTGTCGTGCTGCACCAGGGCGCAAGACCCCTAGCATTCTTTAGCAAGCCCTTCACCTTGTTCACTTGAAGGTGAGCATACGAGCATGAACTCATCGGCATGGTTCAAGCCATTGGCCATTGGCAACCCTACCTTTGGGGTCACCGGTTCATGGTGCGCACTATCCACTAAGCGCTCAAGTACATGCTTGATCAATATCTTTTGACAGTGTTACAACACCTGTAGACAAGCAAACTCTTGGGCTTTGATTTCACCATGGGATACCGCTATGGGCGTTTCAACATGGTGGGGGATGCCCTGTCATGTCATGAGATACACAAGCCATGCATGGCGGCGCTCTCTGGGCTGACGTTCCAGCACTACACTACCATACATGTTGACCTCCAGACATATGACACACTACGCCATCTCCTCAACACCATCATGGCCACCAGCGGTGCGCCCTGGCACGTTGAGGACGATCTCATCGTCCCAGGCTCTTGTGTATTAATGCCTGGATCATTGACTGCCCTACTAACCGTGCTTCAACTGGCGCACATAGTAGGACACGAAGCCATACAGAAAACATTGCAGCGCCTTCGCTTGAACTTTGTGATCTATAACCACAGCGCCGTGGTGTGTGACTATGTGCGCGCATGCATGACCTACTAACGCAACAAGACTGAAGCCCTTCATCTGGCCAACTTGATTCAACCTATCGATGTCCTATCCCAAGTTTGGTCTGACATCTCTTTGGATTTCATGGAAGGTCTTCCCAAGGTTCATGGCATGAGTGTCATCCATATGGATATCGGTTGCTTTTTCGATGTATGCTCACTTATTGTGCTTGACCTCCCCTATAAGTTCTCAATCATCGTTGCACGTGTTCTTCATCAATATTGTCCACCTCCAAGGGTTCCCGACGTCTATTGTCTGTGATTGCGACCCCGTGTTCACCTTGCCACATTTGGCATGGCCTGTTCAAGCTGTGATGTCAAGCTATCTATTGTGCAGGCCTCCCTGAAGCTAAAGCCAGTTCAGAGCTGGTCAAAGGCTTCTTTGCGGCTCACTCAGACTTCTAGCTCAAGAAAAACTATTTGCTGAGGGAGGAGAGATATTATGGTGGGCCAGGTCTACTAGCGTTGGAAGTGCAGCCGGTAAGTGAGGAGCAACGTGCGTGTGGCACGCGTTCTGTGACTCAACAGGATGATAGCACCCAAGGTGGAGTCCAACTTAGATTGTAGGATCTTGGATTAGCTAGTTTGCTATCTCTGTTTGTTGGTTTATCCTCATGTTGTTAGGATTTGGCTATAAAGCCTAAAGTCTTGATTACTAATAAGCTTAGTTGGAGGTTGATTCAATCTCTCTAGCTCCCTCGTTCACACGCCCACCGATAGGCCAATAGCATAACGTCCGAGCCTCGCCATCACCAGGACATCAAGCCCCGTCCTCCCACATCACATGACCATGCCGGTGCAGCGGTAGCGGTTCCAACAGAGAAACAGATGAAACGTAAGTTGTAGATCTTAGTGTTTTGGCAACTTTTCTTTTAAATTCATTAAGGGTACCGAAGTCTCATTTCAAAATCAGAAAAAAGGTAAAATGAGACGGACCAATATATCACAAGGAAAAGTGATTTATGGGTGGAGTGGTCAGGGAGATACACGTGAGGCCCGAGTCGCAGGTTTTGAGCCCCCACTGTGAAGCATGAAAAATCAAGTGACTAGTGATGTCGCATGTGTCGGTCTCCCTAGGGTTTCCTTTGCTATTTTTTGTGGAGATGCTTCTATAAATCAATTTCTTAGACTTGGCCAGGAGCTTCTAATGTGTCTTTTTGTAGTAGTGATATGTAAGTAATAAATATATCTCTTGTTCAACATTACCTATAGCTTGATTTAATTAGTAACACTAGCTTACTCACAAAACACAATCAACGCAAATAAACAATCAATTGCTTTTGTTGCTTCCATATTTTGTACTCCTTTTTTTGTTCTGAGTTGTTATAAGACCTTTTGGATTTTCTACATACATTGTTTTTACTGTATATTATGTATCTAGACATAGTATGTATCTAAGTGTATTGTAAAAGCTACGTACCTAGAAAAATAAAAAATATATAATTTGAAATGGTGGTAAAAACTTATGTGAACGAACATGTGATGTTCAAGTTAGGCCAGTCTTAGTGAAGGTGTCATTTTCATTTGTAATTAATAACCTGCCACATATACATTTCTAATGATGTGGCAATGTTTTAATGGAGAAAGAGAAGAAGTGAGTGTCATGGAGATAAAACTCTCTTGACACGATTACCAACTCTTTATGAGTCATATAATTAAATTAAATAGTTATAAAACTATGGAACGAAACTTTGTATTGAGAGTGTGAGTTTCAATCAAAGTTTCATTTTATTCTATATGACATGGCAGTCTTGGAAACGACAAATTGAAACTCTCCACTGGGACTGGCCTTAAATATCAATGGTACACATATATGGACAAAGTAGAAGCAAGAGCGCCACTTGTATATTATATGATTTTCTGGGTGATCATGAGAACACTGGGTGGTAGTTGACCCACGAATAGCTGCTTGCCTTCCAATTTCTAAAAGGGTTGTGGTCGGCTATTGCATTTGGACCTAACCTAACTAGCTACTAGCTAGGAATGGGAGATAAGAACATAAAGTTCCTAAAAGCACGGGGTAGGAGAGAACATTTGAGAGGAATACTGTAAAACTGTTGATACGTCTTGTTCATGAGTGCATACCTGGTTGGTTACTCGCATTGACATTGCATATTTGCATTAGAGGCTATGCAGCATACCTTTAATCTGAATAGGGCAATGGAATTTGTTGTTGTTTGGGGAGGGGGGGGGGGGGGGGGGGGGGGGCTGCCCACAAAAATACAACCTCCGTCCAAAAAAAACGTAATTATAGGATGTGTATCAGTCAAACTAGCTCAAATTTAACTAAATATATAGTAAATATTATGAGGATTTATGTCTCCAAATAAATTTATAATGAAAATATAAGTATATTCAATAACTAAGTTAATGGTAATTATTTTGTATCATAAATATTTATACAATTTTATATAAATTTAGTCAAAATTCAAACAGTTTGACTTCTTGAAAAGCATGAATTGTATTCTTTTGTGGACGGAGATAGTATGTCTTCTTTTTTCAGTCCAGCAGCCTCCTCTTCACAGGCCACAGCTCAATTCAAAGTCCATTTCGTCATCTCCAAATTAGAAGTCCAGCAACACCAAGGCTCTTTTGTTCAGATGTATGCATGCATATAGCCAGTGGTGGAATAGGCCCTGCACTAGTCCTGTTTTGGCAGGAATGAACATTTTTCTTTTTTTTTTGTTGTCCACGAAATATGTGCATCTCTGTATCTATCATGAATTTTATTGATAGTCTTCGTATTACTATATAGGTACTATGATCTGGAGCCTTGTATTATTTAGCCTCTCTGGTCCAATCTTGGATCCGCCACTGCATAGATGTACACATAGGATTTGAACGAATTATGGGATGGTAAGCTTAATTTAAGGATAGCCATAGCTATATATCCAGGTAACCAAATAGGGACGAACCTGATAAGGGGTTAAGCATGAAACCAAACAGACCCTTATGGACATTGCTCGAGAAAGTAATAACTAACTATATTTTTATAAAATCAAGGCTCTCTTCTCGTTAAAAAAAATAGTATTCTATAGATTTTCTGCACTTTTGTTCTAGCGAAGAGAGGCCTCAGAGGTTGCAAAATGCAATGTTGCTTATTAGGCGGTTTCGTCTACCCTTTTAGATTCATCCCTAAAGAGAACTCATCACTTACATAGGAATCCCGCACAAGCTAATCCAATATCCCTAAAAGATGAGGTGTAAATGAGAGGCTTAAACTTTTTATCGTTGAGCGATTTTGTTGGCTATGTCCTAATGGTGAAGCCAAGCTTCTCTTCTAATTTTCTCTAGGATCAAGTTATCACAATATACCTACCGACCTCAGACATGAAGCTAGTTAGGTGCGGAATCCAAACAACAAAGAACAGGGAAAAAAAAACACCTAAGAGCAACTCCACCAGCCTTTTTAATCTCATTTGTGAAGCTACTTTTAGCCATCGTAGAAAAAAAAAACAAAACAGAGTCCAACTTTCTATCATATTTTCCTTTTTTTTCCTAGCTTGGTATCCCGTCAAATTAAATGTACATGTTCGCTAGTCCATGGGTACATAACTATTTTTAGACAATCTTTTCTGGTGCATGTGTCTAACCTGCATGCGCCCTTGGACGAACGTTGTATGGGTATTCCTTGCAGCCGCACATGTCAGTTTAAATACAGATAGGAAAAAATTTTACCTAGTCTGCTGTAGAAATTTACTTGTTTGATAGATTTTATATTTTACACAATCGCTAACTTGTAACACCCTAGGTGTTAAGCATCAATTAAAACTTGATCATGTCATCATCATGAGCACCATCATGCATAAGATCATCTATGATAGATAACTATGCTTTGCATCCACTTAAGGTGTGTTTGGAACTGCTCCACAAACTCCACGATGGAGCAGCTCTACAAACTCAATATTTTTTGCGAAGCACCTCTTTAGGTGCAAGGTGCTCCATCAACTCCACATTTTTTCTCGAGCGGCGTGCATAGAGCTAGACTCGTTTGGCAAAAATATGTGGAGTGTGGAGCTGAAAAAGTGGAGCGGAACAGTTCCAAACACCCCTTAAACCAGTGTGAAATTCATGGGCTGGTTGGGTGTGGGTGAACAAGGTTTTTCCGGCGTTTTAATCTTTTTAGAAAAAACAAATCTGTGCTGATGTTGTTAATCCATAGAAAATATAGGATTGTGATAGAATCATGAAACTTTTTGTGTACACTTATCTTTGTTTGCTCTACATAGGAAAAAATATGAATTGATGAAAAGCAATAGTTCTTACATGCTTTTAAAACTACGTCTTTTAATAGGATAAAATATTAATCCTTTAATCCTGAAACTTTGTGTATATGCTTTCATAGGTACTGTTTTGATAAATATAACCTTTTCACTTTAGGTAAGTTTAAAATGTCTTTTCCTTTATACAAGTAAATACCAAAATGAGTATATAAAAATGGCTTAATGAATTTGGTGAGTTTAGTACAGTGTGTGAAGTCCATGGAACCTTAAACCCTTGTTGTTCCAAGGCAAATCCTTGTTTTACTTGTTATTTTCTTAATCAACTTACTTAGTGAAATAGTTAGGGTTAAATAATGAGTTTAGTTGTGCAACTTTACCGTGAAGGGAAGTTGTACTCAAGGTAATTAATCTTGTTAATCACAAGTATGAACTTGTATTCATCTCATCATGTATCATGTTAAGCATGCATTCTTTACTACATGTAGTGAACAAGATTGGGGAGCCCTGGTTAATCTGGTCCCCGAAGGAAGTGATGATCCCACAAAAGGAATTAGCTAGTTTTCTCTGATCCTCATGAAGTGGTGACTTACCTGCCAATCAAAGGCAAGACCTGGTACACGTAACCCCTTTCCTTGTGTTTTATGAAAAGCTTATCACACCTTACAAGTATGTCATGTGCATTTAAGGAAACATGAATTCAGTGAATAGCAACTACTGTCTGCCTGCCTTGAAATTCAATACTTGTCCTAGATACCTCTTTAAAATGATAAATTAGAAATGTTTCTCCCTACTTAGCTTTAAGAGATATGTGATGAGTTCACCTTTTTCCATGATTTCACTCACGAGATGTTCTTTTAGTGATGAATTTAATTTGACACCAGGCGGGTGGCCTGCATCGTGAAATGAGTCGATGCAATGCTCTGCCTATGTTGATTGAGGACCATATCGATGTAGGCCTATTGTGGTTGACCCTAGCTATTCCACTATGTGAACGACAACCACGCACTTAGAGTGGAGAGATGGCGAGAGTAACGTGTACCCACCCTACAAGAAACCCGTGATGGCGGTGTAGGGCAGTAGAGTATTGTGGTCATGGATGGTACGGACCGGTTCATGTTTTGGAGGACCTGCAGGAAGAGTTGATATATGTAGGGCTAGGACCTCCATATGTCATGTGGTTAGGGATCCTCAGCCGAGTATAATCGATTGAAATCATCGTTGCTCCTAGGTTATGGAGACTCGACCCTCTGACCACTCATCATAGTAACAACTGGAGTATGGATCTACATTATGAGATAAAACTTGAAAGTACGGATCAACTGGTAGTAAGCTTTTCTGCAAAAAGGTTAATCTTGATTCTTGCTGAAGCCTCTCCTTGTCCCCGTAAGCAAGCATATCCTTGGAGTCTTTTCTTTAGTCGGGTAAGTCTTGCTCAGTACCTTTGTACTCAGGTTTGTTAACCTCTATTGTACTCAGGTTTGTTAACCTCTATTCTCATCAGCAGGTTATCTTTTGCCTTGTTTATGATGGTTTTGAGAGGAAGAACCTCAGCAATAGATGACATGTGCTTATAACACATCATTGAGCCATGTTGTCGATATAATGTTTATAATGCTACCTTACCAGGCTAAAGAGAAGAAAACTTATGATTTGTGTTACTTTAAACAACTGGTTTCTAAATGTATGGTTATATAATAATTCTGCACTTTGCTATGATGTAATATATTGATATCCAATGTTGTAATACTGCAATGTAATCCTGCTCAGAAGAAAAGTGGATAATTCGGGTTCCCTGAAGACGCCAAATAGACTTCTGGAGTTATCTGGTTTTTGTCCACAACAGTCAGAGATCCTTGGGATGTTGATTGGCTCACGTGAACCATGATAATTTGGGTGATTCTGCCACATAAATCTTGCAAATTGGAACACACTTTTACCTAATCTCTTGGAGTTGCTCTAAACATTGTAAAAATTAGTCTAACGAGAAAATAGCCTGAGTACGTTTCGAAGAAAAAGACCAAAAACAATCAAATGATTTTGAAAAAAATGAAAAATTTGAACCAAATTTTGACAACGTCATGATGGAAAAATGTTAGCCATGAAAATTGGCCTATCCAATTTCCAAACTAGTACCTTATTTCTCTAGACAATAGGGATTAGTCACTCCAAACCACCTCTAAACATTATGAAACTTGGTCCAAATTTTGACTGACTCATGGTGATCCTATGGATTAACTCATGGTGAAGGTAATCCTACGGGATCTTTCTAAAACAGTTCGAACTTCACCACAAAGGATCATCTTTCAAATCGGAGTTTCTCAAGAAAGCACAAAAGGGGGATTTAAGATATTCATAGGAAATTCGTTGAAGGGAAAGCCTAAATATGTTCATATGTCCACATAGCAACCAAAATTCAATCAAGAACAACACAAGAACCTCCACTAAAGGAAAAATAGGAAAGAAAAGAATGTTTTTGGAGGTAGAAAATTGGAAATAACAAAACACCAAAATAGTTCTAAAAGTACCAAAAATTATAAAAAGCTTTAGATTTTGATATTGGAAATGAAATTTAATCGTTGATTATCACTAGATGTTGGTATAAAAGACAATCCTAGAAAATCAAATATTTAGATGGCAAAAAGCTCAGCAGTAAGAGTATCTCTTCCTCTCTCTAACCCTAAGTAAAACTATCTACCTCTCAAATGAGAGCCTAATTCCCGAGTTGTGCTTTCCAAAACTATCCATCACCACTATATATAGGTGCTTGTTTGATTTCCAAAGTACCCTTACGTGAAGAAATCAACATATATGCCACCAAGGGTAAAACTATCCACATTTTTACAAGATTTGGATTGGCATGGCATCTTCACAACTTCATTCCTCGATGCAAACTTCAGGATGGTACCATTGTATGGTCAAGATGGTGGACTAGAGGGGTGAATAGTTTTTTTGAAACTTCACTCCACCTGTTCATAGTTGGGAGTGCACTTAGATAGGATTCTCTTCTAGTAGTGACACTAGGAAGTCTTGCAGATAATTACTAGAGCTAAAATGGGGTTGTCAGGCCCTAACTTTATAAACACACAATATCAAGGGATTCTACAAGCGCACAAAACTATCGGGTAGTACTTTGTCTGGGAGTACCAGGTGTCGAATTTATTTATTCCCAAAGGAGGCTAAGTGATTTATTAAGATGAGTATTCAAATGGATAGATAATAAACTTTAGTAAGGATAAGTAGTTGTAGGATAACTAAAGTGAACTACTAGAGAGGTAGCAGATAAGTTTCAAGAGCAGGTTGTAATCAATACTATTCTAATAATGTTGTATAGGTTCTAATCACTCAAAGAGAACGTACAAAGTCCCAAACTCGGCTACGAGAGAATGAAGGGGCACCGTGCAGCACAAATCTTATGCTTTAAGAACTAGACCAAACGTGGTGGACTCCAGAGGATCTTAGGGC
The DNA here is from genome assembly GCA_038502445.1 of Eremochloa ophiuroides. Classification (NCBI taxonomy): domain Eukaryota; kingdom Viridiplantae; phylum Streptophyta; class Magnoliopsida; order Poales; family Poaceae; genus Eremochloa; species Eremochloa ophiuroides. The sequence goes on from JAHLJS010000006.1 coordinate 46,811,708, forward strand.
TGTCATCACCTAGCACCTACCACAACTATCTGTGGGTACTAGCCGCACCTGAAGTTAAACTTAGCCTAAGGACCTTGCTTAATCTATAAGAGTACTACTCTAGTCGGACGTCAAAAACTAGAGCACCTTATAAAGACATCAGGACAATCAATGATTGTAACAGATAAACACTAAAAGAATGATAACTATTACTACTTATACTCAAGACTTAATCGTTACTACCACTAAGTAAAGCAAGAGTAAGACTTGAATTTAAGTAGACATATAAGTACTCAAAAAGTAATTACTAAAAGCAAAGTACTTAAAGTAAAGACTTTATTGAAGATAGAGTATGATTACAAGAAGATATACCGGGCTGAAGCTTTCTAGAAGACTCTTCCAGACTCCGTAACTCGTGATTTCTCCCCGACTCTTCTACCTTTCTAGCTAGAGCCAAAAGTAGCACTTCATTATCTCTTATTTGAGCTCACTCTCTAAGTTGTTGTTTACAAATGAACAAAGGACACCTATTTATAGCACTAACTAGGGGGGTACTTGTAGCAGCTCCTGGAGGTCGGTTCGGCAGGGAGAGGCGGTGGGCACCCTAGGTGATGGCCACCCTAGGATCCACCGACTTTGTGATCCTACGGTGTTGCTTTTCTCCCAAATGACGATTTAGAGGTAGTTGCATGTCCAAACAGTGGTTGTAGGGTCGGTATGTGGCTGATAGCCCTATGACAATGGGCCCACGGATCCAATGTGACTTGTTGATGGTCGTTGATGTAGAAACGACATTGATCATTGGTTTAGAACTCTCCTGGACGTGTTGGCATGGATCGCTGACGTGGATGAGCCTAGGGGCGGCCACCCTGCTAGGGGTCGCCCGCCCTGTCACTGGTTGCCAGATGGGCCCCAGTGACCGGGGTTGGTCATGGCACGTCTCCATTGCACATTTTGGTGTGTTTTTGATGATTTTCTTGCTTATGAACAAAATCTCCAGGCACAAGTGGAATCCGGCAAATTATAAAAAAAACTTTTCTTTTAATGTCATTTTTTCTTGATATGTGGTAGAATGTTGACAGTAAAATAGGGTGTCATCAACCGTCAATAAATTCCCCCAAGCTACCCTTTGCTTGTCCCCAAGCAAAAGTTCGGGTTTAGCAATATAAGATAGGATCAGGAATTGCATCACTGTAACACTCTAGCAAGGATTGAATTCAAATCAATACTAGCTTGTTATGAGTATAAGTCAAGAAATTTATCTTTAGTCTAATTGCATGGGCATATACATGAGTAAGACAAAGTAGAAAGCACATACTTTATCCCTTGCCTTGGTAAAGGTAAACTATATATGGAGGTTTTTGAATTTTTGAAAAGAAACAACTTGTTTTGGTTCCGCAAGTGGTTCACTCAATCTCTCAAGTGTGTATAATAAACCTCACTAAGGCCCAGATATAAGCCTCCTAAGACACATGGGTCTTTTTGTAAGTGGATTCATAGGTAATTGGCTTGAGCAAACTTAGAAGTTGAATATATTGCAAGGTTATACTCTCAGATCAGAGGAGCAACAAGACATACGGTATGATCAAGATGTGCATGCGTAAATATTTGTGGTATTTAGTGGACTCCTTGAGACCTTTTCTGTTGTTCCTTGAGTGGAGGGAGCATGGCTATTGAATCTTCTTTTTTTACTTATGGGATTGATTCACCCATGGGACTTTTTTCCTTCTTCTCTCTTTTTTTTTCAAGTAGCTCACACTCCTCTTCTCTCTGAGGACATAGAGAATTTATAACTATATATGTCTCAATGATGTATGGAGTATAGTTTGCAAAACTTCCAAAGTGGAAGTAGCAAAAGAATTGAATTGTGTACGTGATCTTGATAAAAAAGCATGACAAGTTTCTCTACTTAGATCAAATAAGTTTTAACAAAGCTCAAATCAACCAAGTAGCTTTTTGGTAGGGTTTAACACTCTATCAAGATGTATGTGTATCTGGCTTTTTTTTATTGTAGGTATATAATACCATTGAGGAACCTTAAACAAGTGCTTTTGAATATTTTATAAACCAGAAGCTAACTCCAGAAACATTTTTACCCATTCTGAGGATAAGTTCAAAGGTTTACTCTGCTCATACTACTTCGAGTCTTATAAAGATATGAACTTGGTGAATTAGCATATACTCTCCACAACAACATATATTGACCTTTGGATAAAGTATGTACTTAACATTCAAAACTTGATAGCATAGATTTTACACCCATATTGCAGAATATTACAGAGCAATTATTCAGCATCTCCGGTGTTAAGGTGTGATGTTTATAAGTTTAGATATCACAATGTAAGGGATAAAATAATTCATATGATAGATTTAAATGCTGACCTTGGCGGGGAAGGCACTTCCCCCCAAGCTTGCTTCTGTCTTGGAGTCAAAATTCTTCTCGGTAAATGTCCCATTTTATGAATATTTCTTACGTACTTATTATCATAATTATGTTTAGATGTTATCATTATATACATATATTAATTTTATGTTTATTATATTATTATCACTATATGAACTTTATAAATGCATTATATATATATATATTTATTTATTTTATGGTTTATAAAAGGAAGGAAGATGCAAAATGCTGAAAGAGACTATTCTAACTTTTAATGATTACTTATTAAATATGAAATAAAGGTGAGGATGGCGGTTCTTTCTTGTCATGTTCTTCCTTCTCTATCGGAGAAGTTGAAGCAGCAGATGATGGCTCATGGTCGGTGTTCGCTCGGTTCTTCTTGTTCCTCTTGGACTTTGCTTTTCTTGGTCCTTTCTTCCTTACTTGGTTTTCTTGCAGGTAAGTTGCATTGTGCAGATTGCAAGAGAAAAAGCATTTTTCTCTCTTTCTAGCAATATAAAAGGACATTCGCCAGATGCAACTTATATACATGCATTTACAATGTTCAAGAAGGGTCTACCTAAGATCAAAGGTGTGTTTTCTCTATTCCCCATGTCTAAGATTGAAAAATCGGCAGATACAAAGTGATTTCTAACCTTTACTAGCATGTCACAGACTATACCCTCCACATAACACGTGGTTTGATCAGCCAAGGTTACGTAAGAACATGTGGGTGCTAAATCAGTATAAAACAATTTTTCATAGTGTTCCTTAGACATGATATTAATGCTTGATCATAAATCATAGATTGCATTATGGAAAACATGAGGTCCTATCGATCAAGTTATAACCGGGAGTCCAGGATCTCCTTTCTTTGTCAGGAAATTTCCAACCATCTATCTCATAGCCATTATAGCAAACAGCAACAAAAATTGTAGTTTCCATATTTACTTCAGGCTTACCAGGGATTCTATCTTTCTCAAAGGATGGAATAGGAGCTGCTAATTGTGCTAATTGGGTTTCCAACATCTTATTAAAACTAAGTTGATTTTTAATCACAGAAGAAAAATCATCTAGTTTGGCATTGATGTTTTCTAGCACTTTGTCATTAGCGTGAGGCTTCTTACTTATGCTCTCGGTCATACAACCTTGACTATAAACAAGATCTTTCAAGAAGGGATAGTTATTCCCTCGGCCATTAAAACGTTGAGGGAAGTTAGAGTTACTACCCATAGAATTTTAACGTTGGTTCCATCCCTGATTTTGAGGACGATAACCATTGTCATTGTTAACAAAGTTAACATCTTCTCAGGTTTCAGGATAGTTTTGCCCAGAGTGGCCTAATTCTCCGCAGACTTCACAAGTCATGTAGGATTCCATGGATTGTACCGACTCAGTTGTACTTAACTTCTCATAGTTTTCTAATCGTTTGGCCAGAAGGTCCATTTTGGCTACGATCATGTCAGTCTCCTTAAGGGAGTGTATTGCTCGTCTACGAGGCTACAAACGCTCTTCATTCCAACCTTGATTGGAAACCATTTTCTCAATCAATGCCTTTGCATCACGCACATTGAGAGAAAAGAATGCTCCTCACTGCAAAAAAATCTGGCCTTGTATGACCAAAGCAAATTGTCATGTAAAGTACAAAAATTGTCATATATAGTTCGTTATGACGAAAAACCCGCGTCATGCCGGTCGTCATATAACGACCGTCATATAATGTACCTCATGACGATTTCTTTGTTGGTCGTCATATAATGTCTGTACCTTTTATGACGGTCAGGTCCCTGCGTCACGTATTGTAGTCTTTTATGACGTCAACCAGTGCCATATATTGTTGAGTCAACGTGTCACATTATGTGCAGGTCGTCACAATTGGTTCGTTTGAGGACAGGTTTGGAAGATGTTTTGTGACGACTCTGCTTCATCATGGGGTCGTCATGTATAGTATGTTATGTTTTGTGACACTAGCATTCTGTCTTGTTTAACATGGTTGCCAGGCATGTTTTGAGATGGCTGCCTGGCGTCACAAATTATATTTCATTCATGACGAGTGTGGCATGCATTTTTAGTGACGACACACCTATCATCACAGCTCAGAACATCATAGTACACACATAAATATATATCGTCCAGAGAAGCAGCTCAGCACATCATAATATACATACATCATCCACAGAAGCCATCATGGACAGGATTGACCTCAGAAAGCACAAAACATACACAATCCATTGTAGCCATCATCCACAGGATTCACATCACAAGGCATATATCATACACAAGTCACAAGAGGCATCAGGCATAGACATAATTACCAGGTTCCAACTACATAGTTCCACCACACTTGTCCACTACACTTGTTTGACCACATAGTACTAGTTTCCAAGATACAGGTTCCACCAGAGTTCTAACATACATTAATATGGCACATAGTTCTGACATTTGCAACCACAAGGTAAGTTCTAGCAAAGGAAGCAAAAGAGGCAAAGGCCTCATCCTCAGAAACTGCATTCATACCTCAATCCTTCTGAAGTTTCAGCATAGCTTGCAGCAGGGCATTATTATCTTCAAACTTACTATGCATTCCCTTCATCTCTTCTTGTGTTTGGTGCAGCAAGTTTTGATTCTCTAAAAGTGAGGCCTGCTGAGCTCGAAGCTATTCTTGCAACTCTTCTTGCTTCCTAGCAGCTTCTTCTCTTTCAGCTTGCAGCCTTGCCTCAAATTCCGCCTGCAGGCGTGCTTCTACTGCGGCTGTCGTTGACCTGGCAGTCTTCATCGCTTTGCTGACACCAATGTTTGGAAGAAAGGTTGAGGAACGGCTAATCTGGCTTAGATTGTCCGCAACAATCTTTGATGGAGACTTTTGTTGTTCTCCTTCTTCTGGTTCTCTTTCCTTCTCTGCAACCATATGTTCCTACAATGAATGATTCTACTTCATTAGAAGGCCATCCAATAGTGCTCGAGAAGACTTCAATTTGAGTACAGCATGTATGCAATGATCATGTAACTTATATATATCTCATTTGCAAGTGGAGTACGCCCACTTTGTGGACTATTCATACATTCCCCAAAGAAATCAACAGGATCTGGCTCATTGTTGTTGTACTTAGTCCTCTGCAGCATGCACAAACAGATTCACAATGACATCCTTGAAGGTAAACAGCAAGTTCATTTGTACTATAGTTTTGGTAAACAGCAAGTCCTTGAAGGTAAAAAGATTCACAATGGGTTCATTTCTACATGTCAACAGCAAGTTCCTAAAACATGTATGCATTGTATCACCACAAATCCATACTTCAAATACTAGTATTGTAACACATGCATGGTGGAAGCAGCAAGCTCAAACTGAGAATGCAATTAGCAATCAGCTAGCAGCAGCAGGCTCATCTTTCAAATCTGCCCATGCAGTTAGCAAGCAGCAGCAGGCTCATCATTCAAATGCAAGCAGCAAGCAGTAGCAGCACTTGGAAATTACTATGGTACAAATGTCCCATCTTTGAATGTCATTGTACAAAAGATAGAGAGTACGCACCAGGCTGTATCGATGGGCAATGTAGCTCCTAGATCCAATCCTTTGGTGAAGGCGCACTTGGCCACGGTTCACTTTATTCTTAGAAGATTTTTCCTGCACCACAAATCCAAGACAGAGTTTACATTCACATCCACATGTTGCATTACAAAGTAACAAAAGGAGATAATTCAGGCAGTGACCTGATTCTTTGGATCAAACCAGTAATCTACCAGCTTTTCCCACTCCGCTCTCTTTATCTTAGCTAGAGGTTGTCTGGCCAACAGTTTCTCTTTTGTCACTGATGGGTCGAAGTGCTTCCTTTTGAGTAGATACCTCTGCTGCCTTACTCCCTTCTTGATAATATCAGTGCTTGCAGCTTTGCTTGGTCCATCATTCTTGACATCCACATCCAACCTTGTCTGCAACCACACAAATCAGTCCTTAGACACAATTTATTACATGGGATTGGAGGTACTAATGCAACAAAGTTAATGGACTGAATTAGCTATCTTACCGCCACTCTATCAAGCACTTTTTGTACTTCTTCCTTCGCTGCATCTTCTTCATAATCCTTCCAACATGTATAGATGGGCAGTTTGTCTCTAAGCGCAATACCAGTTTCTGATGCAAGCTTTGCTGCCTGGAGTGGGACATCCGGTCTTTTCTTCCCTTCAGCCACCTGGATAGGCAGCCTGTTTCCTCTTTTTATCAACTTCTCTAAGCTGTAATACCTGTGGTATTACTATTAATTAATCTGCCATGTTATCATGTTTAAATTACTTGTATGCATCTGATTATGCTTAGGACTCATAGAGTGGTTTTATTGTGTTTGGTAATGATGGTGCAATTAAACCTATAATTGAGAATCAAAAATAAAACTAAAAAGGGAAATTCAATTTAAGCCCTAAATGGGCCCAAAAATCTAATTCAAAAATTATAAATAATCTGAAGAAAGTGTCTTAATAAAAGTTATAGATATTTTAAAATGGAACAACTTTTATTTTTTGAGATTTGGAAGTTATATAGTGAAAATTCAAATTAAACTCAAAACAATGAATTGAAATTTGAATTTGAAATGCCATTTCAAAAATTATGGGGAATCTGACCAAACACCCTTAATGAAAGTTGTAGAGCTTGGCAAATTGAACAACTTTCACGTTTATAGATTTTCAGGTTATATATAAAATTTTGAAGAATTTGATTGAATTAAGTTCGAATTTCAAATCCAAGTTTTACAAATCTATGCAGAATTTGAACTTGGTCCAAAAAGCAAAAATGTTCTATACAAAATTTTCTACAACTTTTATTTTTAGACCTCTCCCTGATTCAGATTGTATAGCTCATCATTTTCATGAATAGCTTTTGACCTAGAAATACTAGCTACAGTACACGGACCCCTACAGGGTCAGTGCACGCCCACGCGTGCGCCGCGCTGCACGCCGGCGTCGTCCGGCCGGCCTGTGCGCTGTCGCCGCCGCGCCAGAGCCGCTCAGGGGGCCCCGGACCTCGCTCAACCTTATCCCCACCTCCCCGGTCGCTTAAAGGTGACGACACGCCCTCTCCTCTTCATTCCATCCCTTCTCGGCTTGTCGGCGTGGTCTCGGTTCGAGATCGAATTCGCCGTCCACGTACCACCTCCACTCTCTCTGTCTCATAGCTAGCTAATTAGCTCCATTGCACACCGCTTGCACCCTTGCTTCACTGGCTCTAGTACCTTAGAAGTCCCTGTGCACGTGTCGTCGTCCTCGGGTTCTCGCCGGAGCACCGCCGCCAATCGTCGCGCCGTGCCTAGCTCGTTCGGGTGAGCTCTGAACCATGGATCCGCGCGTTTCAACTTCTCCATGTTTTCCATGTTCGTCGTCGAGGCCGAGCCGCCGCATCCACCGCCGCCGTCATGCTCAACTCTTCACGCTATTCCAGCCATGACCAACTACCGGCTAGGACCGTGGTGAGCTCCTGAGCCTCCCCACCCCAATTTCTGTAACTCTACCGCATCACACCGGCCGGAATAGTGTCGCCGAGCCGTCACGTCCGCCATGGGCGAGTTTGATCTCGTCGGAGGCGCTTAGGTTTAGGGATAAGGGCTCTAGGTGATCCGCTAGGTGCTAGGGTTCTGTTGGGGGCGGTCGGTTTCGTCGCTAAGGTCGCCGGCGGTGAGTTCCGCGGCGGGCCGACGTGTGCACGCGCGCGCAAGAGCACGCGGGAGGAGGAAGAGGGAGCTGACAGGTAGGGGCGACCTGTCAGCGGCCCTGAGAGAGAGTAGAGCGCGTGGGCCATGCTGGGCCGGCCTGATGCTGCTGGGCCGTCTCGGTTAGAATCCGTTTTCATTTTTCCGAATGAATTTCAATTATCTTTTCTATTTTATTTCTGTGTGAATAGTGTTGCAGTTTGTTCTTTTATTTAGAATTAATGTGTAGCTCCAAAAATTCTAAAAATATTTTTAGATGCTCTCTGTGATGTGTATTATTTAATAAAAATATAAACTATGTGATTTGAGTACTTTCTGTATGAACTAAAAATCAGTAAATTAAATAATAAATGTAACTTTGTGCAATTTTAATTAATTCTCTGTTAATCCAAAAATCATGAAACTTATTTTGCCACTGTTTTAAGTCGAGAGCTATCTGTTGGTAAAGTTTGGCATCAAATGGAAATAGTTTAATTATTTATTAATTAAATGCTTGATCAATTAATTAATAAAATAAATAGAAAACCCTAATCACTTAGGGTTGGTGTGAATTTTGGATTGATTGTGATCTTAGGTCAAACACCCTTATGACCTAGGGCAAATTTTTAGAAATAGTTATTTTGGATACCTTGTGAAGATTAGTAGTGTTTGCGGATTGTTTTATTTATTATTTCATGTACCCGTACCATTACATCGCATTAAAGCATGCATCCTTGCATACGTGTAGTGCCCGTGAACGAAGAAGTCAAAGTTGAGGCTGCTACTAAGGAGGTGATTCCCAAGGTGGTTCAAGGGTTCGACATTTGCGGCACCGATCCTGATCCCACTCTCTTCGCAATCCAAGCCAATCCCCGGTGTATTCAGTCCCCTTCCTTGTGATTTATAAATTTTATAACTTGAGTTAATCTACTGCATTAAGTTAATAGGAATTGATTGATAACCCAATTGATGCATTACCATCCTTGACCATTGAAATATCCGTAAACCCATTTTATTAAATATTTGAAAATGCTTGGCCCTGCTTGTGTAAAATAGATTTGCATAAAATGCTATTTTGATCTATGATGATATATGTTATTGATTAAATCATGAAAAGGGTATTGGTATTGTTCTCGTTCGGCGGCTGTGCACCTAATCAGTACACTGTCGTCGACGGGAAGGGATTTTCTGCTCGGTGATCGTAGCTTGGGTTAGAGTCCCAACGTATTATCACCGACGGAAAAGGGATTTGAAAACCGATGGGACACTTGTACTTGGGTTAGAGTCCCAATGCAATGTCGCCAAAAGAACAGAAAGTAGAGACCATTCGTTGTAGGCCTGTTGGATCGAGACTTTGCAACTAGCCAATACTCCGGGAAGCCCTATCTCCGGTGGCTCTATTGCTTGAACCGACAACCACGCACTGTGAGTGGAGAGATGGCGAGAGTAACGTGTACCCTCGTAGCCAGTGTGCCTGGAGATGAGAGGAGTATTGTGCTCTAGGGTGGCGTAGGACCGGTTCAGGGATAGAAAAGCCGTGGTAGACGGGGTTGGTATATGCAAGCTTAGGTGCTACATATGCAGTGTGGTTAGGGATCCCTAACTGGGTACTAATCGATTCGAATCGTCGTTGCTCCTCGGTTATGCAGACTTGATCCTCCGACCATTCCGTGAAGAGTGGTTCGGAACTAGGACGTTTTTGAGAATGAATAAGTAATTGGAATTGAAGGATATATGTGAAAGAATTGAGAACTATTGATATTGTTCATAATAATGTTGACTAAAATACTGAAAATAGAATTAGTATTGTTTTTCCGCAAAATACTTTGACTCTTGCTAAAGCCTTACCTTGACTCCCCTCAGTCTGTATTCCTGAGTCTCATTCCCTTTTCTTTAGTCAGGTAAGTCTTGCGGAGTACCCCATTACTTAGGGTTTGTTAACCCCTGTTGCAGGAGAACCATAGCAGCAGGTTTGTCTCGCTCCCTTCTGCGTGACAATTGTTCGGGAAGGAAGTGAGGAAGAGTAAAGTTGAACCTGTGGGCAGGGTTCATGTTATCAATTATCTAAGTATGTTGTATTGTTATCCCACTGCTACCAACTTTTAATTATAGTTTGTAATAACTGCACTTAAATTCTATTTAGACAATTGGTTTGTAATCTAAGTACTATGTAATCTTTCCGCACTTTTACTCTGATGTATTTTATTATGAAATGTTGTAACTCTGCAATGGCTTCGCATTGGGATCCTGTCGGAGAATACGGGTGCTTATGTAGCCCGGCAGAGCCTTCTAGATCATCTGGGACATGGGTCTGGCTGTCAGAGGTCATTAGTGACAATGACAGGTGCTTATGGGCCATGTGATTTAGGCGGTTCTGTTACATAAGCCATGACCCATTGTTTTCTTGCGGACTTCCTTTCGACGCGCTGCATTGGCAAATAATAAGCACATTGTGTTATTATAGTAGCAACATATGTAGATGAAGACCTGAAGGAAATAATGCTTCGAAACAAGTATTGATTACATATCACTAAGTCACCAGCTGGGTCTCCTTCAGTTGTATGACCTTCTGAAGTAGCAGCACCAAATTGCTCAGGTGACTCAGTGATGTCATTGCTTTGTCTAGAGCTCTGTCCACCTGGCGAGGTATCTACATGACCTGCTTGGTTAACACTAGCTGCGGGAGTAGGTTGCTGAGACATGGTAGGAGTGGGTCCAGGAATAGTATGCCCAGTGTTTGCAGCAGGCGTAGACATGGCTTCACTGGGACTGGCTAATCTAGAAGGACTAGGCACAGTGTTTGGAATAGGGGCAGACATGGCTGGACAGGTCTTGGTGATTGTTGGAGTAGTAGGCACTGTGGTTGTAGTTTGTGTGGTCTGGCAGCTGCTTGTATTAAGGTGGCCTTGTTGTTGGCTGGCACTGAAAATGGCTTTAGGTTTAGGAGTCTTAGGAGGCAAAGGCAGTCTTTCTTTAGGTGGTGGACGGCCTCCAGGCGAATGCATGGCTGCTTTTTGCCTAGTGATTCTTGTCGGAGTGCGCGGTGGCTGCTGGTTGGCAGCTGCCATTGCTGTCCCCTTCTGCTTCTTCTGCTGAGGGCGAGTTCCTGGAACCATAGCTTCTACCTGCCAAGAGAAACATGCATCTTGTTAACTAATAAGAAACAAGCTTTCAAGTAGATTAAATGACTAAACTGAAGTACATGCTTGTAACTGGAAAACTAAAAACCTGTTAATTGGCCAAGTAATGCATCTCACCTAGACCTCATTATTGAGGTCATCATCACTATCAGAGTGGTTATCAATGTCAGAGGATGGATCATAATCAGTGTCATAACTTGTTTTGTCAGATACTATTCTCTTTCCTTTGCACTTTTCCTTTTTTGAAAGAACGTCTCTAACATCATGAGCTAATAGTGGAATACCTAGAGATTTAAAATGTTCCTCAACTTTCCTTACATTCTCATCCCTGTCCTGCTCATACTTGGTTTTTGTCATTTTCTTTATTATTTAAACGATCAAACGCGGAAAGAGCAGAATTTGGATTCAGTTTCTGTAAAGGAGTTGAAGGAAAAACTAAAAAATCAGTATTCTTATAAATGGTAGACACAAGGCAAAATAAGAGTAACAGTCAACAAGAGTAACAGTCATCAAGAGCAAAATAAGAGTAACCCAAATATTGACTGCCTTACATTACTGACAGTGAACAAGAGTAACAATCAACAAGTGTTCAGAATAACTGCATATTTTCAAAGAACACAACAAACATACATTGGTGATAGTTATTAGACTAAGTGGGCTCACTACTGCATACTCATTAGGAGAGAAAAATGCATGCAGGATTTAACTACCCAGAAAAGCATCAGAACATGATCGGTAGGGCACAATGCCGAAGCATTGGAAGCAGTGAAGCACCAGAACACCATCTGTTGGCACCAGAACATTTGTCTTTGGCTATTGGGTTCCACGTTTTCTGTCTAAGCTGTCGGAATCTACACATTTTACTCCACCAAGACCAGAACAACTAGATCAGTCAATTATTAAACTGTTGCAGGCATTTGCTTTTGGCTCTCAGAGCTCCAAATTCCCTCTAGCAGTCGAAATCTACAGGTTATACTCATTAGGAGAGCATTCCATTACCAGGCAAAAGCCACTGCAATACTTAACTACACCACAGCAGCCAACAACTACTACCAGGAGGAGAACAATAGCTAGAACTGCATGCTTACCCTATTTCTTCCTTCGTCGGGGGCTGAGGGCCGGCGTCTATCAACGGGCAGCCGGCGAGGTCAGCGAAGTGGCGGCCGTCGGGGAGGCGTTGAAGGAGACTGGGGCGTCGGTGAGGGAGACCGGGATGCCGGCGGTGTGAGCTCGGCTCCGGCCTCCTGCGTCGGAGTTCGAAGCAGAAGTCGTCGGGGTGGCGGTGAAGTAGGCCGGGATGCCGGCGTTCTGAGCTACGGCTCCGGCCACCGGCGGCGCGGGTGGGGAATGGATCTCGTTAGCGCCGGTTATTTATGGGGAGTGAGGAGGCCATGCGCTGCGGCGGCTTGCTAGAGACGAGTGACGGCGGCGTGGTGGCCGCGAGTGGAGGTGGGGCGGGCGCGGTGGAGGCGGGACGATGGAGGCAGTGCGGCGGAGGAGTGGGGGAGACAAGGCTGGACTAGGGTATTCTGAGAGGATAAGGCTGGAGGTGGGAAATTTTTCTCTGGACCTGGGCGGGAGGCGTGTGGGGCCCATCTGTCGGCGGTAGAGAGCATGCGCGGGAGAGCGGGAGGATGGCTGCCAAATTTTGCTCTACAGCGGTAGGGCCCATCTGTCATTGAGAGAAGATTGGCTTATGACCAATTCAAATACAAATTTGGGGGAGTAAATGAATTGAAATGGAAACAAGGCAAGAAGGGAAGTTGTGGAACTCATTGAGATCTACATTTCGTAGTTAGGTCATTTTTCCAATTGAGTTTGTTTGGAGAGTTGAAATTTTGAATTTTAAAATTTGTAAACTTCAAACTGAAATTTGGGGTACTAAATAAATTCAAATGGAGAAGTCATGACTACCAAAGTTGCTCAACTCATTGAGATGTACATTTGATAGTAAGGTCTTTTTGTCATCCGAGAAAGTGATAGAACAAAGTTTCCATCACTTTCTCGGATGACAAAAAGACCTGACTATCAAATGTAGATCTTGATGAGCTGAGCAACTTTGGTAGTCATGAGTTTGTTGCCCGAATTCATTTTGAGGTTCATTGTGCTGTGAATTTGCCATATTTTGAAATTTTAAAATTTGAGGTCATCAAAATTTGTCTCATGAATACATGACCAAAGTAAATGCAATGTTTCCATAGATCATGATTTATGAAAATTTTAAAAAAAAATGATCAAATTTGGAGTAAGTACGTGGGAGATAAACTAGATACAATAATTTGCCATAGATTTAAAAGACAAATGATGAGTACACGATGAACTCAGTGCAAGAGAGCTAAAACAGTAACCTGGGCCCACATGTCATTGGAACAATGGACCCATAGCCTAAAACACACTCTGTCCAGCTGCTCCGCCAGATCGAGCATCCTCAGTTTGAAAAAAAAAGCAAGCTCGAGCTCCACCTGCTCCCTCACCGGCGACTTTCTCCCTGGCCGGCGGCGTTCTCATCTCCACCTGCTCCCTCGCCATGCCCCCCTCCCCCCGGGTCCATCCAGCACGAGCAACGAGGCCGCCGGCGACCTGCTCCCTCGCCGCCCCCACCCCTCCCCCCCGGACCTCCACCAGGGCACAGGCGACCTAGTCCTTGCCTCGCGGCGCCCCCGTCCAGCTCAGGCAACTAGGCCACCGGCAGCCTGCTCCCCACCTCCTCCCTCTGCACCTGCTCCCTGGACACCTCCCTCTCCACCTGCTCCCTTGCCGGCCTCCCCCCACCTCCAGCAGCAGCCTAACCATCCTCGTCCCATCAATCTGGCCAGATCGAGCAAGCTGCAGCCTCGCCTGCCAACCCAACTGAACTTCGGAAGCTTGGTGAGCAGAGTTCAATTTTCTTCTAGCTTATCATACATGATTGTAAACTGATATGAGATGAAGTTAGAATGCTCTGCATAGAAACTTCAGATTGAAAACTGATATGAGATGATTTGCAATTAGCTGTTGTAGATTGTAAACCGATTGATAATTTTTTGGCGGCTAAATTTATGCAGGTGGAGATGGATACAAGCTGGGTTTATAACAGTGCCCCATTTACGCCGGCCTTTACCTCTGGTGTTGCACAATTTTTTGAACATGTCCGAAATTGGATCGGTCTAAATGAAAAGATTAAGTGCCCGTGCCGAAGATGCCTTAACCAGGAAGAGAAAAGCCAAGCTGAGGTACACGAGGATATCGAACTCAATGGTATGTCTAGGTGCTATACTAGGTGGATTCACTATGGAGAGGAAGAAGATGATGTAGGACAAGGTGACATTGGACAAGATGATTTTTGACAAGGTGATATTGGACAAGATGACTATTGGTTGATCCAAGATGACCAGGCACCACTCGATGAAGGACAAGCTGATGCTGTCATAGATGATAGTGCACGGGGAGTACATGGGTTGATCCAAGATTTGCACGCCGCAGCAAGCCATGGCTTCAGTGGCAACCTGTACAAAGAAACCATGGCAGAGGCAAAGCGTGAGCTTTTTCCAGGTTGTACCAAGGAGTCTAGACTAAGTTTCATTATTAAACTGTTGCATATCAAAGTGTACAATCGGATAACAACATCTGGGTTCGATGCATTCCTTGAGTTTCTTTCATCATCTTTGAAGAATGTGCCCGGCCTTCCTAAGTCCTATAAAGAAATGAAAGCTCTGCTTCGGAAGTTTGGCTTTGGTTATGTTTGCATTGATGTGTGCAAGTATGATTGTGCCTTATTTTGGAAGGACCATGAACACGATGATCGTTGTCCAGTTTGTGGATTCACAAGATGGAAAGTGAACAAGGAAGGAAAAAAGAAAGTGCCTCACAAGGTCCTCCGTTACTTTCCAATAATTCCACGCCTTCAAAGGCTTTTTATGTCAAAGCAGCGGGCACAATATGAAAGATGGCACAAGGAAAAGAGGGTCCCAGTTGAGAATGAAATGAGGCATCCTGCAGATGGGGAAGCATGGAAAGAATTTGATGGGTATTTCAAGGATTTTGCAGATGATCCCCGTAGTTTGAGGTTAGCCATTGCTACAGATGGATTTAACCCATTTGGTTAGATTACCAATTCCTATAGCATCTGGCCAGTGATAGTGGTTCCATATAATTTTCCACCATGGATGTGTATGGACCAATCCAATTATATGCTTGCTTTATTAATTCCAGGCAAGAAATCACCTGGCAAAGATTTCCATGTGTTCATGCAGCCTTTGATAGAAGACATGCTTACTCTTTGGAATGATGTCTCTACTTATGATGCATATGAAGAGGACACATTCCCTCTGCGTGCAGCGATTCTGTGGGGAATCAATGACTACCCTGCATTAGGAACCATGTCAGGAAGAACCACTCATGGTTACTTCGCATGTATGCACTGTGATGAGAATCCATGCTCCGAGTGTCTAAGAAACAAAATTGGTTTCATAGGCCATAGACGTTTCCTTCCAAGCGACCATCCGTGGAGGAAGAACAGATATTTCAATGGCCACCATGAAAACAGAGAGAAGCCAAGGAAATTTAGTGCAGATGAGGTTATGGCAAGGTTGGATGAAGTTTGCTATGTTCCAGGGAAGAATCCAGATAAGCAGAAATCAAGAAAATGACGCCGTACTGGAGAACCAGCATGGCATCTGAAGGTTAGCTTGTATGATTTGCCATACTGGTCGAAACTGAAGCTACAGTACAACCTTGATGTTATGCACAAAGAGAAAAACATATGTGAAAATATTTTGTCAACTCTCCTTAATATTCCGAACAAGACAAAGGACACCCTCACTGCTAGGCTAAATTTGGAAGACAGAGGTACAAGAAAAGAGCTTCATTTGCTAGATGACAGTGGCAATTCCTCCTCAAGGCCAAAAGCTTGTTATGTTCTAACACCAGAGGCAAAGAAGAAGTTTCTGCAGTTTGTGAGCAATGTTAAATTTCCAGATGGCTATGCCTCCAGTATATCAAGATGTGTCAATATGGAGGGAGCAGGATCAATGCATGGGCTGAAAACACATGACTGTCATATACTGCTACAGTGTATTTTACCAGCCGCCCTTCGTGGTTTGGTGCGCAAAGACGTATATGAAATAATTACTGAATTGGGTACGTTCTTTAGACAACCTTGGTCAAAAACTCTAAAGGTTGATGCACTACACCAAATGAAGAAAGATATTGTACTTATCCATTGCAAGATGGAGAAAATTTATCCTCCTGCATTCTTTGATGTTATGGTTCACCTAACAGTACACTTGCCTGATGAAGCACTCCTTAGGAGGCCGGTTCAATATGGATGGATGTATCCCATTGAGAGAAGATTGGGCACCTTTAAGCGTTTCATTCGCAATAGAGCAAGACTTGAAGGCTCTGTTGCAGAGGCATACACTGCCTATGAGTGTATGACCCAGTGCTCAACATATTTCATTGACATTATTAATAGGTTCACTAGGCCTGAAAGAAACTTAGATGGTGAACAGAGCATCTCCCCTAATGGTTACTCTATTTTCGGTCATGGTATTAACCTACTGGGTGCTTCCAAACTACATTACGAAGATAGAGACTATGACTCCATGGTTTGGTTTGTTCTAAATAACTGGGAAGAGGTTGATGAATACAAAGAGTGAGTAATTGTTGTCATGTCATTTCAGACCACTATTTTTAGTATTAGTGTAACAATAAACTGACTAAATTAGTTTCCTTCATTGCAGCAAGTACAAGGAAGAATTAGAACAACAAGAGGTGAACGGTATCGAAAAAATGATGTCAACACACTTCGCTGCATGGTTCAAGAATCATGTGTGTGCAACTTCAACTACATTAGTGGATAATTTATGATTCAATGCATTTTCGTAATAACTAATTCCTTTCCAACCTGCAGATTACCAGATTGAAATTAGAAGGCTCATCAGATGTTGATGAAGACCTATACTCACTTGCTTGTCGGCCGATTAGGCGTGTGCGTTCATACACAGCCTGTGTAATCAATGGGGTATGGTACCACACTATGGCTCGTGAGGTAGACAGGAAGACACAAAACTCCACCATCAAAACTGCAGATACTCACAATGATGACACTATTGACTTCTATGGGACAATCACAGACATTATAGAGTTGACTTATGCAAAAAACAGCAAAGGAGATAGAACTGTGATCTTATTGCGGTGTGAATGGTACAATATTGAAGGAAGGACATACGAGATGAAAGATGATGGTTACTTCAAGAGCATTAACATCCAAGGCCGATGGTATAAGAATGACCCTTTTATTGTAGCCATAGAAGCTTCACAAGTATTTTTCTTGGAAGATACAGAGTTAGGTCCATGCTAGCGAGTGGTACAAGAATTTGGCCACCGACATATATTTGATGTTGAAGAGCCCGACACAAACCAACCAATCCATGAACAAGTACAGATGAGATGTCAGGAAGCCGACCAAGAGGAGAGTACTTTAGATAGAGAAGGTACAGTGGGAGACATTTATCCTGATATGGATTTGTTGACCATAGATTGTAACAGAACCGTCTAAATCACATGGCCCACAGGCACCTGTTATTGTCACTAATGACCTCTGACAGCCGGGCCCGTGTTCCAAATGATCTAGAAGGTCTTGCCGGGCTACATCAGCACCCGTTTTTCTCCAACAGGATCCCATTGCGAAGCCATTGCGGAATTACAACATTTCATAATAAAATACATCAGAGTAAAAGCGCGGAAACATTATAAAGTACTTAGATTACAAACCATTCGTCCAAATAGAATTCAAGTGCAGTTATTACAAACCATAATTAAAAGTCGGTAGCAATGGAACAATGATACAATATATTTAGATAATTAATAACAAGAACCCTGCCCACAGGTCCAACCCTACTCTTCGACGCTTCCTTCTTGGACAACTGTCACACAGCAGGGGACGAGACAAACCTCTGACTGTTGAATTCCTGCAACAGGGGTTAACAAACCCTGAGTACTAGGGTACTCCGCAAGACTTACCCGACTAAAGAAAAGGGGAATGAGACTCAGGAATGCAGGCTGAAGGGAGTCAAGGTAAGGCTTTAGCAAGAGTCAATTTATTTTGGGGAAAAGCAATACTAATCCTATTTTTAGCATTTTAGTCAACATTATTATAATCAATATCAATAGTTCTCAAATTTTTCACATATATCCTTCATTTCCAATTATTTATTCATTCTCAAAAACTTCCTAGTTTCGAACCACTTTTCAATTGTAGGTCTAAGGATCAAGTCTCCATATCCGAGGAGCAACGACGATTCGAATCGATTAGTACCCAGCTGGGGATCCCTATCCACACTGCATATGTAGCACCTAAGCTTGCATTTGCTAACCACGTCTACCACGGCTTTTCCAAAACCTGAACCGGTCCTGCGCCACCCAAGAACGCAGTACTCCTCTCCTCTCCAGGCACGCCGGCCACAAGGGTACGCGCTGCTCTCGCCATCTCTCCACTCCTAGTGCGTGGTTGTTGGTTCAAGTAGTAGAGCCACCGGAGTCAGGGCTTCCCGTAGTATGTGGCTAGTTGCAAAGTCTCGATCACAGCAGGCCAACAACGAACTGGTTCCTAATTTTTTTCCCGCCGGAGACCTTGCATTGGAACTTTAACCCAAGTACAAGTAACCGCACGTTTTTCAAATCCCTTTTCCGCCGATGGTCAAGCATTGGGACTCTAACCCAAATTCACAACCAACGAACGGAAAATCCCTTTCCGTCGGTGGCGATGCATTGGGGCTGCTACCCAAGTGCACAACCACTGAACGGACTCATATCCCTTTTCATTTCTCATGATTCATTATTATTATATCCCCATAAGTCAAAAATAGCATTTTATGCAAATCTAAATTAATTAAGCAGTGCTAAGCATTTTTCGAACATTTTCATTTTTATATAGGTTTCAAGGGTAATATAGCAAGGCAGGGAATGCAACAATATAGGTGACAATCAACTACTAGCAAACTAATGCAATATTTAACTCAAGTTATAAATATTTTATAAAACACAAGGGAGGGGCTGAATGCACCGGGGCTTGCCTTGGATTGCGTAGAGCGTCGAATCGGGTTCGGTCCCGCAAATATTCGAATCCCAGGACGACCTTGGGAGTCACCTCCTCAGCAGTGGCCTCAACCTTGATTTCCTCGTTACCGGACACTACACGTATGCAATGATGCATGCTCAGTATGATGCGAATTATAATGAATATAAAACCCAATAGTAAACAAAACTATCCTTTGAGTACAACTTTCCTTCTCATAAAGTAAAATGGTGTTTTCGCATTTTATTTTTTATTGATCATTTTAACAGTCATAGAAAACCGCTGCACAGCTTTACTATCACTACCTAGTGACAATATTATTTTTGTCAAGGATCACCATAGTGAAAGATCCATGAACCCAATCAATCCAAAAATCACACAAAACTACAGGGATTAATTGTTTCTACCTATTTTATTATCCAATTAATCCAACATCTCATTAATAGATGATCAAACGGCTTCCATTTGAATCCAAACTTAACCAACAGATAGATACTACCCTAAAACAGTACCATATCAATTTTCATGATTTTTCGATTAACCTAGAAATTATTAAAATTACCCAAAGTTGCATTTATTAATTAATGTGCTGATTTTTAGTTTCTGCAGAAGGTGTTCGAAACATATATTTGATATTTTTGTAAAATACTAGACAATAGAGAGTATACATGATTATTTTCATGATTTTTAGCGCAACATAACTATTCATGCAAAAATGACAAAACTCAGCACTATTCCCTAAAAGTCATAATTCAAAAATCAACTCAACCTCCAAACTGGGGAACTGGGCCGGCCTGCGCGGCCCACGCGCGCGGCCCAAGTGCTCGGCGCCTCGCTCCCCTATCTCCCTCCCGCGCGCTCCCAGTCCGGCCCAAACGGCCTGGTGTGGCCTAGCCGGCTCTCTCCCTCGCGGAAGCGCTCCCGCGCGAGCGCACGGCGGCCCCAGCCGCGGCGGCTCGCTGCCGGCGATCCTCCGGTGATACTGAAGGCACCAGGATGTGCCCCAACACCTACCGCACACTCCTAGCTATTCAGTTGGGCAGAATAGGGCTCGACCTGCACTTCCCCACGGCCATGGCGAGCCGACGGCGACCGGCATGGCGGCGCGGTCATGTTCCAGACAAACGGGGTCGATAAAGCTCAAGCTAGAGGCTACGTGGTCAGGGTGCTCACTGAGGTTCCGCTCACGAGCCGGTTGAGGACGAGGATGACCGGAGACGGTTGTCGATGAAAACCGAGGCGGTGGCGACGGGCTCCGACGGCGTCGACGCTGTTCCGACGACCTCCGTGCACCATTCATGAAATCTCCTAGACGGTGAGCTTCACAAGGGCATGGCAGGGTGGGAACACAGGCATAACAAGGGGGTAGCCTACCCCAGAGAGTTGGTCACGATGGACCGAGCGCAGCGGCACTCCGGCCGTCAGTGGAGAAGAAGATGGCGTTCGCGCGACTCCGGCGGTCAACCACCGGCTCCAATGGGTTGGACAGAGGTGCAAGGGTGTGGCCAGTTTGGTGGCAAGTGGAATTGGATAGAGATGGCTTGGTGGTCATCAATTCGATCGGCACGGGGAGGTGACCAGGGCGGCGACCGAGGGGAGGAGGCGAAGAAAAACGGGTGGTGATCGGCTCAAGTGCTAGAGGGGAGGGCAACAAGGGGGGATACAAGTCCCCAGGGCCCCCATGACTCGACAGCATCGGAGACAAGCCGCCGGCAGCCCCGGGTGGCGTCGCCGCGCTGCCGGACGCGCGGCTCTGTTTGTGAACAGAGGGAGGTGGCAAACACTGTAGCTCCATCAATTTCCCTTTTTACTGTTTTAATGAAATTACTTTTTATTTTATATAGGAACTAGAAAAATCATCAATGTAAGAGTTGTAGCAAACCTTGTGCTGCACAACTTTAGTTCTTGAACCAAATTCAAATTCTGAATAGTTTTGTAGTTATGTGAAAGGGGATAAGTTTGGAATTTAAATCCCATTTGCAATTCAATCAAATTGTCTAAATTTCTCTCAGCAACCTGAAAATCTGTAAAAATAAAAGTTGCTCTACTTGTTGAGCTCTACAACTTTCATTAAGGGAGTTTAGTTAGATTATTGATAGTTTTGAAATTAGCATTTCAAATTTGAATTCCAAAGTAGTAATTAGGGTTTAATTTAAATTTCTATTTAAGAACTTCAAAAACACCCAAAATAAAAGTTGTGCCATTTTAAAAGATCTACAACTTTCACTAAGGGACCAACACCAAAAACCCCTTAGTTTTTGAATTAGGGTTTTGAGGTCCGGTTTGAGTTTAAATTTGATTTTTCTTTTGAATTTCTTTTTGGATTTTCAATCATGGGTTTAACTACACAATCATCACCATTCACAATCAAACCACTCTAAGGTCCCTAAGCACAATCATGCAAAAATTAAACTTATTTAATTAGTGCATGCCAATTAGGTTTGATGCGGGATGCTTTGCAGTTAATGATGATGACATGGCATTTTAATTAAGCGTAACACCAGAGATGTTACAGCCCTTCCCCCTTAAAGAAATCTCGTCCCGAGATTTGATACACGACTAAACCTTAGGACTAAGTAATGGAAAAGAAACCGTGTCAAGTAAACCTAGTCCAAACTCAACCATAAAATAACTAGGAGAGTTCATACATTACATAACCAGAAGTTTTATATTTACAAAGTAGCAAAGAATTCAGGGAAATTCTCGGCGAGGTAGTCTTCAAATTCCCAGGTAGCTTCATCCTCTGAATGTTCACTCCATTGAATTTTGTACCATCTAGTGGTGGTTCTTCGAGTGACGCGATCCTTTCGATCCAGGACTCGAATTGGATACTCAGAGTATGTCAGATCGGGTTGGAATTCTATTCCTTCAACATCAATGACTTGATCAAGCACTCGAAGACACTTTTTGAGTTGTGTTGACACTTGTTCTCGTCTAAATTTTATTATCAATTATCCCTGCATTAAATATGAATATCCAGTAGAATATGGTTATTACTAATAATTTTCACAAGTTTTGGTGAATTGTATATTTTCCAGGGATTATTCCAGAAAAGCATAAAAGAGGGATTAAAGTGCATAAAAGACACGAAACTTGACTGCGAAGGAAACATCATCACGAGGACCCCGGAAGAGTGTAGAAGGCACCCGAAGCAACCGGAGGCCCGTCCCTGCCAAGGTGGGGCCGGCCGGCCCCAAGGGGGGCCGGGCGGCGCTCCCCTAGGGTTTCCACCCGCCGCCTTCTGGAGTCTTCTACCACCGCCTTTGATGAGTCATCTGGGCCCTTGGTTAAGTCGGTTTGATCTAACGGCACACGTTCATCCCACCGGGCTGTAAATAGAGGGCCAGACCCCCTGGAGGAGAGCTAGATCAAGGGATGAAGCCCCTGAAGCATTAAATAGATATCCACTAGATCTAGGCTAGCAATCAAGAGAGAGATTAGAGAGATAGAGTAGATGAGTAGAGATTCAGAGGAGTCCCGGCCTGTCGGAGCTTCTTCGTAGCTGTATTCGTCTGGATTCGGCTCCCTCGCTGTTGACGGTGGATATAACATGAAAATCCACACTCAAACGCCGTCAACAGGCCTCGGATTTAAGGGAGAATAAACATATCATGAACATATTTTATCAATAACTAGTTCCACTTGTACTCTTAGCTTATGAATGCAGGAAAGTTCGAATAGAGCTAAAATGAGCACTTGGAGCCCAACTAAGTGGTTCGACCGAACCATAAATTTGGGAACCAAGTCATGACACTTCAACAAATGACACAAGGAAGCAGATAGAAGAGAGTGGAGCACCTGGAGAGCCCACAGGTGGTTCGGCCGAACCACATGTGGGGCCCACCAGGGCTCTGCTGACTGTTGGCGCTTCTTAGCGTTAGCAGAAAAGTCCGCAAGCGCATGAAAGTACCGTTGTAGCCTTCACCCGGAAGTATTAAGGGTATCGTAATTTCCCAGAGGAACGGTCTTTGTACTTAGTCTCTTAAACTAGTTTACTCAGAAGAGACGGAAGGGATAGCTTGGGTAGAGAGGTTCTTCTAAGGTCAAACGCATATAAGCGATGGTAACTCCCCCACTACTTGCTTGCTTCAGGCCCACTGACGCAGCTGGTCTGCCAGCCGATACCAGTATCAGCGCTACTCCGCGGCCCAACGTGGAGGAATTCAGATACGAGTGGACAGGGCTTTCACCACCTGCCACCTACCCCTCTGCCCGTGGGCATGCACAACATACGAAGGTAGACTCCGACCTAGACACCACGTCTACGAAGGCAACTACTACTCTAGCGGCGTACAGGAACATCCGTCTCTATCAGGAGTCCTCTTACTAGAGTATCCGTCTGAAGGACGAACGACGATCCCACAAACAAGTAGCTTTATGGAAGTAACATGCTTAATGAATCAAACCAAAGTTGAACATGAACTTCTTACTTCAAGTAGCAAGATGATCGTAGAGGTACAAGTTGGAGCGAGAGCCGACAAGCCCGGCACTTCGTCCACCCGGAGGCAGAACTGCTTCAACTCCGCTCTTTCTCCAGCTCTTTCCCTCTCTCACTCCCTATACTAAATTAGCTAGAAGCTAATGGAATGGAGCTTCCTCTTCCTCTCTACATTGTGACCTCTTGTGTTGGTGAATGAATCATGCCTAGGTGTAGAGATGAGGCCTCCTTTTATAGCTTGAGAGGAGGGGGTTCTATGCAAAAGGTTCATCCCCACATGGAAAGATCCAAACCGACCTCCAAAGGGCGGTTTCCACTTGCCATCTGAGTTGATCGTAGGTGGGACCGACCTTGGGGAACTGCCATACACGTGTCAAAAGAAAACTGGGCCCGAGAGGCCCCACCAGGGGGGCGGCCGGTCTCGGGGGCGGCTGGTCCCCTGGTGGGCCCATCTGGCCACCGCCTTTTGGGAGCACGTGGGCCTCATCGATAGCTTCATTTTGACTGGTGATTCAGCCCAATCGGAGTTCGGATGAGTGCGTTATGGCCAAAATACTCAAGCCCACTCGTGCAGTCCTAAATTGAACTCGAACTTATTTATCTTTTTATTGGGAGCTCCAAATAATGCAAATAATATATGCATTTTGATCAGCGCGATGAGCTCTCCGCAATGGTGTAGTCCATTTTATTATTTGAGATACTTTTATGTTGTGAAAACTCGGATATTCCTGCAACATAGTGGAAAACACCAAAACTCGTGGAACTTGTTAATTAAAGAATATTTTTCTATGATGTTCCATGGATTTATATTATTATTGGTGGTATAAAATGTGACTTAAGGACCACCAACACTGACATGGCGCGATCCGTGTGACTTCCTATCCAGCTCAATTCCACCTTCGGATCAAAGCTGTGTTTCCAATGAATGGTGGAAGATTAAAGCACATGGATCAAGGCGTGAACCGACAGAATCAAGACAAACCAAGTACATAGCCATACTCTATGACAGATGGGGACACTGGTGGTGGGCCCACCTTGCCATAGGTGGCTTGGCCAAACCACCCATGGTGGGCCCAGGCCACCGACATGCCCCACTGACTTCCTACATGACTTCCACGTGATGGAATCACCACTGCTGTCCATCTTGAGGCGGTTCTAAGGCGGCTCATCCAAGGGAGGAGAGGCAAGGAGCACACGGATCGCTGATGTGGCTCCCCCCAACTCTCCCCTATAAATAGAGGCTGCCATCACCCTCTTCAACACACCCAATATACACAAGATCCACAAGAGACAAGAGAAGCTCTATTCTTTAGTAGTAGTATTAGTCTATTGTGGGAGTTAGAGTTGAGTCGAGCTACGCTCGGAGTCTCCGGAGTCGTCTGCTAGAGAGTCTGGTATAGCTCTTGTACCTTTCCTTCTGTAAGACTTTACCTTTATCAATATATTATCTTTACTTTACTTTACTAAGTCTCTACTTAGTGCTTTACTATTCTTTATAGTATTGGTGTGTCTCTTACCTTATAGTTGAGTTATATTAGATAGTGATCCTATAACCAGCTCACGTGTGTAGTTCATCGCCTGTCATAGGGTGCTTTAGTTGTTGGTACGCAACTAGAGTAGTAAGGCTTAGTGTAAGCGTGGTGCTTATACTAGATCTTGCCATTGAATGCCGCTTGTCGCACGGATTGTTTGTGGGTGCTAGTAGGTGGTGACAGCCCTGTCTAGTCTTAGTATCCCTCCACGTGTTTTAGGCAGGTTCTTAAAAGGTAGGCTCCCATAAGAGAGTAGGCGCTTCGGGTAGAGGTTATATCCTCTATTGTTTCGCACTACCCTCTACACACCGGAAGTAAGGTAGCTGTCTTAGTATAATTCATCTATTTGATAAGATAGTTCATAAGAGTAAAGTAAGTGTCATAGGAGTCTTATACTCACTCGTTGTCCTCCCACCTAGCTATACTCTACTAGTTATCCTTAGCTATCTTAAAACCTTGTCGTGTCTTGGTGTCACTACCCTTTCCTCTATATATCGATTTACCCCCCTATCACTAGTTGATACTAAGTTGCTATAGACTCAAGGATATCTCTCTTTTTATTAATTATTCCTAGCAACCGCTTTCCCTTGGGAAAAAAAAATAACGATACCTTGGAATACTCCCGGGTGAAGTGTTACAGCGGTATATTCTATGCGCTTGCGGAATTATCCAATAGACATAAGAAATACCCCAGGCACTTCTGGCGCCGTTATCAGAGAAAGCCTAACACTCTGTCTCTGGTAGTTGCGCTAAGAAGTGTCAACAAGCATTTCTGGCGCCGTTGCCGGGGAAAGCATCAGTCTAGGAATATTAATAAAAATTGAATCCGGAGTCTACTATCAACTTAGTTATCGATTAGTGTTAGGGGCTTACCCCTGTCTGTGTTTCTCGTTATCGTGAAGCTAGACAGTGCATGAGCGGTTTCCAATTGCCGTCAAATTTCATTGAAGATCCTGAGCAATTGTTGAGGAGAACTAGATGCCATCAAGTTCCACCTCAAAGGTTCATCTCAAACCTGAATCTGTTTGAGGAAAGAGGCTCCGCACTATCAATCAATGAAGCTATGGCCCAAAAGACCATCTCTGAGTTCTCTGCACCGTCGGCTGACAACATTGCCACCGGTCCGCAGCATAACTTGGGGGATGCTACCTTTGAGCTTAAGCCAGCACTGATCAACATGGTGCAAGCCAATCCATTCTGTGGGAAGCCACATGAAGACGCCAATGCCCATCTCCAGCACTTCCTGGAGGTGTGTGGTACCTTCACTATCAAGAATGTCTAGGCTGACGCCATCCGCCTTCGCCTGTTCCCATTCTCACTGGTTGGGAAGGCGAAGCAATGGTTCTATGCCAACAAGAATGAAACTACCACTTAGGAGAAGTGCGCCAATGCATTCCTCAAGAAATTCTTCCCAATGGACAAAACCAGCGCTCTTCGTGGCAAGATCTCAAGGTTCCAACAGCAAGCTGACGAGACGATTCCCGAAGCATGGGAACATCTCCAGTAGTACATTCGTGCTTATCCTCATCATGGAATTGAAGAATGGCTCCTAATCCAAGGTTTCTACCATGGGCTGACTGGATTAGCCCATAGTCACCTTGATGCTGCCGCTGGAGGAGCATTCCTGTAACACAATGTCAAGGACGCTAAAGACCTCATTGAAAAGATGGTTATCAACCAAGTATGGAATGGGGAGCGTCTCTAGCCCAAGAAAAGGGGTATGCACACCGTTCATGAGGTGGACATGCTCTCAGCAAAAATGGACCTCTTGATGAAAAAGATTGAGGAAGGTTCCAAAAAGGAACAAGAGGCCATTCGATCCATTGGCACCGCACGAGCAATCAAAGCTGATCCATGGTGCGAGGTATGTGGAGGAGAAGATCACTCAGGAAACAACTGTCCCGAGACAAAGGAGGAAGTGAGCTTCATCAACAACAACAACAATGGGTATCGACCCCAGCAACAAGGAGGATGGAACTCGCGCCCCTTCTACCAAGGAAATCAAGGTAATGGTTACAGTAATAATTTTAGTAATTCTTATGGTAACCAACCTTCTCTTAAAGATCTTGTCTTAGGCCAATCTAAAATCAATGATAGCATAAACAAGAAAATAATGGCTAATGATAAGATTCTTGAAAATCTTAGTGAGAAAATGGTTAGCTTTAACACTGCTATGAAAAATCAATTGAGCTTTAATAAAATGCTAAAAACCCAATTAGCTCAAATAGCAGCAGCTATCCCGTCCTTCGAACAAGGTTAGATCCCAGGGAAACCTGAGGAACCAATCGAGGGTGTCAAGTTAATTTCCACGAGGTTTGGTAAGCCTCCGATTAGGCCAAACCCAGGTTGCCTTCTTGACCCGCCATTCATGGCCAAGAAGAGTGACCCTGGTCATCCTACCATCACCTGCGAGATCGGGCCACACACCTTCAACAATGCCTTCTGTGACCTTGGATCTGGAGTGAACATCATGTCCAAGGTAATGTATGAGAATTTGCTAGGGGGACCTTTGTACCCCACTTTTGTCAAATTGCAGATGGCCGATCAATCCATCCGATTCCCTGAGGGATTGGCAAGGGACATCCTTGTCAAAGTTCAGGACGAGTACATCCCCGCCGACTTCATCATTCTTGACATGGGGGCCGATGACGAAGTCCCCATCATCCTAGGAAGGCCGTTCTCAACACCGTGAATGCCATCATCTACGTGGGATCTGGCCAAGTCCACTTCCAACTCCCTGATAAAAGAATTAAATGTCCTTTCAATGGTTATAAATCGATGCAACAGGCAAGGAAGAAGCCTGTGGGGAAACAAACCACAATATGCACCCCGCCGAAAGAATCAACTACCAAAGGCCAAAAAGGCCGAACTGGTAAGTAAAGCGGAGGTAGTAAACAAGGCTAACTCTGCTGAGTCACAAGTATCAACCAAGAAGGAATGGCGGAGGAAAGAGGTGCGAGCATCACGATCCCCATCTTCGAGACCTATCGATGCACCCGAAGAATGAACCCGTAACGGAGAGGTCCTGCTCTACAGACCTAAAACATGGAGCCCTTGCTGGTAAGGTAAATCAGTATTTATCCCATATTTAATTCCTGCATTTCAATTCTTATATTTTTGCATTGCATTTCATATTTAAATTTTGCAATATTTTATTTCAACAAAATAAAATACTTAGATGAATAAAACTTGAGAATGAACAGTAGTGCTCATACCTGAGGTGGTGGGACCACCAAGGTGGGGTTCGGCCGACCCCACCATGGGGGCCACCCACCTCTGGTGGTGTTGGCCTGGTGTGTTGAATCACCTCCTAAATTTTGGACACCATCTCCTTTTGAATTTGGCCGACCACCTTTGGTCATGGCCACTTTCACATGCTCCAAGGAGAATCCAATATCCACTACCATCCAAATTCTGAAAAGTGGACACTTTGGCATGCATTAGTGTTCCCATGGTCCATGGGAATCACTTTAAACATGTCCCCACTTTTGTCATACACCTTTTACTTTCACAAAGCACTAGGCAAGGGAATCTCTGAAAATTTCATCACTTTTGGTCCACCACTAGTCTGGTTTAAAGCTGAAAAGGGGACCAAACATGGTTCAGCCAACCCATGTATAAAGGCTCCTCTGCAAAGTTGTGTTTGAATTCAAATAGATTCCCTATCCAATGGTGAAAGCAACCAGCAACTCTCATGGGGGGTTTGGCCGACCTGGCCCTAGTGGCCTGGTCACCAGCCTTTTTTCCCCTATAAATATCCCTGCAATTTATGCTCAACTCCACACCCAAACCAGCTGAATCATCTCGAGCACACAATTTCTCTTCTTCTCTCTAGTTGAGCAAGTTCTTTCTCAAGTTAAGTTGTAGTTAGCCACTCAAACCAAAAAACCCAAAAACATTGTAGGAGCAGAAGGTTGTCTTACTCTCGCCTTTGCTCTCAATATTTTGTTTGTGGAGGTAGCCATACCCCGCAAGGACTACTAACATTGGTATAGCTAATGCTAATGCTAACGCTAATCCTTGTTGTCCTAGTGTGTTCTTGTGTTATCTCATAGCTGCAGGAACATGAAGAAGTTCTCCTCCGCATTCAAGAAGGCCAAGAGTGTCGTAGGGAGTTCCTCCCGACGACCCCGCCATGACGAAGATGAAGGAAGAGAAGCTCCACCGAGATAAAGCTTTGGAGTGCCTCCTGAGAGGACGCTCGACCCCGAGAGCAGCCTCATGTTGAACCAAGAAGAGTACCAAAGGTACCTCTCCATCCGACACCGCGGTTATAAACATACCGGCATCATCGACTCTGTCCTTTTAGGACAACACAGGTATGACCGCAGAGTTTTACTATTTTAAATACAATTGGGTGGGGAAGCTTTTGGGAAGTGCAAGAATTTGGAATTGAAAAACTCACCATGGAATTTCTATGCTCTTTACAAGCCACTGATAATAATGTCTACATTCGCATGTTCAACCAAGAGTATAATTTAACTTGGGGAGTTTTTAGTATGGCACTTGGCTTTGATAACAATTGTCATTTAGATCTAGTTAATGCCACAAGAAAATTTGATAAAGCTGAATTCTAGAAAGCCATAACTAGATCCAATGATTGCTCTGAGCCTAAAACTGATGAAATTCATAATCCCATTTTGCGCTTGCTCCGTTATTGGATGGCCATAACTCTTCTTCCTGGCTCAAATGTGCAAATCCTTCTTAATGATGAACTAAGACTGCTTTATGCCATGACTAAAAAAATAAAAGTGTCACCTGCTAAAATTTTAGTCCGCTATTGGCTTGGTATTTTCCATAGAAGCGAGCCTATATTCTTTACCTGCTTTATCACTCGCATTACTGAAACAATAGACTTGCTAAATGGGAAACACTACTTTGAATATATTGCTTCTCCTAGAGACATTATAACTGAAGACTTCTTCATAAGTGCTCAAGTCCTAAAAAGAGATGTATTCAACTTCCTGTTTCAAGTAAGCATTTGTTCTTATTCGTTCTTAAGTTTACAACTCTATTTGAGTGCTTTGATCTTGGTAGCTCCTTGGTTGCAGTAGTAGTTTGTAGTGTAGACGTGGTGTCTGGGATATAATTACTTGTGAATGTCCCCTGGTTGGCCAGATAGTGGTAGTTCGCGTAGGTGACAGCTACGTTGATTCCTCTGTAGTCCACTTCCCGTTGATAGGATCGATAGGTGTATAAGTGTTTGGTAGGAGGGAACTCCGATTTCCGCTCTTATTCATTTCACTGCCCGATAAGAACGATATTATTCAAAGTTTACCGGTTGTCGGATCTAGATAATCATAAGTTATCTCCACATTCTTGATATTCTCTGGATTGATTGTGTTATCGGGTTAAGAATTAATAGACTTAGTCAGTATCACCTACTGTTCCTTTGGGTTCGATATTAAAACCGGGATTGTCTGGTGAAGTGCTACATCGGTGTTTTATCTGTGCGCTTGCGGATATTTTGATAATAATAATAATATTTAATAGAGTGCAGTTAATTTATACCAACAAACATTTCTGGCGCCGTTGTCGGGGAACGGTTTGCTGATTTTGGCTTAGTCTATCTTAATCTTGTATTATACTTTTATCTTTTATCTTTTACCTTTTAAAGTATGGAACCCATGTCCCAACTTTTATATCAATATGGAGCACCATCGGGATCGTATCTCCAGCCAAAAGAATCATCTTTACCCATCACATCATCTGGCTATGAGTTACGCCCGGGATTAATTAAGTTAGTTTAGGATCATATTTTTTCTGGTAGTTCTAGCGAAAACCCCTATTCCCATTTAGCCAATTTTGAGCAGACATGTTCATGTTTGCATATTAAGGGCATGGCAGATAAAACCTTAAGATGGAAACTCTTTCCGTTTTCATTAATGGGAAAGTAAAGAAATGGTATAATCGCCATGTTGGGAGTAGTCAAGGAGATTGGGAAGTACTGCGTGCTAATTTTTGTCTTAAATTTTCCCTATCGAAAAGTCGCTAAACTTCGTTTGAAATTATTGGATTTAAACAATTAGATAACAAATCATTAGGCAAGGCTTGGGAACACTTTGATGGATTTATAAATTCTGGACCTAATCTTGCTTTGCCAGAACCTATGCTTTTGCAACATTTCTTTTTAGGCCTCAATGATAAAAATAAAGAATACCTTAATTTAGCCGTAGGTGGATTATTTATGCATATTACTGCTTCACATGCTAAAATTATTCTTACTAATATTTTAATTGATCTTCCTGAAGAAAAAGAAGAGTTGTTAGAAGGTGAATTTTTGTCATTCAATTCTAAACTTTTGTCTGATTCATCTCAACCTTTATCTGAACTATCTAATGAGAAGGAGATAATTCCTATTTCTGATTTTATGCTTGAATTTGAGGTTGAACTTTTTGATGATTATGGAAACACCTCACGTTATCATAAAATTATGAAACCACAAGAATCTCTGAATTTTAAGAATTTCAATATTTCATATCCTTCTGATTTAAAATTCTTTAGAGAGATAACAAGAGAATTGATTTTTGTTATGAGTAATGAGTGGCTGATAGAATCTAAGTTTTCAAATGATATAATTCGTTTAAATTCACCTGTCATTACTATTAAATGTCAAATTGATGCATATCCTTTTGATGCCTTTTATAATCCAATAGTATGTGTCAATATCATGTCTCTTATATTTCCTGAAAAATTCTTGAAAGATATGCCATCAATTCCTACAAATAAATTATTGAAAAATCGTTCAGGACATATTATTTCTAGTTCAGGTATTTTATGTTCTCTTCCTATTGTGATTAATGAATTCCGAATTTTGCTGAATTTTTATATCTTTGATGTTTGGGATTTTGATGTAATGATTGGATTACCAATAGGAAAGCTTTTGCGAGAAGGTTGTACGGGCAATTTAGATATTAAACTTGGGAAAGGATTTAATCTCTCAGTGCCTATAACTCATGCATTAAAAGCTAAGGCAGAGCCACCTCCTGAGTTAGATCCGATAGAAGAAGTTAAGGATGTATCATTTGAGAAATTTATTGAATCTAATTTAGAGGATGATACTTAGTTCTTCATTAATGAAGAGGAGGAGGATCCGATTGATCCTGAACCTCTAGATGAATTACTAGAGCCACCTAAACCTTCTATTGAGTTTAAACAACTACCTTC
Source organism: Eremochloa ophiuroides (assembly GCA_038502445.1). NCBI lineage: Eukaryota > Viridiplantae > Streptophyta > Magnoliopsida > Poales > Poaceae > Eremochloa > Eremochloa ophiuroides. The sequence continues at coordinate 46,844,081 of JAHLJS010000006.1, forward strand.
TGGTCTTAAGTATGTTTTTCTGAATAATGATCAATATTCTCCCGTGATTATTAGTGATAAACTTTGTGATGAAGAGTCTTTTAGATTAATAACTGTCTTAGAAAAATATTGTGTTGCTTTTGGTTATTCACTCCAAGACCTTAAGGGGATTAGTCCTGTTTTATGGACCCATCGTATTCCAACCAACCCAGAAATTACACCTTCTTGAGAGCCCCAACGGAGGCTTCAAAATGCGATGAGGGAAGTTGTTAAGAAAGAGGTCTTGAAACTTTTGCATGCTGGGATTATTTATCCTATTCCGCATAGTGAGTGGGTAAGCCCTGTTCAAGTTATACCTAAAAAGGGTGGTATGACCGTAGTTAAAAATGATAAAAATGAATTGATACCCCAGAGAACTGTTACAGGATGGCAAATGTGTATAGATTATAGAAAACTCAATAAAGCAACCAGAAAAGATCATTTTCCGCTGCCCTTTATTGATGAGATGATAGAGCGTTTGGCAAATAATTCTTTCTTTTGTTTCCTTGATGGTTATTCTGGATATCACCAAATTCCTATCCACCCTGATGATCAAAGCAAAACCACTTTACATGTCCTTATGGAACTTATGCTTATCGTAGAATATCTTTTGGATTATGTAATGCACCTGCTTCTTTTCAAAGATGTATGATGTCTATATTTTCTAAAATGATAGAAGAAATCATGAAAGTTTTTATGGATGATTTTTTAGTTTATGGAAAAACTTTTGATGATTGTCTAGAAAATCTAGATAAGGTTTTGCAGAGATGTGAAGAAAAGCACTTAGTCCTTAATTGGGAAAAATGTCATTTTATTGTTAGAGAAGGAATAGTGCTAGGACATTTAGTGTCTGAAAGAGGTATAGAGGTAGACAAGGCAAAAATTGAAGTAATTGAACAACTAGCTCCACCTGTCATTGTGGTTTTTATTACAGATTTATAAAAGATTTTTCACTTATTGCTAGACCACTGACTAACTTGCTAGGTAAGGATGTTCCTTTTGAATTTGATGATGCATATTTAAAATCCTTTAATATTCTTAAAGAAGCACTTACATCAGCACCAATCATTCAACCCTCTTTACCATTTGAAATTATGTGTGATGCTAGTGATTATGCTGTAGGGGCAGTATTAGTACAAACAAAAGATAAGAAGCATCATGCAATTACTTATGCTAGTAAAACTATGACAGGAGCACAACTAAATTATGCAACAACTCAAAAAGAACTCCTGGCTGTTATTTTTGCTATTGATAAATTTAGATCTTACTTAGTAGGAGCAAAAGTAATTGTTTATTCTGATCATGCTGCTTTAAAATATTTGCTCACTAAGAAAGATGATAAACCTCGTTTGATAAGATGGATTTTGTTACTCCAAGAATTTGACTTAGAGATTAAAGATATAATAGGAATAGAAAATCCAGTTGATGATCACTTGTCTAGAATACACTTTGAGAAACCTCCGGAATTGCCTATTAATAACTCATTGAGAGATAACATGTTGTTTAAAATGACCAAGTCAGATCCTTGGTACGCGAATATTGTCAACTATATGGTTGCAGGATATGTACCACCAGGGGAAAATAAAAAGAAGCTCATTTATGAAAGTCGTCTCTACATATGGGATCCACCATACCTCTTTAGAATTTGTTCAGATGGATTACTTAGAAGATGTGTACCGGTAGAAGAGGGCATGCAGATCATTCAGAAATGCCACGCATCACCATATGGAGGTCATTATGGAGCATTCCACACTCATGCTAAAATCTGGCAGAGTGGCCAACTATGTATGAAGACACCAAAGATTTTGTCCAGAGATGTGGATCATGTCAGAGGCATGGAAATATCAATGCAAGAGATGCTATGCCACTCACCAACAATCTCCAGATCGAACTCTTTGATGTCTGGGAAATTGATTACATGGGACCATTTGTGAAATCAAGAAATTATGAATACATTCTGGTGGCAGTTGACTATGTATTTAAGTGGGTAGAAGCTATGCCATGCATGAATGCTGATTCCAAACATTCAAAAAAGATGTTCGAAGAGATTATATTTCCAAGGTTTGGAACACTAAGGATGGTCATTAGTGACGGAGGGACAACCTTCACTGACTAAAAGTTTCACCGATACTTGCAAGCTCATGGAATCTGTAACAATGTTGCTACTCCATATCATCCATAGACAAGTGGCCAGTCAGAAACATCAAACAAACAAATCAATAATATTCTACAGAAAACAGTAAATGAAATGGGTACTGCATGGAAGGACCGATTACCCGAAGCACTTTGGGTATATCGGACCGCATACAAGACACCTTTGGGTATGTCACCTTACCAGCTAGTATATGGTAAGACCTGTCATTTACCAGTAGAATTAGAGCATAAGGCTCACTGGGCTATTAAGAGATGGAACATGGACTTTGAAGCCGCTGGAGAAAAGAGAAAAATGCAATTATCAGAATTAGAAAAATGGAGAGAAAAGGCTTATTTCAATTCAAAGATCTATAAAGAAAGAACAAAAAGATGGCATGACAAGACGATCAAGAAGAAAGAGTTTGCACCAGGAGATAAGGTATTACTCTTTAATTCCAGGTTTAAATTATTTGGGCTTGGAAAATTACGAAGCAAATGGGAAGGACCATTTACGGTTGTGAATGCATCGCCACATGGAGCGGTAACTCTACAATCACACAAAGGTACGTTATTCAAGGTAAGTCACTGACTTAAATTATTTTTTGAACCATTTAATTCAGAAGTTATTGACGGGCTGGACTTTGTCCAACTACCAACTTCTTAGTCCCGTCATCATCCGTTACGAAAAATTATCGCGCATCGCAACTAACAAGAAGTAGGAAAAGTCTAGATGCTTCACGAGCGCGGCCACCCTGGGAGGACACTAGGTAGGGCCGGCCGGGGCCCTTATGGGGCCGAGCGGCGCCCCCCTGTCCCTTCTCGTCCCGACTCTCGTTTCCTTTTCTTTCTCCATCCTTCCTAAACACAATCACGTAGATTCCCGATGCGTACGGATAATCTTTTTTACGAATCCTGTAGAACCTAGATTTAATCTTATCCTGTCTCCTAAAAACTAATATAAATACGCACCTATACCGCCCTCAAATTGCATCCCATCATCATTGCCTTCCTTTCCTCCAAAGAAACTCTCTAGTTTAGATCTCGTAGCAATGGCAGGCGAAGCGGTCGTTAGTGGTAACTCCAGCAAGATCCAAGGCGACGACTCGAAGGCCATCATAATCGCGCAACTGAAGCACCTTGCCATCGTGCCACCGAAGCACCTCGCCATTGTGCCACCGAAGCATATTGCTACGGTGCCCCAGCAGTTCAAGCAAGTCTACTATACGCATGCTTAGCCTGTTCTGCCATCGCCACCTGAGAGACTGCTGCTAGAAGATGGTACCAAGGGGAAGCAGATCACTATTCCCCGAGGCACCCCACTTCTTCCACCTAGAGACATTGAGCGACTCCTGTCGGTCAAGACCAACAAGAATGGAACGCTGGTATGTGCGAAGTACACCACTGCTCACCCTGCCATCCAAGGAGTTCGTGCACGTCTAGGCCAAGTTCGCTACACCGAGTTTGTACCACCTCTGCCCAAGAGACAGCGGGCTACATCAGCATCAGCACTAGAGAAAGTCCCTAGACAGCCCCCGCTCTCTCTACGAATCCTCAATGAGAAGATGGAAGCCCTCTCTAGCACCGTTAGGGGTATAGAGAGGAATGAGAACTTAAGGAACAAGGTTATGAGCAACATGACTAAGTAGATAGAAGTCAATGTCAAATTAATTCGCAGTCTCAAGCGCGAAAAAGATCAGCTGAAAGAAGAGGTTGATGAGCTTAAGGAAGAAATTAGGAAGCTTGCTGTTGGTGTTTCTAAGCTCACTACCAAGAATAGATATTCCTGATATCGGCATTAGAAATGCTTGTTGATAATTCCTATGACTACTGCAGAATTCCACAAGCGCATAGAATTTATCGATGCAGCACTTCACTTGGGAGTAACCAAGTATCGTATTTATTTCCACAGGGAAGCTAAGAACAATCACAACTTATGATAAGAATGAACTAGTTTAGTGATAACTAATCCAGATAATCTAGTATCAGATAGAGCCAAACAACGGCATAGATAGTGATGAGCTCAAGAGTGGAATGCAAGGCAACACGGTAGGCTAACTCCACTTAGCACTTCGAGGCGAATGCGCGGTCTCAAGAGATTGGGATTACTCACAAATAGAAAAGCCCTATGCCAACTACTAGACCGAACGTGGTGGAATCTAGAGGATCTTAGGGCTGTCACCACCTAAGACAGACCACTACTATCCGTGGGTCTAGCCGCAATCTAAGGTAACTTCTAGTCAAAGCACCACGCGTACACTATAGGCTACTACCCTAACCTCGCGCTAAGACTACAGCACCGACTAGCGGCGAAGATCCCGCACTAAGTGTATGAAAAACAATAATTAATCCCCTAGTACTACCACAGCTAGAGCACTCAAAGTAATACTTAAAGTAAATACTTGGAAGTAAATACTAAAAGTAAATACTGAAAGTAATGCGGGAAATGTAAGTACTAGAAAGAAAATTATATTACGAATCAAAAGAGTACCTTACAAAGGAAGCGCCCAAGAGAGAGACCTTCGCAGAGCTCTCCTACTCTTCAGCTTCTCTTCACTCACACTCACACTCCTAGCCTTGCTAGGAGGCTCTCACTAGATGAGCTAGGATGGACTAAACTCCAAATCTCTCTATTCTTCCTAAGCTGATTACAACTCAAGCATTCGGGGGTATTTATAGCACTTGGAGACCCCTTGGGTACATGTAGAGGTGGCCGGAGGTCGGTGGCCCGATCTTGTAGGGTGGGCGCCCGGTGGATTCCACCGCCTCGCCATCCAACGCTCCAGGATCCTCCCCAATGATGGTTGCAAGGTCGGTTGAGCATGTTTCGGCGGTTGGAGGGGCAGTTTGTGGCCCTTGGAGGATGACAAGTGGGTCCATGAATCCTTGGCACCACCTTTGATCTCCCTTGGATGAAAACCGACTTCAAATGGATGGCCACAAGTGCTTGGATGCCTCTCCACTGGATTGTGGACGTGGCAGGCCAAATGGACAGGGTGGGCGCCCTGCCCAACAGGGCTACCGGATCTAGGTGAGGTGAATATGAGCCATTGATGTTGAATCAACGTGCCAAACTCTGCTTGGGAGGTTGTAGCACGGATCCATGACGTGGCATAGTGAAGATGGCACCAAGTGGGGGGCGGGTGCCCTATGACTTGGGCCGAATGTGGCCCTTCTCACGTGTACTGCTCAAATGTGCCTTGGTTTGCTTCATTTTCACCTATATTTCACGTGCAGCCACAATTCTTTAAGTACAAGTGGAACTCCGTTAGTTTAAACCAAATTCCTACCTTCTATGTGCCATTTCCTTGCTCAATTTTATCAATGTTGATAGTTAAAATGTGCATTTAGTGAGCATCAACAAACTCCCCCAAACTTACCTTTTGCTCGTCCCTGAGCAAAGACTCAAGATGTTATGCTTATAATTAACTTCTTATTAATGACTCACTTTTGATTCAACATGCTAATGCAACTACCCATATCCAATCACTATTACCCATGGGGCTTTTATCTATCCCTTAATCTAAAAAATAGAGCACAGACTAGCTAGAAAGAGGGTTTGTTCTCCATGCCCTTTTTGCCTAATAAAATCTAATGGAGGTTTTTGAATATTTGCAATAACCATGCTTTAGACTCTTCTGTGGCACTCTCAGTCTCTCTAATATGTGTGTGAAATTTTTGATCTCACTCAAAAACTTGCAATGCCCTCACATCCTATCTCTAATAGCTTATGTGGAGTTTTAGGATCACAGGAAAATGAGGCATACCGTATATAATGTAATATTGCTAAGCCAAACAATTGGATCAAAGGAGTAACAAGTCATAGACTTAGACTGAGAATGTGCATGCGTATGGTGGTGGTGCTAATTACTCCTTTCATGGCTTTTCCCTTTTTAGAAACATGGCTAGCTCTTTCTTCTTTTTTACATCAGAGCACTTGCTCTCTTTTCTTTCTTTTCTTTCTTTTTTTCATCAGAGCACTTGCTCTCTCTTTTTTACTAGAGACTAGCCATGTCTCTTTTTTTGAGGAATATTTCAGAGGGATAAATGATAATGCCATGGAGTAGATCCTAACATAAAAGGCATGTTGTTGCTTATTCTTCATGAGAATATGACAAGTTTCTCTACTATGATTCACAAAAGTTTGACAAGGCTCAACATAAATATAGGCAGCAATGTGGGGTTTTCCTATCTAACAGATATGGCTCTGGTAGGTGTTCTCTTTTGCCACAGAAGATCTTAAGCAAGTTTTATCATTATTTTAAAGAAATTCTCCACAGATTAACCTTGCTCATGATAGGATAGAAACTTACTCTTTTCTTTGCTAAATCATGATACTCAAATTTTTCAAGCCTTGTTCTAACATTTGCAACCCACGGATTTCAAGTTCATGGTATAAGTAAAATCACATTAACAGTCAAATCATTAGCGAATTACTAACTTGAAGTAATTATAAGCAATAAACATTTTCATTCTCTTGTTTCTAGTAGTGTGAAAGTGTGGGTGTTTATTTATTTTTCAAGCATAACAATACTAACATAACAAATACTATTATTATTATTATTATTATTATTATTATTATTATTATTATTATTATTATTATTATTATTATTATTATTATTATTATTATTATTATTATTATTAACATGCTGGAAATAAAATAATATAAATGCGTAAATAAAAACATGGGGTTGTGTGTACTTACCTTCACAGGGGACCTCCCCCAAACTGGTTCTGAAAGCATCAATGGAAATCCCACCCCTGGCGACGATAGAAATCGTCCCAACGGCGGTCATTGCGACGAGCCAAGTAGTGCATATCCCTTGCCTCCTCCCCATTCTCTTGCCTGTATTGCCGGAACTCATATGACAGATCTTGTAATCCTTGGTGAAGCTGGTCTTGGCCAATCTGCAGGCTTTCTATCTTATGCTGGACATAGCCAAGGTCTCGCTCCCATCCATGCACTGAAACTGAGTGTCTTGGTGGAGGGTATCCTTCAGTGTTGGATGAGTGTGAACCTTCCACACCAGTGTATCTGTAGGAGCCACCCAAGTGTTGGGTACTCCCAGAACGGCTGATATGTGCAGATGCTTGTCCATAGGGATCCCATGGGTCAGTCGGCTGGTGCTGCTGCTGCGGTGGTGGCTGATACTAGTTGAAACCTCCTGCTTATTGAGAGCTAGGAGCCGGCCATGCACCCCACTGACTAGTGTGTGGCATGGCTCCTTGGTGGAACACTTCTTGTGCCGCTCGCTCTGCTTGCTCTTGTGCTGCAGCCTGAGAAGCTCTCATCTGGGCCCTTATTGTTCTTCCTGCAACCTACACAGCATGTTCTTGTGCCAGCCTTGCGGCGTGCTGTTCCTCGGTTTCGAGGGGTAAGTGCAAAGAGTTCACATTTCTCAACCATAAAGTCATGTCAGGCAATGGAATTTCATTAATAAAATATTGATACGTCATGATATATTTTTCATTTTCCACATCATATTTCATCATGTGTGCTTGCCTGAAATGTTCTATGTCTAAAATTACCCTCTCAATGTTAATGAAATTAATTTGTGCACTGCCCAGCAAACCCATGTTACTGACTATCCTAGTCACAAGTGAAGTCATTTCAATGGTTGTATCCGTTACCCGTGTAAACACTTTAGGCCAATAATCTATCATAGTTTTAACTGGTGATACACGAATTCCTCTTAATGCGGCAAACAAAATTTGTATTTCATCGGTTCTAACCTTCCTGGGGTCATGTCTAGGATAATAGGTTATACCAATAAATCTTTGCAACATCCTAAGTGTTGGGTTATGTATATGAGAAGTTCTAGGATATGCTGCATCATGGCGGCCAAAAATTTCATACCAAAAGGTTTTCTTATTAAAATCTTTACAGGCTTTATTTAAGTCTACTGCACAATTCTTATTAAATCCTAGCAGCTCACTAAATTGTGTCCATCTATAAGAATAATTTTCATTAAACACACAAAACTTGCAGTGGCTACTAGTGACTTCTAGGGTGCATAAAAATTCTAAAGTAAGTTCTCTACACCCTAGTTCATTAACTATCCATGCATTTCCCCACCCAAAAGTACGAAATATAGTTTGAAATTCAGTAATCATACCTGTGGTGTTGAGCAAGTCACGGTCGATTTCGGGGGTGTGGATGAATGCGTGCTCGCGTAGCATGCAGTAGGCTTCTCTTTCCCGATTATTTAGCCAAATAATCTGGGCCTCATCCACAAGAATATGAATGGGTGGATGTTGAGCGCCTCGTTCTTCGGGAGGTTCGCCATGGCTTGATTGATCAACAGACATATTGCTTCTTCGGGAGTGCTGACTTTCTGAGCTCGAATGGCTTCCGGACGAGAAGCGCAGATGTTGGTTCGGTCTTCCACTACTGCTTCCATCACTACTCCCTCCTGCCTTCTTCTTCTTCTTCTTCCCGAACAAATTCTTCAACATGATGAAACACAAAAACACAAATAAAACAAGGATTAAGGTTAGTAAAACAAGCCACTCCTCTCGGGAGTGTGTGTGCTACCTTCCCATGGCTCTCCTTACTTTGCTTTGCTTAGCGATTAGCGGCTAGCGCTTACGAAGTTGCTCGGAAGAAGGAAAATGAGTGTGAAGCAAGAGTGAGAGCTTGGATGCCTGGTGCAGCACTTGCTCGTGCATGTGAGAGTGTAAATAGACAAGGTAGACAGCAGAGGGGACAGGATGGTGGCCAGGGACAGGGCGCCTGCCCTACTATTTTGTCGAAATCCCTTCCTGCTCTTTCACATGCTGGTGCCTCCACTCCAGAGCATCTTCCATTAGTGAAATGCTCAGCTAGCAGCCAGAGAAATGAGAGGAGAGAGTGGAAGGACTTGAGACAAGATGAGAAAGAAAGCAAAGTGAAAGATGGATGGGTTTGTCTGCCAATACCTGGTGCCATGCTCTCTATTTTCATGTGACAAGTGAGTAGGGTAGCTAGTGGAGCTAAAGGCCAAAGGGGGCAGGGCAGCCGCCCTATCAAATTGGGCCACTGGCCTTCTAATCCCCTACTTTATTATCTTAAGCAAGATATTAAGCTAGTTCATGATGGAAAAGTGAAATTACTTAATAAAATAAGCGAGATTAGGACTTATCTTAGCTTAACTTACCTTGGTTAGGTGCATTGGAGGCTTGCATGACGATCAACACTTTCATGTTGTTTTCGTGCTCCAGAGAATCTTCATCATGCATGGTGGTGTCGGCAGGTGCGTCCTCCACTGACGAACACTGCTCCGGACGTGGCCTGAAATGAAATATTTCTTCTTTTCCATTGATGTTGAGTCAGATTTCTCCGGCTCCTACATCAATGGTTGCATTTGCAGTACTTAAAAATGGTCTTCCTAGGATTAGTGGTGTTCTAAAATCAGGATTTATATCTAACACCACGAAATCCACGGGAACGAAACAATTTTTAATTTGAACAGGGATATTCTCTGCTATTCCCGCCGGATATCGTATTGATTGATCGGCAAGCTGCAAACACATAGTAGTTGGAGATAAATATGCATGATTAAGTTTGTCATATATTACCTTGGGCATGACGCTGACGCTTGCTCCGTCAATTTCACCATTCCTTCTTCTTCTCAGGGAAATTATTGAGGATAGCAGCACTACACTGCGCCGTCAATTTCACCATTTCTGTGCTCGGGATAGGCTTCTTTCTATTGAGGATGTCCTTCAAATATTTTGCATAGGTAGGTACCTGCATAGCATCAACTAGAGGTATATGTATATATAATTTTTGTATTACCTCCACGAATTTTCAGAATTGTTCATCCTCCTTTAGTTTCCTGTTACGGTTAGGAAAAGGCAACACCTCGGTATCATAAAATTCATGAGGAGAAGTTCTTACCTTTTCTTGAGGTGCAATGGAGTCTTCTTTTTCAGCTTCTTCTTCTACTACCTTCTTCTTGGGCGTAGAATCAGGATAAGGGGGATCACGAGTGGTCTTACCACCTCTCGTGGTCACAGCATTAACTTTTTCATTATGGCATGAATGTTTTGCATGAATATCTGCTAATTGCTTTTCTACCATTTTATTAAAGTCAAGTTGTTCCCTTAACAGCTCATGAAATTTATCTATTCTAGCATTTATATCTCCTAGGATTTTATCTTGATCAATCAACACTAAACTTAAACTAGAGTTTATTTTAGCTTGATTTAAAACAAGTTCCTTAAGAGAATGATTGCTAGCATGTAAAGAATCTTTATCCTCCCTACTGTGGATTTCATCTTTGATAAGGTGAAATTGGTGGGGGACCATATCCGTCATCATTTAAAAGAGATTTAGCATCTTTTATTGGACAGATATCTATGTTATGATTTTTATTTCCACATAATGCACATGGTGTTTTAGCATTTGCATAATATTCTATAGCAGCACTGATCTCTTTTCCAATTAGCTCTATCCTATAACTTTTTCAAAAGGCATTCAAAAGAAAGCGATTTAACTTCGAAAGTATTAGAATTACCTTTGAGATGATCGTCGGTCCATCCTTGATTATCCACCATCTTCTCAATCAACTTCTTGGCTTGACTCACCTTGAGAGACTAGAATACTCCTCTGGCGGCAGCATCAAGATGTTGTCGAGAATCCATCATGAGTCCATGATAGAAGCTTTGGATTAACAGCCAGTCTTCAACGCCAATGTGAGGGCAGGCTTGTATGTACTCTTGCATGCGCTCCCATGCTTCGGGGACGGATTCGCGAATCTCCTGTTGAAAGTTAGAAATCTTGCTACGCAAAAGATTTGTCTTACCAACAGGGAAGAATTTCGTCAAGAAGTGGTTGGAGCACTTCTCCCAATTGTTCATGGATCCCAAGTTGATGTAGAACCACTATTTCGCTTTCTCAAGTAATGAGAAAGGAAACTGGCGCAGACGGATCATATCCTGTGAAATTTCTGGAATAGAGATTGTATTGCATATCTCCAAAAAATTCTGGAGGTGAGCATTGGCATCCTCTAAAGGGTTGCCATGAAATGCAATTGCTTGCACCATTGTTGACACTTCTTAGCGCAACCACCAGAGACAGTGTGTTAGGCTATCTCTGATAACGGCGCCAGAAGTGCCTGAGGGTACTTCTTATGTCTATTGGATAATTCCACAAGCGCATAGAATATACCGTTGTAGCACTTCACCCGGGGAGTAATTCCAAGGTATCGTTATTTATTTTTATCCCAAGGGAAAGCGGTTGCTAGGAATAATTAATAAAAAGAGAGATCCTTAAGTCTATACCAACTTAGTACCAGCTAGTGGTAAGGGGGTAAATCGATAGGTAGAGGAAAGAGTAATGACACCAACACACAACAAGTATTAAGATAACTAAAAGATAACTAGTAGAGTATAGCTAGGTGGGAGGACAACGAGTGAGTATATGACTCCTATGACACTTACTTTACTCTTATGACTTATCCTATCAAATAGATGACTTATACTAAGATAGTACCTTACTACCGGTGTGCAGGGGTAGTGCGAGACAATAGAGGACAAAACCTTTACCCGAAGGCGCCTACACTCTTATAGGGGCCTACCTTTTAAGAACTTGCCTAAAACACATGGAGGGATACTAAGACTAGACAGGGCTGTCACCACCTGCTAGCACCCACAAACAATCCGTGCGAGAAGCGGTAATCAAAGGCAAGATCTAGTATAAGCACCACGCTTACACTAAGTCTCACTATTCTAGTTGCATACCAACAACTAGAACACCCTATGACAGGCGATGAACTAACACACGTTGAGTTGGAACAAGATCACTATCAAGTATAAAACAACTATGAAATAAGACAAGACACAACAATACTATAAAGAATAGTAAAGACTAAGTAAGAACTTAGTGAAGTAAAGTAAAGATAATATATTGATAAAGGATAAAGTCTTACAGAAGGAAAGGTACAAGAGCTATACCAGACTCTCCAGCAGACAACTCCGGAGACTCCGAGCGCAGCTCGACTCGACTCTAACTCCCACACTAGACTAATACTACTACTAAAGAGTAGAACTCTTGTAACTTGTGTTGTATGGTGTATGTTGTCTCTTGAAAGGGAGTGGGCAGCCTCTATTTATAGTGAAGAGTGGAGGGATGCCACGTCAGCGATCCGTGTGCTCCTCAACTCTCCACCCTTGGATCCACCGCCTTATAACCGCCTCAAGATGGACGTCTGTGGCAATTTGAGCACATGAGAAGCATGTTTGGAGTCGGTGGAAGCCAACCGACCTGGCCGGGCACCAGGGGGTTCGGCCGACCCCACTCTGACTGGTGGGCCCAGCCAGGAGCTTCTAGAAGGAGTCCCCGCCAGTCAGTGATGGTGTAGGTGGCTTGGTTCCCCATCTTGTGGTTCAGCCGACCCACCCCTGGGTGGGTCAAACCACAGTGGCCCCCATCTATCATAGACTCTTCCCATATGTTGGTCCTTTCTTGGTTGCTTCGTTTTATGCATCAATCCGTGTGCCTTTGATCTCCACCGTTGAATGAAAGCACAAGTTGATCCAATGGATGAATTGACTTGGTTGGAGTGTCACACGGATCCTGCCACGTCACCAGAGCCAGGTGGGCCCCATGGACAGTTCGGCCGACCAATGGGTGGGCCCACCCTTGGCTCTCATCTCCTTCATTTGATGTTTTATGCAGTGTGTTGAAAGGTGTTGGCCTGGGGCAACATATCATGGTTTGGCCGAACCATGTATTTAGCCCCTAGCTGCTCACTTTTGCACTGATTTGGTGTTCCCTGCAATCACAAGCTAAGAGTACATGTGGAACTAGTTATTGATAAAATATGCTCATGATATGTTTATCTTCCCATGAATCCGAGGCCTGTTGACAGTGTTTGAATGTGGAAATTTAGGGTAATTCCACCGTCAACAAGATCCCCCGAGCAAATAATTAAACTTAGCCTCGGTGGATCAGGAGTTGCTATTATGTTCATATTTCAATAATACCATGTGTACAACTAAATACTTCTCTTTTGAATGGAAAAATTGGCTATAGAAATTCACCCATTTTACCTTATTCCTTTATGGGGCTAATGACTTTCCCTTTTGCCTTAGGTGGTTGAGAGACAGAACAGTTTAACTTGAGCACTACTTTTCTCATTCTTTGCAAGTTTCATACTGGAGGTTTTAACAATGTTTTGCAAAAGAAAACTTAATGTTCCTCATATGGTTCTCTCATGTCGCTCGAATGGTGTGTGATTCCTTACCAAGGCATAAAGTAAATGTTGCCTTCTATTTATCATCCTACTTCTAAAAATGGCTTATGTGGAGCTGAAGGTAGGAATGAAAGAATATAGCATACTTACTTTGCATATGTTGTAGAGTCAAAGCTTGAATCCAAAGAGAGAAGTGTCATGCCTTTAGATCAAGATGTGCAAGTGTATGGATGATGATGAAATATAATGCTCCTCTATTTGAATTGTATCTCTCTCTAATAAATTTTAGAGACATGGCTATCATTTTTCTTTTATTTATGAGCCTAGACTTGCTCAAATATTTTTCTTTTCTTTTCTATGGACCCTCTTGTGTCCATCTTTCTTTCTTTTTATTTTCATTTTGCATAGCCCTTTTGTCTCTACTACCATAATGACTAAGAAAGATTTTCTATGACTTTAACACATGGAGCATTTATTTGGTGGAAATGAAAGGCATGTGGTTGCATACTTCCAGTGTAGAAGCAGCATGTATATATGGTGTGTACGTGATCTTGATCTTGGGAGCATGATAAGACTCTCAATAAGGGTCAACAAGACTTGACAACACTCAACACAAAGCAAATAGCTTATGTGAAAGGTTTTTGACATGTGTAACATATATGGCTGTGGTAGGAATTTATTACCATTGAGGAACAATAAGGTTTTGTTTGTTTAAGAAATAAATCTCCAGTAATCATGCATGTTTAGAACACTATTATAGTAGCTCTTGTTTCACTATATCATATCTCACAACAACTTAGACTTAGTTCTAGCACTTAGCATCCATAAAGTTTTCAGGTTCATGATGATTTAAATGAGTCAAGTGATCCATACTCAAAGAGACACTAAGTTGTAAACTAGGTGTTAAAAAAACATTAACAGAGCAACTATTCATCATTTCCATGAGGAAGATAAATATTCATGAGACATATGGGAATAAGAGAAATATTTTTGGTATTTTTATCTTATGCATTTTAGATGCAATAAATTAAAATAATGTAAATAGCTAGGATAGAATACTTACCTTGGTGGGGGAGAGGATCTCCCCTAAGCTTGTCCTTTTGCTCATTGTGGTGGTGGGTAGTATTGGAACCATCCCGCCCAGCGTTGTGCTTCTTCGTCTTGGATAGCTTCCAGTAGTTGAGCATTTTGTTGTGCCATACTCAAAGTTGCATCTTGCTCAACTTGCATTGTGCCCATGTCATTGATAAGTTGGTCCATTTTTTATCCTTGGCTTCGACGGCCCCTCGCCCTTGTGGACGGACGGGGAGTGCGCACTATTGGAGTGTGCTGTTGAGGCCATTCCGTGGACCTTGAAATGTCCATGGAACTTGCCTCATCGCCTTCTTCTTCATATCGCCCTACAGCTCGTGATGTCCCACCTTGCTCAAATTGAGTGGCTTGTGACATACTCCTTGTCACCCTTCTTGGTCCTGCAACATTTTGGCTTCTTGCCTCTCGGTCCCAATTTATGGTTAGTGTGCGCAGCGCATACAACCGATGCCTCTCACAAGGGAGAGAGATTTTGGCTGTATGGCCAGGATAAATCATTTTTATATCACCATTTTCATCTCTTTTTAGGACTTGAGTGCTTATGAAGAAATCTTCGGTTACAATATCTCTAGGAGAGGCAATGTATTCAAAGTAATGTTTTCCATCTAGCAAGTCCATTGTTTCAGCGATGCGCGTGATAAAAGAAGTGAAGAATATGGGCTCGCTTCTATGGAAAATACCAAGCCAAAAGTGCACTAACATTTTAGCAGGTAAAACTTTTATTTTCTTTGTCATGGCATAGAGCAGTCTTAATTCATCATTGTAAAGAACTTGCACATTAGAGCCAGGAAGAAAAGTTATAGCCATCCAATATCGGATCAAACGCAAAGTAGGATTATGAATTTCATCGGTTTTAGGGTCAGAGCGATCATTAGATCCTATTATAGCTTTCCAAAATTCAGCTTTATCAAATCTTCTTGTTGCATTAACAAGGTCTAGATGACAGTCATTATCAACACCAAATGCCATGCTAAAAACTCCCCATGTTAAATTATAGTCTTGGTTAAACATGCGGAAGTAGACATTATTTTCAGTGGCTTGTAAAGAGCATAGAAATTCAATGGTGAGCTTTTCTATTCCAAGTTCTTGCACTTCCCAAAAACTTTCCCAACCGATTATATTGAAAATAGCATTGAATTCTGCGGTCATACCTGTGCTGTCCAAAAGGACAGGGTCGATGATGCCGGTATGTTCATACCCTCGATGCCGAATGGAGGTGTACCTTTGGTACTCTTCTTGATTTACCATGAGGCCTGCTCTCGGGGTCGAACGTCCTCTCGGAAGGCACTCCAAAACTTCTTCTTGGTGGAGCTTCTCTTCCTTCATCTTCATCATGGCGGGGTCGTTGGGAGGAACTCCCTATGACACTCTTGGCCTTCTTGAGTGCGGAGGAGAACTTCTTCATCCTGCAACAATGAGCTAACACAAGAACACACTACAACAACAGGGATTAGCGTTAGCGTTAGCGTTAGCTATCCCACTGTTAGTAGTCCTTGCGGGGTATGGCTACCTCCACAAACAAGAGTTTGAGAGCAAAGATGAGAGTGAGACAAGCTTCTACTACTACACTATTTTTGGATTTTTAGTTTAAGTGGCTAAACTTAAGCTAAACTTGAGAAAGATCTTGCTCAAATGGAGAGAAGAAGGGAGATTGTGTGCTCGAGAGGATTCAGCTGGATTGGGTGCGAAATTGAGCACACATTGGAAGGGTATTTATAGGGGGAGAAGGGCTAGTGGCCAGGTCACTAGGACCAGTTCGGCCGACCCCCCCTTGGCCAGATTTTTGTTGCTTTCTCCCTTGGACATGGAATCTAAGTTATTTCAAATTCAAATTTGCCGACAGGGCTTTATTGATGGGGTCGGCCGAACCAGTTATTACAGAATCAAACTTGCGTTTTCTTTTGGATAGGGAATCTAGTTCAATTCAAACACAATCCTGCAGATAGGACCCAAATAGTTGGTCGACCGAACCCATTTATGGTAGGTTCAGTGTTGCTTTTACCTTTGGACAGGGAATCTATTTGAATTCAAACTCTACTTTCTTGAAAGGATCCAAACCATGGTTCGGCCGAACCAGGGTTTGTCCCCTTTGAGCTTTAAACAGTGTGTCCAGTAAAGTAGAGACTAGTGGTGGACCAAAAGTTTTGAAATTTTTAGAGATTCCCTTGTCTAGTGTTTTGTGAAGGTAAAAGGTGTATGACAAAAGTGGGGACATGTTTAAAGTGATCCCCATGGACCATGGGAGCACTCTTGCATGCCAAAGTGTCCACTTTTCAGAATTTAGATTAATGTGGGTGTTGGATTCTCCTTGAAGCATATGAGAATGGTCATGAAAAAAGAATGGTCGACCAAAATTCAAAAGGAGCTGGTGTTCAAATTTTGAGAACATGATCAAGACACTAGGCCAACACCACTAGAGGTGGGTGGGCCCCATGGTGGGGTCGGCCGACCCCACCTAGGTGGTCCTACCACCTCAGGTGTGAGCAAAAATGATCTTTTTCAAGTTTTATCATCAACTTATTTTATTTTGTCGAAATAAATTATTGCCAAAATTAAACATGAAATGCAATGAAGAGAATTCAAAATTGAAATGCATGAATTAAATATGAGATAAATACTGATTTACCTTACCAGTAAGGGCTCCATGTTTTAGGTCCGTAGAGCAGGACCTCTCCAGTTCTTTGGGTGCTTCGATCGGTCCCGGAGATGGAGACCGTGATGATCGCACCTCTTTCTTCCGCCATTCCTTCCTGGTTGATGCTTGTGATTCGACGGAGTCAGCCTTGTTTATCACCTCAGCCTTACCAGTTCGGACTTTTTGTACCTTGCCGGTTGATTCTTTCGGCGGGATGCATATTGTGGCTTGTTTCTCCACAGATTCTTCCTTGCCTGTTGCATCGATTTATAACTATTGAAAGGACATTTGATTCTCTTACTTGGGAGTTGGAAGTGAACTTGGCCGGATCCCACGTAGATGATGGCATTCACGGTGTTGAGGAATGTCCTTCCCAGGATGACGGGGACTTCGTCATCGGCCCCCATGTCAAGAATGATGAAGTCGGCGGGGATGTATTCGTCTTGAACTTTGATAAGGATGTCCCTTGCCAATCCCTCGGGGAACCGGATTGTTTGATCGGTCATGTGCAATTTGACAAAAGTGGGGTACAAGGGTCCCCCTAGCAAGTTCTCATACATTACCTTAGACATGATGTTGACACCGGATCCAAGGTCATAGAAGGCATTGTTGAAGGTGTGTGGCCCGATCTCGCAGGTGATGGTAGGATGGCCGGGGTCACTCTTCTTGGCCATGAATGGCGGATCAAGAAGACAACCCGGGTTTTGCCTAACCGGAGGCATACCAAACCTCGTGGAAATTAACTTAACACCCTCAATTGGTTCCTCAGGTTTCCCTGGGATCTTACCTTGTTCGAATGATGGGACAGCTGCTGCTATTTGAGCTAATTGGGTTTCCAACATTTTATTAAAGCTCAATTGATTTTTCATAGTAGTGTTAAAGCTATCCATTTTCTCACTAAGATTTTCAAGAATCTTATCATTAGCCATTATTTTCTTATTTATACTATCATTGATTTTAGATTGGCGTAAGACAAGATTTTTGAGACAAGGTTGATTACCATAAGAATTATTGAAATTATTGCTGTAACTATTACCTTGGTTTCCTTGGTAGAAGGTGCGCGAGTTCCATCCTCCTTGTTGCTGAGGTCAATAACCGTTGTTGTTGTTATTGATGAAGCTCACTTCCTCCTTCGTCTCGGGGCAGTTATTGCCCGAATGATCTTCTCCACCACATACCTCGCACCATGGATCAGCTTCAATTGCTCGTGCGGTGGCAGTGGGTCTAACGGCCTCTTGTTCCTTCTTGGAACTTTCCTCGATCTTTTTCATCAAGAGGTCCATTTTTGCTGAGAGTATGTCCACCTCATGAACGGTGTGCATACCCCTTTTCTTGGGCTGGAGGCGTTCCTCATTCCATCCTTAGTTGATAACCATTTTCTCAATGAGGTCCTTAGCATCCTTGACATTGTGTTGCAGGAATGCTCCTCCTGCTGCAGCATCAAGGTGACTACGAGCTAACCTGGTCAGCCCATGGTAGAAACCTTGGATTAGGAGCCATTCTTCAATCCCATGATGAGGACAGGCTCGAATGTACTCCTGGAGACGTTCCCATGCTTCGGGAATCGTCTCGTCCGCTTGTTGTTGGAAGCTTGAAATTTTGCCACGGAGAGCGCTTGTTTTGCCCATTGGAAAGAACTTCTTGAGAAAAGCATTGGCACACTTCTCCCAGGTGGTGACTTCACTCTTGTTGGCATAGAACCATTGCTTTGCCTTCCCAAGTAGTGAGAATGGGAAGAGACGAAGGCGGATGGCGTCAGCCGAGACATTCTTGATGGTGAAAGTCCCACACACCTCCAGAAAGTGCTAGAGATGGGCATTGGCATCTTCGTGAGGCTTTCCACAGAATGGATTAGCTTGCACCATATTGATGAGTGCAGGCTTTAGCTCAAAGGTAGCATCTCCAAAGTTGAGCTGCGGTTCGGTGGCAATGTTGTCAGCGGACGGTGCAGAGAACTCAGAGATGGACTTTTGGGCCATAGCTTCCTTAATTGATAATGCGGAGCCTCTTTCCTTGAATGGATTCAAGTTTGAGATGAACCTTTGAGGTGAAACTTGACGGCGTCTAGTTCTTCTAAACAATTGCTCAGGATCTTCAATATAATTTAACGGCAGTTGGAAACCGTTCATGCACTGTCTAGCTTCACGATGACGAGAAACACAGACAGGGGTAAGCCCCTAACACTAATCGATAACTAAATTGATAATAGACTCCGGATTCAATTTTTTTTATTAATATTCCTAGACTAATGCTTTCCCCGGCAACGGTGCCAGAAATGCTTGTTGACACTTCTTAGCGCAACCACCAGAGACAGGGTGTTAGGCTATCTCTGCTAACGGCGCCAGAAGTGTCTGAGGGTATTTCTTATGTCTATTGGATAATTCCGCAAGCGCACAGAATATACCGCTGTAGCACTTTACCCAGGAGTATTCCAAGATATCGTTATTCATTTTTATCCCAAGAGAAAGCGGTTGCTAGGAATAATTAATAAAAAGAGAGATCCTTAAGTCTATACCAACTTAGTACCAGCTAGTGGTAGGGGGGGTAAATCGATAGGTAGAGGAAAGGGTAATGATACCAACACACAACAAGTATTAAGATAACTAAAAGATAACTAGTAGAGTATAGCTAGGTGGGAGGACAACGAGTGAGTATAAGACTCCTATGACACTTACTTTACTCTTATGACTTATCCTATCAAATAGATGACTTATACTAAGATAGTACCTTACTACCGGTGTGCAGGGGGTAGTGCGAGACAATAGAGGACAAAACCTCTACCCGAAGCGCCTACACTCTTATGAGAGCCTACCTTTTAAGGACTTGCCTAAAACACATGGAGGAATACTAAGACTAGACTGGGCTGTCACCACCTGCTAGCACCCACAAACAATCCGTGCGACAAGCGGTAATCAAAGGCAAGATCTAGTCTAAACACCACGCTTACACTAAGTCTCAATATTCTAGTTGCGTACCAACAACTAGAACACCCTATGACAGGCGATGAACTAACACACGTTGAGTTGGGACAAGATCACTATCAAGTATAAAACAACTATGAAATAAGACAAGACACAACAATACTATAAAGAATAGTAAAGACTAAGTAAGAACTTAGTGAAGTAAAGTAAAGATAATATATTGATAAAGGATAAAGTCTTACAGAAGAAAAGGTACAAGAGCTATACCGGACTCTCCAGCAGACAACTCCGGAGACTCCGAGCGCAGCTCGACTCGACTCTAACTCCCACACTAGACTAATACTACTACTAAAGAGTTGAACTCTTGTAACTTGTGTTGTATGGTGTATGTTGTCTCTTGAAAGGGAGTGGGCAGCCTCTATTTATAGTGGAGAGTGGAGGGATGCCATGTCAGTGATCCGTGTGCTCCTCAACTCTCCACCCTTGGATCCACCGCCTTGTAACCGCCTCAAGATGGATGGCTATGGCAATTTGAGCACATGGGAACATGTTTGGAGTCGGTGGAGGCCAACCGACCTGGCTGCGCACCAGGGGGTTCGGCCGACCCCACTCTGACTGGTGGGCCCAGCCAGGAGCTTCTAGAAGGAGTCCCCACCAGTCAGTGATGGTGCAGGTGGCTTGATTCCCCATCTTGTGGTTCGGTCGACCCACCCCTGGTGGGTGGGTCCCACAACAGTGGCCCCCATCTGTCATAGACTCTTCCCATGTGTTGGTCCTGTCTTGGTTGCTTCGTTTCATGCCTCAATCCGTGTGCCTTTGATCTCCACCGTCGAATGAAAGCACATGTTGATCTGATGGATGAATTGACTTGGTTGGAGTGTCACACGGATCCTGCCACGTCACCAGAGCCAGGTGGGCCCCATGGATAGTTCGGCCGACCCATGGGTGGGCCCACCCTTGGCTCTCATCTCCTTCATTTGATGTTTTATGCAATGTGTTGAAAGGTGTTGGCCTGGGGCAACATATCATGGTTCGGCCGAACCATGTATTTAGCCCCTAGCTGCTCACTTTTGCACTGATTTGGTGTTCCCTGCAATCACAAGCTAAGAGTACATGTGGAACTAGTTATTGATAAAATATGCTCATGATATGTTTATCTTCCCTTGAATCCGAGGCCTGTTGGCGGTGTTTGAATGTGGAAATTTAGGGTAATTCCACCATGGACAACCATCATGATCAATGCGGGGTTAAGCTCGAATTCTCTACTTCCGCTATCAGCACTAGGCATAGTAGCAATGTTAAAAATAGATGGAGTAGAATACTCACAGATAGTTCTTGATGTAGATGAACTGGTTGGCTTCAAAGTACTAGGATGCTCGGATTCATCTGATGGATGATCTTGCAATGTAGGTTCCCTCGATGAAGATGGGCGAGATCCAGAAGTCATTCTTGGAGGAGTGAGATTAGCTCTCGCTCTTCTAAGGATTGACTCAGGGTCTTCATGAAAATCTTCAGGTAGATTGAATCCAGCCATTCTAGTTATATAGCTTGACAGTCACCAAAAAGACAGATAGGTGTGATCCCGCTAAAGAACGGGTTAGTTCTATAGCAAACACAAAAGAAAATCTAGGCCAATTGCTTCCCCAGCAACAGCGCCAAAAATGCTTGTTGGCGTTTCTAAGCTCACTACCAAGAATAGATATTCCTGATCTCGGCGTTAGAAATGCTTGTTGATAATTCCTTTGACTACTGCAGAATTCCGCAAGCGCACAGAATTTATCGATGCAGCACTTCTCTTGGGAGTAACCAAGTATCATATTTATTTCCACAGGGAAGCTTCTAATGTCTAGAGATATCCAATGGTAAACTAAGAACAATCACAACTTATGATAAGAATAAACTAGTGTAGTGATAACTAATCCAGATAATCTAGTCTAAGATAGAGCCAAGCAACGGCATAGACAGTGATGAGCTCAAGAGTGGAATGTAAGGCAACATGGTAGGCTAACTCCACTTAGCACTTCGGGGTGAATGCGCGGTCCCAAGAGATTGGGATTACTCACAAACAGAAAAGCCCTACGCCAACTACTAGACCGAACGTGGTGGAATCCAGAGGATCTTAGAGCTGTCACCACCTAAGACCTACCAATACTATCCGTGGGTCTAGCCGCAATCCAAGGTAACTTCTAGTCCAAGCACCACGCTTACACTATAGGCTACTACTCTAACCTCGCGCTAAGACTAGAACACCGACTAGCGGCGAAGATCCCGCACTAAATGTATGAAAACCGATAATTAATCCCCTAGAACTACCGCAACTAGAGCACTCAAAGTAATACTTAAAGTAAATACTTGGAAGTAAATACTAAAGGTAAATACTGAAAGTAATGCGAGAAATGTAAGTACTAGAAAGAAAATTATATTACCGAATCAAAAGAGTACCTTACAAAGGAAGCGCCCAAGAGAGAGACCTTCGCAGAGCTCTCCTACTCTTCAACTTCTCTTCACTCACACTCACACTCCTAGCCTTGCTAGGAGGCTCTCACTAGACGAGCTAGGATGGACTAAACTCCAAATCTCTCTATTCTTCCTAAGCTGCTTACAACTGAAGCATTCGGGGGTATTTATAGCACTTGGAGACCCCTGGGTACTTATAGAGGTGGCCGGAGGTCAGTGGCTCGATCTTGTAGGGCGGGCGCCCGGTGGATTCTGTAACACCTCAGGTGTTAGTCACGAGCTAACCAGCGAGTGTGGACCTAATCAAGTTATTTCAATCAATGATCCTAATCACTATTTCATATTCATCTCCATCTACCTTGATCATTGGAGAAGTTGCATGAAGATTTAAATTGAGAATTCACATGAAATGACAAGTTATTCACTTAATTGGATTTATGGATTAAGTGAAGATGAGCATGCAAAGCCAACCAAACCTTGCAACCTTGACCAAACAACTTTAATTGAACTCTACAACAAAAGTCATGAAGGACTCATGTTGAGAAAATGTCCAGAAAATATCTCAATTGGCCTAAATCTCCAATTTAAGCTCTCAAATGATATTAGTTTGACCAAAGTAAAAATATTATTTTTGACCAAGATATGAAGTTTGACCTTTAATATAGGTTGAAGATATTTTGGAGTACAACAATTGTTATTTTTAGACCAAGTCATGATTCAACTTCTATGTACCTCAAAAACAGCACCCAAGATGGGTTAAAGATCTAATTTCAGCACTTAGAATAATTCTAAGTCTGAAAATGGTGTTGATTTCATGGCCTTTCCGTGTTCTCCAAATTTCGTTAAGCAACTTGAGTTGGACCAAAAATAGAAGTTGTTACAAACTCTTTGAGGCACAACATATTCAAATTTGAGGTCAATCCTGACTTCGTTTGACAAGAGTTGCCCCTCGATCTTTGATCGTAATTAGCTTGTTGACAGCATCAACTTTGAGCCTAATTATCTCTCAAACCAGAGCTGTTCTGGCCATGACCTCTAAATACAGATTGTACACCATAATGTGGGCAACAACTTTGATTAAGGGCACTCAGACCGAATCTACTCAGAATATGCCGTTCTGGCCGGCCGAAGTCGAGCACAATTGTGCGCGCCATCTGTTCGGTTTAATGTCCACGCGTCCGCCGAGCTCTGGGCGCCGCCCACCATGGCCAATCGCCTTGCTGCGCCCCTGCTGCTCCCCCCGGCAAAAGGCGAGCACCAGAGCACTCCACTTCCCCCTCTCGCTCATTTGCTCACTCTCGCGCTTGCTCTCGCCTGCGCAGCTGCTGCTCGCGGCTCCGTCCGCCATGGACGCGAGCAGAGCTCGAGCTCGCCGCTGTCCTCCCTCCTCCGAGCACCCTATGGCCGAGTCCCCTTCACCGTTGTCTTCCTCCGCTCCACGCTGCTCTCCTGAGCCCTCTTTCCGAGCACCTCGTCGCCGGGCTACAGCTCGCCTCGGGCCGCCGCCGCGGCGTGCCGCCGGCGTGCGTGGCTGGGCCACGACAGGCCACCTCTCGCCATGCCGAGGGCACTGGCGGGTGCGCTGGCTGCTGGGCCAGCCCTGGCCCTACTTCGCCGCCGCCGGCCGCTCTCCGGCGAGCTCTGGCCGAGCCCTTTCCCCGCGTGCGTCGGGAGGAAGAAGAAGAACAGCAGGCCGACTCCCTCACTCTCTCTTTGTGTGTATGACAGGTGGGGTCCAGCAGTCAACGGGTCCCGCGTGTCAGCTTCACTGGAAAGCTTGCTGGGTGCATGGACCGTGTGGATCTAGCGAGATCAGGGGTTAAATGTGAATTCGGTTTTCATTTCAGATTTCGTGTTAGATCTTGTAAATTCAATATCTCGAGTTTCGAGCGTCCAAAAATGATGAGGCTTGTTTTGTCGGATTCGTGGTAAAGTTTTCTGCATGTTAGTATAGTTGGTTGTGTCATGCATGCCTGTATTTATGCTGTAGAAATTCATTATTGAAATGTGGTTTAGAAGTTCATTTAAATTATCCCGATCCACATTTTGAGAAATATATGTCCAAAAATCATGATTCCAATTTTGTTAATCTTCTAATGATATGCACTAGCTCATAAAAATATAAAACATATAGGTCGTTTACTATTTTATTGGTGTTTCACATTTATCTTTTTAAATAGGAAATAAATGGTTGAATTGCTTGTTATTTTTGTATATGAAGTTATATTGCTCTAAATGGCATGAAAATTTAATTGTAGACTCTCTGTATGATGTGCGATGTATGGTTAAAATTTCATGATTTATGGTGCATGTATGACTGAGTTGTTGATTTATCTTCTTTGGTGCATATTAAGTAGATTTAAATACTTTATAAATAATATATTGTGGTAAAAATGGAAAATGGTGTTCCACTACCTTTGTATGATATTGTCCTAACCTGAGAAACAATAATATGGTCATGTGTTTGAATAAAATGTTGAGTTTCACATTTATCTTACTCTCCAATGAATTGTTGCATTATAAATTTGTTTATTTTGTAATAATTAAATTATGGAACATGAGGATGTAAGATTTGAACCTTAGTCATGATTTGTAATCACCTAGCTCTCATAAAAGTTTGGGACTCATTTGAGATGTTTACCATATAACTTAATTAATTAAATAATGGGTTTTTATGTAATAATGAGTGAATAATTAAAGACAAATGAATGCATATATGTTTCTTGTGATTCCTTAATATGTTTTGGTCTGAGATGAGTCTTGTATGACCATGTAATCATGTTTGGAGCTATCTAAATAGCTCATTCCTATGTGTGCTTAGGTGATAAATAAGGGAAAAGCATGTTTTGCTTATGTGCTGAAATAGCTGCAGGTGTAGTCTCTGTTTTTGGGATGTTTTCCCCATCAAGATGATGTTGCATGTAAATGTGTTCTATACAAAAGTTGTAGCCAACTTCTATATCTAGCTTTTCCTAAAATTTCTTGGTCATAGGCCTGATAGTTTAGGAGTTATGGCTTTTAGAAGTCTGCTGTCAGGTTTTACTTGTTTTCGGTGCAGACCTGAATGTTTTCTTTGTTTAACCAATTTGCTTTGAATCACCTCTTGATGATAATAAAGAAGTTGTAGTATATTTCTTTGTCTTTCCAAATTGTCTAGGATCATCCCTTTTGATGGTCTAGATCCGTAGTTTTGATTGTTTGAAGCGTGAGGACAGAATCTGTCCAAATCTGGACAGAGCTGCCTTCTTTGTGTTGTTTGACCTTTATATGAATTAAATCATCTGAAGAGGATCATACCAAAGTTGTAGACAATTTCAATAGCTTTCCAGAAAGGCTTAGATCACCCTAGTTGGATGTACATAGCTTCAGTTATGGTTAAATCTTGTGCTTACTGTCCTGCTGCCCATAAACTGCTTGTGTGGGATTATGATTGCTTTGATTTTGCTTTGCTTGGTGTGATTGTTAGCTTATGGTTCAGTGATGGTAGATTAACCTGCCTTGTATTACTTCCTCTTATTCATACATGTGCATTTTGCATCTCATTTAGGTACGCTAAATGATGAACACGTGGAGTGAAGGACATGACGATGGAACTAACTACAAGACGGTGTGGTGGACTAATCACGAAGGTGGAAGGACTAACCGAGTGCTTGGATGGGAAATGCTCGTCGAACAAGTGTCATCTAACAAACACTAACTTAGTGCTGAACCCCAGACAAGCCCCGGAGCATCCCTAAGCCTCCACCTATCTCTTTTTATAAATGCACCGGTCTTTATTAAATCGTATGTTTGTGCATTTAAGTATAGGAGTTGGTTTGAAACCGTTGCTGCATATCTACCTTGTCTACTATATATGTGAACCTGATACTATTACTAGACAGGTGACCGATCTTATGCTTAGCCCTGCTTAGACCGGTAGAAGTCGGGTGATTTGCTGTCATCCGCGAGAAAGTCGGGTGATTTCCTGTCATCCGCGAGTGTAGGTGGTGACTGACGAGATCCACATGGTTGGCTATATGTGTCACCATGCCACAATGAAATAATGAGAGAATCAAGGCTAGGTAGCGGGGAGCTGCATGACATGGGTCATGTTGACTTCGGTGCTGCTTGCGGCCGACTAGGACTGAGGCCACCAGACATCAGTTGAGATTGAAAGACGTCGTCACATAGCTGGCCAGATAAGTCGTTCTGACCGCGAAGCCAAGTATTTCTTTCTGAGCTGAGCCTTGGTGCGACTAGGCAGACATATTCTGGAGGTAGGAAGTATGTGCGGAGACACCATCTTACCAAGGGCAGGTCAGGGACCTGATGCATCCTGGAAGTGGGTTGGTCTCTGAGAATATGGTCCCCGCCAAACTCGCGACATATTGTGTCTCAGAAGGATTTAACGGTGGCCCAAGAAGCCAGTGGCTCGGCTGACAGGGTTTGTGATTGGCATATTTGCCAGCTGGTACAATCGATTCGAATCGCCATCTCTCCTGGTTAGTGAGAAACTGAACTAATCTTCTGGTGAGGTAGAGGTTAACAACTTGAACATAATGATTATGGTGAGATGAGGTTGATATCTGTGGATATCGGAAATCATATGGTTTTATTGATTGCTATAATATCAAGTGATTGTTTAGTATAGCTGCAAACCTTAGCTTAATAGCTTAACTGAAATCGAAGCTGAATCACATCTAAAACTTATAAGTTGAGGAACTATTGTAGTAATGCTTTTTATGCAAAAATGTTGCTATCCTCTGAGCTCCACCAAATAAGCCTTGCATATCCTTGAGAGTCTTTTTATTTACTTCCTATCGGGTAAGTCTAGCTGAGTACAATTGAGTACTCAGGGTTTTATTCCCAATGTTGCAGGAGGAATGCTTTGTTGATTAAAAGAGTTACTTCTATCCTTCGGGAGAGGAAGACTAGACCTTGGGCAAGGTCATGTTATCTGTCTCATCTATGTTGCTGTGACTGGTCGGCACTTGGCACTGTACTATGAACTTAAGTATGTGTAAATCTATTTCGTTTCCGCTATTAAACTTTTATGTAAAAGTTTATCTTGTACTCTGATGTATTTAAAATATGTGCGAATCTATGTATCATGTGTATGTGTACTGCTGAGTTTCTGCGATCCTTGGGGTATGTACTGTGTAAAAGTTTTGAAATCCTTCGAGATTTCACGGACTACCGGGTTTATATTGGCTCAAGTGTGGCTTGATAGCTGGGAAAACAACTGTCGCTGTACTTGTGCTTGTATAAATTGGTCGGTTCTGTTACAGATTCCACCACCTCAGCATCCAACGCTCCAGGATCCTCCCTAATGACGGTTGCAGGGTCGGTTGAGCACATTTCGATGGTTGGAGAGGCGGTTTGTGGCCCTTGGAGGATGACAAGTGGGTCCATAAATCGTTGGCACCACCTTTGATCTCCCTTGGATGAAAACTGACTTCAAATGGATGGCCACAAGTTCTTGGATGCCTCTCTGCCGGATTGTGGACGTGACAGGCCAAATGGACAGGGCGGGCGCCCTACCCAACAGGGCTACCGGATCCAGGTGAGGTGAATTTGAGCCATTGATGTTGAATCAACGTGCCAAACTCTGTTTGGGAGGTTGTAGCATGGATCCATGACGTGGCGGAGTGAAGATGGCACCAAGTGGGGGCGGGCGCCCTACTAGGGGGCGAGTGCCCTATGACTTGGGCCCAATGTGGCTCTTGTCACGTGTACTGCTCAAAATGTGCCTTGGTTTGCTTCATTTTCACCTGTATTTCACCTGCAACCTCAATTCTTCAAGTACAAGTGGAACTCCGTTAGTTTAAACCAAATTCCTACCTTCTATGTGCCATTTCCTTGCTCAATTTTATCAATGTTGATGGTTAAAATGTGCATTTAGTGAGCATCAACACTCGCGAAGAAGGGGCAGCCTTAAGTTGCCCTCGTTATCTATGTAATAAGACACAAGTGTGTTAGGTTTGATTATATTATCGAGTGTGCTAGGTTTGATTTATGATATTAAGTGTGTTAGATTCAGCAAGCCTAATGAGCTAGGGCAGTTGTTAGTTCAGTCAGTTGTCAGAGTATCGTTAATGAATAAAGTGCCTTATTCTTTTTGTCAATATTAATGTTTTAATCTACTCTACTCTCTATATTTTAGGTACGCATGTTGTCTCCACATGTTGCACAGAAAAGTATGCAGGAAAACAAGTGTGGGGAGGCACATTGTGACTATGGAAATCAATTCGCTCGAGAAAATCACATAATTCGGAAGACAATCGAGGCAGGACCTCGTGCACCGAAGAGGACCTCGTGGGACCACAGAGGCACGCTGCCCGGCGCCCTACCTAGGCTGGCTAGCCCCCTCTGCACCCTCTGCATCCCCTTCTCGGTCATGGTCAGGTTTGATCCCCATACAATATAATTACACATGTGTCGATTTTTGTTTCGATCCTAATTAAAATTCGTATCCTAAATTACTTTTAAAAGAGAAGAAGAGACTGTTTAATTCATGGCTTCAAGAATAAATTATATAACACTTTTCTAGGAATCATGTTACTATTAGAAACTATTTATAGGGACCCCATGATTGGTTAAGTCGTTGTGAAACATGATATAGTTGAATAATGAGAACTCAATCCCTGATGTTTTGTCTTTGGAGATTTTATTTTGAAAATTTAAATAATTAGTTATATCTCTCCTTTGTGGTAAAAAAATACTGTCCTACCAGAGCCATATATAGGATAGAAACCTACTACATATAATACTTGTCTTTGTATTGAGTTTGGTCAACCTTTGTAACCCTTTAAAGAAATTTCTCATATTTTCGAATCAAGTGCCAACTCCACATAAGCATTACTCTAATCTAGACTAATAGCGAGTCATTCTATTAAAAACGTTTCCCTCCTACACTGGGAGAAAACACCGAAAAAATAATTATATAGCATAGTCACCAAATAATTGCTCCATGTTTTGTTAAAGTCTCTCAACTACTAAATTCAAAAGAGGTATGAGCTATGCAAAAGAAGAAGGGAGTATAAAAAAAATAGACAAGTATTCGAAGAAATTAAAACAATGGGTACTTAGATACTCGCCTCCCTTGAAAAAAGAAAAAAGAAAAGAGAGATAGCTCATACTCTCCGAATAAACTCAATTGTATAAGAGAGAGATTTATTTTCTCAAGGAGCAAGGTAGAATTAGGTTCCACCATATTCCACCAAATAAAGCTTGATTCGATTATATGCCTCATTTCTCTGTGGATTCATTGTTTGACTTTACAATAAATACAATGCAAGTATGTTTTCACATCTTACCTACCTGAGATCTTCATAAGATTTTAGAAGCAGGATAAAGAAGGCAATATCATTAACGCCTTGGTAAGGATACACAAATACCAGATATATCAGTGATTCGAGAGTACTACAAAAGGAGAAGGTAAAGCTAAGTTTATTTGCAAAATTACATACCCTCCAATTGACTTAACTAAAGGAAGAGAGTGATCTATTTTCAAGCTATTCTGTTCTTCAACTACTCAAAGATTCATGGTAGACACTTTGAATTCCATAGTACATGCATGACTAGACTAGTTTTATATAATGCATTCTCAAGTTATGTTTTAAATGCTCCATTCTCTCTAAAAATCTTACATCTTAAAACCAACCTTTTTCTCGGGACGAGCAAAAGCCTAAGTGTGGGGGTAATTGTTGACACTTGTTATCGTCTAAATTTTATTATCAATTATCCCTGCATTAAACATGAATATCCAGTAGAATAGGGTTATTACTAATAATTTCCACAAGTTTTGGTGAATTGTATATTTTCCAGGGATTATTTCAAAAAAGCATAAAAGAGGGAATAAAGTGCATAAAAGACACGAAACTTGACCGTGAAGGAAACATCATCACGAGGACCCTAGAAGAGTGTAGAAGGCACCTAAAGCAACCGGAGGCCCGCACCTGCCAAGGTAGGGCCGGCCGGCCCCAAGGGGGGCCGGGTGGTGCCCCCCTAGGGTTTCCACCCACCGCCTTCTGGAGTCTTCTACCACCGCCTTTGAGGAGTCATCTGGGCCCTTGGTTAAGTCGGTTTGATCTAACGGCACGCGTTCATCCCACCGGGCTATAAATAGAGGGCCAGACCACCCTGGAGGAGAGCCAGATCAAGAGATGAAGACCCCGAAGCATTAGATAGATATCCACTAGATCTAGGCTAGCAATCAAGAGAGAGATTAGAGAGATATAGTAGATGAGTAGAGATTCGGAGGAGTCCCGGTCTGTCAGAGCTTCTTCGTAGCTGTATTCGTCTGGATTCAGCTCCCTCGCCCGAAGTTGCATTCTAAGGTACTTTTGTATTCAACATCCTGATTCAAGAAAGCATTTGTTCTTATTCGTTCTTAAGTTTACAACTCTATTTGAGTGCTTTGATTTTGGTAGCTCCTTGGTTGAAGTAGTAGTTTGTAGTGTAGACGTGGTGTCTGGGCTATAATTACTTGTGAATGTCCCCTGATTGGCCGGATAGTGGTAGTTCGCATAGGTGACAGCTGCGTTGATTCCTCTGTAGTCCACTTCCCGTTGATAGGATCGATAGGTGTATAAGTGTTTGGTAGGAGGGAACTCTAATTTCCGCTCTTATTCATTTCACTGCCCAATGAGAATGATATTATTCAAAGTTTACCGGTTGTCGGATCCTAGATAATCATTAGTTATCTCCTCATTCTTGATATTCTCTGGATTGATTGTGTTATCGGGTTAAGAATTAATAGAATTAGTCAGTATCACCTACCATTCCTTTGGGTTTGATATTAAAACCGGGATTGTCTGGTGAAGTGCTACATTGGTGTTTTATCTGTGCGCTTGCGGCTACTTTGATAAAAATAATATTTAATAGAGTGCAGTTAATTTATACCAACAAATTGTGACACATGGAATACGTCGTGCACAGCTGAGAGGTGATCTGGCAATCTCAATTTATAGGCTACCTTTCCCTGACGTGCCACGATTTGGAATGGCCCGATGTATCGAGGGGCTAACTTGCCTTTGACTCCGAATCGACTAATTCCCTTCATTGGTGAGACCTTGAGATAGACATAATCTCCTGTCTTGAATACCAAGGGGTCGCATCTTCGATCGGCGTAACTTTTCTGTCGCGGCTGTGCAACCTTCAAATTATTTTGTATTTGCCTGACCATTTCTTCAGTTTCTTCTACCAAGTCAACTCCAAAGAACCATCTTTCCCCAGGCACAGACCAATTTAGGGGAGTCCGACACCTACGACCATACACAGCCTCGAACGGTGCCATCTTGATGCTCTCTTGATAATTATTATTGTACAAGAATTTTGCTTGTGCCAAACATTCATCCCACGTATCTGTGTAATTGAGTGCACATGCGCTCAACATGTCCTCCAACACTTGGTTGACTCTCTCAGTCTGACCTCAGTCTGTGGATGATATGCTGTATTATGCAAAAGTTGTCCCCAGTGATTTATGAAACGCCCTCCAAAAATTCGAGATGAATTGAGCATCTCGATCCGTGACAATGGTCTTAGGTACACCATGAAGCTTCATCAGATTTTGTATATACAACTTTGCATAGTTCACTACAGTGTAAATAGTTTTGACGGGGATGAAATGAGCTTGCTTAGTGAGACGATCGACAACAACCCAGATTGAATCAAAACCTCTTGATGTTTTTGGCAAACCTATGATGAAATCCATGCTAATATCTTCCCATTTCCACGCAGGAACGGGCAATTATTTTAGTTCTTCTCCAGGCTTCATGTGGACAACTTTTACTTTCTGACAAGTGTCACATCTTGCTACATATCGAGCAATCTCTATTTTTATCTTAGTCCACCAGAATTTTTGCTTCAAATCCTGGTTCATCTTGTTGCTTCCTGGGTGAATGGAGAATCTGGTCAAATGTGCTTCATCGAGGATCTTTTGATGCAACTCAGGTACTTTTGGAACTACTAAACGATCCTTGAACCATACGACACCTTCGTCGTCAATCCTGAAACAATCTGCCGTGCCGGCTTGGACTTTTTCCTTGATATGCTTGATGCCCTTGCTTCCTTTCTGAGCCGCAATGATCTCATCACAGATGGTGGTCTCAATGCTAATGTGGTTCAAGCTGCCATGTTCAACCATTTCTATACCTAACTTCTCTAGCTCATAGCACAAGGAAAGATCTCGGGGCTTCACTGTCAGATAGTTGCAATGAACATTCCGACTGAGTGCATCGACGACCACATTCGCCTTGCTAGGATGATAATGCACTTCGATGTCATAATCCTTAATCAACTCAAGCCATCTTCTCTGCCTCATGTTCAACTCTTCTTGAGTAAATATATATTTCAGGCTCTTGTGATCAGTGTAAATATTGCAAGTACTACCCAGCAAATAATGACGCCATATCTTCAATGCATGGACAACAGCGGCCAGTTCTAGATCATGAGTAGGATAATTCTCTTCATGGTGCTTAAGTTGTCGCGAAGCATAAGCAATGACTCGGCCCTCTTGCATCAAGACGCAACCAAGACCGGTTCCAGAAGCGTCGTAGTACACATCAAATGACTAGGACTGGTGCGGTGGTCAACAATTTCTTCAAAGTCTGAAATACTTTCTCACACTCCGGTGACCAGACAAACTTGACCTAATTCTTCAATAGGCTGGTAATGGGTTTGGATATTTTAGAAAAGTACGAAATAAAACGATAGTAGTATCCCGCCATTCCCATGAAACTATGGGCTTGATGTACTGTGGTTGGTGGCTTCCAATTCAAGATCTCCTCTACCTTGCTTGGCTCAACAGATACGCCTTCAGCTGATAGAATATGTCCGAGAAACGGAACTCTGTCCAACCAAAACTCACACTTGCTGAACTTGGCATATAGTTGATGTTCTCTTAAGCGAGTCAGGACAACACGGAGGTGTTGGGCATGTTCTTCGGGGGTTTTGGAATAGACAAGCATGTCATCGATGAACACGACTACAAATTTATCGAGCTCAGGCACTGAAGACGGAGTTCATGAGGTACATGAAATAGGAAGGAGCACTGGTTAGGCCGAAGGACATGACTAGATATTCGTATAGGCCATATCTGGTGGTGAAGGTTGTTTTTGGAATGTTTTCGGGACAGATTTTTATTTGGTGGTAGCCAGATCTAAGGTCAATTTTAAAGAATACTTTGGCCCCAGCAAGTTGGTCAAAGAGAAGGTCTATACGAGGTAAAGGGTATTTGTTTTTTATGGTGACCTCATTGAGTGGACGGAAAGTCAACACAGAGTCTGAGAGAATTTTCCTTCTTTTTAACAAAAATAGCAGGACAACCCTAAGGAGATGAACTAGGCCTGATGAAACCCTTATCCAACAGATCTTGCAGCTGAACCTTAAGCTCCGCTAGCTACTTGGGAGGCATCCTATAGGCTCTACGAGAAATAGGTGTTGTTCCAGGTTTCAACTCAATGGCAAACTCCACATCACGGTCAGAAGGTAAACCAGGCAAATCGTCAGGGAACACATCTGGAAATTCACAGACTACCGGTATGTTTTGCACCTCTTTGACTGCGGTTGCACATATCCTACCAACTGCTCTTTGGGGTATTGGAAGTTGGATGAGGAGTTTGGTTTGACTGTTAGGCAAGTTTACCCTGATGGTTCTATTCAGCACGTCAATGAGAGCCTTGTGCTGATACATCCAATTCATGCCTAATATCACATCTATATCCTGGTCTTTCAGCACTATCATTGAGGTCGGGAATATATGCCCGCCAAGTTCTATGGGCACCCGATGTACTACCTCTTTAGTACTAATACGCTCCCCGGGCGACTGTATAAGGAAATTTTCCTCTATCTGCCCAATTGGAATTTCATGCTTGACGACAAATGTACGATTGATGAATGAATGGGATGCACCAGAATCGAAAAGCATGATAGCAGGATGACTTGCGATAGGGAACCTACCCAGCATGACGGGTTCACCCTCGGGAATGTCACCAACTTGTGTGTAGTAGACCTGACCTGCTTTCTTCACAACTTTTCCCTTCTGGGCCTGCTGCTGGTGGCCACGGTGCTGAATCTGCTGCTATTGTCCACCAGGAGCCTTCTGCGCATTCTGGTTGTATTGCTTGGGGAATGGGCAATTGCGGGACCAATGTCCCATCTTGCCACAATTGTAGCACAGTTGGTTGTAGTTCGACTGAGGAGTGGTGATACGAACGCCAGGGGCATTCAGCTGAGTGGTGTTTTGTTGGTTAGAGGTGTGGGAGGTAGTAGCAGTTCGAACTACGACTGCTGATGGGGATACTGTGGGCGAGAGTGGTGAGTGGGGTGGTAGATGATTTTCTGGCGCTTCTGGTTGCCAGAAAACCTAGCTGACCCAGGCTTCTTCTTTTTCTTTTCTTCTTGATGCTTGCGGTCACTTTCTTTAAAAGCTATAGCAATGTTGACTGCTTCATGATAAGTGCAGTGGAGGTTGTTGGACAAGCTTCTTTGAATCTTGTAGTTCAGACCTCTGACCAGGCAGTCCCTCTTCTTTTGGTCGGTGTTGGTATGCTCAGGGGCATACTACGACAGGTGATTAAACTGGCTAACGTACTGCATGACGGTGGATTCTTTCTGCTGCAGGGCTAAGAATTGATCCAGCTTCATCTTCATCACACCCGCAGGAATGTAATGAGCACGGAAAGCCTCACGGAACTCCGGCCAAGTAAGTTGGTGTCCATCAGGCTGGGCGGACAGGAGATTTGCATACCAAGCGCTTGCAGGGCCTCGGAGTTGCTGCGCTACAAACAGTGGTTTCTGGACTTCAGTACAGTGAATCAGTCCAAACTTCTGCTCCATGGTACGGAGCCAGTCATCCGCTTCCAGCGGCTCATCCGCTTTGGTGAACACAAGCGGACGGGTGTCTGTAAAGTCCACATAAGTTGTTTTCTCATCATGGTGGCGGCCACGGCGCCCACCACGGTCATCTCGGTTCTGAGCAAGCAGCGCTGCGGCATTGGCCAAGGCTGAGATGGCATCTGCCAGAGTAAGCGGAATCACGGGGCCTCCGAAACGCCCCCATCCTCAGAAGTCCCAGCACCAGACAAGCTGGTGTTCACAGGCATTTGTGCATAAGCAAGCCAAACTCAAGTCTTAAATCACTTAACCGAAACTTAGTAATAGTACACACCATAATATTACAATAATTAAGGTACACAGCTGACACTTAATAAAGTTCCCAAACCATAACTAAGGTTTCATGGCAACACCGACATTACAAACCCAAAAGAGAGCGATAACTGACGTGCCTAGTCCTTCTACTAATCTAGTCATCGTCGCCCATGGTCCCGTCAGAGACGACACTATCCTCGTCGGCCTCCTCGATCTTCTCCTCGACGTCCTCCTCGGCGTCCTCATTGGCATCCTCCTCGACGACCACCTGGAGAGGCACAACCTCCTCGTCAACGTCCTCCATGTCCTAATCCACAGAACCAACAACAACTCCATCCTCGGGGTCCTCAACACGTGGCTCCAAGATAGGGTTAACCTCATTGTTGAGCCTATGCACCTCCTCATGCAGTGCATCATTGTAGTCCTCAATCTGCTCCACGTAGATCTCGAGCTCATGCAGTCTGGCCCTGGTCACGTCCTCACGCGCCCAGGTCGTGTCCCTCTGCTCGATGAGACATGCCACAAAAGTCTGCAGCCGGTCGATCCTATCCACTTCCTGGTAATGCCCTCGACGAGCGGTGGCAAAGTCCTCAGCCATCTTCCTCATCTCCTCCCTCATCCTATCAATCTTCTCCTGCAGCTCAGTGCGACGGTGGCGAGGACGACGACTGCTGGAAGCCTCCCTGTCGCGTGGCGCCAGCTGGTGATGCGGCACTCCCTTAGGACCCGTCATCTTGCGAGCAGTCTGCTTGGTGCATGCCATGCTGGAGAAGATAAGTTTAGATTAGTGAGGATATTATAGGCTAGCAAGAATAGGTTTGATAGATCCTAACCCATAAACCACTTTAAGGAGGAAGTTAACTAACATATGAATTAATCATGATGCATGAATTGTAATTACGAAATTTAAAACCAATGCAAAATAAATAAATGCACAATAATTTTTAACATAAGGCCAGTAATAGGTTATTCCACTTGCTACCATAACTCTATTATGGGATAAGATAAGAGCAAGCAATTTGGACTCAAAGTATCAATTTAGATTTTAATGATCCAAAGCATTTTGAAGTTTTGTAAGGTAATACCGTAATGATTCAGAAATGGAATGCTCTGATACCAGCTGTAATAGAACTGACTAAATCACATGGCCCACAGGCACCTGTCATTGTCACTAATGACCTCTGACAGCCGGGCCCGTGTTCCAAATGATCTAGAAGGTCCTGCCGGGCTACATCAACACCCGTTTTTCTCTGACAGGATCCCATTGTGAAGCCATTACAGAATTACAACATTTCATAATAAAATACATCAAAGTAAAAGCACGGAAAGATTATAAAGTACTTAGATTACAAACCATTCATCCAAATAGAATTCAAGTGCAGTTATTACAAACCATAATTAAAAGTCGGTAGCAGTGGAACAACGATACAATATATTTAGATAATTAATAACAAGAACCCTTCCCACGGGTCCAACCCTACTCTTCCTCGCTTCCTTCCTGGACAACTGTCACACAGCAAGGGGTGAGACAAACCTCTGACTGCTGAATTCCTGCAACAGGGATTAACAAACCCTGAGTATTGGGGTACTTCGCAAGACTTACCCGACTAAAGAAAAGGGGAATGAAACTCAGGAATGCAGGCTAAAGGGATTCAAGGTAAGGCTTCAGCAAGAGTCAATTTATTTTGGGGAAAAGCAATACTAATCCTATTTTCAATATTTAAGTCAACATTATTATAATCAATATCAATAGTTCTCAGTTCATTCACATATATCCTTCATTTCCAATTATTTATTCATTCTCAAAAACTTTCTAGTTCCAAACCACTTTTCAATTGTAGGTCAAAGGATTTAAGTCTCCATATCCGAGGAGCAATGACAATTCGAATCGATTAGTACCCAGCTGGGGATCCTTATCCACACTGCATATGTAGCACCTAAGCTTGCATATGCCAACCCCGTCTACCACGGCTTTTCCAAATCCTGAACCGGTCCTGCGCCACCCGAGAACACAGTACTCCTCTCCTCTCCAGGCACGCCGGCCATGAGGGTACACGCTGCTCTCGCCATCTCTCCACTCCCAGTGCGTGGTTCAAGTAGTAGAGCCACCGGAGTCAGGACTTCCCATAGTATGTGGCTAGTTGCAAAGTCTCGATCACAGTAGGCCTACAACGAATGGTCCCTAATTTCTTTTCCCGCCGGAGACCTTGCATTGGGACTCTAACCTAAGTACAAGTAACCGCACGGTTTTCAAATCCCTTTCCTGCTGATGGTCAAGCATTGGGACTCTAACCCAAATTCACAACCAACGAATAGAAAATCCCTTTCCGTCGGTGGCGATGCATTGGGGCTGCTACCCAAGTGCACAACCACCGAACGGACTCATATCCCTTTTCATTTCTCATGATTCATTATTATTATATTCCCATAAGTCAAAAATAGCATTTTATGCAAATCTAAATTAATTAAGCAGGGCTAAGCATTTTTCGAACATTTTCATTTTTAAACAGGTTTCAAGGGTAATATATCAAGGCAGGGAATGCAACAAGATAGGTCACAATCAACTCCTAGAAACCTAATGCAATATTTAACTCAAGTTATAAATATTTTATAAAACACAAGGGAGGGGCTGCATGCACCGGGGCTTGCCTTGGATTGCGTAGAGCATCGGATCGGGCTCGGTCCCGCAAATATCGAATCCCGGGACGACCTCCGGAGTCACCTCCTCAGCAGTGGCCTCAACCTTGATTTCCTCATTGCCGGGCACTACACGTATGCAATGATGCATGCTCAACATGATACAAATAATAATGAATATAAAACCCAATAGTAAACAAAACTAACCCTTGAGTATAACTTTCTTTCACGGTAAAGTTGCAAAACATTTCTCATAAAGTAAAAATGCTGTTTTCGCATTTCATTTTTTATTGACCATTTTAACAGTCATAGAAAATCGCTGCACAGCTTTACTATCACTACCTAATGACAATATTATTTTTGTCAAGGATCACCATAGTGAAAGATCCATGAACCCAATCAATACAAAATTCACACAAAACTACAGAGATTAATTGTTTCTACCTATTTTATTATCCAATTAATCCAACATCTCATTAATAGATGATCAAACTGCTTCCATTTGAATTCAAACCTAACCAACAGATAGATACTACTCTAAAACAGTACCATATCAATTTTCATGATTTTTGGATTAACCTAGAAATTATTAAAATTACGCAAAGTTACATTTATTAATTAATGTACTGATTTTTAATTTCCGCAGAAGGTGTTCAAAATATATATTTGATATTTATGTAAAATACTACAGACAACAGACAGTATACATGATTATTTTCATGATTTTTAGTGCAACATAACTATTCATGCAAAAATGACAAAACTCAACACTATTCCCTAAAATTCATAATTCAAAAATTAACTCAACCTCCAAACCGGGGAACTGGGTCGGCCTGCGCGCACGGCCCAGCGCTCGGCGCCTCGCTCCCCCATCTCCCTCCCGTGCGCTCCCGGGCCAGCCAAAATGGCTTGGCGCGGCCCAGCCAGCTCTCCCCTCTCGGAAGCGCTCCCGCGCAAGCGCACGGTGACCCCAGCCGCGGCGTCTCGCCGCCGGCGATACCGACGGCACCAGGATACACCCCAACACCTACCGCACACTCCTAGCTATTTAGTTGGGCAGAGTAGGGCTCGGCCTGCACTTCCCCGCGGCCAAGGCGAGCTGACGGCGACCGGCACTGCGGCGCGGTCACGTTTCGGACAAACGGGGTCGATAGAGCTCAAGCTAGAGGGTGCTACGCGGTCGGGTGCTCACCGAGGTTCCGTTCATGAGCCGGTTGAGGACGAGGATGACCGGAGACGGTCGTTGATGAAAACCGAGGAGGTGGCGACGGGCTCCGACGGCGTCGACGCTGTTTCGACGACCTCTGTGCACCATTCATGAAACCGCCTAGACTGTGAGCTTCACAAGGGCATGGGAGGGCGGGAACACAAGTGTAATAAGGGGGTAGCCTACCCCAGAGAGTTGGTCACGATGGACCGAGCGCGACGGTGCTCCGGCCGTCAGTGGAGAAGAACATGGCGTTCGCGCGATTCTGGCGGTCAACCACCGGCTCCAATGGGTTGGACAGAGGCGCAAGGGTGTGGCGAGTTCGGTGGCAAGTGGAATTGGATAGAGATGGCTCGGTGGCGATGAATTCGATCGGCATGGGGAGGTGATCGGCTTAAGTGCTAGAGGGGAGGGGAACAAGGGGAGACAAGTCCCCAGGGCCCCCACGACTCGACAGTGCCGGAGACAGGCCGCCGGCAGCCTCGGGCGGCGTCGCCACGCTTCCGGACGCGCGGCTCTATTTGTGAACAGAGGGAGGTGGCAAACACTGTAGCTCCATCAATTTCCCTTTTTACGGTTTTAATGAAATTACTTTTTATTTTATATAGGAACTGGAAAAATCATCAATGTAAGAGTTGTAGCAAACCTTGTGCTGCACAACTTTGGTTCTTGAACCAAATTCAAATTCTGAATAGTTTTGAAGTTATGTGAAAGGGGGTAAGTTTGGAATTAAAATCCCATTTGCAATTCAATAAAATTCTCCAAATTTCTCTCAACAACCTGAAAATCTATAAAAATAAAAGTTGCTCTACTTGTTGAGCTCTACAACTTTCATTAAGGGAGTTTAGTCAGATTCTTGATAGTTTTAAAATTAGCATTTCAAATTTGAATTTCAAAGTAGTAATTAGGGTTTAATTTTAATTTCTATTTAAGAACTTCAAAAACACCCAAAATAAAAGTTATGCCATTTTAAAAGATCTTTATTAAGGGACCAACACCAAAATCCCCTTAGTTTTTGAATTAGAGTTTTGGGGTCTGGTTTGAGTTTAAATTTGATTTTTCTTTTGAATTTATTTTTGGGTTTTCAATCATGGGTTTAACTACACAATTATCACCATTCACAATCAAACCACTCTAAGGTCCCTAAGCACAATCATGCAAAAATTAAACTTATTTAATTAGTGCATGCCAATTGGGTTTGATGTGGGATGCTTTGCAGTTAATGATGGTGACATGACATTTTAACTAACCGTAACACCAGAGATGTTACATAGATAATGAACCAGGCAGCCCTGTTAGTAGGGACCTTGTCAAGAGCATCCGTCGACAAGAACATACAGCTCAAGGTGAAGATGCCGAATTCAAAGATGAAGATGAAACCTTCCTTGAGTACCATAGTCCAGATGAAGGCAACACATCAGAAGAAGACGATGATCACTAACCTTTGCATTTCTGGAGCTATCTGCGAACCATGAACTTGTATTAGTGAATTTGTTGTATTTGAATTATGAACTTGTATTTGTGAACCATGAACTTCATATTTGCATCTGAGTTATGAAATTGTAAGACCTGAGATGCATTGGCTCTGTTTCAGTTACATACATGTTTCAGTTAGATACATGCCCAGAATTCAAAGAATTGATATGCATTGGATGTTAGCAGTGGCTCTGTTAGCAGGGGTATACTAACATTGAGGACTAAACATGACACAGCGAAAACAGTCAAAAAAAGATACATACTGGCGTCATAAAAAAGCAACCGTCAACTGGCTCCCGGTGCCAAACAATTTGTGACGATATTTGGTAACTTTATATGACACAAACTCTGAGGGCGTCATAAATTCTTATGGGGCTCATTACTTTATGACGGCACAAAAATTTGTGTCACAATATGTTACATTATATGACGAAAACAGGGCCCGTCATGAGGGATTTTGTCATAAAAGGAAAGATTTATGGTAGCGCCTCCGACGGCAACATCTAAAT
The DNA here is from genome assembly GCA_038502445.1 of Eremochloa ophiuroides. Lineage (NCBI taxonomy): Eukaryota > Viridiplantae > Streptophyta > Magnoliopsida > Poales > Poaceae > Eremochloa > Eremochloa ophiuroides. The sequence continues at coordinate 46,885,471 of JAHLJS010000006.1, forward strand.
AACTTCTATCTAGCGGAACTAAACCATGATAAAAGTTTTGGATTAACAATCTTCCATGCCATGGTGTGGACAAGCAGCAATGTATTCTTGCATACGTTTCCATGCTTCAGGGATTGACTGTCGACAAAATACCGGCGATAGTCTACCGAGGGATATGCCCAAGGTAGTAGATTGATCGGTGAAGGTGCGCCTGAGACGAGCAAGAGCTACACTGGAAGCGTGAGACACGAGATTTATACAGGTTCAGGCCGCCGTTAGGCGTAATACCCTACGTCCTGTGTGTTGCTGTATTGTATTGCTATGAGATGGGATTGGATCTTATGGGTCGATCTGTGGGATCTATCCCTGCCCCTCCTTATATAGTCTGAAGGGACAAGGTTACAAGTAAACTATCCAAGTTGGTACAATAACCGTGCGGTGCAGTGCCTTGCGCCGCACGTCTTTGTCTTCTGGGTCGGGCCAGTTTTGATGGTGCGGCCCATGTCTTGTCTTGTGGTACCGGGGGTTTATATCCCCATAGCTAGTCCCCCAGCGCCTTACATTCGTCGGGAGGTGCATATCTTCGGAGTTGCTTGACCAGACGGATGTAAGGAGCTCAGAAAAAATTTAAAAAGAGCCTTCTCTTTGGTGAAGTGTATCCACTTTTGGTTCTTCAGAACCAATACCTTCACCGTTAGATGAAGTGTATCCACTTAATCCCCGAGCCTGATAGTAGGTGACGTAGTCACATGGTGTCAGGGTCATAGTCTTTATTTTTTTGTAATCGGGTGAAGCACTGACGAAGCCCCCCAACACCTCCTGTGCTCGGAAGTACAGGTGAAGCAACGAAGTCTCCGAGCAGTTCAGTGCTCGGAAACCCTAATGAAGTGACGAAATCCCCGAGCAGCTTTGGTGCTCGGAAACGCTTGATAAAGACGATGAAGTCCCCGAACAGTTTTGGTGCTCGAAAACTCTTAATGAAGACGACGAAGTCCCCGAGCAGCTTTGGTGCTCGGAAATGCTTGTCGAAGACGACAACGTCCCCAAGCACAGCAAGTGATCGGGAAAAATCTTCCGAGCAGGCGATGACGAAGTCTCCGAGCACAGCAAGTGATCAGCAAAATCTTCCGAGTAGGCGATGACGAAGTCCCCGAGCATAGCAAGTGATCGGAAAAATCTTCCGAGTAGGCGAGGCACATATCAAGGCCCCCGATGTGCTGCCCAAAATCAGCACCCTGATCCGAACAGCGTGGAGTGTCTTAATAGCTCGGTGACGAGACCCCAGTGGGGTCGGTGGTGACGATGAGCGACGACGAGGACGGCGAGAAGCGACGACGAGTCCCCAGCGTGGTCGGAGACGGGTTCCAGCGGGAGGTCGGCGAGTAGCGATGACGTGTCCCCACCGTGGTCGGAGATGCTGTCCGAGCAGCACAATCATGGCGAGGAGCGGCGACGAGTCCCGAGCATGGTTGGAGACGATGTCCGAGCAGCGTGAGGACGGCGAGGAGCGATGAGAGTTCGGAGGCGAGTCCGGCGACGAGTCCCCAGCGTGGTCGAAAACGATGTCCAAGTAGCGCGAGGACGGCGAGGAGCGACGAGAGCTTGGCGACAAGTCCGGCGACGAGTCCCTAGCGTGGTCGGAAACGGTGTCCGAGCAGCACGAGGACGGCGAGTTGCAACGAGAGCTTGGCAGCGAATCCCTGCAAAATAAATATATACAGTGCGTAGTACATGATGTAGGTTTTGGAGCGTATCCCAATATTGCAGAATGCAAAATAAGATTGTCCAGTTTCTTGCTCTTATCAGGTCACGTAATTTCCCCTGATAGTTGGCCTGTTACGTTTAAGCACCTGATCCGGCGTCTGGTTTAGAGGTGTCCTTAACATGACCATTTGTGTGACGGCTTACGGGGCGAAGACAGGTTTCACGGATTAAGGCGTGGCTACCAAGTTACGTTAAGCAACACTTGAGAGAAGAAAACAGAGAGATACTTAGTATCTCGTCGGCGGAGAAAATCTTCTGAGTGCCCAAGCGTGGTCGGGGCTTATGGAGAAATTGTCGGCGAGTGCCCGAGCTTTGTCGGGGCTTTTGGAGAGGTCGGCAGCGAAGAACGATGAAAATAATTTTTTGAAGATGTATAGAGGTCGAAGAATTTGTAGAAAAATAAAAAATATCACTTAGTTTAATTGACGTCGAGTGGAGTGGTCGGCGTGTCGAGGTGTCGCTTGACGTAGCTTCATTAGATAGCTTGATAAACGATGATGAGACCGGTGACCCATGCATGATGCTGTAGATGACGTCAGCTTGATGTAGATTGGATCGATCTGTACATTAGCTTGCATGATCTCCAACGATTGGCTTGCTCGAGTGCACGGTAGATGCATTGGTGCATGTTGGCTTTCACTCCTGAGTAGCTTGCTTGTTTGTTGATCAGGCTTGATATCCGTCAGGTGGTAGTTGCTTTCCTGCTTATTCTGATCTGATCTTGATGCCACGGAGTATGGTAGTAGCGTTATCCGATGCACCGGAATAGGACTTCGCAGGGCCGGCGGCGGACGTCGAGTTCAATTGGATTATGATCTGATCGGGTCTTCCTTAGCTTCAGCTTTTCCTTCCATGAAGACGGTGAAGAGCGTGACGAGCGATGACGAGTTATTACAGAGAAAAATCTTCAGTCAGTGCCCGAGCATGGGCGGGTCTTTTGGAGAGGTCGACGAGGAGCCGGAACGTGTGACTTTTTGGAGAGATCGGCGACTGGTGCCCGTGCCTTTTGACGGGGCTTATGGAGACACTGCTAATCTACCCAAACGTCCCCGGGCTTACGTGTTAGTGAAGACTTAACGGCCCAGGCGTCCCTGGGGCTTACATAGTGGTGAAGCTGCCTGCGCCCGGCAGGTGTTGACGGTGGATATACCATAAATTTCCACTTTCAAACACCGTCAACAGACCTCGGATCTAAGAAAGAATAAACATAATATGAGCATATTTTATCAATAATGAGTTCCACTTATACTCTTAGCTTGTGAATGCAGGGAAGATCAAAACAGGACAAAATGCAGTAGCTGGGGCTCACATATGTGGTTTGGCCGAACCACATATGCAGGCACCAGACAACCACATTCCAATACATGAAAGAAGGGATCACATGGAAGAGATCAGAGCTCAGAGTAGGCCTACCCATGGGTCGGCCGAACTGCCCATGGGGCCCACCTGGCTCTGGTGACGTGGCAGAATCTGTGTGACACTCCAACCAAGTCATTTCATCCATCTGATCAACTTGTGCTTCCATTCAACGGTGGAGATTAAAGGCACACGGATTGAAGCGTGAAACGAAGCAATCAAGACATAACAAGTACCAGGGGAGACCCTATGACTGGTGGGGCCCACACCTGGATTGGCCCCACCCATCATAGGGGTCGGTCGAACCCCCCTATGTGGGTTTTGGCCACTGACTCACTCCACTGCCTCTCTGCATGCTTTCCATGTGCTGAAATTACCACGGCCGTCCATCTTGAGGCGGTTCCAAGTTGGTTCATCCAAGGGTGGAGAGGCAAGGAGCACGCGGATCGCTGACGTGGCACCCCCTTACTCTCCCCTATAAATAGAGGCTGCCTCCACCCTCTCAAGACATGATTCATTCAAGATACAAGTGAAAAGTAGTGTAGTTCCACCTTTAGTAGTAGTTGTAGTCTAGTGTGGGAGTTAGAGTTGAGTCAAGCTGCGCTCGGGGTCTCCGGAGTTGTCTGCTGTAGAGTCTGGTATAGCTCTGGTATCTTTCTCTTTCTGTAAAACTTTTCTATTTTAATATATTACTCTTGCTTTACTTTACTGAGTCCTTACTTAGTGCATTACTTTAATAGTATTGTTGTGAGTTATCATATTACTTGGTTGGTTTGCATTACATTGTGATCCTGTAACCAGCTCACGTGTGTAGTTCATCGTCTGTCATAGGGTGCTCTAGTTGCCTTGATCACTGCTAGAGTAGTAAGGCTTAGTGTAAGCGTGGTGCTTAGACTAGATCTTGTCTTTGAATGTCGCTTGTCGCACGGATTGTTTGTGGGTGCTAGCAGGTGGTGACAGCCCTGTCTAGTCTTAATATCCCTCCACGTGTTTTAGGCAAGTTCTTAAAAGGTAGGCTCCCATAAGAGAATAGCCGCTTCGGGTAGAGGTTATATCCCCTACTGTCTCGTCTATCCCCTACACACCAGAAGTAAGGTAGCAGTCTTAGTAGTAAGGTAGCAGTCTTAGTGTACTTCGTCCATTTGATAGGATAGATCACAGGAGTAAAGTTTGAATTATAGGAACCTTTCTCACTCGTTGTCCTCCCACCTAGCTACACTACACTAGTTATCTTTTAGTATTTCATTTGTTATCTTTGAATCATCACCTTCCTATCATACTTTGATTACTCCCTCTGCACTAGTTGTGCTAAGTTGAGATAGATTTAAGGATCTCTTTCTATTAACATTTCTAACAATCGCTTTCTCTTGGGATAAAATAAATAACGATACCTTAAAATACTCCCGGGTAAAGTGCTACAGCAGTATATTCTGTGCGCTTGCGAAAATCCAATAGACATAAGAAATACCCCCAGCCACTTCTGGCGCCGTTATCAGAGATAGCCTAACACCCTGTCTCTGGTGGTTGCGCTAAGAAGTGTCAACAGCAGGGCTTACGCTTATCGTGGTCGATGGCTTCCCGAATCTATCGGGGCAGTCGATGGAGTGTCGAAGTTGGACGGCCTATCATATGTAGGGCTTACGCGTCGTTGAGCCAAATGCTGCCCAGTGGGTGCGGGGGTTACGCATTGACGAAGTCGTGCTGCCCGAGCAGGTGCGGGGCTTACGCATTTGCAAAGTTGTGCTATCCGAGCAGGTGTGGGGCTTACGCATTGGTGAAGTCGTGCTGCCCGAGCAGGTGTAGGGGTTACGCATTGGCGAAGTCGTGCTGCCCGAGCAGGTGCGGGGCTTACGCATTGGCGAAGTTGTGCTGCCCGAGAAGGTGCGGGGCTTACGTATTGGCGAAGTTTAACTGCCCGAGCCTGGTCGGGGCTCGTGTCGGCGATGGAGAATCATGGAGATAGTCTTGACGATGATATCCGGAGTAGGTGCATCTTGACGATGATATTCGGAGTAGGTGCCCGAGTCTGATCGGGGCTTGTATGTCGGTGGCAAAGAATTTTGGAGATAATCTTGGCGATGATATGGTAGGCGGCTCGACGTGGCTTGCTTGAGTAATTTGCCGTGGCTCGTTGGATGGCTCGAACAGTCCAATCTCTTATTTGACAGTTTGGATGACTTGTTTTCTTCTTCTGTTCATGGCATGCATGAACGTAGACCTCTTGATTATTGCCGAGAGCGTGCCGGCGAATCGGAGCCGGTAAGAATTGCATATGTGCTTGTCTGACGCATATACGCGTATATCACCATGCATGTAGAGCGTAGGCTCATCTGCTCAGAGGATCTTCTAGCTTTTGAAATTAGATCGGATCTGATACATGTGTGTGCGGCTCGTGAGCGCACACGAGTCCTGATAGCATGCATGGTCTTGAATAACTAGCTTGCGGGCAAGGTGCATGTACGTGCAAGCGTATTCGTAGTCGTCTTCTTTGATTATCTTAATTAGCTTGTACGGGCTCCTGGCTGCTTGCTTAGCGTATCAGGTTGGAGTAGAACTCGACTTGGATCTAGAGTTCGGCTTGGCGTAGGTCTTGACATCATGATCTTGATTCGCATATGCAACAGGCGAACTAGACCACATGCAGATTGGCATCTCGAACCGTACGGTGATGAACTTAGCTTCATCTTGATGTACCCTTTGAGCCGCAGGGTGTCAGCAGGATCATGATCTTGAGGTCTTTGCCATAGTCGAGCAGCGCCGTGCTGATGATGAGGACCGCTGCAGAGTGTTGACGGTGAGAAGCGCAATTAATTCTCTGTCAACAAATATCGTGTGGATTCATGAAAAAATCCGAAGACGATATATAATAAAATATCTTAATTAAGATAAATAAATATGACTTAGCTTTTTTTTTATCGGTGACATCGGATCTTGATTGCAAATATATTGCACGTAGATGGATTCACCGTATTCCTTGATTGGTTGTACCTGGCCTTCTAGATCGTACGTGGCCATGCACATGCAAGAGGCCTGATTAGCTTATTCCGTTTATTGGAGTTTGATGCACCATCACGGAGAATTCTGCTCATAGCTCTGAGTTGCGTTTGATGATGGTGCTGTTCTGACGTGCTGACGATGGACGCCGTTGACGACGTCGTTGAAAAAATCACCGTCTTGCCCGCCAATAAATTAAGTGTCGTGATGGTGCTGTAAATTAGATCGTTGGCGTCTTCAATGATGGTTGGCGAGGTATCAATGATTGCCGTCAATACAATCGAAGGGCGTAGTCGATGTGAACCGACGCATGATGACAACGAGCCTGCGGCGCGTGACAACAATGAGTCAGTATCGGCCCAATGGCGTAATAATTTTCTTTGCTAGTCTTGCGCTAAATGTGGACTCGTGCGGCACATGCAAGCCGAGATATTTTCTTCCATAATTAGCTTGCATGTCTTCTTGCACCCGGACTCTGATGATTGACGCATGCAGACGCCGACGATGGCCACACTGTAGATCCGATCACGTCCTGCAGGGCCACGACGAATCCGATGACGTAGTCTGTGCGAGTGTCTTGGATGCTGAATCTTCTAAGGTAGGATTGTTGTAGGAAACCGCCAGTTGATGCAGCCGTAGAGGCCATATATCGGGCATCCGGATGACTCGCTGGGTAGATTGGATGACGATTTTGACGGCTTGCTGCTCCCGCGAATGACGAAGGCCTTCGAACACCGGTCGCTATTGAATGTCGAGAAGCACGTCGACGAAGGATGGCTTCACGAGACAAGATCGGTTGTTGATGACGTTGCCGCCAGATGTCGTTGTTGTTGCTGATGACGACGAAAATTCGGATCTGCCTCGCCGCTGCCGAATACCGTTGCCGACGACGACGTAAGAAGTGCCATCGATTTTCTGTCAAAAAATATTATGCAGAACCATGAAGAAATCCGAAGACAAATTTATACACAATGAAGTATCTTAATTAAGATAGAATAATGATGACTTAGCTTTTGATTTTAACAGGTATGGGCATCTATTCATGAAGATGCGGTCGTTGCTTGCTACATGGTCACGTAAATCCGACTGCGATGCATCCTTCGGCTCGGAACGGACCTTGACTGTATATGCTTCTTGCATAATTACGTGCGGGTCTTGGTATCTTGATAGTTGAACCATCGGAGGTGGTGGTGCAGCTGCTCAGCGGAACCGTAGATGCCTGGAAGCGTCCACCCTTGCCTTGAAGTCCGACTCGAAGCTGATGCATGGGACAGAAATATTCACATGCTCGACGGTCTCGATCTCCACACGTAGTCGATTACGTCAATACATCGCCATCTGCTAGCGGTTGTAGTTGTAATAGATCAGATCCTCGGGGTTTCCAGCAAGAACGCTGCCGCCTGATCTTATCTTGATGTAGAACGCCGCCGCAAGATCTTGAATTATTGCAGATGACGTTGACGAGATTATCATCTGGTTTGCCGCCGCCGAATGCCGTGGTCGACGATGACGAAAAAAATTCCATCTGTTCGCCGCCGCCGAACGCCGTTGCTGTAGTCGACGACGACGAAGAAAATTTCCATCTGTTCGCCGCCGTTGGACGCCGTTGCTGTGGTCGACGACGACAAAGAAAATTTCCATCTGTTCGCCGCCGCCGAACGCTGTTGCTGTGGTCGACGACAACGAAGAAAATTTCTATCTTGCCCGCCATGGATCAGGAAGCACACCCCCTACCTGGCGCACCAACTGTCGACAGAATACTGGCGATAGTCTACCGAGGGGTATGCCCGAGGTAGTAGATTGATCGGTGAAGGTGCGCCTAAGACGAGCAAGAACTAAGCTGTAAGCGTGAGACACGAGATTTATACAGGTTCAGACCGCCGTTAGGCGTAATACCCTACGTCCTGTGTGTTGCTGTTTTGTATTGCTATGAGATGAGATTGGATCTTATGGGTTGATCTGTGGGATCTATCTCTGCCCCTCCTTATATAGTCTGAAGGGACAAGGTTACGAGTAAACTATCTAAGTTGGTACAATAACCGTGTGGTGCAGTGTATTGCGCCGCACGTCTTTGTCTTCTGGGTCGGGCCAGCTTTGATGGTGCGACCCATGTCTTATCTTGTGGTACCGGGGGTTTATATCCCCACATTGACTCATCAGCATGTAATTGAAAACTAGAAATTTCGTTGCGAAGGGCATCGGTTTTATCCAACGGGAAGAACTTAACTAGGAAAGCGTTAGAACACTTTCCCTGATGTCTACCGCATTACGGTTTGAATAGAACCATTGTTTATCCTTTCCCAATAAAGAGAAGGGGAAGAGGCATAAACGGATCGCGTTTTGTGTCAATCTTTTAATGGTAAAAGTGCTACATATCTCCAAGAAATGTTGGAGATGTGAATTTGCATCCTTATGAGCCTTTCCACAAAAAGGGCTAGCTTGCACCATTGTAATCATAGCAGGCTTTAACTCAAATTGAGTATTGGCCTCGATGACATCAGGATGAGTTGCTACATTAGTAGCAGAGGGAGCAGAGACTTCACAATGGTCCGGTTGGCCATGTTTGTGAAAAGGGTAAAAGGGGTACAAAAGATAAAAAAGGGTAACTAAGATCACACGGATCTCGATTTGAATTTTCTCAAGGAACGCAGCAGTTGCCTCCCCGGCAACGGCGACAGAAATGCTTGTTGGCGTTTCTTAGCGTTGGCACTAGAAACAGAGTTAGACTCTATCCCCAACAACGGCATCAGAAATACGTGTTGACAGTTGGGAGTGCACTTAGATAGGATTCACTTCTAGTAGTGACACTAGGAAGTCTTGCAGATAATTACTAGAGATAAAATGGGGTTGTCAGACCCTAACTTTAGGGGTCTGAACACACAAGATCAAGGGATTCTGCAAGCGCACAGAGCTATCGGGTAGCACTTCGCCTGAGAGTACCAGGTGTCAAATTTCTTTATTCCCAAAGGATGCTAAGTGAGTCCTTAAGATGAGTATTCGAATGGATAGATAATAAACCTTAGTAAAGATAAGTAGTTGTAGGATAACTAAGGTGAACTACTAGAGAGGTAGCAGATAGGTTTTAAGAGTGGGTTGTAATCAATACTATGCTAATAATGTTGTATCGGTTCCAATCACTGAAAGAGAACGTCCAAAGTCCCAAACACGCCTACAAGGGACTGAAGGGGCACCATGCGCCACAAATCTTACACTTTAAGAACTAGATCGATGGTGGACTCCAGAGGATCCTAGGTCTTTCACCACCTAGAACCTACCACAACTATCCGTGGGTACTACCCGCACCTTAAGGTAAACTAAAGCCTAAGCGCCTTGCTTAATCCATAAGAGTACTACTCTAGTCGGACATCACTAACTAAGGCACCTTATGAAGACATCAGGACAATCAATGATTCTAACAGATAAACACTAACATAATGATAACTATTACTACCTATACTCAAGACTTAATCATTACTACCACTAAGTATAGCACAAGTAAGACTTGAATTTAAGTAGAGATATAAGTACTCAAAAAATAATTGCTGAAAGTAAAGTACTTAAAGTAAAGACTTTATTGAATAGTAGAGAGTATGATTACAAGAAGATATTCCGGGCCCAAAGCTTTTTGGAAGACTCTTCTAGACTCCACAGCTCGTGACTTCTCCCCAACTCTTCTACCTTTCTAGCTAGATCTAGAAGTAGCACTTCACTCTCTCTTATTTGAGCTCACTCTCTAAGTTTTTGTTTACAAATGAACAAACGACACATATTTATAGCACTAACTAGCTAGGGGGTACTTCTCCTGGAGGTCAGTTCGGCCAGGACAGGTGGCGGGTGCCCTAGGGTATTTCTTTGCTCCCCAATGACGGTATAGAGGTGGTTGCATGTCCAAACAGCAGTTGTAGGGTCGGTTTGTGGCCGGTAGCACTATGACAATGGGCCCCGGGATCCAATGTGACTTGCTGATGGCCGTTGATGTAAAACTGACATTGATCATTGGTGTAGAACTCTCCTAGACGTTGGCATGGATCGCTGACGTGGATGAACCCAAGGGAGGCGGCCGCCCCGCTAGGGGGGCGCCTGCCCTGTCACTAGCTACCAGATGGGCCCTAGTGACTAGGGTTAGTCATGGCACATCTCCATTGCACATTTTGGTGCGTTTTTGATGATTTTCCTACATATGAACAAATCCAGGCACAAGTAGAATCCAGTAAATTATAAACAAAACCTTTCACTTTTAATGTCATTTTTTCTCAATATGTCGTAGAATGTTGACGGCAAAACACGGTGTTATCAACCATCAACAAGGAGGATTTCGATCTGGTCGGCAACATCCTGTTGTTCAAGACTCCGAGCGCCAACATCACCGGGGCAATGACGGAGGCAAGGCGCCTCAACCAAACTCCAGTGCTGGAGCGCATCTTGGCCCACCTCAAGGCGGCCCAAGTTTGGACCAACGAGATGCACGGCGTTGGCCGCTCTTACTTCACAGCCTCGGCATCCACTCGTCGACCACGAGGCTCCGTCACCACGGTGACGACTACACGCATCGCGGAAGCCGCCGTCATGGAGGCCGCGGCAAACGCCACCATGCTAATGGGGACCAAAAAGTCAACTAGCACCATCATCTACAGTCCAAGGACCTGTGTGGGCGCATCTTGAGCAGGACCACCACCAAGCACTTGGAGGAGAACGAGTGCTAAAAGGAGTACAACGCTCTTGAAAGGGTCAGGATGGAAAACTAGAGGGGGCTGAATAGTCCTTTTTGAAATCTAATCGTAACGGAATAAAACCTAATCAGTCCTAACAACAATTCACCCCTCTAAATAGACTCTAAGCACCTTGTCAAAGATTCTACGCAAGTAACAAAGGTGCTACCCTAGCTTGAGATTTCCTAAACAATCCTAGCGCAAGGTCACATAAACCTAAGCACTAGTACTTCAAGCACCAGAGAGGTCCTTCCAAGTACCGAGCAAAAGAGCACTAAGCACCTAAGCTCACTGAATGCTCAATGACAACGATACACAATCCTAATCAAGAAGAGCAACTTGATTAGCTATACAAATTAATCAAGAACACTACTTCTAAGCTACACAAGCTAAGAAGGTGACTGGCAAGCAACACAAGCTAACCAAGTCACAAGAGCAACAACAACTGCACAAGTAAAGTATGAACAAATATAAATAACTTGTGTAGAAGGGAGCAAACCATCGCGAAGGATGGGAAGATGTTGACGCAGTGATTTTTACCCGGAGGTTTACTTATTGCCACAAGCTACATCCTCCATTGAGACAAGCTCCAAGGATGCCGCCGATCAGAAAAGCCCAACATACATTGTGCAACTGGGCCAATATTCGACATAGACGTGATCTAGAACCTTCTAGAAGTATCCCATGCAAAGGCGATGGAGAGACATGTGGAGGGGGGGCGTGCCCGAGCCCATAGCCCCATCTCTCCCACCGACTTTTCGCAAGGTGGAACGTTCCTACGTCGGTTCCAAAGGCGGTTTCGATGGTTACCATGATTGTCTCGTCGCGAACCGACCTTTATCTAGTATAAATAGATGCCCATAGCTCCTGTAATCAGATATAGTGATAGACCTATAAGAATACGAACTTACATTAGAATACTCTCTAGTTCTAGTTAGATTGGAGCAGAGTATCATTGTAAAGGAGAGAAGAACTTCTTCGCTGTTCTTGGTATGAATACATCTAGATCCATTTTGTTCTTGGTCTTTACTTGTGTTTATATTATTGTTCTTGATTTAGAGCAAAGTTATTATGTCATGATCTAGATATTAGAATTATTTAGTTCTAGTTCTAGTTCTGGTTCTAGTTCTAGTTTTTGTTCTAGTCTTTCATTCTTGATTAGAACACTAAGAACCCTAATTATTAACTAGATCATTTATGTGTTAGATTCATTTAGATTTAGATCTAGAACCATATGGTGTTTCATCACGCTTTTGGGTGTGCGCATGTCCTTTACCTGTCCATTCATAGACTATAATCTTCTAATCTTGAACATAACTATATTAGGATATTGTATTACTCCAATCGTAGACTAATCTTCTATTGTTTATACTAGAGAGAGTTATCATTATTATTAAAGTATTCTTCTGTCCTATCACTATCCTATCTATTATTATGATTATCTTACCTCTGCATTCATAATGTATTGTTATACATGATTATCTTGAGTAATTAATCTTAATAGACTAGTATAATGCCTGTGCTAACGCCACGGTAATATTTGGTAATGCAAATCAAACAACGCAAAGTGATTTACTTGCATAGTTAGCGTGTCCGTGCGTTGCTACGGCTAAACTTTTATATAAAGATACACGAATCACACGATAAAATAACAATATATGACAAAGAGGTGAATCACACATTAAAAAAGCATTACGTTGAAAGTATGTTAACCTACCATATAAATTTGTGTGGCTTTAGGTCTATTCTACGCAGATATATGTTGTAGAATGAAGTATGTGATTACAAAAATACCATCATTAATATAGAAAATAGTTAAAGCACAATTCTTATTATTGCAAGTCATATCAATTTTTCATCTATTATATTTGCAATGTTATCTTCACGCAAGAATTTTCGTTTGAAGATGTCCTCATCCCATCCAAGTTACGTAGGTTCATCGCTTTCTTAATACAATCTCCAGCTCACGTTTGGTTCTGAACTTCATGTGGACTCCTCTGGCTCACTCCACCGGGAGTCAATCTCCAGCCCGGCCCACCACAGCGGGTTATCCCTCGGCGTCACCTGCACCTGCGACACCCGGGTGACGCCTCTCAGCGTCCTCGTAACCTCGCCCATGGCCGGCCTCTTCTCCCCGTTGTCGTCCGAGCGCATGCACAGCCTCATGACGTCGCGCAGCACCTCTAGCTCTTTCTTGGGCACGGCCAACCTCACCGTGGGAGGATCAGCCATTCCGCGCAGCGGCTTCTTGCCGTCCAGGTAGCTCAATGCCCAGAGGACGACAGGCCGTGGTCCTCGGAGAATGGCAGTCGCCCGGAGATCACCTCCAGCGGCAGGATGCGGGGTACGACGAAGTCTGGATCAACAAGCCGCGGCCTCGGGCGCTTCCACGTCAGGCTTCAGCGCCGCTGCCTGCTTCCGCGTCCGATGCCTCGGGCTCGGTGGCAGGGGAGGCGGGGTACGGCGAAGTCCGTATCGACAAGCCGCGGCCTCGGGCGCTTCCACGACCGGCTTCGGCGCTGCTGCCTGTGTGGATCAGTAGCTTCGGCATGGTGCGGCGAACGGGCGAAGGAAGCTGTGTGGATCACAAATTCGCGAGGCCGGTGGTCGACTGACGTGGGCAAGGTCGCGCGACTTCTCAAGGCGTGTAGTGCAGGCATGCGTTGATTGGCCGATTGATTATCGCACTGTTTGATTGGCGTTATCTGCCTATTATTTAGGTTGATTGGCCAATTAGTTTTGTTTCTTTTTTTCTCGCTGGTGGAGGCAGTTAGCGCGCGTTATTTCTCCTCCGGCCTTCTGTTTCTTTCCTTCCTTAACAGGAGAAATTATTTCCATATTTTTTGCATTTGATTGGCCAATTTGTTTTGTTTCTTTTTTTTCTCGCAATTGGAGGTAGCATGCCGCAATTCTTGGCGTGGGTCGCATGCGGTGGGTGAGTATTTGTTACAAACTTTCATTTAGAGCCATTAGATCGTGGTTGGATGTGTTATAGCCTTTGATTTTAATAGAGTCAATTCTCTGTGTACAATTTTCTGAGTGCACAAAGGTTGGAGGTCTCAATGGGAGATATTTGTTTGGATGGACATAACTTTGTTTGAAAATCCAATTATAGGAGAGATTTATTCATGCCTTCCATTGAAAAAATATAAATAACAATACCCTGAATACTTTCAGGTGAAATGCTATAAAGATAATTCTGTGTGCTTGTGGAACCTAAACTGTAAAACCTAACAAATTTTCTTGAGTATTTCTGACGCCATCGTATTTGTAGCGATAATGTTAAGAAATACCAACAGAGACCTGGGGCAACTCAAGGAAGCATTCATCGGCAACTACATAGCCACGTGCCAGCAACCGGCACGAAGTACGATCTCAAGAAGCTACGTCAGGAGCCCCACGAGTCTCTGCGAGACTTCATTCGCCGATCCTTGGACACTAGGAACAACATCCCAAGCGTGACTTAAGTAATGGCGTAGAGTGTAGCTAGCAATACTTAAGTAATGGCATCCATTATATGCCTTCTCTAAATGCAGGTTATCTAGTTTTCAAATGCTATAGATCCTGACATGCTTCTAGTGTATCTTTGTGCTTATGTATGCTTGTCATACACACCCATAAAGCCTAACAGATTGACACAAAGATTCTTGGACAGGTGCATCACATCGATTGTGATGCGGACCTCTAGGACATGCCAATAGGATAGCGCCAAAAGTATAGACTTCTTCTTTCCCATGGGTGCATGCCCGTTAGCATGATTCAGAATAAGTTAGCTGCTAGGTCCCTTTCTAAAAACTACTTGTACATCCTTGATGATATCGAATACATCCTCACCATTACAATTCGTAGATTCTATCTGGTGACTTGTCTTACCTTCAAAATGCTTGCCTTTTCTTCTTATGGGGTGTTTGATAGGAAGAAATTGACGATGGACAATGTGCGCAGCCTTCTGATATTTTTTTAAAATATATACTTTAGTATCATGTAAATAGTGTGTGCAGACCTTATATCCCTTATTTGTTTGTTTCGAAAGATTACTAAGACCCCCACTATTCATTGATCGTTAAGAACAACAATGCTCGTGGTCAAAGTCTTCATGTTTGTGTTTATCCCACACTTGTATGCATGTTCTGTTCCACAAAAGTAGAAGTTTTCAACTAATGGTCTTATGTACACATCAACGTTGTTGCAAGGATACTTCTGCCCACACGTAGGAAATCATGCACGCCATCAATGAACTGATTGGAGCAATGCTCAACATTGTACTTCGGTTACCGATTCATCTGCATTACATGAGCATATCAAAAATTTGAACATGCCAATATCCATATATTCCAAAATATCCATTACTCAACATGATTAATTAACCCCTACCATAGTCATTTGACTTGAACATTAAGTTATTAAAGCCTTAATACAATGTAGATAATAAAAATAGCAGTAAACAAATTAAACCTACAGTGCAATTCGAATGAATAAGGATCTTGCGACTAATTCCAACTAAAACAGAGAAATTCTTCGCCAATTCTTCATCGATGGCCTTTTGCTGCTACTTCACTACACTGTTCATGCACAGGTGCACTATCAAAACCCACCTCAGCCGACTCTTTGCACACGTGCTTTCTTCCTCCCAGTACCAATTTTCCCATCCAGTGCCATCCCACTAAAATTACAACACCAAATCAAAATCAAGAACTTTAATCGAATTCAATGAAAATGGCTAAAAACCATAACAAAACGCGGCCAAAGGAACTCACATTGTGATCTAGACACTTGTAGAAGATGTGGCCCTGGTTGGGACCCTCCTTCACCCAATACTACAACAGTCTTCTACTTACGGTTGCCACACTCAATGAGAGGGAGGTCCAGCCTCAATTGCTTATGAACCCAATGCAAGGTCGAGGACTAGAAGCAGTAGTTGCCATCTACTCTATACTCATTTTGATCAACTATTTAAAATTTCATTATTTTTAAACTGTGAAATGGGCCTATATACTAGCAATAAAAGTTGGGTACTATTTTTGATCAACTATTATAAGCTCTCTTCTTCTACATATGCAAAATATCAAGTGAGATTAAGCTCAAATGGCGTATAAATAAAATAAAGTTATTGGGCTCCAACCGGGACTAATTCTTCCTTTAGTCCCGAGTCCTGACTGAGACTAAAGGTAAATATCAAAGGTCCGTGCTCTAGTAATGAACAGGAATGTTACCAAGTCCATAAAATGCTTGTATTGGATGGAGCATACATGTGTGACGACGTGTAGAATACACAGCCGTTCCAAAAAGTTCATCATTTTAGTTTTGTACTAAGTCAAACAAATGTAACTTTGACTGACAAGTTTATAGGAAAATAGGCAATATCTACATTATCAAATTAGTTTCGTTAAATCCACCATGAAATACTTCTTGATATGTCAGTTAGATCCATTAGAAAGTGCACCATGAAATATTTGATATTGGAGATGTTATATTTTCCTATAGACTGGATCAAAATTAGAAAAGTTTAACTTAGAATAAAATTAAAGCTTCTAGTTTTTAGAACGGATGGAAATAAAATATCCATCATGCCAAAATAAATATGCCACACTAACCAATCGTGATTTAGGGTTGGTTCTATTTAACAGTTCACTATGAGTTCTTCAACCCACGGTCACCTTGTTTCGGCCTCCTCGCTTTTGTGTCTTCCTAAAATTCCATTTTTGACCTAGCTATGCTGACCTCCAACCAAAACACTCGACTATGAACTCCAAGATAATCAAAGCTATTATCTCGAAAATAAAACTAATAATCCAAAACATTAAAAAACAATACTTGAGAAGTCAACTTCCAGTTCATGCGGACTGAAACTGGCCTGGTCCACATTTCCAAAAATAAACGTGAATGTCAACATTCTATCCATGACCCTATGATATTATCGACCTGGCATGCACAAAACTTTCGACATGGAAATATGGATGCGAAAGTGAAAACACAATGCATCTGGAAGCCAAAGAGCCATGCATGTATATCATTTATATATGAGAAGTAGTCAAACATTGACAGGGATACATCTAGAAAGAGAGGTCAGACTGTAACCAAGAATCGAGCATAGCACATAGGGCCTGTTTTGATATCAAGAGCGCTAACTGTTAGCTAGCTAAAAAATAGCCAGAATCCATCCAATAAGAGGCTAATATGTGGACTAATTTTTAAGCAAAGACTTAAATTAGTTGTCATCCAACCCAGTTAATTTGAGCTAATTTTGTCCCAAGTAGTAACTAGCCCTAGCTGATCCAAATAGGCCTAAGTTCAGTTTCAATCAACTTAGATCGACACAAATCGGTAGCAATCTTGATCCTACTTGTTCCACTTGAAAGTAGTCAACAAGCTCCAATGTGTCATTATCTAGAGACCTATATATGAGCAATAGCGATCGATGAGAAGAAGGTGCTCTATTGTTTTCTCAAAAGTTGGTCTGCATATTTCCAGCTAGCTAGGGTATATTCCTTCAGTTTTCTTGACACAACACGATCTGGACCTTAATATATATCAGTGTCAGCAATTATTGGCAGCTGAACCTGGCCGTGTTAACTTGTTCTAAGAGACTCGGAGTGGAGAAAAAAAGGTGCATGTGGATAGATGGCACCACCGTGTGTATGTCCTGATCAATTGTAAGTAAAAGCAGTGGTGATAGAGACATATTGGATTGGAACCAAGTTAAAGGTATATGTATTCATGTGTGTGTGTGTGTGTGTGTGTGTATTCATGGATGCTTGCATTTGACATTTGTGTTTTGACTTTTCTGATATTCCACTTCCACTAGACCGCGCCGGGAGGGGTCATCAGTTGTGCTTATGTGCTCAACAATTGGTGGGGCCACGCCGGGAGAGGTCATCAGTTATCCCCGATCACGCTGAACTTGATAAGTGTGTGATATATGTGACCCAGATGAGCATTACGCCGGTAGCTGGAGAAAGGGGGATAAAGCAAGATCGCATGATAGTGCTACCTCTCCTTTTCAGCTGGAATTGCTCTCCCATCAGATGTACTGTACTGTACACACCATGTGGGAGAGCTTTGGTCAGTCACAAGCGGAGATCGTCAGGATCCATTCGATGTACCAAACAAATCATGCTTCCATATTTGTCCGTGCCCACGTGGCCATACAAGATACATTCCCCGTGCATATTTTTGTTTGTTTGATGATTGATGTGTCGTGTGCAGACCCGCTCCTCTAATTTTCAGGGAAACATATGTTCCTTGGCAGATTTGTAGTGGCTTCAGGTATTTCTCGGTCGGAGATGAAACCTAGCTACATTCAAAGTTTATAAGTTGATAAATGACCATTATATTCCATCATTACTTGTGTGTATGGTTCATCGTCATCATGCATGTGTATTCTTCCCCAGAAGATCACTAAATTTGATAGAATTCAGAAAAAGAAAATTGCTGAAAATCCTAGTTATTACACATGAATTCCTATGTTTTGGATCCCACCGGACATGATCAAGGGCCTATCCGAGACATTAACAAGTAATACTTGCAGTAACCCTATTAAGTTCATCTGAAGATAGAAATGGGCCGGCTCAAGGTCAATAATTGAGGTTAGCACCACTGCAATATTGAAGCAGTTGGTCTCACTTTGCATGACCTTCCATCTCCTTCATCATCCTAATTCCTAATGGTGGTAATGGGGTCACTACAGCTCGATCGCACACGGTGGCAGAAGCCTAGCTTGATTTATCCAAAACCACTTGTTCCATATATGCCTGCATCCGGGTCAATATAAATCAGGCGTGATCAGATAGCTATGACCGCTTTCGTTGGTTGCTGTCCATGAGTCCAGTCGTCCCACATCCGGGCCACCTGGCGATGGTTGGCACCTTTTCTTCTCTTGTCTGCTACCGATCGGCGATCTGCCTTTTCTTCACCGTGGACATCCTCCATTACCTCCTGTCTCGTCACTTTTTGAGCCTTAAGCACGTCCCATTTACACATCTAAATATCTAGGAGACACGTACTGTCGATATCGCCGCGATGTGTTAATCATTTTCTTAATTATTTGGCTAAGAGTGAGTTTACCCGTGGCAGTAGTAAAAGCTAAAGAATGCATGGGCAACTTTTGCTCTCTTTTTTCCTGGACACGTTGCCCTTCTATCAGGTCCTCATTTCATCTGAATTGTAAAGTTCACAGGCGGGATTGGTCTATTTTATTAGATACTCCCTCTGTATAGAAAAAAGATGTCGTTTAGGACAAGAACACAATCTCTAAAGCATGACTTTAACTTCATATTTCTATAAAAATATTTATTGAAAAGTGATATATGCATAATTTTATAAAAGTATATTTGAAGACAAATCTATTTATATAGTTCTCATATTTTCAAACTCAATAATTTAAAAGTTATTCATAATTTATATTCCCAATGTTTAACCAGGACCTTTTTCAAAACAACATTCTTTTTCTATACGAAGGGAGTATATAGATGAGCGACTAAAAGTGTCCCTTTGGCAAAAATATGTTCCGGGACCCGAGCTGGTCTTTCACCTAAAGGACTATATAGGTAGAGAACAGCAAATCCTTCTGGTCACATTGCCATCTGGCTTGTAGATTGACAATGACAAAGCAACGAGTCTGAATTTAATGTCTTTTTTTAGTAATATAAAAGGTATGAACTGTCCTGGTACTTTGTTCTTTATCCAAAAAAAAAAAAAAAAAACTGTCCTGGTTCCTACTGTTTTGCTGGCTGATAGTTATTTTACAGTTACAGAAGTGGAGCGGGCCCCAGACTACAGCTGAGTCATTCGTAGTCCCTTGCATACTGTAAATGTGTAATTTCCTACTTTATAAAGCTTTATCGACTCTAATGGAAGTGTTTCAGAAATCCAAACACAGATACACTCTAATGGAAGTGTAGCATACCGCATACACTCAAGGATACTTTCTCAATCCGTGCCCATTCTTCTTTTTAAGTTAATCATCCTCTCTCTTGTCTGATTCGTTTTAAAAGAAAAATAAACAAAAGGAAAGAGCACGTACGAAGTGTAGATTTTTTTCCCTAACGATGACATAGTTCATCTCTCTCTCTCTCTCTCTCTCTCTCTCTCTCTCTCTCTCTCTCTCTCTCTCTCTCTCTCTCTCTATCTATCTATCTATCTATCTAGTTGCCACCGTTCTTTTAACCTTGAGATAACAGAAGATATTTTGTGATTCTGATAGGTCACACAAAGTTCAAAGATGATGGAAGTTTTGGGATGGTCTCAAAAGCAGTTTGTTTTTGCCCCATATATGATGTGGTGCCCCGTGTCGACGAACTGCGGCTAGTTGTTCGATCGATCATGCAGCTCTTCATTGTTTCTTTTGATTCCTTTCTTTCGGTATAGCAAGGACAGTGATGTGCTTGTGGAAGGTAGGGAAGAAGAGATGCAGATTATAGACACGCGCAGAAGCAACTACCTGCACTCACCATTCGCATGGTTCTCTATCGTAAGCACTCCTCTTGGTGACAGCCACAAAAGGCTACTGTATTATTGTGCCATCCTCCAATACCATTACTATTGCGATGATTTTTCTTCAGTCCTTGAAATTTGTAATCATAAAATCCTAACTTTAGCCTTTAGGAATCGATTTGATACTCCATCCATTTCAAATTATAAAATGTTTTGAATTTTTTAAATACATTAAAATTATTCTTATGTATTTAGACATAATGGTATTTTATATACATAGCAACAACTATGCATTGAAAAAAACAAAACATCTTATACCTTGAAACATATAGAGTAGCATATACTAGCTCTACCCGTGTAGGATGAGGCCAGAGACCCTCTTCATCCTGAATGTGAACGAAATACCCGGAGCTTGCAAAACAATCAACTCAAGTTCTCAACGAGATCAGAGCTAAAGCATCTCTGATGATCCCAAGCCCATAGTTCACAGCAGCGCAATAAATAAAACTTAGCTATACACCATGTATATATACTACCAATAGTGCGTCAAGTGCAACATTTCCTAATGCTCGATGATAGACTGAATTTCGTGTTGTTGTGACAGGCCATCGCACCAAGAGGCCAAATTAAGTAGAAAGATCCCAGGCCGACCAAGCGTCATATGCTTCAGACCAACAAAAGCGAAAAGATCACAATGATGGCACATTTCTAGAGGCATTTATAATGAAAAAAATATATATTGCAACAATGCCACGAGGTTCGAAGTGGCTCTATCAAATAGACAAATAACTCAGGCCGCTTTCCAATACCACCGGCATGATGCCCGACAACACATGATCATCACGAAACAGACGAGCATATTTTGGCATCCAAAGTGCTCTATACTTGCATCATGTATTAATAACACTTGGACCTCAGCATCTCCCCCCAATTTGTGTTATAGTTGTATTTTTGTTTTAACTTAAGTCTTCACTTCAAAAAAGTTTAAAGAATGAAATTGATATACTTCATATACATACACTGGTTTGCATGCGATCAACCCCTATGAATCTTACATGTCTTTTGAAGCAGCTAAGTAACGCGCTCCTTAACACTACTAAGAGATCATCTGGACAGTGGTGTATAGTCATCAAAGGCACTTATTCCACAAAACTTACTACTAGGCCAAACTAAATGTCCCCTCAAATTTGAAGCTGGCACCTAAGGTAGCACCTTTACTAGAGTGGCCAGCAGTCTCTTCTCCTTGTCAGCCTACAATGAATTATTTAACGAACTGTCATCACTAACAACATTATTAATTACAACCAAGGAAAAAGTTAAAACCGAATACTTCCAATAAACATTATGATTTTATAGCGATGTAGAGTAGTTAAAACAAGAATGGAACAAGAAAACAAAACCTAAGGAATATGAGTTAAAAAAACAACTGCAAGATTTAGCATTACTCAATATATATATTACACAAACTCTCCAGATCAATGATCAAATATTCAAACACAATGCTTCATTATGGATATACACAGGCTAGCTAAATGGACAAATATTAGGAAATAACTGAATGCAGAAGAATCGATGACAGCATTGGATAACTAAGAACATATGGAGTAATGTGTTAGTATGCTGTGCTTTGGAATTAAATATCGCTTGCAACCCACTAAGCTTGTGTGTATGCACCTAGTTAAGAACTCAATACTCTATCCTCATCTACATGTGCATGAACCGTGTGAGTTCATTAATTTTACATGATCGTTTCTTCATAGTCCATATTATGCAGGTTCAAGGAATACAAAAAGTTGAGCACAAGTGGCAAACATATTATTCATGTCATGATTAAATCACATTGCAGAAAATCCATTTGATGCAAAAATCTTCACAACTAACACCAACTTTAGTAAACACTGTAGAAATCACAAAGTTATCACCAAGCTAACACTACACACACACAGAAAGATCACCAGGAAACTGACACACAAGAACACAGTGGGTTTGGCGGCTGGAAAGGGTTCGCCTTTTCTGATTTTTTCCTCCTAGCTCTATACAGTGCTGCGGCCTGAAAGCCAGCCTCTGATAGCCTCCTAGTCAATGCAGAATATTACCCAAATCATATTACTCTTATTACGTCATACTGAAATTTAGCTTAAGTAAAGGCCTAGTCACTAGCATGCATCTAGACACACAGGATTATTTCCAACACCACAAAAAACCTTTTTTTATGAATACATTCATTGACAAATGCATTAACAGTAGTGCATATCTCAGAAACAATTAAATTGAATCAGTTTCTATTGGAACAGGAATAGCAAGGAGGGGCGATGATGATTGCTAGACGTGTAGCATTGTGAAAAACACTATATTAAGCTACATTGTACAACACTATTTACTGTTTCCAAGTTTAATCAAACTGTTATAACCGTTATAAGGAAACAAATACCTTCTCAGTTCGGTCATTTAGGTACAGCACTTGAGCTACTAAGCTATATAAGGCTAATTTAACCCAGAGAGGCTTGTACGACAAATAATTGAGTGACAACATAGACCTCCAACAAGAAACTAAACTAACCCTTCAACTTTTGAAATTTGAAAGCTTGCGAAACAACAGAAGTGGTAGAAATACAGTGCATTTATTTATTACAGTATACATCAACTACTCTTCCATTCCAATTTATAGACCGTTTGGTATTTCTAGATACACAACTTTTATTATGTTAGACATATCATATATCTAAGTGCATAGCAAAATCTATGTACCTACAAAAGCCTAAACGACCTATAATTTGGGACAGAGGGTGGTAATCAATATTATTGCCATATGTGTCTTAACACATGTAATAACATGAACCCCAATAACATTAGTAACATTGAAATTCTTTATTCGATCTTTTTAACTACCCCGAAAATCATGACTAGTTTATAGGCCAAATTTGTAAGGTTGCCACTGACGTGTCATCCAATAACAGTTGAGGAAGGGAAGAGGGTTGTTCAGAAAATTGGAAAAGCATTGATGTAATCAAGCAAGGCTTTAACATGCCTTGAATTTCCTATCGAACCAACCACGGCTTCAATTTGCCTTGAACTCGGTGTTGGCGATGTGTTGGCATAGTAAGATTTTAACGTCAGATACATGGAAAATGGTCTTCTAACGGAGTTGCAAGAATAAGAGAAAATAAACAATCAGAACAAAAGGTTTAAATAGCATCCAGCATGTAAATATAATTCCATGAGCTGGTAACAGTGTAACACAACATAAGCTCTCCATGACTGACTTATGCTATTAACTAATTACATCTAAAAGGGTAAAGGGCTAATGGAGTATTAGTGTCCAGAGAGAGAGAGTATCTGCAGAAATGCAATGGTTCTTTAAAATGAGAAATCAATTCCCAGACAAAGGAATTTTATAGCTCCAACAACTTAGAATGGTCTATTTCACCCTTGAATGCACACATAATGAAACATATAGATCAGATGTTTGCATATCAAATCAGTAAAGTCGACATCACTGGAAGGTTGAAGGACAATTTTGGTTCTCTGTATGCGAACAAGGTGATAGCTGTAAGAGCAAGCTATTCACTACTTACTATTTACTTCTTCTCATCGTAAATATAAGTTCATCAAGCTTTACCCTACGTCAAACTTTGTCAACTTTGGCCACAAATAACAAAAATGTTTATATAGATTTTCAACACAAGATTGACATAACTAGTTTCAGTATGACAAATTTTTATAACACAGAATTCCTTTCATTTAAGATAATAAATTTTATAAATATAGTGAGCCAAATCCAAAAAAAAAAAAAACAGTTTGACTCAGGACAAACCTAGATTGGCTTATGTTTGATCTAATGTAGTGTTATTTATGTAGCCTACTGGTAATTCCACTATCTCATTTGTGTGCTGCTCTTCCACAAGGATACGGATATAACACCTATCAAGTATGTCAGGAACACGCAGCATCTCCACCAACCTATGCAGCATAGGTACGGACACATGTATTGGCATCGGAAGGATACGGATACGCTGATACGCCATTTTTCTACAAATCCTAATACGTGGATACGTTTTTATTATTTTTTTAAGAAACCAACATTAGATAATAGTAAAATTAGTAGCAATCGATAAAGTTGCAGCTATGACAACCTCCTTACCCTATTAACTGCTTGTGCTAGCTGGTACATCACACCACTGTTTGCTGGGCATGGAGTCTCTCTTTCTCCACTGACGCAGGCACGTAGCTCTACCGCTCATCCTCACCGACAACAAAAAATTAGACGCACTCTCCACCACTCATTCCATAGTCCGTTGCTTCCCCACCAAATAAAGAAGACATAAATCAAGAACAAGAACTGACCAGAGGTAGCAGTTGAGGAAAAATCAAGCAACTAGTGGCTAGATTGGGAGGGGAAGAAAGAAATCAAGAGGGGGAAATCACCGAATGTCACCACTGAATCGCCACTAGGAAGTGTGGGAGGTCGTACTGGCTGCTGTGGCGGGTGGGTGGCAAGGTGGATTCTGTAGTTGGCGCTTGCGGGGCAGTGGTGCTCGTGCCCGCTGTGCCACCAGGGGGAGGCTTTGGGCTTTGTGCCTTGTGCACGTTGCGCAGTTGGTGCTCGCGCGTGCGGGTGAGCGGACAGCAGCGCCACCTTCTGTCTCGGCAGGCGGGTGGTGGTGGACGGCCGTGATAAACATCAGAGTGGAAGCATAGGCCAAGGTCGGTCACAGGTCATGTGTGCGGACTGGACCGTATCACCAAACACCCAAACCTCTATGTATCAGACAAAAGTATCCGAATTTTCTGTAATTATTTTTTCCGATACGTAGCAGATACGTATCCACCACGTATCCACTGTATCTGTATCGAATAGGTATCCGATACAACATACGTGGCCATCCTCACGTATCTATGCAACGCAGCCACCAACTAGCTACATTCAGATAACCCCCAGAGGCATGAGAAAGATGGGAAAGGAAAACAGCGTACATGCACACACCATTGATCAAACTAATTTTTCATCGTTCTCTGGTTACCAAACACTCTACAGACATTCAAACATTAAAAAAAATGTCAGCTTCTGCTTCCTCTATTTGACAAGCAAAGCCATATAGAAAGCATGACTTGCCTGCGATGCATGTACAGTTACAGCTGTTCACTCGTAAGGAGAGGGTTATTATTAGTATTAAACCAAACATAAAACAATTATTAAGCACGTAGCGTTACAAAGCAAAGCAAGTTGTCATACAAAGCAGAAAAGATTGCAAACTCTAGAGAAAATCAATATGGCACAGAGATACTGCTAAACCACGTGCAGAGAAAGTTGAATCGTACCTTCCAGCATTGGATGAATTATTACTGTGCTGCAGCCTCAAAATTTTTAAGCATATCACAATGTGGTGTCTGGTATGACAGCCCCCATTGGCGACGCTGCAGCTCAACCCTGCAATTCTGTGTGATTATGGAGTAATAATCCCTCTCAACATGCCGTTCCAGCGTCGCTCGCTCAGTGCTTTGGTGTGGATACTGCTCCTCAAAATTAGACATCTTGACATAGTATGCAACTCCACGTGGGGTTTGGAACTTATGCTCATAAGGGTAGGAGCGGGACAGCGAGTAGACAGGCTCAGAGGATGGCAGGAAGTTGAGCAACAGCAGCAGTAGGACTGGCACCAGCTGAATAAGCATCCTGACAGCTGAGCCACCAGAGTTTTGTGCGCCATGGGCATGCATGCCACCAGTCCTGAAATGGAAAGTTCCAAACTGTCCAAACTGCCTCGTGGTCGCAGGCGCCATGCCACCATAGAAGAAGTTTCTGAATATCTCATCTGGGTCAAAGTCATCCTCGTAGAACCCATTGTATGCACGGGCAGTGGAGGCCCTCCTGTGGTGTGTTACTGGCTCATCGGAGCCAACAAGGTCGTAACGCTTGCGGCTCTCAGCATCACTCAGGCACTGGAAGGCCTTTGAGACGGCCTTGAAGGCGTCCTCTGCGCCAGGGGCCTTGTTCTTGTCGGGGTGCACCTTGAGTGAAAGCTTCCGGTAGGCCTTGCGCACGTCCTCGACACTGCAATCCTTTTCCAGGCCGAGGATCTGGTAGTAGTCCCTGGTGTGCTTCTTGACCTGGCGCACGACCTCGAGCTGCTCCGCTGTGTACTCCCTGGCAGCAGGAGTCGCCTCCTCCTCTTCCCTCTTCTTGCCCTTGTGCTTCCTCTCTCTCAGCCCATCAGCCTCAGCTGCCTCCGATGACCCAGCTGCGGCAGTTTGCGGTGGCGGAGGCGGCGGCGGAGATGATGACGAGGAAGCCTGGGAGTCTTCTTCGGGGCTGAGAAGGGAGGTGAGGAGGTCGTCGATGGGCAGCGAGGGGTCGAGGCGCTTTGCCTTGGACAGGAACTTGATGGCGCGCGCGCGATCACCGGCGTCAAGCGCGCTCTTGCCGATGCGCAGGCACTTGGCCGCGTCGTCCTTGTTGCCCTCCATCGCAGATCTGGCCGCCGCCGTCCCCGGCTGATCGAGCCGAGCAGGCGGGCGACCGAGATGAGCTCGCGCAGCGGCGGCGCAAGGACCCGCCCCGATCGGATCAGATCCGCCCAGCCCCAAACCAACCTAATAAGATGATACAATCGGCGCGGCGTGTATATGGGGGTCAGAAAGAGGAATTCGAGCTTGGAGTAGGAATCAATGGCGTAAGGAGCAAGAGGAGGAGGAGGTCGATTACCGGCGAGGCGACGTGGAGTAGGGTTCAGGTGGGCGGATCACCGGAGTCGGGGGACGGATGGAGGAGAGGGGAAAGGGGATAGGGCGGGGGACACCGACGCGGCGACGACTCTCGACTCGAGAGCCGAGATTTCTTGGGTTTTCTCTTGGATATTTTTTTCTTTTTTATTTTTATAAATTATTCTCTTGGATTTTTGTCGCCCTTTCCGCGCGTGAAGAAAAGGTCGGACCGTCGGAGGAATACAACCACAGGCCGAATTCCTAAACGACATCTGGCCCAGAAGCTATTCCGGCCTAGCCCGATTTGAACTTTGCTGTTCTTCTATCAGCGAAATCCCAGAGCCGCTTCTCTTCTCAATCTTCTACTCTCCTCTTCTTCACACTGCAAAGGAGAACTCATCGTAGCCAAATTTTTACTATTCTAAAAATATAAGTCAAATTTTTACTGGGCGCATATGCATAAAATATTAAATTGGAGATAAGTTATTTAATTTGTAATTTTAAGTTATTAAATGTGTCTTTTATTTTCAATGTACAATTCATTATTTGATTTTAAAACTCTTTTTCCTTTTTGATGCGGAAAGACCATAGGGGAAGTTCCCCATGGTTGATTTAAATTATTATATATAAAAACAAAAGGCAAAAGGTGCCAAAGGTACCAAAGAGCAGGATATATATTTACAAGAAAGTGGGGAGAAGGAGGCAGGGAACTATACAACATTTAAGGAAATTACAAGGCATCGAGCCAAGCTTAAATGAGCAAACCATCGGAGTCACTAACATGATTAGATTGGAGAGCAGCCTGCTCCTTGAAATCGTGGAGCCATCTATAAAAGGTGGCCTGCATCCCATCAAACACCAATCTATTTGTGATCTTCCAAATTCCCCATGCATCAAGGAAGATTTCCATGAAAAAGGGGACATTTGCTATCCTTCTGGATTGAGTTATTCTCAAGTGGATGTCAGGATCAACTCCCCGGACTATCCCCAGCTGGTTGATTGTTTCCACTTCACCATCATGGGATTTGAAAAATACTTGAGACAATTTTATGAATATTTAAGACGATATAGTGAAGGTTAAAGCAATGGGATATAGGCATGGGCATTGTATCTGATTGAACCGAACAGATCAATTTTTCGGCTTTTTTGAAAGTTCGGTCATCTAAAGACGGAGGCCGATTAGTTAGTTTCAAAACTCAAGACCCTAGATCAATACGGGTGCTTGTGTCGTCGTTGCGCCGCTCAGCCCCGACATGCATGTGCTCTATCATGCTATACCCATCTTAGACACAATTTTGAACCAGTCCAACGATAGTCCACGGGACTTCTAAAAAGAAGTCTATGAGCTAGTGTAGTGCGAAACAGGTTTTGTACCGTGGATGGTCCACGCCTTATTATGTAAATTTCGCATATTTTTTAACAGAAACTAGACCGTAGATGGTCCACGCCTCTGCCAAGTGACGGTCATAGACGGTCCATGACCAACCATTTTTCATTAGACAACAAACTAACTAGCTTTTTATGCCTAGAGTTATATATACCACCCTTGCTCAGCCATGTGCTCCCTCTCTTGCACTTGGAAAAACTTTATGGACATACTAGAACATTTTCTACCTCTCACTAACATTTTCTCCCAAGGTAGCTCATAGCATCGGTTGGTTTGATTCGTGTGAAACTGGTGAGACCTCAAACAAGCATCATTTGTATGTTACATTAGGAGGCTGTTTGGTTGCATGTGTGGTAACGCAAACGTAAATAAAATAAAGAGGGTGTTTGGTTGCTAGCCACACTTTGCCATAGGTTGTCACGTCTAAGATTAGACAAATTTGACTGACTTTGGCAGCTGTTTGGTTGCAGCCACAGTTGTGGTATGATTCTCTTCCAGCAAACTAGGTCTCATGCGTCAGTGACTAAAAATGTGTGGTAAGATTCCCTTAAACTTGTTAAGTAATGGCAAAGAATTTGAGCACCTCAACTTAGGCAAATATGGTAATTTTTCTTAGCAAATAGTTGTAAAATGTGGCTAGCAACCAAACAGGCCAAAAGCTACAGTTGTTACTAGTGGGAAATGGATTTGAACTGATTCCGTTTACGTTTGCGTTACTATAGGAGCAGCCAAACAGCTCGTAAGAGGTTTCCGCTTCTCAGAGAGCATGGAGTTCGTGGTTTCATTGAAGCACCACAAAGAAGATTGAATATGTGCTCTGAAAATTAATTATACTCACCTCGTCTAAGGATTTGAAGAGCAACTCTAGTGCAGTCAAGATGTTTAGTATAGTCCTTTAGTTCTATCTGATGGGGCGGAGGTTGACTTTTATTAGCATGGGTATATCTGTAGGTGTCATGCTCTCATCACTACTGGTTGTTAAACCAACCATAGTGTGAAAAACAGGGGTAGTTGGCTCAATTTTTATTTGAAGTTATTTGTATCAATTTTTTAACAAAACTAAATAACTTCAAATAAAAAATCTTTAACACTGGAAAGTTGTAAATCTTGTCGTACTCTACAATTTTCATAAATGTATTTTTATCCTACTACATACAAAAGAATTATGTTTTTTTCTGAGACGACAAGCAAATTCAAAACTATGAATATGAATATGTAAATCTCATCGAACGCTGCAACTTTTATATACAAACTAGTTTTACTCAATGTCGTACAAGAAAGATATAATTTTTTTCTAAGACGACAAGTCCTTTGTGCGTGATTAATATGCTGGGTACTCACTAGCATTTTCAAATGTGATTTTCAAAGTGATTTTCACGGGTTTAATTAGTACTCACTAGCACCTACATGCATGCAACAAGTATGAGTATCTAGTGGCATTTTGACAACCGTATTTTACGAACTAGTTCTCTTCTTTTGATAGTACGGCTATCAATTCTAAATATGATCACTCTCTCTATAGAATCTTGATCACTAAAAGCAAAAGAACTCCTACAAGATATACCTTTGCCTTGAGCTCATATCTTTTCTCCCTTTTTTCCTTCTTTTCCAATGATGAAGCTTTTGGACTCCTTCTTGATCATGGAATTACACCATTTGCATGGACGCTGTCATATCCCTTCACTTGTGGCCTTCACATTGCTCCATCTTAGTGTTTGCTAATTCAACTCATGAAACACTTAGAGTAAATATTAGCAAATAAGGTTCCATCAATTATCAAAACCAAACATGTGCTTTCAGACGTGACTTGCGACTTCGACAGAGACAGGTGGACGCTGGCCGGTGGGTCTCTCCCCAGATTTAAATATTTTTCCTGCTATTTTATAAGCTCATTTCTCAGAAAAAATGTTATCACAGGCATGCGATTTTGATGTGAAAAATAACGTGACTCGCGACTTCGACAGAGACGGATGAACGCTGGCTGGTGGGTCTCCCTAGATTTAAATATTTTTTCTGCTATTTTAGAAGCTCGTTTTTCAGAAAAACATTATCACTCGCAGTTCTCAAGCCACCGCCTGTGCAAACGTTGATTTTCACTAGTCTCTACCACTGGCGGTTGACAAAAACACCAGTAAAAATACGTATAGAACTCATCAAGGGCTATAATTTTGATATAAGAAGCGTCATCATCCAAGATCATATACAAAAGATACAATTTTTCCTAAGATTTGTGTCACATCTATATAAATGCGGTCAGCATGCCACATCTGCTACTTGGTCGGGCAAACAACTGTTTAGACTTGGATGAGACTGGAAATAACTTTAGAGATTCAATAATACATTTTGAGACTTTGAGGTTTTATTTAGGGACCTACTTTCTCAATCAAAAATAAATATTATTGTTGTTTTTCGAGGAGTCAAATACTTTCAAATTTAACTAAATATATGTACAAGAAAATACTAAATTTATAGTCCATATTTAGTGTCATTGATAGACAATTAAATCTATTTTCATAGTAAGATAAGATTATTCTTAGCGATATAAATATTATTAATGTTTTTACCAACCTAGAAAGTTAGACACAAATACCATAATGACGGAGGTACGGTGAATTTCACTTTGTGGGATAATAACTTCTGATTTGTCTGTTCCGTGGCTCCATCATTTGAAGTACAATTGCAAAAAAGTGGCTGCATAGTGTTTGAAAGAAAGGGTGAGATAACCGCTCATCTTTAAGCTAAAATTTAGCTAACTAATTGATAGATCTAAAGTTTATCCAGCTAAATATTATTTTAGCTAGAGGTATTTGATACTCTAGCTAGTTGAAGATTTTAGATGCTTTAAATAAATTTTAGGTGGGGGTAGTTGGTAGTTTGGTCATTTGGACCCTTTAGTTGATTTTAATATGGTTGAAATAGCTAATTGGATTATGTATATTTTTTCCTCTAACTAAACTTTAACTGGATTTAGTTATGAGTTGTTTAGATACAGTACAACTAAAATTAGCCAGATTTAGCTAGAAATTGTTTGGATGTACTATAATTAAAATTAGTCAGCTAAATTTTAGTTGGTGCATCAAAGAGACCCTACGCATTTTCCAAACTAGGGACAAAGTTTCCAATCCATTTCCTGGGGATGAGAATCTAACAAAATTAGCAAGTCCTAAGCCCTACCGACACCTGTAATAATATACTCCTGCTAACTGAGCGACATAGTAGTGAGGTGGTTGAAGATTTGAGGTAACTTTTCTGTCAGAATGATTAGAGATTAGGATGCTTCAAATCTGGCATCAACGCGGCAGCTAACCACCTACGCATCAGCTTTTCTCCACCATACAGGGCACCATCAGCATACCGCAGAACAAGGCAATCTGCACATGGTCTGCGCCTTTCTTTATGTTTCTTCTCCTCTTCAAAGAAAAAATAAAATTTTGTCCCCACCCGCTCATTGCAGAGTATCCAAACCCACCATAATCCATTGATTAAGAAGTGCTCGGACTACATGATTCCGCTTGCGTGTGCCATTTCTCATGCTGCTATATAGTTGGGTTAGGAAGACCCATCATACAGATCCAGAGCCAATAACCAGTTGAGTAGCAGAGCCATTAGCAAGCTTAGCAATGGCAGCCCGCCATGGCAGCAGGAGGACAAAGGCAGAACAGTGGCTGTTAGGTGGGAAGTGGAGGGGAACCGCAAAAGAGCCGAGGCACCCTGTTGTCCCTGAGGCCAAGCACCCAAATCCCACTCCTGTTCAGAAGGACGAAGAGGGCATCTGCTTTGAGAAGTCCAGAGTGCATGTCGTCCCTGGCCTTGGGCAGAGAGAGATCGCCCATGTCGCGCTTGTGCCCGGAAGGAGATCTATGCCGGAGATGGAGATCAACATGAAAGAAGTCGTTGCAGTGCTTGGGGTCAAGGTCATGGCAGCAGACATGCCGCCATTCATGCAGCTCCACGCCTTCCGGTGCGCTAAGCGATCCCATGACAACTTAGACAAGTTCAGCTCAAGGCAACTGGCCCATGATGTGAAGAAGGTACTGATTCTGATCTTTGCATTGCCTTCTACTATATAGCATCTATTGTTTTCTACAGGCAAACTTTCCTTTGTCTTTCAGATGAGTTAGTTCTTTGTGAAATCAAACTTCATAAATTGCCCAATTAATAAGTTGTTTTTAACAAGCTGCTTGTGTTGAAACTTGAAACCAACATAGTCATCATTTACTGATGCTGCACTTGGGCGGCCTTGGGCGGCATATGAACACTACATGTCTACATACTTTTCTTATATTTTCCAATCTTCAACTGTTGCTATCCAAACAGGAGTTTGATAAAGTGTATGGGCCTACCTGGCACTGCATCGTTGGTACGAGCTATGGTTCCTTTGTGACACATTCCAGAGGCTGTTTCCTCTACTTCTCCATGGACAAAATCATAGTGATGCTGTTCAAGACCAAGATAAGGAAAGTGCTAGCATCCTGAGCTTTTGTGTCCATCATGAAGGGTTTGGTCAGTCCAGCTTATCTATGATACTGGCACTTGTAAAATATTGAAGCTTAGCTTGGAGCTGAAGAGCTAACTTGAATCATTGTTGTTTGTGAGTGGCCACTTGCTACATGGGGCCGTACTGCAGTGCTGTTGTTGTAGACTAAATTAACAGTTCAAAGCAATGATGGGGTCGTTGCATCGGTGTACTACTAGTGTATTCCGCGGATCAGCGATCACGGTCAAGGTCACGTTGTAAGATTCCTGATTGGCAGAGATCTGTATGCCATAAGGAGGGCCATTGCAAGGAATGACATGGTCACACGCCAGGCCGTGGACCAAAATCAAAATGTTTGGCTTTCACATCATGTATGCAATTGTGGTCTGATATAATATTGCTATGCTTTTTTTTCTCATATGATTTAACTCAAATTTATAATAAATCATATGTTGAATCCAAAAGCCCCATTTCCAAATAGAATCTAAGGATCATTCGGCTATCAATGTTCTAGAATAAACCTCATGAGAATAATACAACCCAACGTAGTTGTCGGTGTGTGACTGCTATTAGCCTTCAGTTTTTGGTATAGCTAGGTTCTTAAATTTACTGTGAGTTTTTGTTTACACCATAATTTGGTAAGCTTATTGTACAAAGCAAGGGATCAACTGATGGTCTCAAAAACAAGAAAATCTCCTTATTAAAGAATATTTGCAAGCCGAGTATTATTTACTATACTAGGTAGCGTGTCCGTGCGTTGTTACGGGACATAGACTTTTATATTAAAAGTATACGGATCGCATGATAAGATAATAGTACTGTGGTTGGCGGGGGCTCTACAGAAGTGCAGATGCAACATGTTTGACCATCTACTTTTTTTTGAAATTGCAACTCCGATTCATCAGTCCACTGTTTCTAAAACCTGAAATTTTCTTCATATTACCTGCAGCACAGATCTTACAACAGGGTACCTGACAACACTATGGCCAGCCTCGCTTTCAAACCACTAATCATGAAATATTATGGAAAAATAATTTAGTTTAGAGCATTCCATATAGAAAATTAAAGTTCCCGCTTGTGTTAAGGTTAATTTAGTTTAGGGCCCCTTTCTTTCTATGTAGCTAGCTTAGTTCCTTCTTCACCTCCTTCAAAGTTATGCACAAAGAAAATGGAAGTAGCCCGATATAGAAACTGAAATGCGCAGTGGCCTCCCGTCCCTTCTTTTCCATGGATATCAGCGATTTCAGGTCATATCTATTATGTATCATAATCAGAATTTAAACAGCTTCATAGATGACTTTGTTAAATATCTAAGACGCAAATAACTTGTAATCTCACCAACAATAAGGCTTGAAATTGTTTATCCACATTTGTGATAGGATATTCAGACAGATAGCTATGCACATTATAAGGAACAATGCTAAAAACGACAAAAAGTAAACTATGGTCTGCAAGAGATATTGTTTCCTGCTTTCCTACTTGTCGAATTATTAAACTATAACCAGTCGATGGTACGCACCATCATTTTAGTCTATGAATTTTTTTAACTGGCTCCTTGCCATCCGTATTATCCTTGTTTTCCTTATCAGAGGTCATGTTCCCACTTGCTAGCATCTCACAAGCCTCCACTGCAGCAGCAACACTTTGCTTACTTAAATGCTTCACTAATCCTAAGGCGTCGTAAGTTCTGTCTGCTGGGCTGAGAAAACCCTGGAAGGTGCATGTGAACACAAACTTTAAAAAAAATAGCAATCTCTAGTCGCTAATCACAAAAGATGCTTCTCTTGCACAGTTCAAAACTAAAAAAACATAGGAACTTTTAGGATTTACTTAAAGTTTGAACTAAACCTAGAGATATGGATCAAATTCCAACATACAATCAAGCCCTTAAAACAATAACATGCCCCCCCTAGATTATAAACTGAGTCCCAAAAGGTTTTATATATTTATGAGGTGATGGCCGCAAGAAAATAAAAGAACCTAAAGGGAAGGATATGAATTTACCTGAAAGTGCAAGTGCATATCGATATACCAAGGAGACTTCCATGGAGATGGAGATTCGAGTCCTCTTTTGACACCTGGGGTATCAGCCAATCTAGCAAAAGGAGCAATTCAGGAGAAAAATTGACAAAAAGAACTTGCCACAGCTTAGTTTCATATACACTGAAGCTTGAACTGCTTAATTAACAAAAGGAACAGATAATTCAAATAAAGGAATACTTAATTAGAGCTGACGGCTGCTAGAGAAAAATGATGCTTGTGAGAACACTTGCCCAAGCTGAGTATAATTGTTAAAGAAAATTATTACCCATGAGTAGGGAGCCATTTAGTAGCATGGATCCTAGTAAAAGGGGCAATCTAGAGATGGCACAAAGCCTGTGCAATTCTTTGATGAGGATATCAAACACTATAGCCTGTACACTGCTCATTTTCACATTTGATCTTTTCTGAAAGTAAAAGTTGTTACTTCAGGAAGATATCAGTTATCGGCAACCAAAAGCAAGCATTGTAGAGCAATTTACTCATCATCGCAGATTGATAAGAAAAGGGAACACGGGTTAAGATTAAAGTGTTTCCATAGTTTATTAAAAATATAAAATAAAATGAAATAATAAGGTTCATTATTGTTACATCACTGATGACTTTAGTTTTTTCCTTTCTACATTATTGTTAAATCAGCAGGTTTTAAACAAAATGTATGGATCCTGAATTTACCGTGAGCAGTCACAGATAGCTTTAGTTGATATGCCAATATTGAAACCATATTCTGCATCCTGCGTGCCATGGTTTCTACATGTTAAGCTCATTATCTATAGTCTGGACAACAACAAACTGCATCATTAAATAGACAATACTTAAAAGAGAATTTAGTTAATGCAGGGTAAAGCAAAACAAAAAAACAAGGATCAATCTATTAATCTAAAATGCAATTTAGGAATAGATAATCCAGCATTAATGAAAGGAAAGAAATCTGTGCAATATAGCACCACCAAATTTCAAGTAACATAATTATAGCAGCGCAACATACTTAAAAGGCAATTTACTTGTAGGACAAAAATAAAAGGTAATTTACTTTCAAGTAGTTTAATTATGTGAATAAGAAAATGCAGGATGCAACCAAATGGAATTGAAGGCCAACATTCAGTTAAGCATGAAGTTATCTGATTGCAGTTACCTAGCCTCTATGCAGTTCTGTTTTTGTTCAGACATTATTTAATTGGCTTTTTTGAAAACTGAATACATGTGAAACACCACCATTATCTGTTAGCTATCTGAAACATCAATATTAGTAACTTCACAAATTATCTAGCTAATTGGCTTCTTTGAGAAGATAGAACAAGAAAAGGTCAAATTGTATTACCTTCTTTTTTTAAAAAAAAATCCATGGTGTTTTGAAGGCACCTGTGAATGGAACCTTTGGAAAGTATAGATTTTTTTTAATGACCATTACAGTCCATGCTTACCTAGTTCTTGTCTGAGATCGGATTCTTCTGGCCTGTCAACTAAACTGGGACTACCTCGTGTCCCTGCCACACCATCCAGGACAGGCCGCTCAGCATTGGTAAAGCCGTTTTTTCCTTGGCCCCCTCTAAATCCTTGGTGATTTGAAGGCACAATTCAATAGAGCACTTGGGAACTAATCAAAAGAATTGTTCCTATAATAACTGTCATAGGAGTGCTTACCTGATTGATAGGAGTGCTTACCTTGCACAACATCGAGAAAAGGCTCTGTAATCTTGCCTGAACCGTCCTTTTGCTTCCTCCCCCTCTAAATCCATGGTAATTTGAGATCACCAATCATGGTGTGAATATGGAAGCCAATCATGGTAACTGTCATAGGAGTGCTTACCTGATTGATAGGAGTGCTTACCTTGCACAACATTGAGGAAAGGCTCTTGCAGTCTTGATGAACCGTCCTTTGCTTCCTCTTCCTCTAAATCCATGGTAATTTGATATCACCAATCAATGGAGCACTTGGGAGCCTAAGATTTGTTCTCGCTATATAACGTGTGCACTCATGTATCAGAAAACAACAAAGACAGTAATGATAGGGCATCGGATATGAATTAAAGGCGGCCAGATTATTATTTTATAAATCTTTAATCACCACGGCAGAAATAGATAGGGCATCGGCTATGAATTAGAGGCTGCCAGATTATTTACAAATTTATAAATTAAAGCTCAAACAATCAGATGATCTATAAAGAAATCTTAAAGGAAATTGACACACATGGCTTGAATGAAAATTGAAGTTGACAAATAGAACTGGATCAGTAGGGCAGTAGGCTCACCAGTCAGCGAGATGAGAGATGTGCTGCGATGGATCAGTAGGGCAGTAGGCTCACCAGTCAGTGAGATGAGAGATGGGCACTGGCGACGTGCCTGGTGCTCATCGACAGGAGCAGCCCCGACGTTTTCGTGTTCATGGCGCGCAAGCGAGGCGTGCATCACGCGGTGTCCCTAGGAGTCCCCAGGAGAGCATCGTCGGAGATTCTGAAGCGAAGGCAGTGGGAGGTTGGGGGTCAGAACTCACACGCGTGGGGGTGAGGGAGGACGGCCGCCAGGGACCGCTTGTGCTGGCACGCCGCCCTAGGGGGCGCCGTTGCCCTACTTTCCTGCTGCCGCTTCGGGAGAGAGATGGAGGGGTGCGCGACACGGTGGGGCAGAGAAGCGATGCGCAGCATTGTGTAGGCCGGTGAGTGCAGCTCCGCGCGACCTTGCGAGAGCCTTCGCGCGGCCTGGGGATGGGCGGCGAGCGGCACTGGTCGGAGAACCCTAGCTCGCAGGTCAAGAATGTAACATCCCGGCCCAAGGCTTAATAGGATTGATAGGATATTTGTACCAATAAGTTGCAACTTTTTTTCCGGAAGCCCATCTGTAAAGAACTCCGAGGTTAAGCGAGCTTGGCCCTGGAGCGATGGGTGACCGACCGGGAAGTTTTTCCCGACAAAGTGCGCAGAAAAGACTGTTGTTGGTCTGTGAGGGCAGTCTATATCCTAGTTAAGCTGCCAAATGTAAGCGGGCCTGGCCTCAGGGAAGTGGGACGTTACAGCTGGTATCAGAGCGTTCCATTGCTAAATCATTACGGCATTACTTTGCAAAACTTTAAAATGTTTTGGATCATAAAATCTAAACTTACTATTTTGGTCTAAATTGTTTATTCTTATCTTATTCCATAAATTAGTTATGATAGCACGTGGAACAACTTTATTACTAACCCTATGTTATATTTATTTATGCATTTAATTATCTTGCATTGATTTAAATTCGTAAGTACGATACATGCATCATGTTTAACTCATTATGATAATACTTCCTCCTTAAAAGTTGGGTATATGGGTTAAGATTTACCAAACCTATTCTTGCTAGCCTGTTATATCTTTACTAATCCATACTTACCTTCCAGCTGGCACGCAGCAAGCTCACTGCTCGCAACATGACGGGTTCCCGGGGAGTGCCGCGCCACCAGCTGGCGCCGCGCGACGGAGAGGAGGCTTCCGGTAGCCGCCGTCCCCGCCGTAGTCGCAAGGAGCTGAAGGCGGAGATTAAGGAGCTCAAGAGGGAGGTGAAGCTCATGCAGGAGGACTTCAGAGTGGCTCGTGTCAACCACTACAGGGACGTGAGGTTGAACAACGAGCTACGCTAGGAGGTCGAGCAGCTGGCTCAGGAGAGGGATGAGGCCCTGGAGCGTGAGGATGCGGCCCGTGCAAGGGTCGAGTGGTATGAGAACTATGCGGAGCACCTCGAGGGTTACAACAATGCTCTGCATGAGGAGGTTCACAGGCTCAACAATGAGCTCAACCCTATCCTCGTTCCCCGTGAGGAAGACCCTGTGGATGGTGTGGTTGTGGGTCCTGAGGAGGAGGAGTATGACGAGGAGGCGACTGAGGATGACCTTGAGGTGGCAGAGGATCCCATGGAGGAGGAGATCATGGAGGATGATGAGGAGGAGGAGATCGTCCTTGACGATGACTAGACTAGTCTTAGGACTAGGAGTATCAGCTTATCCTTATCATTTGGTATTGTAATGTTAAGTGTCAAGAACCTTAGTTTGGGTGTGGGAACTTTGTTAAGTCTCAATTGTGTCTTTTAAGCATTATCTCAGTGTTGTAATGTCTAAGTTTGAACCGCTAATATGTTTCGTTAAGTGATGTTAGTTCTAAATTTGGTTGCAATTAAACAGATGCCTGTCCACACCCGCTCAACTGGTACCTCTGAGGATGGAAACGCTCCCTAACCCACCGCCTATCCCACCAACTCTCGCCGATGCTATTGCAGCGCTGGCAAATGCCGCTAATGCAATGGCGCAAAACAGGGACAACCAGTGGAGGGCGTCGTGGTCGCCGCGACGATGATGAGACAACTTATGTAGATTTCACAAATACTCGTCCGCCTATGTTCACGAAGGCCGATGAGCCATTAGAAGCTGATGATTGGCTCCGCACCATGGAGCAAAAGTTCAGTCTGATTCACTGCACTTAGACACAGAAGCCTCTGTTCGCAGCACAGCAGATGTGAGGTCCTACCAGTTCCTAGAATGCAAATCTTCTGGCAGCTCAGCCTGATGGACATCAAATGACTTGGGCAGAGTTTCGTGAAGCTTTTCGTGCCCACTACATTCCAGCTGGTTTTATGAAGATGAAGCTTGATCAGTTTCTGGCTCTGCAGCAAAGAGACTCTATTGTCATGCAGTATGTGGGGCAGTTCAATCATCTGGCACAGTACGCCCCTGAACACACCAATACTGACCAAAAGAGGAATGACTGTTTCATCAGGGGTCTGAATTATAAGATTCAGCGAAGTTTGTCCAACAACCTCCACTGCACCTACCATGAGACGGTCAGCATCGCCATTGCCTTTGAAGAAAGTGATCGCAAGCACCAAGAGAAAAAGAAGAAGAAGAAAGCTGGGTCTTCTGGCGGCCAAAAGCGTCAGAAACTCATTTACCACCCCACCCACCACTCTCGTCCACCCTACCCACAGCAGCAGGTAGTGGTTCGCACTGCTGCTATATCCCACACCTCCAACCAGCAAAACACCACCCAGCCGAATGCCCATGGCGTTCGTGTTACCACCCCGCAAGTCAACTACAATCACCCGTGCTACAACAGTGGCAAGATGGGCCACTGGACCCGTGACTGCACATTCCCCAAGTAGTACAATCAAAATGCTCAAAAAGGTCATGGACAGCAGCAGCAGCAGCAGAATCAGCAGCGTGGTCATCAGCAGCACGCTCAGAAGGGAAAGGTGGTCAAGAAGGCAGGCCGCGTCTACTACACCCAGGTTGATCAGATTCCCGAGGGAGAGCCCATCATGATGGGTAGGTTTCCTGTCGCAAGTCACCCTGCAATTATGCTTTTCGATTCTGGTGCATCTCATTCATTCATCAATCTCACTTTTGTCGTCAAGCATGAGATACCAATTGGGAAAATAAAGGAAAGTTTCCTAATACATTCGCCCGAGGGGCGTATAAATACTAAGGAGGTAGTGCAACAAGTACCTATAGAACTGGGTGGGCATATATTCCCTACCACCATGATAGTACTCAAAGATCAGGACATAGATGTGATATTAGGCATGAATTGGATGTATCAGCACAAGGCTCTCATTGACGTGCTAAATATGACCATCAGGGTAAATTTGCCTAATAATTCAACCCAACTCCTCATCCAACTTCTAATCCCTCAAAGGGCAGTTGGTAGAATATGTGCAACCACAGTCAAGGAAGTGCAGGATATCCCAGTAATCTGTGAATTCCCGGATGTATTCCCTGAGGATTTGCCTGGTTTGCCACCTGACTGTGATGTGGAGTTTGCCATTGAGCTGAAGCCTAGAACAACACCTATATCCCGTAGAGCCTATAGGATGCCTCCTAAAGAATTGGCAGAGGTTAAGATTCAGTTGCAAGATTTACTAGATAAGGGTTTTATTGGACCTAATTCATCACCATGGGGTTGCCCTGCTATCTTTGTGAAAAAGAAGGACAAATCCCTCTGACTCTGTGTCGACTACCGTCCACTCAATGAGGTCACCATCAAAAATAAATATCCTTTACCTCGTATTGACCTACTCTTTGACCAACTAGCTCGAGCCAAAGTATTTTTTAAAATTGACCTTAGGTCTGGCTATCACCAAATAAAGATCCGTCCCGAAGACATTCCTAAAACAGCCGTCACCACCAGATACGACCTATATGAATACCTAGTCATGTCCTTTGGCCTAACCAATGCACCTGCCTATTTCATGTACCTAATGAACTCCGTCTTCATATCGGAGCTTGACAAATTTGTGGTCGTGTTCATTGACGACATCCTTGTTTACTCCAAAACCCCTGAAGAACATGCCAACCACCTCCGTATTGTCCTGACTCGTTTGAGGGAACATCAGCTTTATGCCAAGTTCAGCAAGTGCGAGTTTTGGTTGGACCGAGTTCCTTTTCTCGGGCATATTCTGTCCGCGGAAGGTGTGTCAGTTGATCCGAGTAAGGTGGAGAAAATCTTGAATTGGAAGCCACCAACTACGGTGCATCAAGTCCGCAGTTTCATGAGAATGGCGGGATATTACCGTCGCATTATTCTGGATTTTTCAAGAATAGCCAAGCCTATCACCAATTTGTTGAAGAATCAGGTCAAGTTTGTCTGGTCACCAGAGTGTGAGACAGCTTTTCAGACTTTGAAGAAGTTATTGACCACGGCACCAGTCCTAGCTCAACCTGACATTGAAAAGCCGTTTGACGTATACTGTGATGCTTCTGGCACCGGTCTTGGTTGTGTCCTGATGCAAGAGGGCCGAGTCATTGCTTATGCTTCACGGCAACTCAAACGTCATGAAGAAAATTATCCCACCCATGACTTGGAGTTGGCAGCTGTAGTACATGCCTTGAAGATCTAGCGTCATTATCTACTAGGCAGTACTTGCAATGTCTATACTGACCATAAGAGTTTGAAGTACATCTTTACTCAAGAAGAGTTGAACATGAGGCAAAGAAGATGGCTCGAGTTGATCAAGGATTATGATATTGAGGTACACTATCACCCGGGTAAGGCGAATGTGGT
The DNA here is from genome assembly GCA_038502445.1 of Eremochloa ophiuroides. NCBI lineage: Eukaryota > Viridiplantae > Streptophyta > Magnoliopsida > Poales > Poaceae > Eremochloa > Eremochloa ophiuroides. The sequence goes on from JAHLJS010000006.1 coordinate 46,927,327, forward strand.
CGCCAATGCACTCAATCGCAAGGTTCACTGCAATTGTCTGACAGTAAGGCCCCGAGACATTTCCTTGTGCTATGACCTGGAAAAGTTGGACATTGAAATAGTTCCACAGGGTAGTCTTGCCAACATCAGCATCGAAACACCTATCCGAGATGAGATTATTGCTGCTCAAAAGGGAAGCAAAGGAATCAAGCACATCAAGGAGAAAGTACAAGCGGGAAAGCCATATTGTTTCAAGATTGATGATGAAGGTGTTATGTGGTTCAAGGATCGTCTGGTAGTCCCAAAGATACCTGAGTTGCGTCAAAAGATCCTCGATGAAGCACATCTAACAAGATTTTTCATTCATCCAGGAAGCAACAAGATGTATCAAGACTTGAGACAGAAATTCTGGTGGATTAAGATGAAGATAGAAATTGCTCGATATGTTGCCTGGTGTGATACCTGTCAGAAAGTGAAGGCTGTGCCTATGAAACCCGGAGGAGAGCTACAACCATTGCCTGTTCTTGCTTGGAAGTAGAAGGATATCAGCATGGATTTCATCGTGGATCTGCCCAAGACATCCAGAGGCTTTGATTCCATCTGGGTCGTTGTGGACCATCTCACCAAGCAAGCTCACTATGTACTTGTGAAGACTGCATATACTGCTGCAACCTATGCGGAGCTATACATGGAAAATATGATGAAGCTGCATGGAGTACCCAAGACCATCATCTCTGACCGAGGTACCCAATTTGTCTCCAATTTTTGGAAGGCATTTCACAAGTCGTTGGGAACAAAACTTTTGCATAGCACGGCATATCATCCGCAGACTGACGGACAGACTGAAAGAGTCAACCAGGTACTTGAGGACATGTTGAGGGCTTGTACACTCACTTACACTCATACGTGGGACGAGTGTTTAGTCTTAGCGGAGTTCTCATACAACAACAGCTATCAAGAAAGCATCAAGATGGATCCGTTTGAAGCAGTCTACGGTCGTAGATGTCGTACTCCGTTGAATTGGTCCAAACCATGAGAAAGATGGTTATATGGAGTTGGCCTGGTTAATGAAGCCAAAGAGAAGGTCCGACTGATCCAGGAGAATTTGAAAGTGGCACAGTCGCGTCAAAAAAGCTATGCCGATCAAAGGCGTAGACCGTTAGCATTCAAGGTTGGAGACTATGTCTATCTGAAAGTGTCACCAATGAAAGGGATTAACCGCTTCGGAGTCAAAGGTAAATTAGCCCCACGTTACATCGGACCATTTCAGATTATGGAACGTGTGTGAAAAATGGCTTATAGACTGCAATTGCCAGAGCACCTCTCTAATGTGCATAATGTGTTCCACGTGTCGCAATTGAAGAAGTGTCTTCGGGTACCCGACCAAGTTGTTGATGTTGAAGGAGTGAAACTCGAACCGGATCTAACGTGTTCCGAGTATCCAATTTGAGTCTTGGATCGAAAGGACCGAATTACCCAAAGAACTACAACCAGGTGGTACAAGATACAGTGGAGTCAGCATTCCGAAGATGAAGCCACTTGGGAATCGGAAGACTATCTCGCGGGAAATTTTCCCGAATTTTTTGCTACTCTGTAGATGTAAAGTTCTGAGGCATGTAATGTATAAACTCTTGTACTCGTCTAGTGATCAAGGTTCAATTAGGTTAATTGTTACATTTTCTTTTCTATTACTTTGTTTCAAGTCTTATTTTTATATCAAATCTCGGGACGAGATTTCTTTTAGGGGGGAAGGCTGTAATACCTCTGGTATTATTACTTAATTAAACTGCCATGTCATCATGTTTAAAATTTATCATCTGCATATGATTGTGCTTAGGGTTCCTAGAGTGCTTTTATTATGGTTGTGGATGATTGTGCAAGTAAACCCCTAATTAAAATCAATTATTAAATCCAAATGAAAGTCCAATTTAAACCCTAACTAGGCCCCAAAACCCTAATTTAAAAACTATTGAGAATCAGGTGAAAGTGTCTTAATGAAAGTTGTAGATATTTTAAAATGGAACAACTTTTATTTTTGGAGATTTTGAAGTTATGCACTGGAAATTTGAATTAAACTCAAAACAATGACTTGAAATTCAAATTTGAAACATCAATTTAAAAACTATCAAGAATCTGACAAAATACCTTTAATAGAAGTTGTAGGACTCAGTAAGCTAAACAACTTTCATTTTTACATATTTTCAAGTTCTATAGAAAAGTTTGGAGAATTTCAGTGAATTGCATTTGAATTTCAAATTCCCCTTTTACCCCCTTTTTAATATTTCTCAAACTCAGCCGAATTTGAAAATGATTCCAAAACAAAAAATGATCTACATGAAATTCCCCACAACTTTGGCATTTGTCATTCCTGCAGATTCGGATTGGATAGGCCATAGTTTGAATCAAATAGCTTTTGACTCCTAGGGTTGAGCTACAGTAGCTAGGGGGGTCCCCTGTTGCGCTCGCCGCTGTACGCGCGTGCCCGCGCTGGGCGCTGGCCGCCGTCCGGCCGGCCGAGGCACGTACGCCGCCGTGTCGAAGTTGTTTATGGGGCCCCGGAGCGCGTCCCAATCTTACCCACTCCTCCCGGGGCGTTAAAGGCAGCAAGCCGGCCATTTTCTCCCGTGTGCTTGCCGCCGACGTGCCCTCGGAATCCGGCGAAATTCGTCGAGCCTCGCCACCTCAATCTAGATTCGAGCCTCCGCTAGCTTCACCACGCTCATGCGCACCTTTTGCAGTCTTAGCCTAAGCCATAGCACCTTTTGGGGGTCGGGTCAAGGGGGTGTCTTCCTCGCGGCCGGCCGGAGCTCCGCCACGGGTTCCTCGTCGTCGATAGATCGCTCGGGTGAGCTCTAGACCCCGATTTCCCGTGTTCCAGTCTATGCTTGCTCTGTGGTTGCTCATGCGCGTGTTCGTTTGCCGTTTGGTGCCATAGGATACGGGAAACGAGAAGTTCGCCGTCAGTGAGCGCCGCCGTGAGCACGGTCGTCATCAAGCTTGCCGTTCCGCTTCGTCTCTGCCCCGATCGTGGTGCGCACCATCTTCGTGGTGAGCACTGGTTCTATTTCTATCGTTTCTTTGAACACTACCGTGGTGGTCTTGTTGGAACGCCACCGCGCCGCCATGCTCCGGTCGTCGTGCCGCCATGGCCGCGGTAGGTGTTGGCATTCCTTAACGTCGTTACAAAAGATAGACTAAAAGTCCATCCCCGGCAATGGCGCCAGAAATGCTTGTTGGCATTCCTTAACGTCGTTACAAAAGATAGACTAAAAGTCCATCCCTGGCAACGGCGCCAGAAATGCTTGTTGGCATTCCTTAACGTCATTACAAAAGATAGACTAAAAGTCCATCCCCAGCAACGGCGCCAAAAATGCTTGTTGGCGTTTCTTAGCATTACTACTAAAGATAGACTAAAGGTCCGTCCTTAATAATAATACTAGAAACATAAGTTGACATTCTCAACCACCATTACTTCAGAAAGGTAATCCTTGGCCCTTAGTGGCGCCGGCCTAGGTAATGTAGTCTGGTAATAGCAGTTAGAAGTGCCGGATTGGCCTTCCTAAGCGTCATTACTTACGATATGCAATACTGTGGTACAGCGCCGTGGGATGCAACAAGAATTACAATCCTTAAGTAACGGTACTTAGGTACGCCAATCGATAGCTCAGTAAGGGATAAGATTACTCTGCAAGCGCACAGAACTATCATTGTAGCATTTCAACCCGTGAGTATTCAAGGGTGTCGTATTTATAATTTCCCGTAGGAGGGCATGGTGAATTCCATCTAGCTTTTGGTATAAACATGATCAATTATTGGATGCATAGGTAGGCATAGCATAGGCAGGGGTTAAAACATGTTTATAAGATAGTGGACACACACATCGGAGCAACCTCAAGGATCAAAATATAAAATAAAGAATAAAGAATAACTACGAGAGCAGGCATTGGTCATATATAGCTATGCAACGAATAGTAATTACATCGAATTAATAAGACTAGCATCAGGACTAAGTCTGGGATGATAGGGAGATCCCCGTAGCTGGTCTGTCAGCCGATAGAGACTTTACGAACTCCTACTCAATACCCGAACGTGGGGGAATGCTAGGGATGGACAGGGCTGTCACCACCTGCCCACCTACCCCTCTGCCCGTGGGGTACCGACATATCCGTTGATTCCCGCATACCCGAGCACCACGCACGTGTAATTGGAAACAACTCCTAGCCCCCCGGGACCCCAACCCTACGGATTGACAGGCTCGCTAGGTGCAACCATGACAGCACAACGGACTATTATCCCATCCTTAGTTCTTCCTCTATTCATACTAATTTGACGAACGATGAAGAACTTTGATGAACATATCAAGAACATAACACATAGACTATGAACTAGTTTACATGTTATGATCATAATATGGACAAGACTATACTCTAATTCAGATGCATTGCTATATAAATAAGATAAGAGCTTGCTCATAGAGGAGAACCGATGTGTATTCATACCAAGATGTTCTTGATTCCTCCAAGGAGACAAGCTCTCCTTGATAGGTTTGCCTTGCTCTACTACTACTACTAAACTAGAGAGAACAAGTAAGAAATATGAGGTGTAGTGCTCCAAATGTTGGTGTGTGTTTTGGACGGGGTGAACCACATCTATTTATAGTTGATCAAGGGCGGTTTGGGCATTCTATGTATGGTAGGAGGTGAAACCGCCATCAGCAAACCGCCTTGAGCATGTGGCTGAAAACTAGGCCCGGGAAGTGCCATCTGGGGGCGGCCGCCCCCGGGGGCGGTCGGTCCTTCGGAGGTGGCAACTGGCCACCGCCTTCGGGTAGTCGGTTGCTTCCTGGGCCTGGGCCTCCCCCGCGGTTACGGATGGATCCCGTTTGATGCTTTGATGGGCTTTTCTCTTTTATTCTTGATTTGCACCTTTTCTGAATGCGTTTCCTGGAAGTGCGCTTTCCTTGATATTTTGATGCATTTCCACGTGCTATCTCTGTAAGTTAGGTGCACAACAAAACTCGTGGAAAGGTTAGATAAAGCCCTATTCTCTATTTGTTTTGGTATTAAAATGATGTTATATTTATGTTGCTAAGGACCGCCAACAACTCCCCCACACTTGGTCGTTTACTCGTCCTCGAGTAAAGTGCTATGGACCAAATGGGTTCATCTTCCTTGTCAAAAGAATCTGCATACAGGATATTTCAAGCTTCACCTGGATTTATGAACTTCAAAGTGTCTACCAATTCACCTTGAATAATTGAAAAATGGAATAGCTTGGAATCAAATCCTCTTGCTCTTGTTCTTGTGTGGAACACTTGGGTTTTTGTAAAATTTTAAAAACATAAAGATAGCTTGTGTTCCTTGAATGATTCTCTCAAGTCGCTCGTTTTTGTAAGTGGTTCCTCACCAAGGCATGAAAAGGTGATGCCTTCGCTTTGATCATCCTACCTCTAAGAAGACTTATTTGGAGTTTTAGGTATGAATGAGAAATGATGAGGCACACTTACCCTGCATATGTTTTCAAGTCAAACCCCAGACCATACCGGAGGGAGTGCGCCATACTCCTAGATCAGAATGTGCATGTGTGTGGAAAGTATGAAGGTGAAAACCTAATTCTAAATCTTTTTGGTACTCCATGCATCATGACTCTCCTTGGATAAAACTTAGGAAGATATGGGCTATAAGATCTTTATATATATATATATATATATATGTATATATATATATTTTATTTTATTTTGAATGGGTATTTGAACTTTCCTTTTCTGTTTATTTTCTTATGCCCCTTGGCATGATTTTTTTATATCATAGCCTCATATCTTTTATTGGCATATGAAAAACTAGGGAGATATCATGATGGTGGATGAATGGAGTAAAATTTTGTAGAAGGAATGCACGGTTCTTAGGATGAGAACCGACACCCCTTTTTTATTTGGTGGATGGATGAAGTGCATGTTTTTCGCAACTCTCAGGGTGAGAATTGGCTTTATTTGGTGGGTGCAAGTGAAATCTGATCTTGGGAATATGAAACATCTCTCAACAGCGGTCAGAAATTTGACCAAACTCAACACAAAATAAGTGGCATATGTAGAAGGTTTCATCAAATAGAATCACATATGGCCCTGGTAGGTATTTTGTTAATCATTCAAGGAGCATGCTATTGAGTTTTTGTTTTTGTAAGACAAATCCCAAGTACTTTGCAAGAATTAGCAAGCATCATGTCATCCTACTATATCTCATTTATCAATTACTTAGATAGAAATGGGGTTCCTAAACAGTGTTCATAAATCTGTATGAATTTTAGCAGGGAATAAAAAGTATGCAAATATTTCGAATGTAGGAAGACATGTTTGATGGAGTATGTAGGAAACATTATTTTAAATTTTATTTTTAAAAACTTTTTAGAATGAGAGAGGGGTAAGGGTTGCACAAACCGAATTTTGATTTTTATTGTGCAATCGTCTTGGAGAATCCTCCCCCACACTTGTTTTCTTCCCTGTCTTGATTAGTCACAAAATACATATATAGGGAGAACAAGTGCTCAACATAAAACCTTATTTTATTGATGAACTCAAATAGGCACATTTAAAAGATCATGAAGGTGAAATGTGTGCCTAATTATTCGTGCAGTAGGTGCAGCCTAAAGATACTCAAGATGATGCTCAACACCTAGGGCTTTAGCGACTTTCCTTAGCTTTAAATTGAACTTGAAGCGGAAGCTATTGATGTCGTCGCTAAGGTTTTTAATCTCTGTATTCTTGGTTTCTAAGTCTTCTTCTAAAGCCCTTAAAAGAGTATGCAAGCTAGCATGTTTAGCTCTAAGGTCAGCGAGGATCTTAGAGTCATCTTCATCTTCACTGCTTTCGTACTGCCCTGCACGACGTTTGATGGGAGGCCGAGGTAGATGCCTCCTAATTCTAGGAAGGGTGCTAGATGATTCTGCTTCCTTGGCCGAAAATGCGGGCTTGCTAGCAGACTTTTCTTCAACGCGCTTGCTAGGCCTACTAACGCTAAGAGTTTTTCTCTTGAGGCCTAGAGTGCTGGTAGGATGGGCAGCAGCGGTTTTCTTCTTGGCGCCAACTTCGGGTGTATGAGAGTGCTCTGGCAAGATCGTTAGAGGCTTTTCCTTCACAACACGGGCTTTTTCCCTTGCTAAAGAACTCTCTTGATAAGGTGCTATGTCTAGGTTTGCTATGGCCACTGGGGCATTGATTAGCGAGAGAGCATAGCTGGACATGGTTGGCACTTAAAGACGGGAGAGCTAAGCAAGCTTTGCTAGAGGGAGAAAAGCAAGGTTGGTGTGAGGAAAAGAGAGACCTTTAGAGGTTTAAATAGGTGCTATCGAGGTCTTTGGCAAGGAAACAACTTGATCGTAACCAGGTACGTGATGCTGAGGTGATCAAAGTGAGATACGAAAAAGATTGGCACGGATTGGCCTGGACAGGGGGGCGGCCGGTCCTGGGGGCGGATCAGTCCCCTGGGCCCACCTGCCAGCCTCTGTCTTTTGGCCACGTGTTAAGCTGACTATGTAGAATCTTATCCCAGTTACGATCAGGCTTGATGCGAAGTAGATTAGTGTGATCATGTGTATGATATGAAAATGGATTTGATTGAAATTTGTGAAAATTTATTTTAAGATCACACTACCATGCATTTATGAAGGAATATCCCTATGATCTCAAAGATTCGTGTTTAAACATAGGGCCATTTTAGTCAAAACATAAATGCAACATTATCATCAAGCATGCAAATATTTATTTGAAATATTATTTTATATATTGATATATATATATATATCTATTTATATATATATTTTTATTATTATTACTATTAATTTTATTTTATTAGAGGAATCAATTAATCATTCATTGAAAAGAGATTTTGAAATATTTAAATTAAAGATAACTTACCGATTTACCTTCGGCAAGGGCTTAGCTTTTTAAGTCCGTTGAGCAGGACTTTTCTCCCTCCATTGTCTGCTTGATGATGGTGCATCCGTCTTGGGAGAGGTAGACGGCTGCGCTTGCTTGGGCCTCCATACTTTGCGAGTAGTTTTAGGCGGTGTGGTAGTATTTTCAATTTTTACCTTGGGTTTCCACACCGTCTTCTTTGGTGAAGGCTTGGCGATTTCTTCCCTCTTTTTAGGAGCCATTTTGTTTTTCTGCTCCTTTATATTTTGTTTGGGAGCGGTCTTTTCTTTTGGCTCTGACTTTTTCTTTGATTCTTTTAAGATTTTTGATATATTTTTCAAAAGCTGAGGCTGAATCTCTAACTCCTTAATGCCTTGGGGATTCGGCCCATATCGTGCATATCATGTTGCATTCTTCTTGACGGAGAGGCCTGAACTCGAACTTCTCTTCTTGTCCATTGATATTGAAGTGGATTTCTGCAGCTCCAACATCAATTTGTGCTCCTGCCGTGCTCAAGAATGGCCTTCCGAGGATGAGTGGTGTTTCTTTGGTGAGTTCCATGTTGAGCACCACATAATACCCTCTAATTCTTACAGGAATGTCTTGTGCAATCCCTGCTGGGTACCGAATTGAGAAGTCGACCAACTAAAGTGTCATGTTGGTAGGCTCCAAGTTGGTGAAATTCAGTCTATCAAAGACTGATTTTCGCATTACGCTCACACTCGCCTCAAGATTGCATAAGGCGTGGTCAAATTGCTGGGTGCCTATAGAGTATGTGATTGTGGGGCACCCAGGGTCTTGTTTCTTCTCATGTAGATGATTGAGTATAGCTGCGCTACACTCTTCCGTCAGCTTGACAATTTCTGAGGACGGTAATGGTTGCTTGTTGTTGATGATATCTTTGATGAACTTAGCGTATGATGGTATGTGAAGACATCCATTAGCGGAACGCTGATGTGTGTCTTCTCGACCATCTCCACGAATCGGAGAAACTGTTCATCTCCGGCCTTCTTCTTTCTTCTCATCCTTGTGGGAAAAGGCAACATCGTAGTGTCCCCATAGCCCTCCGGTGTCGGCTCTTTTTCCATTGATTCTTCATGTGGTTGTGCCGAGTCAACCGGTACTTCCTCTTACTGTCATGGTGTTTTTCCTGTTCTTTGGTTAGGATGTGGAGGATCACGAGTGGTCTTACCCCCTCTCGTGGTCATCGAATTTATATTCTCAACAGGACTAGAAATTTGAATGGCAGATTTTGCAGCAGAGGCAAGTTGGGTGATTTGAATTTCAATTCTTTTATTAAAATTTACTTGATTTTTAACAGATGAGGACAGGCTATCAAGCTTAGTATTTATAGTTTCAAACATTTTATCATTACGAGAAAGCTTGTTTGTAAGATTTTCATTTATTTTAGCTTGTCCTATCATAAGTTCTTTTAATGAAGATTGGGAGGAATTGAAATTTGAATTAAAATTGGAAGAATTACCTTGGGGGCGATTCTGGCTGTTCCACCCGTTACCTGGTTGTTGGTGTTGGCGAAACCCGTTGTTGACGAAGGATGCTTCTTTCATGGTTTCGGGACAGTTGTTCCCCGAATGGCCAACATCCCCACAGATCTCACACGTCATGTGTGAGTCCATGACCTAGACAGTGCCGGTGGTAGGATTGGTGGCACGTCATTCAAGTTTCTTCATTATTAATTCTATTTTTACGGCAAGCAGATCCGTCTCCTTCACGGTGTGCATGTCTTTTTGTATTTTGCGTCCCTCTCCCCAGCTTTGGTTGACCACCATCTTCTCGATTAACGCCGTGGCATTCTCGATAGTGAGGGAGAGGAATGCGCCTCCAGCGGTAGCATCTATGTGCCCCTTAGACATGGCCGTGAGACCTTCATAGAAATTTTGGAGCACAAGCCATTCTTCCATCCCGTGGTGAGGGCAGGCCTGGATGTATTCCTGAAGCCTATCCCAAGCCTCGGGAATGGACTCGAGTGCGGTTTGCTGGAAGTTTGATATTTTTTCCCCACAGAACATTTGTTTTGCTCATGGGGAAGAATTTAGCGAGGAACGCCGCGGAACATTTGTCTCACGTGTTGACTGCTTCCTTATTTTGATAAAACCATTGCTTTGCCTTCCCCGAAAGGGAGAAGGGAAACAACCAGAGTTTGATGGTGTCCTGTGCGACATCTTTGATGATGATGGTCTCGCACAGCTCAAGAAAGTTTTGTAGGTGCGCGTTTGCGTCCTCACTTGGCAAACCGCTGAACTGGTTCGCCTGCACCATCGTGAGTAGGCCAGTACGGAGTTAAAAGTTTCCGTTCCCGACATTCATAGCGGGCCCAACGGGCACGTTGGCAATAGCGGGGGTGCAATACTCGTGGAATGACTTGGCCATGGTGGTAGTAGCGGATGGTGCGGAAGTGACCGGTTTGTTTGCCGGCTGAGTAGTAGAAGAAGAGATGGTACGAGGCCTTCTCTTCCTTAGGAGTGCCTCTGGATTTTTAACGAAGTTTTCTGGTAGATTGAAACCGCTCATACACTATCCTATTTTCATTCCAATAAAAAGAGGAAGAAAATAGCAAAGTTAGCCTGCATAAGCTATGGCTACCGATGCTTATTTTGTAATCAAAGTTTATGCTAAAACTAGATGTTTATATTTTCTTTCCCCCCCGAAAACGGCGCCAGAAATGCTTGTTGGCATTTCTTAACGTCGTTACAAAAGATAGACTAAAAGTCCATCCCCGGCAACGGCGTCAGAAATGCTTGTTGGCATTCCTTAACGTCGTTACAAAAGATAGACTAAAAGTCCATCCCCGACAACGGCTCCAGAAATGCTTGTTGGCATTCCTTAACGTCATTACAAAAGATAGACTAAAAGTCCATCCCCAGCAACGGCGCCAGAAATGCTTGTTGCCGTTTCTTAGCATTACTACTAAAGATAGACTAAAGGTCCGTCCTTAATAATAATACTATAAACATAAGTTGACATTCTCAACCACCATTACTTCAGAAAGGTAATCCTTGGCCCTTAGTGGCGCCGGCCTAGGTAATGCAGTCTGGTAATAGCAGTTAGAAGTGCCGGATTGGCCTTCCTAACCGTCATTACTTACGATATGCAATACTGTGGCACGGCGCCGTGGGGTGCAATAAGAATTACAATCCTTAAGTAACGGTACTTAGGTACGCCAATCGATAGCTCAGTAAGGGATAAGATTACTCTGCAAGCGCACAGAACTATCATTGTAACATTTCAACCCGTGAGTATTCCAGGGTGTCGTATTTATAATTTCCCGTAGGAGGGCATGGTGAATTCCATCTAGCTTTTGGTATAAACATGATCACTTATTGGATGCATAGGTAGGCATAGCATAGGCAGGGGTTAAAACATGTTTATAAGATAGTGGACACACACATCGGAGCAACCTCAAGGATCAAAATATAAAATAAAGAATAAAGAATAACTACGAGAGCAGGCATTGGTCATATATAGCTATGCAACGAATAGTAACCCCATACCATACATATTTAGACAGACTCCAATAAAGGACCCAAAACACAAAATGGATGTGGCCTCGTCGGTGCGGTGGTGCCTCGCCGCCGTGTGGCGAACGTCGCACCGCCGCCGCGCTGGCGAGCCGCGCCCCAACACCTCGCGGGCGAGCGCCGCCCCACCCCGCCGCCACGCGGGCGAGCGCGTGGGCGAGCGCTTGTCCTAGCGCTTCGCCTTGTGGCCGAGTGCCGCTGCCGTCTCGCTGGCCCGCCGTCGCTGGTGGCGCTCCCGACCCTGCTGCTGCTGCATGTGCGAAAGGAGAAAGGAAAGGGATTTTGCGTCTTGCGCTGTTGGAGTTGGCTCGATTTGGGTGTGGTTTCCTTTTACTGTTGGCTACCCAGATAGGAAAATAGGTCTTATGTTTTGCATATTATTGTTAGAGTCAGTCTTAGTGTTAGGAATTTAGGTAATTTTCAAGTTAATTTAATTCAGAAATAAAACAATAGTAGGTTCGACATATACGTGCATGTGTATATCACTATCAAAAGCTACAGCATGCAAGAACGACGTACTGATCAGATCATAACAGTAAGTTCATATATTACTGTAAGGTAAGAGATACGAATGTAAAGGCTCCATTCGCACTAGTTGACATAATGCGTTTCTCAAAGTAGTAGACCACAATCGATGCAGAAAGAGGTTCGATATACGGTCATCGAACAATAACCATGAAGTAGCCGATGAAGACATGCGATCACCAGGAATTAGTCGATGACGATACCATGAATAGTCGATGACGACATCATGAATTAGTCGATGACGACACTCCGAATTAGTCGATGTGGACACTAGCCGATGACGACCCCAGCAAATGGTCGATGAGGACACCAGCAAATACCCGATGAGAACAAGCAGTCCTGGAGTTCCTCTCAAAAACCTAATCGCTGCACGCCCCGTGCAACGTTCGCATGCGGACAAGGGTTTCAGAGGCACCTGCTCTCCCGATACTCCATGCACGCAAAGTTATGGGACGAGAAAACTCGGAGCAAAACAACAGAGGAATAAATTGTGTTTCGTCTGTTTCGCATCATCGCTGATGAAGATAAGCGCCCGTATGAACCTAGACGTCATGAAGCATCATGAAGCGTCCATCAGTCACTGGTAACTCCCACCATTATCATAGGAGAGTTACCAGTAACTACAACCTTAATCATGAGAGTTACCACCATAACCATGAGAGTTACTAGTAACTCAACCATAAACATGGTCGTTACATGTTGGTCATCAACTATATTCACTCCATCATTGTACCCAACATTTATATGACCTTAGGATTTATTTGATTTAATAAATATGGGCAAGCCCACATTAAATCCAACATTTAGAATTTAGAAATAGACGGTCGTGAGTCTTCATGTTGTATGTGATGAAGTCAAACATTGTGGATTCTGACTACACATCACTTTTATGTTCAAGCTTGAATGTTTGGAAGTGATAATCATGGTAAATATGTATTGAAAACAAAGATTTATTAAGGTACACATTTTGTAAGTAGTAGTCAAAATTTTAAATAACCAACTTATGTCTAAATATCCTTTTTTTGGACAATTTTAAAAACAAGAATATTTCTGTCACTTCTTTATAAAATTTATTTGATCATCTTGGAATATTAAAACCTCTTCATGGTTGATTGCGGTTTCACGTCAGGCAAAGCCACTGTCAAAACCGTACATGGAGCAAAAATTGAATTATTTCAAAAATACAAGATCCCAAAAACCGTTTTTTGATTGGGAGAGACAACCTGAACTCTAACGAAAATTAGAAAATAGAGAGGTTGATAGCATCTAGATGGCTAGATGAGGTGAATAAGCTTTTAAAAAAATCATTAGAGCAAAGTGATTAGTATAACAAGGTGCCCTAATAGCTACTACTTGCACTAGTTGTACAAAGACTCAAGTAATCCCCTATGTGATTTCTAATCTAAAGCACTACTAAGAACACTAGCTACACTTGAAAGCTACCAAAAGAGAGCAATTCTAGCTATAAGGCAAACAACTACCACACACAAGCAAGTAATAGGAATGTAAAGAGAAAGTGTGTAGAGAGCGAACCAACAAGTACAAATGATTGATACAAGATTTGGCGAGTCCCCAAGTGATAATTCGGGAGCTAAATAGGGTGATAAGCTAGACCCACGATGTGGGTGCCACAAGAATCAATCAAATTGCCCACTCCAACTAGCCACTAGAATTTCAGTAGAGTATCACTTTGTACTCCGCAAGGTGGGATTAAAAACCTCTCACAATATCACTCGTTCAAGGCAGCGAACAATCATGAACACTCCCCTCAACAAACCACGACAACCATCTAGGTGGCAGCAGCCACCAAGAGTAACAACAATTTTACAACCCAATCGATGAACTAATGTTACTAAATGCAAAACTCCAAATAAAATGCAATAGATTACTCATGATCTCAATTTCGATCAAGCACAACAGGTCAAGAGATGAGTGGGATGTGTTCTTGGATGTGTGTTGGTTCGCTTAGAATGCCAAAAAAGCTCTCAAAGAGCTGGCCAATAACTATTAGCCCCCTCCAAGAACTAGTCGTTAGACTAAGTTGGTGGTTGTACTGGATTATTTCGATGCCTACCAGTAGCCACCATCGGATTATGCGCTATGGCAAAACATGTCGTAGCATATAATCCGATACCCATCAGTTAGAATCATCAGATCAATCTGATGGTGTCACACGCATTGTCCAAATCAAACTAGCTGTTAACTCCCCTAATAGGGCAACAGATACTCTGATGCATGCGCCATCGAAACATTCTGGTGGTTCCGTAGAGAGTTCTAGAAACAATTTTTAGCATCGGGGTTGTTCCTATGTCAAGCACTAGAACAATTTAACGACCTCCAACAGTGCACCCTCTCTAGAACCACTAATGCATAGTCTGATGGTGCCATGCCAAACCGTGCCCAACCCTACGCACTGTTAAACAATGAAAGGATCAAGATGCCCAAGAGGGGTGTGAACTAGGATAATTCTAAATTTTTGGAACACTATTAAATCCTATCGCTAGCCCATTTCACCTCTAGTGCCTAAAAGTGTTTCCTATTGTTCTACCCCCACAAACGTTTTGAACCCTAAGTTCCAATCCTACTCTAGCATGGCAATTCTAAGAAAGTAAAGATATAATTGAAATGCTCAAATGTAAATGTAGAAAGTAAGTGGAGGAACAAGCGATATTTTCCCAAAGTATCGAAGAGTCGGCTCCCCACTAGTCCTCATTGGAGCACTCGTGCAAGTGAAAGGTCCTAATTGGCTAGAAGGGGGTGAATAACCTAATTTAAAACTCTATAAATTCACTAGAGCAAAGGGTTAGCAAATAACCAGGCATAAAACACAATTTTCTCTAGCTCTAGGCTACTCTATGCACAAGGCAGCTAACCAAGCTAGCAATCTAATCTAAGATAGTGTGCTCTCAAAGGCTAACTAAAGAGCCACACTATCCTAATCAATCACAAGCGATAAACATGCTCAATGACTAAGCCTGCAATAAAGAGCTAGATCAACTAAGAATGTAAAGCAAGGTAGGATGGATGGTTATATGGCCGAGTAGAGTAGATGATGCCAATCATCGAGACATGAAAACCAACTCGATCAATCAACCACTTGAAGGTGATGAGCACAATGAAGACCAAGAGAACACACACCTGATTTTTTATCGAGGTTCACTTGATCATTGTCAAGCTAATCATTGTTGTAGCAATAGTTTCTCTTGCTAGATCACGTGCTAAGCATCCCACGGGCAACCCTCATAGGGTGCCGCACATCCAACACAAGAAGAGGGTATCCAAGTAATGAATAATCCAATATAGTACCTTTTGGCTCTGCACCAGGGAATAAGGTCAAGAACCCCTCATAATCGATCATGTGTGGCCTCGAATAATCACCAACTCGAGCTAAAAACCTCCAGGTGCTCCAAGCCATCTAGGCATCGGCAAAACTCCAAGACAACAAGAAAATCCACGTCAACTCGATCACCTAGTGTCTCTAGATGCTATCACTCAAACAATGCACAACTAAGAAAGAGATTGAGTGGGAGGGTGTTTGCTCAGCTCAAAGAGTGCTTTCACATGCAAGAATGGCAAAGTGAGAGGCATAAATCCAAGCCAAGGCCCATTTATAAGTCAAGAGGCAAATAGAGCCGTTACGCCCTTAGTCTAGCTCTACATGCCAACTCCAGACGCACGCACAGGCACTTGAAAGCCCTAGTTTGGTTTTGATAATTGATGAAATCTATGGACCAAGCCCATTGTCTAAGTGAATGATTAGAAGAGGATGTCCATGACGTGGAGTGGAGCTACATGGTGTAGATCAAGTGCTTAACCATGGTGATCAAGTGATGTAGAGCAAAGCTAAGGAGCTAGAGGCAAAGGTATAACCTACAGGGCCCTTTGTTTTTGTGATCAAGACACTTAGAAGAGTGTGATCATATTTAGGATAGATAATTGACTATCAAGGGGAGAAATGCGAAGTTAACTCGGTTATCAAGTGCTTCTAGGTTGCATATTCATTCACATTTATCTAACACACCGTGCACAAGTGAGTGAAACACTTGAGTGTTCGCACATGTGAGCAAGGGTGAAGACTTCGGTTGAAAACAAGTGATGTGGACCATTGGTCCAAGTCCGGAGACTGACCCTCCCAGTGAGCGCTTCAGAGTAGATCGGACGTTAGACACAACATTGATCTAGAAAATTGGCTTGGGTCCAGACGTTGTGACTAAGAGGTTCAGACTTAAGCGTTCATCCGTATTGTGGCTTCTATAGAGCGCCGGACCTTTGGTGCTTATCCGGTTCTTCTGTCCCAAGAGCGGGAACGTTGTTTTCAAAGGCTCTGGACGCAGGGAGTTGGTTTGGAATGGCCATCCGGACAATGTCCGGAGGCAAAACACATTTGTGGAGCTCTCTGGTCATTTTTAGGGGTTTCAAACGCTTTAGTGCACACCAAAGACTATTCACCATGCAGAGATAGAGTCCGGAGAGCACCTGAGGGAGTTGTTGGCACCAACATTTGAATTCAAACGGCTAGTCATATGTGGCGCTCTCTGACTCATGTTCCAAAGGATCAGAACATTGGTGTTTGGTCCGGACGTGGGGTTTACCCATCTGGAGCCTCTGTCCGGAGGTTGATTTTGGGGCTGACAGCTACATCTCTTTGTGAGGGTTATAGGTAGTGGCTTGGCTAGCTCTTGGAGCTTCTCTTGCACTCCCTGATCATTCCTATTCACTTGTGAGCATAGCTTAATCCCTCCCACTCATCTCACTTGCATAGTTGATCATCCAACTTGTAAGTAAAATTGACTCTAGGCCCATTTAAAGTGGATTTTGGTGTTTAATGATCAACATGACCAGTATTAGACTAATGGTTTTATAAGTGTTTGTTTTGTAGTTCAATAGGATACAAAAATGTTTTAGACTTAGGCGACGGTGTGATCCAAGTGGTCAACATCTCAAGCAAGATATTAGAAGACACGTTGAAGACCTCAAAGATCAAACACAAGTCCAAGACACAAGATGGAACTAAGCTAGATGCCAAAAGCGTGAAGAAACAAGTGAAGAGAGGGTTCGGCGATTTTCGGTGATGTATCTGTGGAAAACATGCGTCGGACACATCCGGTGCACAGTCCAGCAGCGCGCCTCAGAAGAAGGCACCAGACGCTGGGTAGGAGCCACCAGACACGAGGAGTTTATTGTCTGAGCGTTCGGTGCACAGAATACAGAGAGCACCGGACGCTGGGATCATTTGGTGACCGACCACCAGACGCGTCTGGTGGCTACTCGACGCTCTCGGGAGCTCTTTGCATGAACACCAGACACTGGAGAGTGAGTGTCCGGTGCCTACGACGTAGCGTTCAGTGATCAGCAGTGATTGGCGCCAACGACTAGTTTAAACGGTCGATCGACGATGCGGCGACACGTGGCAGCACCGGACACAGAGCGTGCGTCCAGTGCATCCACCAGACGCGTCCGACGACTGGAAAATTGGGTGGCTGTATTCCCAATGGCTACCTTTCACTTGGGGGCTATAACTACCACCCCAACCGGCCCAGACATGTGTGGAGAAGTGAGGAAATATTCCAAGGGTGTTGATACACCATTTTAGTGCTCTCCATTTGCATAGTGCTTAGTGATACACTTAGTGATTAGCATAGGTGCTTTGCGAAGTGCTTAGGTTAATTAGACCACCGATTATGTGCTTGCTCTAGGTTTATGCCTAGTGTTTAGTGATGTTTGCATACTCGATGTGGCTTGTAGTCTTATGAGACCATGCCAACCGTGCTTGTGGTGTGGCTACCACCGTGTATCGGAGGGAATAAGGCTTGCGGCGGTTCGGCCGAAAGCTTGATAATGAAGACGGCGGGGAGCATCCAGGAGAGGCTTGCCTTGTGAGGCACACCAGAGACCCACTTGCGCGTGTAGAAGGTCCGCGGCTATCCACAGAGTGAGCCGACCGGGAACTTGGCCTTTGCGAGGGATTCCTTGCGAGGGGCTCCAACAAGGACTAGGGGGAAGCTCGAGCGCTTCTCGATACCTCGGTAAAAATATCAGAGTCATCGATAGGAGTTTGCATCTCTACCTCACCTTTACCTTCCACATTTACATTGCTACCTTGGTTGTATGATTTACATTCCTAGCTTAGTTGATAGGCTAGTTGATAGGATTGGAAATTAGGTTTCATAACTCGTTTTGCGGTAGAGATAGAAATACACTTAGCAAAATCGTAGTTCCACATTGTCTAGTTTATTTATTGCATAGGTTTTGCTAAAGTTAATAAAAAGAGACCATAGTTAGAAGTATAGTTTCACGTTGCCTAATTCACCCCCTCTTAGGCGTCACGATCCTTTCACAACTTGAGATTGAGTGATTCCAAGTGCTTGATCTTATGTGAGTTGCATCTAGAAGCACTTGGGGCTGAGTTGCTGCGGATTTCTTGTTCTCTGAGGACTTTGCCGAGTCCCTAGATGACTTTGGTGCAGCGAGGTGGTGTTGATCTCGATTAGTGATTGTTCAAGGCCGCACCGGACGCTATTGTGAGGGGTTCTTGCGGCTATTCCCCGACGGAGAGCCAAAACCAACTAGTGGAATCTCGTGACAAGAAGACCACTTCTTTTGTGTTGGTGAACAACAACCAATAAGTGTTGGCATGTGATACCTAGCTCGTGATCCTCCATGAAAGACAGGTTGTCACAACGAGGAGTAGCTTGACGGCGATTAAGTGAACCTCAGTAAAAATTCTGATGTTCATCTCTTCTCTACTTTCGAGTGGACTTGTCTCTTGGATTTCACGGTGATCATCTTCTTGATTGATTGGTCTTCTCCTGGTGTTTGGTCATCCTCTACATTGCATGGCGATATAATCTCTTGAATCACCTCTCCGTTACTTTCTTGGCATAGATGCTATCTTCATTTGATCAAGGAGATAGTCTAGGTGCTAGCACTTAAGTTCGAAGTGTTAGTCTTTGAGCTGTGTGCCTTGATTAGTAGAATTGTGTAGGTGGCTTGACATAGAATAGTTTAGAGGTAGAGCTTTGCTTAAGCCTTATTAATTACTAACATGTTGCTCTAGTGATCTCGTAAAAAAAAATTTAATAGGCTATTCAATCCCCTCTAACACGTTGCTCTAGTGATCTCATAGAAAATTTTTTAATAGGCTATTTGTTCCCCTCTAACCTATTTGGGACCTTCAAACCTATTTGCCATAAGAAAGTTATCCTGTTTTAAATTATAGTTGAATGCCTTAGTTTGAAACTCCAATTAACATCTTAGGCCACCTCATTGTGTTGAGTGCGTTTTGGCGTATGCAATCTCCGTGACGTGGATGTATATTGCTGGGCCACCCTTGCATTTTGGTCCGGGCATTCCTTGTGCATGCCAAACACTAAGGCAGCGTTTGGTTGCTCGGATGAAACCGTGCTTTTACAGGCCCATCTAGGATAGCCACGTGGGGCCCACAAATACCAATGTTTGGTTGCTGGACCGAACCATCTCGTCCAAGTCGGAAGCGTCCAGATGCCTCGAATATTCCTTCTGGATCAAATGACCCACTTGGTATTTTTGGGAACGGTATAGTAACCGGTATCTATGCTAAAGGATCAAATGACCCACTTGGTATTGACTTGACTGAAACAGATAATGCACCCAAACCCATGTCCAGTGATCCAAGTGAACTAATTATGCATGATGATGGGACACCTTCGACCAACAATGGTGTGGAGTCGTCTGGTGGTAAACAATCAGCATCAAAGAAGCAGAGGACATCTTCTGATGATGAACTGATTGTGATGATGAGTCAGAGCCTTGGAGAGCTCTCTTCGGCTATAAAAAGCTTGCTGAAAAACCTGAACAACCTGACCTTCCTGTTCCACAAGGGCTGTATGAAGATCTCAAGAGCATCCCGGGTATTGATGAGGCACATCTGGAGCACTACTATGCTTATCTGTGTGAGAATCCTCCACTTGCAAGGGCATTTTATGCGCTGCCCCATCTGTCTAGCAAAATGATATGGGTGGCTAGGTACATCAAGAATCACATGGCTGAGCTGATGTAGGTGTTGGTGTGGTGGTCTGACTTTGGCAGTGGTATTTTGAACTAATAATCACTTTGGACGGACAATGTGTAGAGTTGGTTTGGTAGCCTGACTCGTAGTCTGAATATATAGACCAAACTCTTTTGTTATATACTTGGTAGCTTATTATGTGGTAGTCTGTACATAGATTAGGCCAAGCTCTTTTGTTGTATATTTGTACTAGCTTGGTATGTGGTAATCTGGATGTAGATGGGACCAAGCTCTTTTGTTGTATATTTACTAGCTTGGTATATGGATTCAGCCTGATTGGTGCTATGAGACTTGTAATAATTGTATTATGGACCTTATATAACGTCAGTGGAGGCTTGTCTTAATTTTTTCTGTCTTTATGTACTAACGCTGCATTCATAATAGCAAATATATGCTAGTATGTATTAGTACAAGTTCAAAATTCTTGGATGGATCTTTACAATAAACCAAACATGATCTTGTACCGGATCATGCTACTTCATACAAGGAACTAAACATGATCTTGTATTAGACCATACGATTCCGTACAACCATCCAAACAACTGTCATGTATCATTAGATACAAGTAACCAAACAATCAACCTGTACCATCCTATTTAGATTAGTCTCATGCATAATTTATCCATCCAGGATCATCCATCCCATTTAACTATATACATCCAACCAAACACTATCTAAAACACCGGTCCTCGCCTCCCTTGGGCCTTGAGATTGACCATTCTAAACCCAATAATCAGCCAACTTTCCAGCATTTCTTTTTGAAAGAATCAAACTTTCCAGCAATCACCTAATACGACAATTCATCCATTAATAATCAGAGGCTGTCTCGTATTTTTTTTATTAATCATCTTTTTTTAAATAAAATAGCTTTATAGGTGAAGCTAAAAAAAGTAGCTTATTCTAACTTCAACCATTCTTAAAACAGCTTAACTTCACTAAATAAGTTGCTCAAGCTCAGTCAAACGGCACCAATCTAGGCCTTGTTTAGTTAAAAAAAATTCAGATTCTTCGTCACATCGATTCTCCTTTACGCATGCATAAAGCATTAAATGAAGTAGTAGCTGTTACATATTTGTACTTTTACCTAGCTTTCTCGAGATGAATTTTTTAAGTCTATTTAGTCTATGTTTAGATAAAAATTATCAAATACAAACGAAAGTGATACAATTGTAAAATTTCCCAAAATTTTCATGCCTTTTGCTCTAAGGGTGTGTTTGATACCGGAAAATAAGAGATAGGATAGAGATGAGGAAATAAATAGATGGCTAAGGCTCTGTTCGCTTCAACTAAACAGCACATATTTTTTAGCTCTGAAATAGTATTTTTTCTCACAACAAATCAGTTTCAGCCCAAATCAGTTCAGCTTTTCAGCTGAAGCGAACAGAGTCTAAGATTAAATGTGATGTAAAGAAGGGACGGCAGTGCCCCTAAAAGGGGTATCTCTGTCGCTAACCCCAACTCAACCCAAACAAGCCCTAAACGGAAGCAGCAGGAAGCTGGCGGACGGCGGTGTAGGACCTATGGCGCTACAGACGAGGAGAGAGAGAGCGGCGGGGGAGGCGAGCTCGAGGTCGTCGTCACCGACACCTGCAGGGCCTGGGGCGGTCCAGGTGCAGCGCCGGCGGGTGGGCGGCATTTGGACGAGCCGCCGGATCTCCATCTACGCCTCCCGAGTTTACTTCCTCCTCATCATGCTCCAGATCCCGCTCTTCAGGTCGGTAATGAATTGCTGTAACGCTCCCTTCCATCAACTCCCCGGAGCAATAATCAACCAGATATTTTGCTCTCCGCAAATTGTTTTTTCTGCGACTGGCCGTGCTTACGTTTTGGTCCTAGATCCATTATCTACTCAGTCATCGTAGTACTCGTGGGCCTTTAGTTATGTTTGCAACTGAATAATTTTAGACGTTAAAACACAAACCTGTAAACATCTAATTCCAAAAGGAATGCAGAACATATTATTCAGAAAACTATAGGTACATAACTAACCCCATTTTATAAATAGAAACAAAACCAAAAAAAAGGTTCCTGCAGCAAGAGGACATAGAAGCATAGCAAATAACTTTTCAACTGTAAATTAGAACATTGCGCTAATTTCTATATTGTAGGAATTAATCTCATGTAGCTTGGCTGAAGGACAAGGGAACTTTAGAAGGAACCTGAAGTGCCCACATAATCCATGTCCTGCATGAGAAATCAATGTTTTCAGGTCGACTGGTCGAACCTAGTCGACCTGGGACCGACCAGGCGACTAATCGCGATTAGTCGTCGACAAATTCGATTAATCCACTCTGGTCGACCTGGTCGTCCATCTATCGTCCATGTATTTCAGGACATATACCTCTATATATACCTCTCTATTTTACTATATAACATATAAGTATACACAATAAAGGAAGTCTAGAATACCAAAAATAACCATAGTTAGCAAGTAGCAAGTAGCAACACTAACGCAGTCATGATCTTGCACACCTTAACAGCAGCACTGCTGCAGTAGCAAATAACTAACATTTAGCAAACCATAGTAGCCACAGCCAGCATATCTGCCTATTCAACAGGCCCAAAAACAGAGTACCCAAACTGGTCGTAAATCGAATGATTAATCGCGATTGGTCGTCGACTAATCAGATGAGCTAATCGAGTCGGACCTCCTAATCGAACACTTGGACCGACCAGGACGACTAATCACGATTAATCGGATGACTTGAAAACATTGCGAGAAATAACTACCTTGTAAGATGGAAATTATAAATGCTTAATAGCATTCATGTGTACCATATAGGCTAATGGTTTGAGAATGACATCAGTCTCCCAAGGCTGGAGTTGCATCACATAATTTATTGTGAGGGAAATATATAGAACTATGGGCATCAAATGTATTCACTATCACAGATCCGTAACTGTATAGCTATCTAATAACCAACGGAAACCAAGCATTACTTGGTGCACAAGATTGAAGAAGCTTAAAATCAGACCTTGTTGAGAATGCAGTAATTACGACTAAATAGCTTTTGTTCTGCAATCTCGTGGTTTTGGAGAGGTGCACAGAATCCAACAATGTTCATTTTTCCATAGCATGTAAAGTTGTAGCACTCATGTATTGGTTTGCTGGTCATTTGATAGCTTATTTGCCTGATGACAAATCATGGTTGCAGTCTTAGCAGGTTTGACCTTATTCTGTTCTGTTATAAAAAAAGGCTAGAACTATCAGATAATTTTCATGGTTGATAGCTTATTTGCCTGATGACAAATCATGGTTGCAGTCTTAGCAGGTTTGACCTTAATCTTCTCTGTTCGCTTGGGCAGGTTCAGCTAATTTTCAGCCACAAAACACTATTTTCCTCTCACAACATTTCAGCCGTAGAATTCAGCCCAGCCGAATTTCAGCTCAGCCTAGTATTTAATATGGTGTAGCTTCTATTTCAGCCAGATTACACAAACACTATTCTAAACGACAAAGTCAATCTAAACTGAATGATCAGGCCAATTCATGTAATCGATTCTTGTGTAGGTAACCATCAGGAAAGAAAATATATTGCAGTGTAGCTACCACCGTCTACTGTGTTCTCAACATTGCTGGATCCGAATCGCCTGGTGGGGGAAGGATTGCAGTGCAGCTAGAAGGGTAAGGGGGGATCTGAGGGTACCGAGGAGTTAGGCAGTTGGCAGCACTTTCCATCGACGAGATTTTGTGGAGGGGTGGATCCCTAATTTACTCCCCGTGGAGGAGTTGACTGCAGGCCATCTGTGGGCAGGGTACACCGTAGGTTTTATTTCGCGGATGGTGGGGAGGTGGGATGTGAGGGGCTGAACGGCGAAGACCAAGGGATGCCCAGACGGCAGCAACCCTGCTGGCCGCATCCGGAGATGGGGGCCATTGCCGCGAAGGCGCGAACTGCCGCTGTCGGACAGTGCTCCATGGGCAGTGGCCGGGCGGCGCTGTGGGCAGCTGCCACGTGTCGCTGTGGGAGTTGCGGGGCCGCCGAAGCGCTGAGGGAGACGCAGGTATGCGGGAGTCGGGTGTTTGTGCGGAGTTGGGAAGGGAGGCGAGTCGGAGGCACATTGAAGTTGTTGACGTCCCCTCTTTTGTCTTTTTAGGACTAGAGGTACCTTGTTGAGGAAACCTTAGTGATCAATTGTATTGATGCTTGTGCTTGTTGTGATTGCCATCTAAAGAACAGCAAGCTGCGGAATGTTTTAATCCAATACTACTGGTTAGGTGTGAAAGGATTTTTTTTGAGAGGTGGGGTGAAAGGATATTGATTGACTGTGCATGTGATTTTTTTTTTCTTCAAATCAGTGACTGCAACACACACATAATATAACTAGCATGAATGGGTTACCTCTGATTGTGCATTACTTGTTGTCCAGCAATTTTCTAGATTTAAGGGACTTACCCCTGTCCTTATATGCATGGTACAACACAAATTTTATAGAGGTTTCAGCCCCAAATTAAAAGATCAGCATCTGGCCATCTGCTCATGAAACCACATGAAACACCACTCCAGGTGAATTATACTTGTCTATACTATCAGAGCAAAGTCGTAACCAGCATAACAGATAACATTCATATAATTAAGTAACAAGGAGTTATTCTTTTCTCCCTAGAAAACATGTGCAGCTGAGAGCACGCCTTCCTTAAGCTTTAGTGCAGAGCTCGTTGAATCCTCCTACCTGCCTGGAGCTCACTGGCGATCATTTGCCCAACATATTGATGGTACATGATATGTAATTCATCCATTATTGTAAGTTGTTAATTCGAATCTGCCACCTATATGAATGAAGAACATAAAATGCAATAAGTATGATGAAGAAACTTAAGATAACCCTCTTAAGATATCTGTGTTTGAGCTAAGCATAGTATGCATTCCACTCCAAGCACTGAAGATGCCAATAGCAGTGGCCAGATTGAAGAGTGAAATATGAAAACTATTTTCTCCATGCTCTAGCAGGCAGCAATTAAATTTAGAGAATCCTTGACTGGATTTTAACAATAGATATGGATGTATGGATCATTCTGCTTCTATTCCCAGCAGTTTACCTGGATAATTTAATATCATTCCTAAGAACTTATGTTCAGCATAATTTACTATTTCATCTGGTCATAACAGTGTTGGTGGTAGGACTAGGGTTCCCACCGGAGTTATTACGGAGGTTGTAGTGGTGGGTTATGCGAGGACGAGGACCAGGGAGGCGGCGGCGCCGAACCGGATTGGGTTGTTAGCCCATCTAAGCCAACCAGATCCTAGTCCTATGCGTTTAGCCGCTTGTGTGGTGACGCCTGGAGTAGGGGATCCCGGTCATAACAGTTGGGTCAAACCTTTAAAACTACAAACTTCAATAACTATTACGTTTTTTAGTTTGGAAACATGCAAGTTATATGTGTACATTACTATTCAAAATACCTGCAACACTCTTAAATTTGAAGGATTTTAAGACTTGAGAGTACATTCTAGAAGAAACTATTGGTCGAATATATGCATTCAAGACCATACAAACTCAAATGTGTTGTTTTTGACCTGAGGGAGTACCATCATAAGAAAAAGTACTGTCAACTTTCATGAACCAACCAACACAAACGCCCAAGTACAGTTCAGTGACTGGAAACCTTAGGATGCAGCAGTTTCTGGATTTTGACAGTGTTTAAGCCTTCTTAAAGTTTCTGTTGGCCTTTTGGATGGGATGGGAGGCTGGGAGCCTATTATGAGATAAAGCAAGAAGGCAACCTGTGATTATCCACTTTTCGTAGAAAATTCTTGCAGCTTGTGTTTATATTCTTACAGAATGAGGAATACTTTTTCTTGCGACTAGAACTGACTTCCACTAGGGTTTCATTCTAGCACATGTTGGTCTATGGTTACAAGATACAAGAAGAAAGAAGAAAAGCATGGGGTAGAACTGATATACTCTGCTTGTGGTGAAAAAATGTCAAAACTGCAAAAAGAGATCCGTGTTATTGTGTATAGCTTGTGACTACAAAAGGTACCTGCAGTGAGAGACTGCCTTTGGTGACTGTCTTATTGCATTTGACAATATAAATGTCTCCATAATGTGACAAAGAAGGTAATTAAATGTGATGAAGAAATTTAAGTTAATATCTGCATTCTACTTCAGGCAATTAAGCCACCAAAGAGGTACTTAAAGTGGCCAAATCAAAGAGTAAATGTGTAAAGAAAATTATCTCCAGGTTCTGGCAGCCTGGCAGAGCATTTAAATTCTGAGAACCCTCATGTTATGTCGGGCTCAGCAGGGCATTAGGCCCATAATTAGTGGTCTAATTGCCCAATTATCCTATATTATTTATATTTCCTTAAATAGTTTAGTTATTTCCTAAAGGATAGGATTTCATAGGCTATATATTTGTAATCATGGATTGATGGAGAATTAAGCAAGAGCAATCAGATTTGCTCGGCTTCCCTTAGGGAGCCGGGAGACTTACCAGAAACCCTAGCCGCCTCTGTTCTCTCTCGCGACTTCCCTTCCCCTGCGCGCGCCGCGACCACGGCGCCATCCCGACGCCCGCAACTTCCCAGGCCACGACCTCCTCCTTCCCATCCCTACTTCCTCTGCAGCAACCCCTGTAGAGATAGGACTAGAAATCCAATCAACCTTAATTCTATCAACCTGGTATCAGAGATCTCAGGTAGGATCTCAGGCTATATATTTGTAATCATCCAAGAGCAATCAGATTTGCTCGGCTTCCCTTAGGGAGCCGGGAGACTTCCCAGAAACCCTAGCCACCTCTGTTCTCTCTCGCGACTTCCCTTCCCTCGCGCGCGCCGCGACCACGGCGCCATCCCGACACCCGCGACTTCGCCACGACCTCCTCCTCCTTCCCATCCCTACTTCCTCCGCAGCAACTCCCGTAGAGATAGGACTAGAAATCCTATCAACCTTAATTCTATCACCTCAACTTGAGCTAAGCTGGATTGTTGGACTTCTTTCCCGAGGACTGTACTTGCACTGAAATTTGCTATCATTCTTGAGTAACTTTTTTTGAACTGTGATTCAGTTTCAAATACATTTATCAATGTTCTATGAACATTTTTATTTAAATTCATAGAGAGAAATATCTTGCCTTTCTTTTCATATATTTTATGGTTCCTAAGTGTACAATAACCTAGTTTTACTACTGAACCCTTATATTAATGTTTGCATTTTTTGTATAGAATTTAATGGTCATTGTGTATAGGAATTAATTGAAAGGATTAGAAGAGTTGGAGTAATTTTATGAGCAGGAACATATGTGCTAAGGGGATTTTGCTTGCTTCTGGCATTTCAGGGTCCCTTGTAGAGCAGGCACGTGCACAACTCCTATTCAAGTAACATCGTCTCAGTTGGTCTCAAATGAGATATTCCCACCAGCTGTTGTGAAGGCCATGCTCTACCCTGGAGCTATCGTGAGCAGCCTAACTAAAAGCAAGACATTTCCGAGTTGGAATGACCTGTTTGACATGTACAACCTGACAGAAGCCAAAAATGCTTCTGCAGTAGTTGATCTCCAGCGTCTAGAGGTGCCTTTTTTTTCCCCTTGTACAACCAATCGACAACTTTTTCTGGAACAATGCTTGAACTCTTTAAACAACTCTCTCCTTGCTCAGATACTTGCGGGAAGTTACTTTTGCGTTGCTGGAGCGCTTGTTGGCATCATAAATCCTGGGAGGATGACTTTGTTTGGTGTCCTTTTGGTTATCTGGGGTCTGGTGAAAGAAGCATTATTTGGGAAGCCAGTGAACAGTGATCCAACTCAATCAACTTATGTCTACCCGACCATTTTGATTGCACTTATCTGTGCATTTATGTCAATAACTTACAATGTAAAGAAGACAGCAAGAAGTAGTACTCCTGTTTCCATCGCGAAGCCACTGAAAAGTTCTGCCAAGTTAAAACTGAAGTAGACCCTATTACAAGTTTAATCCTTGTAACTCATTTCAAATATTTATTTATGTGCAAAAAAAACAGGTTTGAGAATGACCTGATGATGTTTTTGTTGTATATCTGACTTTCAATACTGATGATGTTCACAAGGTCACACACTCTGTAATGTTTGCCAAAAACTATCTTGTATTAAAGCGCTGATTTTGTCTGATTTTGATTTATTGTGAGAGGAAAAACATGTTCTATGTCTGAAAATAAGCCAAAATCTCTCCCACACCAAATAGTTCTGCTGTTTACGCAGGTTCAATTCAGGTTTTGTTCGGTTGGCTGAAAGGTACGGATGGTTAGCTGTGCTAAATGGCTGACTGATGCCGGTTGATAAGTTCTATATTGTGTCCAATAAGATTTTATTATGCAACTGTCATGTGGGGTCAGCACTATACACGCCGGACAAGGCTGGTTGATAAGTTCTATATTGTGTCCAATAAGATTTTATTATGCAACTGTCATGTGGGGTCAGCACTATACATGCCGGACGAGGCGTGGTTTTTGCCACACCGTAGTGGTAGGGGATCGTCGGGCGAAGCGGTTAGAGTGTTAGTTGGTCTCATCTAGAAGTTAGCTACTTTTCCAAATTTGTCTGGTACCTTTTTCAAGTTTGTTAGGGAGAAACTCTTTATTTGGATGTAATCTTTGTGACCAGTTTAAGCAATAGCAAACACCTTTCTAATCTTCCTCCTTTCTCAATCTCATCCCCTTCACCATTGAGCGCCCGGAGAAAATCCCGATGCCACTACCAGCCGAGGTTACGAGCTCTGTAGCCTGAGGTCCTGCTAGCCTTGGGCTCAACGCCCTTGACAATCACAATGATTGAATGTTATAATTTCCTGACAGGTTCTGGATTAGTTGTCATTCTTCTGTGTCTGGATTTTCATTTAGGGGTTATGTATTTGGAGTTACTAAAGATTTTTTTTTTCAGAACTTCCAGCTGATAAACATCAATCATACAGATTGAAGTGAGCAAAGGACACATGCAATGGTTACTCCTTTTACCAATTTACAATGTGGTCCATCATTTGCAGCAGTATTGCTGTCCTAGGCTCGTAGCATTTGTGCTGTTGTATTGTGCAACAACGGCAAGGTTGCATATGCAACTGCAAGTGGCTCTTGTTGCCCTGTCTCTTGCTCTCTATTGATGTCTGGCAATGGCAGATGATTCCACCACATGTGGGGAGATGAGATGAGCCCCACTATCATGTGAGTATTGTCCCTTGGGGTTGTCTATATCTTGTACTCTTCCTTTCTTGCTTTTTCCCGACGAAAAACTGGAACTATGAGTTTTTTACTACCCTTTTTAACAGCTGAAAAGCCTGATAGTGAATCTTTAGAAGCCAGCAATGCCACTGGAGATGGAAGTTGATGTTTGCTGTGAGCTGAAGAGATAACCTTCTTTGGTTGAGATGTGAGGTAGTTTCCAAGCCACCAGTCACAATCTTCCACATTGCTTCCTTTTGGTTCTCATAAAAGATAAAACAAACATCTTCATTAATTCCAGTTCAATAATTGAGATTCCTTTCTCTGTTCCCTCCTTCCTGCTATTATAATGATTGTTATTCTTAGCCAGTCTGAGTAATACAAGTGCATTTGATATTGTCCTTGTTTACTAGTAGTTAATAGCTGTTGAGATCTAAGACCAGCCTTCGACTAACAAAATACATACAGCTTCCACTACAGTCATCTGTCTTCTGGGCAGAAGAGGGATAATCTCCCAATTCCGGTTCTGCATCTCCAGTTGCATCCTTCGTCATTCTCCAGTCCCTACACACTGTCACTGGACTGGTGTTCAGGCTTTGACGTCCATGGTTCATATGTCTTTGCAGAGGTCAGTTTTCGCTTGCTACTTCTTGGAATTCAGCTTTGTGTTTACTGGTGCTTAGTGTCTGTGTATCTAGAATGTCACAGCTTTTACACAGTGATTCAAAACCTGTTCCTGCAGGGGCGTGGCCGTATATCCTCGTTGCTCCTTATCTGATTCGATGCATCGTGTGGGTGGTTCAACAAGAAGATGGGCCTCTTGTAGGTCCCAGTCTTCACGTTTTGCTTATAATGCAAGGCCATCTCCAATTGTTCTCAAGATCGACCATGCAATTGATCCCTCTGAACCGAAGAATTTGGATGCAAGTTCCTCAGCTTCAAGAAGTGAACCTTACACTGGGACCTGTCATCCATCAGGCGCAGCTGGAGTTATGGGTGCATCTTCCTCTTCCTCCCTCAGATTTTTAGAGAAATTTGTGTGTTGGAGCACTAGAGGTGGAGAAGAGGCACCTCCATTCATCATCTGTAATGATCCGCTTGTCAGGAAAGAGCTGCTGCAATCTGGAACCCAATCCACTTCTGGCTGTAGTGTTGCTCTTGGGAAGTTAAGGCAGAAGAGGCTCTTCTTGGAGCAATCTGGAGCATGCTGTATTCTTATGCCATGCCAGTTCTTACATGCCTGGCATGATGAGATTTCACAGGGTTGCTCGGTTCAGTTCCTCCATGTTGGTGATTGCGTTGTAAAGGAACTCCAAGCTGCTAACTTGAAACCTGTTGAGTATGGAAGTAATGTCCGTGTAGGAGTTCTGTTCACTGACAATACATTGGCTACAAACTGTTATCTAGACAAGCTGGAGAGCCAGGTAAACATCTTCTTTTTGATCTGTTGTCATATGCTTAATGATAATCTCTCTTTTTGAACGAAATGCTAGTCTATATCTCCACTTTAATGTAAATAAAGTGGTATTATGTTGGGTTTCGATATAAGTTAGGCTAGTCACTTTTAGTCTAAAAGAAAAGTGGTATTTGTGCTTTGTAATTTTTTATATCTCTGGAAAATACGAACCGCAAGGATGTTGAATGAATATTATTTTTGACCTTGGTGCTTTGCCCAGGCATTCTATTAGAAGCAAGACCTTTCTTTGATAGTTCCTATACGACAATTACCACGTCACTGCATATGTATTTTCTACAAATTAGACAGCTCAGCACCTACGTCAGTGATGGATAGTCAGATTTTTTTTTCCCCAGTCACTTTTTATGATACCTCCCTTTGTCTGAAAGCTCAGTCCCAAAAAGATTGATAACTGCAGGTCTCCTGAACTATTGTAATTAGTAGGTTCTCCAATGACATCACTTGGTAATATTCTTCGGTCATCCAACTAGGAGAATATGGTTAAATTGTTTCTTGATTAAATTTGTTCGTCAGGGTTTTGAGGTACTATGTCCAGATAAAGCTTCCATGGAGCGTACAGTGTTACCATCAGTCGATGCATTCAGGAAGGGCGACATGGTAGGCGCGAGAAACCTCTTGCGAGTATCGCTGCAGGTTCTTCTTGTGAGAGCTGTCAATAAGATAATCCTTGCGTCTGATGACCTTGTAGGCATTTTGCCTGATGATGATCCTCTTCTCAGAAATTGTATTGACCCATTGGATGCTTTGGTCCGAGAGGCCATTGCATGCGCACGAGCACCACGGTCATGATATGCCCTAGATTACTCTATTTGCAGTTTACACCTTGATTTCTGATGATCACATATGTAAATTTTATAAGATAGAAAAAGAAGGATTCATCTCGTCAAGATCATCGATGGTTATTGCCTTATTGGTGAACACATTATGCATTTTCATCTGTGCTACTATTATGCTTCTGCCTCATAAGTTGCAACCAAGTCAACCGAGATGCCGATGACTCCATCTCTGTGATCTGTGATCCCAGATATGTGAAAACATTTTGTGGCTCGGCTACTGCAAAGAAGAAATGCCGAACAAGAATCTAGGAATCAAACTGCAGATGTGATGTTTCAGGAGATCAGGTTGTTGATAGAAGTAGAACAAAATGAAGACACCGTCGAATCTGCGGCACGCACAGGGAGCACATTTTTCCGTTTCAGATAAGTTGCAACCGTAGCTGTCGCAGTGTTTCGCTTTGGTGTTCGTAGCCAGGAGGCGAGACTGTTGAATGACTATCTAAATTAGAAAGAATGTACCAATATTTTGGTGAATAAGTCACAAAAAAATATATTTTGGTGAATAAATACGGTTTTGTAAGTGCTGCAGCCGTTACGAATTCTTCAAGACATCAATTCAGAAGACAGAGCATCTTCGTCTTTATGATCTTCCTCTATCACAGTAGAATTATATGCCCGAACCTGCAAAAGGCAGCGATCAGTGTGTCATCAGGAGTTGAAACAGTGCACTTTGACCTAGGAAAGGTGCTGGTGGGTCCCTGGTCCCTGGTATTCCAGAGAATCTACTGAGAGCAAGGCTAATAATACAGTCCGCTTTCTGGCTGTAAGAAAGCCTTCTCTCAGCCCACTCGTATAGTAGTCAGCTTTTCACATCTACTGTATGGCCCATCTATTCCTCTCACAGATTTCTTGGTTCCTGTGCCCAAACTGGTTGTAAGCTTGCAGCCCACTTCTCTTCTCTCTCCCTCCCTTCTCTCCTCCACGTCAGCATTTAGCTGGCTTACAGCCCATTACTATACTTGCCCTGATTGGTGTGGAATGGAGAAGAGGGCATAGATGAATGTTCGGAGCACGAGCAAGCAGGGGGGCGGGTGGAACGGGGATTGCAAAAGCAGTGCATGATTAACGATCAGCGATGCAGGCTGTCTGCAGGCGCTGCACCAAACAAGTGGCGGTTGGCCTTACTTTCTCCTAATGCAGGAACCGAAGGGTCAGAGCAACAAAGGGCAAGGAAACCACCGATTGGCTGCCTTTATTTAGTTGAGGGTAGGACCAACCGCACTTATCATCCTTTAAATCTCTCCTCTAAAAGAAATATTCTATCCTGGTCATTGAGATTCTCTCCTCTATCCACATTCTCCCGCATTCATTCATTCTCTATATCTCTACTCTATATTTATTTTTCTTTTTTATTCCCTCACCCACCCTCCCCACTCTCTCTCCCCTCCCTTCCCGTTCTCTCTCTCCCTCACCACCCACACGTTCTCTCTCTCCACCGCCGCCCCCGGCGAGGGCGCGCGCGGCGGCCCCGGCGAGGGCGCTTGCGGCGGCCCCGGCCCCGGCGAGCGCGTGACCCGGCGAGCGCGGCGGCCTCCACCTTCCCAGCTCCGGCGAGGGCACGGGCGTAGGAGGAGCTCAGCGACGGCGGGCCGAGGAGGAGCTCGTGGGCCTCCTCTCCGGTCTCCCGAGGAGCTCACGCCCCCGTCGGCGGAGCTCCCGCTCGTGGCCGGCGGAGCCCGCGGCGGTGCTCCCGCTCGTGACCGGCGGCGGCGGGCGGATCTGGGTTGCCACGGCGCGCTCCTCCCTCCCCCTACTCTCTTTCTCCCCGGTCTCCCTCGCCTCCGTATGCACGGCAGCGTCGGCCCGTGGGCCCCACGCCTGATTCCGGAAGCCCGCTATGTCGCTGTATTTTCCGGACGCCGCTTCCATACCGGACCGCATTCTGGACCCGCTGCAGCTCATTTCTCTGGTAAAATCTCCTCCAGGAAGTCCATTCCGGACCCGCTGCAGTTGGTCTAAGGCAGGCACTCAGGTAAAGACTGAAGCACTCACTCTCCGCTTTGTGCATGCTCAACGATATGCATGGCCATGCTCATGGTTTATTTGTGTTGTCTATATATTCTGATGCTTACTTCTCATCACCTTGTCACAATTTTTATTTTATATACATTTCAATTTTTATGTAGCAAAACGGTATGATCCCCATGTTCGGATAGGACTGTAGGAGTCTAAATTGTCATACGATGTTGGCGGCAGACTTGGTGGCCTCCCAACCTATCTTATACTTATATTTAGTTTTGGCTATGTAATTTGTATGATCATCAGTATTTTTTGCATAGCTATATTATGGTACGTCCTGCTCCTAGGATTATTGTTTTTTATTCTTTCTTCATTCCATTTCTACCCGTGAGATATGCCTATTTATGTTGATGGTTGTTAATATCAATCAATAACAGTCAACATATCCTGCATATGTACTTAAAAGAGACCACCAACATAGGTTTAGGGGGTTTAAACTGAAAAATTTCATGAATTTTGGTGAATATGTGTTTTCAGCAGAAAACTATCAAGGTGGACCTATTCGTCAAAGTAAATTACATTTATCCGCGACGAAGCGGACTTTGAAAGACTCTAGAGGCATCCAGAAGAAAACTCACTGAAGCAGACCTCAAGAGGCTGACAAGGGGGCCGGCCAGGTGAAATTGCTTCAATACTCATGTACTTCTAGTTAATTCTATGTGCCACCACAGGTGTCAACAAGTTTTGTGGCATCGTTGTTGGGAAAATGGTTGTTGTGGTTTTGTTGAACCTAGCTCGTCCTTGTATCTTTGGCTCTGTTCGCTTTAGCTGAAAAGCTGAGCTGATTTTAGTTGAAACTAATTTGTTGTGAGGGAAAATACTGTTCCAGAGCTGAAAAATATGTGCTGTTTAGTTGAAGCGAACAGAGCCTTTATCTTCTATAGCATGGATAACATCACGCCAATTAATCAATTTGTTGCTTCCATGGCCGCACAACTAGAGCCACCAGAATTTTTGAAACCTATCCTTTCACCAGGCTATCAGTTGCATTTGTGTTTAATAAATTTGATCTAGGAACAATTGCTCTTAGGAGAAGGTGATGCAAACCCATGTACCCACCTACAAGAGTTTGAAAAAACTTGTGCTTGCTTGCATATCATAGGTATGTTACATGAAACCTTAAAGTGGAAGCTATTTCCATTCTCTTTGACGGGAATAGCTAAGCATCGATATATCCAAACCACATAGAGTGTACAAAGAGATTGTGAAGCTTTATGTTCTGGCTTTTGCTTATCTTTCTTTCCCAGACAGTGGTTAGCCTTCGAATAGATATTCTATCTTGTAAACAAAAAGAAAAGAATATCTCGGTGCGGCTTGGACGCATTTTAATGACCTAGTCAATTCTGGCCTTAACCTTGTCATCAAAACCATATGCTTTTACAACACTTTTATATGGGTCTTAGTGAGGAGACCGTTGTTGACACCAAAATTTGGTAAGATGCATTTAGATATAAATCCATGGAAAGGAGAGGTCACAATTAGCGAATTTTGCTCGGATCGGCTATTTGCGTCCTAATCGGCTAAGTCAGATTGGCGGCGAAGGAAAAAGGAACGATTATCAGAAGGAATCTGCGCCACATAAGGAAGCTTAAACATAACAGATTTCGCCAGAAAGAAAAGATTCAAGTATTCATGTATCTTTCTTTTTCATTTTCTCTTTTAGGATCGAAGCCGTGGATGTAAATATTAGAGCCTAACATATGTAAAAAGGACATCCAATCAATCAAATACAAACCCTTTTCGGCTCCGGCCAGCCCATAGGCATAGGAGTACTGTAGACTCCGACGAGTTATTTCAGCCGAGCAGGGCAACATCAGCATCGACCGACCTCCGGTTTACTTGTAAGTACCGTCACGATTTATATCTTGTTCATAAGGCTGCATTAGATCTGGTCCGACCTCATACGATCTTTGTATAAGATAGTTATCGATTTGCACCATATCTTGTATTGTTGCATTGGGTCCGGCCCGACCTTGTACAAGCTATAATGTAGACCAAAGCTGTCGATTTGTATTGTTTCTTGTATTGCTGCATGAGGTCCAGCCTGAACTTTTATGAGTTACAATATAAATCAAATTATTGGCTCTGTCTTAAGGTGGCACTTAGTATAGATTCATTAAGTTACCGATCTTGCTAGCATACTTTGTTTACATTATTTTTTTTCACTAACATCAATCTACCGATCGAGATTAGTAGGTTTTGCTGTAAAATCCTGCTGAGATCTATCGTCTTTTGTGCTTTGTTTTCTAATACTCTACCATGATGATTGCCTCCTCGGCTGTATGGGCTAAAACCTTCTAATCTTCATCGTCCATGACTGGGTTCAAGAACTTGTCCAATCTCAAGTTAATCTTTGGTTAATATAAATCTAATCTTATGATACTGTTAAGGCTATCATACCCTACGATCCTCACTAGCAGTAGCGTAAGATTATGGTATGTACTAACCAACTGATCGATCAGTGGTCGTTTAAGAACCCTATTCCTGCATAATGGTCCCTATCGGCTAAATAGCCGATGAGGCTGCGCTTTACACATGATGCTTTGTGCATGTATTCGTTTTAAGCATTAATTGATGTATTGAGCTTTTGCGGGTGTGATATATTATTACTATTTTGACTGTATTCGATCCGGAAGAACCCCACCGATAGTAATAATAGGGCTAAATTAGTAAGTTTTGATAGATCTATTGATATTAATATAAATTATTATTTCGCGCATCATATCTATTATATGCATATGCTTCGTATCGGCTACATTATGCAACCCGAATGCTTCATTACATGATAAACCATATTCGATATACTTGTTACATGTGGATATCGACTTTCTAGTCGATAGCCTTCATGATCTGTCTATTAAGCCGTACATGAGAACTGTCTGGAATCAAAGCCGATACGTTTTGCTTTTTGTTACTTACTGTTTACTCTCTCATTGTCAATTGCAAGGTCAAATAGACTGGTACACCTCGATTCGAAGATCTGATCAGACTGGCTGTAGAAGCTAAAGGAGTCTCCAAGCTCTTACTTTCAACAGACACTTCCGGCTTCCAAGCATGTTGAAGTGCTCTGTCGTATTTTTAGACCAACATGCTTTTTGGCACACCCAGTGGGACGCGATGCAAACGAACATGGACAACTTTGCCAAAGCAGTTGAACAATATGAAGAAAAGTGCCTATTGTCATTTGGCAGTATTTGATAAGTTCATCCAAAAGACCTCTCTGCCTCGAGTGCTCCTTCATGGGTAGAGAGATGGTGATGTTGATATTGAAGAAAGAAGATTGCTGGATTTGGTCAGCAAAACCATGAGCGAAACTCTCACAAATCATAATGATACATTCTGCAGAACATTGGGCAATGTGATGAAGGAACAATTGTATGGGAATTCGACCCAACAGAGAGGCCTGACTTATTTCAATCAAACTATGAAAAATAAAATAGGCTGGAGGTACTGGTCAGAACCAAAAGACTTTTGGGTCGAGTTCGCAGCATCTAATGCAACAGGTGGCAATGAATATTCAAGGGGGGGTGTCATACACCTTTGCCGACTTCAAAAATAGGTCCCTTGATGCAAAGGATTGCTAGAGACATTGATACATATGCTTATTCACAACAATGCCACAGGGCACGCAAGATGGTGGATGTCCTCCCGGATACCATTATGTTTCTG
This sequence comes from Eremochloa ophiuroides, assembly GCA_038502445.1. Taxonomy (NCBI): domain Eukaryota; kingdom Viridiplantae; phylum Streptophyta; class Magnoliopsida; order Poales; family Poaceae; genus Eremochloa; species Eremochloa ophiuroides. Next base: position 46,964,459 of record JAHLJS010000006.1, read on the forward strand.
AGTATGGAACTTAGGAGAATTTGCCTAATCCAGGATACCAGGGGAATCAAAATCCTACTATGTAGGCTGTTCCAAGTCAACAAAATCAACAAGAGACTCAAGTCGACCAATTGGAGGGTAAAATAACTGAGATGATGCGGTATCAATTTGGACTAAAGCCAAAGAATATAGGATATTCCTACAAGAAGCCATATCCAAAATGGTACGATCGAGTAATGCTTCCACCTTAGCATAGAGTTCCAGATTTTTCAAAGTTTACTAGTTTGGATTCGATGTCAAGTATGAAGCATGTCATCAGGGTCTCTGTCAATTAGGAGAAGCTTCAAAGGAATAGGCACTCAAGGTGCATCTATTTAGGCTTCAAACAAACAAGCACTCAAGGTGCAT